>CM076576.1:626674372-627314372 GCA_034641835.2 Pinus albicaulis | reverse complement strand
GTTGGCTAATTTATAATTATTACCCATTTACAGTAGAGCACAGAAACACTAAATATGGCCCGAGCAGAGCCTTTACAACAGACAATGGAATTGCAGCTGCTTCATCAATAACCAATAGCTCCACTTGAGAAAAATTTTCATAATCTTGGGGCTGGATATACTGCAGAGCAAACAATTGTAGTTATCATTCGTGCTCCAATATATTAATATAATTTTTACATTGAACTGAATAAAGGGAAACAAGCAAATGCTAGCCATCATACAATGCTTTGACATAAGAGTTTTGAGTGACATACTTGAAAAAAAGAACTCATCCACTGATATTTATAATCATTTGAGTTATTCAAGTTAAACACAATTTCAAGAATCAAGATTCAATACCCTCTATTATCTTCATCACCCAATACAAGATTTAAATTTTTCCCAAAGAAATGCTTATTAAATTGGCAGCCATTATTTCTCCCTGCTTTAAAAACCCTACATTTAAATGAAAACAAGAATTGCATTTCAACTAAAAAAATATATTAGTTTTCAAATGTACATGTGTGCATCACTTGTGTAGGGTATTCCTTTTCCACTTTCACATTATCCAAGAATGTGTGCAGTATAGTTCATATTTTTTGTGATTTAGATTATCTTGAAAAAGGAAAGGTAAATTATTTCCCATGGAAAACAAAGGTTTTCCCTTTTTACTACTGGAAATGGTACAACAAAGTTCCATTTCTACTCGAAACTCCTATGAAACAGGAACCAAATAAAGGCCATGTCCTCAATGGACATCATTTGGCTTTGAAAATGGCCATTGCACTGTGTTGTTTCTTATATTACATCACGATAGTTTCTTAGGTCATTTCTTGTTTCTTGAGATGAAAAACAACCAAAGAAATTGTGAAGATCCTTTCTAGAAATAAATGACCATTTCTCAATCATATCTCAACTATTTTTTATTTTATTCAGTGGTTGCTTACTTTGAGAGAAATTTGACACTTTTATAAGGAATATGACATAAAAACACAAAATGGGAAGGAATTGATGAGGTAGATGACCTTTAGTTGTTGTCAATTAAGAATTGATAATACACGATGCATGTTCTGTACTACAAACTAGATTCCTTCCTAGAGTTAGGACACCGAGTATTGAATCAAAGTTGTAGTTTCTAACTTCTTGTATTGGTTCATCAATCTTGAAATTCAGACATTGTATGTCGTCATTGGTTCATGTTTGAATAATTTGCATTATATCGTACAATAGGAAATTAGGAATTATGATTATTATTACTTTATGGATTTGTTAAGTTACTTTTAAGTTTGCATGGTTTAGTGTGACATTATTCTTGTGTGCCCCTAGGCCCAGGTGAAGGAATGCCAAGGACTGAGAACCATAGTTTTTAAATGGTATTGTTTCTTATACCCAGAAACTCCTCAACACCACTTCTTATTAGTTCTTAACAATAGTGTTGTAAAAAAATTGAGAATTGATATAGAAAAATCTCGCACTTCTCAAGATAAAGTCCTAAAGCTAAAGTGTGATACCATGTGTAATTCAATAGCCCCATTGTCACCTCACCAACCTCTTTTCACTTCGGGCTAGCTCTCCTCCAACTCAAGGGGGTTTCTCCCTAGTGGATGTTAGGGATATAATGGCCCAAACAAACCAAGTCAAGAGCCCCCTAACTCTCTATGTTTACTACTATCAATCAAAATATTGAACAATAGGGTCAGACATGCATCCTGAAGATAAAATTGCCAGGGTATTTTGGGTAATTTCAAAGGGAAAGTCCCCAAACACATATAATCAAGGAATTATAACGTGATTTCAAACATTAAATATCAACAAAATCATTTAAAGGATATTGAAAGGAAAAAGGTGATGGAATATAGAAAGTGCCTTACTTAAATGCTCTAAGGATTTTTCAATAGTTGCTCCAAAAGCTTCACTTAAAGGCCCTTCAAGATCGTCTCCAACAATGCTATACCATCAGATTCAACAATGTTGCTCCAAAAATGTCCTCAAGGTCTTCACAACAATTTTACTAGAAGTTGCTCCAACAATATATTCAATAAGGTCTTCATTGTCAACTCGTCTCTTGTTTGGGTGCCTTAATGTGCAATGACATGTTTCCAGGACTGAATTCAATGCAAGGCATATTTGAAACTCTAACTCTGTCTTCCGGTGTCTTATTAGAAATTATTTCAGTTTTCATTTTGTGTTTTCAAGTTATATATTGTTTTCAAATTTTTACATTTATAATTTTATTGCAATGTGGAAGACTGATCAGGGCAGTACAGGAACAACCCCAAGATGGGATGATTGTGGAAAGAGGCCAGCGGAAGAACATGTAAAGTGCCAGCATTGCTCTATGTTCAGGTATTTTAGTTATTTACATAATTGAAATAATATTAATTTTTTTCAAATATGCAGACACCTAGCCATGGTACGCCTGATGATTCCCTCTATGAGGAAGAGCTTTCTTCATCCCTATCTCCAACGCTCTTGTTGCGAAAAAAGGCACGAGATGCAAGGTCGGAATTTAATACTTTGATAGACGTGCCTCAAACACTTGAAACAAAAGAAAGGATAAAACAACTTATGAGCCAGCTAGAAACATATCAGGTAATAATAAAAAGTCAAAAGGATATTTTTTTTGTTCTGCATGAGATGAATTGTGATAGTTTGATTTTTAATTTTTACATTGAATAAACTAACAAAAAGTTCTTTTGTATGTAGCTTTTTCTGGCACTTGCTGAACCCGGTGTTGGTGGTAGTGGGACAAAAGGGCAAGATATTTCCCAGCAACCCTCTCGTACACCTTCTACTCCTTTAGGTGCCAACCAAGAAACACACCCTGCCCAAGCAGACACCCAGCCAACCGCTGAACATGTTGGCAGTGATGAGGCTGATATGGCCAACTACATTATTGCGTTTCCTGGAGCTACACGTGTCATCTCCACAGAAACCATTAATGGCACGTTGTTGGTGAACGATGAAGGTATCCCTATAAAGCACGTACAACTCCCAGGTAAATTTTAATATTTTTAACTATTTCATTTACTCTATCTAAAACATATTTATCATGATTTTTATTTTTAAATTAATGATAATATTTTTTTTTTTTTTCTGTGTAGGAAACAATGAGTTCTACAGGTTTTTGGAGAGCCATGCGTTGGTAATTTTTGGCCCAACCAAACGCACAGGGTGGAATTCCCAGAATTCCAACTTGAAAAAAGAACTTTTAGATTATCTAGAAGCCCTTTCCGGGGTCGGCACATTTGACAGAACAACGATGGCTCGGGTAGCCGGCAAATATTTGAAATATACCAGGGACACCTATAGGACGCAATTGAAATTTAACCCTAGATATGAGCACCCTCTCACAGTTCCAGAGAGTGAGTGGAGAGCACTCATCCATGATGGAAAAGAGAAAAGGGCAAAGAAAGAAGGAAAAATGGCAACTGGACCCGCAAGGTAAATTACAACTTTAATTCAATAGCTTTAATTTTATCTATGTCTAAAATAAAAGTGTGCTACGTCATATCTGACTTCAATATTTTGATGCTAAGTTGCCTGACACCTCAAAGGCAACCAAAGCTAGGCCAGGGTGGTTACTTGAAATTAGTCGCAAGAATTGTAATTAAGTAGCTAAACATCTTATAATTAATTGTATCGCCTTCCAACATTTTTGTAATCCTATCAAATATGATTAAAAATACACAATCATATGTAATGTAGGGTGATGACTTCGGAACAAAAACTATAGAGGAAGATAAAAATATCGCTTTCCATTTTGGCTATCAAGCCGTAGTTGAACGTCGCAGAAGCTTGGGGCAAGTCCCAAGATCCAGAATGCCTGATAAGGTAAAATATTAACCTTTCAATATGTTTGTTTTCATCCATAAATTTAATGTCTAACAACTTTGTTTAAATCAGGGGAGAAGCACTACCGACGAGGAAAATAACCCAATTTTAAAGCCAGATGTAGATGATCCTCACGTGCAACCTGATCATTGTAGTGGGGAACAGGCCGACAATGCTACTATCAGTGAGGGCCGTGACGGTAATTAATTTCCACTTATAATTTTTTCTAATTATACCTTGATGGTTGTCCTTATAACGTTTTTTGTTTAAATGACAGAGAATGTTTCCCTTGAGGATCGTACCACCAGAGAGGAAGACAGGGTAACAGTCCCAACGGCGACAACTGGTGCACCAGGTAAATAATCTCATTGCAATTTTTTTTATTAATATTACCGAACTAGTTCAATGATATTTAAAAACTGACAATTAAAATTTAATATTATTTGTTTTTTTAGGCGATGCCCCGTCACTGGATGAGACCAGACATCGTGACTACGCAACTAGGTCAGCAGTGCAGGTCGAAAGGCACGAAACAAGAGCAGAGCACGATGATATTGATGATGTAATTAGGAGGTTTAGAAATAGGAAGAAGAAAAAGAAAATTTGATAATGTAAAATATTGTATTATTATAAGACAAACGTTACCATACTTGGAACGTTTTTTGCGTTATATAAACAAATCATTTATCATACTATTTTTATGTCAAGCATTAATTTCAATGTTTCCTTGCGTAATTTTTGTTGAATTTTTTTTAATTAGTTATTGAATATTTTTTTTTATGCTCATGAAAGTAAAAAATGAAATATAGATTGGGTATTGGGGAATTGAGAGTGATGTGAGGGGGGGGGGGGGAGGGGCCATAAGAGCTTCCACTTTCACGTGGTTGGCCATGTTTAGTAGAGAATAATTTATTGGAGTGATTTAATCTTGGATCAAACCTCCCTCGATCCAGCGTAGCAACAAAAAATTCACTGTTGTCTTAGTTGCTACTCTTTCAGATCGTGGGAGGCTTGTTCCAAGTTCATGCGACTCCAATAAATTGCTCTTGAAACGAAGAGGAGCTTATTCAGGTATGTTTTGACATTTTCAACATATGTTCTAACATTATCATAATAATGCATCTTAGAGTAAAAAATACTACATCAATTACTTGTATTTATTGTATAGATAATGAAGGATTTTGATTGACTTGACAGTGCAAGTACAAATCCTCTTGCATCATGAGCAATACAACTTGTCAACTAGGGTCATGTCCAAGATATTTTTGCTTGTGCGCTTGACCAGGTTCGTAATGTCACATTTTGTAAGTTCCTTTACAGTTCATAATTCAATATTAAGCTTGTTCATGATTATTATCTAGGTTTTTTGTATGTGTTTTTCATCTATTTGATTGTAAGCAACTCTGCATGTTTCCTGTTGTTCACTATGATTTCTCCCATTACCACTCCCAGGATGAATCCAACTTTATTGTTACATAGGTTACTTTATTGTTACTATGATTTCTCCATTTGCGATTTCATAGGTTACATCATGTAAAGTTGTCTATCTCAGGTTGGTGATGAGCTTTAGTTCTCCAGATTTGGGGCTTTTCTGATATTTTCTCCCTCATGTCATTCCTGCATCACCTCGTTGTTTGAGCATGCCAATTGTCTACCACTTGTACCAATTGGCACATGTCAATCTCTGAGTGGTGCCACATTTCACCTATTTTTGGCCCACTTGACCACCTGAAAAACTCAAATCCACACACCATGTGTCTTTATCATGGAGTGCCACATGTTCTAGATATTTAGGCCGACTTATTGATCTGTTGTCTGACTCAAGAATCCCGTGAAAATTATTTTGCATCAATTCCTTATCGAGCTAGCCATACGATATTTATCCAACAACACTTTATTCCAAAATAATCAATGTTACAGCAAAGTCTAAGAATCCACCCCTCAATACTCCAATTGAGGGAGTATTTATACAAAAAATTATAAGAAATATCTCATAACAAAGTGAGATATAATTTAGGATGAATCATGAATATTTTACAATAAAATAGAGACAGATGGTCTCGTGGATAAGAGAAAATATAACTGATGTTGTGCTGTTCCCTTTTTTAATGAATGTGCTGGAGGCAGGCCCTATGATTTAGCTTGCTGCTGTCCTCTTTAGTAACTCTGTGTTGGCTGCTCTGTTTTACTGATACTCTTTACTTGTACTGATACACTTTGACCTGTTTAATCTCCGTTTATCCTTTTTATCATGACTTACTGTAGTGAATACTCAAAATTCATGGAAGGGTAATTTTTACAAAAAGTCTAACATCTCTTCCCACCATTGTGTTTTTGGTATTCTTGTTCTTTGAAGCTTCCTCAAAGTTTCATCATTCTCTGTATATCTGAAGAAAGTAGGCTGAATTGGGAATAAGTTTTTTACTTCATGTTCGAGATAATTTTTTTTTTCCAGATTGTCATGAAGAATCTTTCCTGTAGGCAATGTTTTTGTTACTGATGAACTGGTCAATGAATTGGCCTGGTTGTCAGCATATTTATTCAATTTCTCAACATAATTTTCCAGGCTCATAAGTTTATCCTCTGAAACTAAAGGACTTGGCAATCCTTTATTCTGCAAAATATTGAATCTTTTTGTAAAGGCATTGATTTATTCCTGCATATCAGAGCATATTATTTCTAGATTCTGCATCAGAGTTCTTTTAGTAAAAACTCTTTTAATCTCCAAAATTGTTCCTGTTCTATCTGGGATGCCTAGTTCTTCAAGTTGATATCTGTTCTTGGTATTCAAAAATTGTATAAGCTCATTGGCTTCCTCAGGCATGTTTCCTAATTCTTCTCTTGCCTTTAGAATTTCTTCCACAACCAATTTAATTAAATCATTCTGCTCATACATTATTTGGATTGATGGCCAGACATATTTTATTGACTGAATGATGTTGGTCCAAATAATTTCTTTGATTTCTCTCAAAGGTTTCTCCAATGTGAGATCCCTTTCTAATGCTCTCACCAATTTTTCTAATCCGTTGATCTCTCTTGTCTTTTCTGCAACACTCATCTTTGAGAGATAATATTTTTGTTCTAAGGTAATAAACTCTACCTTTGTTTTCTGGAGCTTTGTCACTTGGAGTTTCAATTCCTCCATTGATTTTATTATTTCTTCAATGCTTAAATTGGAAGTGTTGACCTGTGATAATTCTGTTGGCTGCCCTGTTGTTGTTGTACCTGTAATTACTTCTGTTGTAGATGCTGGAATATTTGCCTGCTTTTCCTTTAATGCCTTTTCAAGTTCTTTTTCATCTCATTTAGTTGCTCATTCAGTTTCAAGAGAAAATCCATCAATTATTCTTCATAGTTTTGCTTTATGATTTATGCAGTTTGTGGATGCCTTGAAGATGGCAACTTCAGCTGTTTCCTTTAGGCTGCAATATCATCATCTTTCTTCTTGATCAAGGCTTCTATACCTGTGACATCTTTGGGATTATGACCCAATCCAATAATTATTTCTTCCAAAGTATTTATTATGTTATCCTTAGCCTGGGAAGAGGTTTTTTCAAGATGCAATTGAGCAGTAGTATTCTCCAAGAAATTCTGCAATCTACGAGATACCATTGATTTATCAGTCAAAGTTGAGGAAATCATTTCACCAGTTTGTTTGTGTAGCTCAATCTGATCCAAAGGATGAATATCCTTTGCTATGATTTCAAAAATGGTTCTGACATAATCTGCAGCTGCTTGAGGCTGCTGCACTTGGGGTTTAAAATGACTCATCAACATTTTACCCTGTTGGATGTCATAAGCTGACATCAATCTCTGTTGATTTTTAGGAGCCATATTCAGATATTGATTATAAACTTGAAGTCTTAATGGATCATTTCTAGCCTTTATATTTATAAATGTCTTCTTAATATCCCAAGCATCTTTCACTGGTGGTTTTAAGGAAGATACTTCTGCACTTTGCTGCCTTTGTAGCTCTTTTCTCTGTGAATTAGTGGATGTCCCACTGATTGTGCATGTTTGCTGGCTATCTAATTCTTCTCTCCTCTGACTATCAGGGATTTCTTGAACAAATTCTACTTCTGAAAGAGGATTTAATCTTTGTTTTTTGATATCAGGTTGTTCTGAAGATTCACTGATAGGGGTAGCTGTTTCTACATTTCTTTTCTTACCCTTTTCTTCATTGAGAGGAGTTTGAAAAATTGAAATTTCTGCCACATTGATCTGAGTAGGAGAAGTCTGTATTTGGGCCTGTTCCTTGGAAGTTTCAGGCTGCTCTGTCATTGTGAATTTCTCTGAAACCTATGTATCAGTCTCCTTTTCCTTCCCTTTGGATGCTACTGTGGCTAATGCACTGATTTCCTGCAAATTTTGCTAAGAGGCTCCAACAGAGGAAGGACCATTTCCTGGTCTTTGCACCTATCCAAAAGAATCCAGGTCAAGTATTTTCTCAAGATATTTCATAACATTTTCAACACCAACCTGTTCACTATCTTGTTCTATTAAGGTCCCTTCCATCCATTCATCCATATTGGCAAATTGTTCAATCTCTGGAATTTTATGGTGAAGGTGTGGTGACAATTTGTTTTTCATTCTCCTATAAAAAATAAAGCTGTTTGGGTCATAAGGTACCCAGTAGAATTTTTTTTGCAATTTGAGATAATCTTCTAGGATTCTTTCAGCTTCTTTTCCTGCATCCCTAGAATTGTAGACAAAAGGACCTAATTGACTCTTAATTATGAGCTGAGCTTTCTTCTTTGCATTGCAAAAATGGACTATGTCTGAATTTATCATTTGTCTGAAATATTCTAAGGCAAAGAGCCTCATTGGAACATACTTTGGTAGCTTGAAAGGACATAGCTCATTGCCATATATTCTAATTTATGTATGATTCCTGTATAGGTACCAATCACCCATCTTGTATTGCTTGGAGAGTTGGAGAATTTTCTTAATGTCATTATTGACCTTAGGAGGAGAGACTCCTATTAATAAAGTGGTTGCAGGGTGCACAAATAGGTCAATGAACTCATTGTGATAATAAGGAGAATTAGAGGAATTATGGAAGATTGCAAACCAAAAAATGACAGACCTGGGATTTCTTTTGGCATCAAGTTTCATGACATGGAAAGGGAAACTCTCTGATTGATAGTAAAGCATGAGATGGTATATAACAGTGGAACATTTGAAAACTCTTTCATCTTCTAATCTCATGAACTGGTCATTAATTTTATCAACAATATAGGAAGAAATATCATATTTGACAGTAGGAGGCTGTCCAGGGGTAAAAATTGACAACAACACTAGGGTTAACTGGTCAACATATTCACTAGTGTTGAAACCCATTACAGAGGATATCATATTCAAAATGAGTTTGCCCATATTTGTGAAAAAAGTATATCCATAAGGAGGTGGGCCTTTGGGTTGATGTTCTGGCAACATGAAAGTTTGGCAGAGACTATTCAGCTCTTCTTGAATAATTTGTCGATTTTTCAAGTAAATCTCCCATGGAAAGGGGAGTCAGGGCTTGACCAGGCTGAAACTATAACATTTCGTTGATAGACTGAGCAGTTATTGGGAAAAGGACAGTTTGACTCGGGGACATGACTGCTCGATGATTGGGATCATAATTAGCATGGCAGTGATAGATTATTTCAGGAAAAATGTGGACTGAGGGTAGAAGATACATCGGAAGATTGGATTTCCATAGTCCAAAAATGTTAGAGCCATCTAGGTAGCTATCTCTACATTGGAAAAAAATTCTGAGAGGACTTTCACTAAGGACGAGGTCTTTAATTTGAAAATCCCTATCTGCTAGAGGCAGATAGTCCAAATCTCTGTGAGGGGCATTCAGAGGTGCGACATTCAAAGCTATCCGAATTTCCATTTTTGGTTCTTGTGGATTCAGAAAGGAATTCGGGTTTTGATGAAAAAACAAGGATAATTACATGTTTGGGAATATAATTGCAAATCTGGGAATTATAGGAATGAAAATAGAGACCAAATTGAACTCTGTTTCAGTCTTTTTCTGTGGAATTAAAACAAAAACCAAGATTTTGCAGAGTTCAGCGGGAATTTGGGTAAATAGATATTTTCCGGGAAATGAACAGCGACGAAAACAGGTGTAGGCAACGGCGTATGAATTCTGGATTGTTCAGCTGCAAATTTCTCATCAAGGTGGCGGTTGATGGTCTTCACAGTTGGTTTTTTATTTTTTTTGCATGGGACACTGGTCGCTGTGCAAAATAGTGAAAATGACGCGTGTTGGTGCATTTTATTTTCAAAGTCAAAGGCTAGCGGGATTTTAATTTTTTAAGCGGATGATGCAAGCAGGTACGGTGGTTTTGTCATAGAAGGTAAGCGGTATACATCGCACCGCTTTTGGGGACAGGCGGTTTTCAGTGGAGGGCGAGCGATTCCATATAATACACAACACGTGGCAAGGTACTATTTAGAAAACCGCTCAGCCATCGCGCGTTATTGTTCGGACGTGGGGGTGCAGCGATATGAATGACAACTGTTGATCGTGGATTGGTTGATCGAACGAAGTTCGAGAAGGGGAGATGACGGAGAGATAAAAGAGCGGGCCCATAATTCAATTACATCGGGGGCGATTTGATTGGTGGAGTAGGTTATTAACTAACCATGAGAGTTAATTAACATCTTTTAAACGCTGAGTCAAATTTTATTGTTATTAACACTGTAATGAAATGTATCTCAATGCTATGGTTTTGGCCTTTTTATTGGTTGAATTAGAGGACCCAGTTGAAAATATTGGGGCCAAGTTGGTAAGGAAAGCTGCGGCAAAGACAAATGATCTAGCTGGGGATGGAACCACCACATCTGTTGTTCTTGCACAGGGTTTAATAAGTGAGGGTGTAAAGGTAAATTTTTGTCGATAGTACTGGATTAAGATCATCTATTAATTTTTGTAGGGTCTTATGGTGTTTGGTTTTTTAGTTTTGGGTTGGGCTTATTGAGTCTAAGATAGTTTTTGAGTGAAAAAATTGCTATCAGGTATTAAAAAATTTTGGTTATTTTGTCAAAATTTATGAGCTTGTTAGGAAATACAAAACTGACAATGGTTGTATCTTAAATTTGTGGAAAATAATTTGAAATGGAACCTTTTTGTTTAGGTTGTTGCAGCAGGTGCAAACCCCATTCAAATTACTAGGGGCATTGACAAGACAATAAAGGCCCTTGTTTCGGAACTCAAATTTTTGTCAAAGGAGGTAAACGCTTGCCTTTTGAGTAGGCTGGTTTTCCTTTTTGCTGATGGTTTGGTGTATCTAATTGAATTAGTTGCCTAAGGTATTTTTGGTTGCAAAATCATTTTCATTTTTCATACAGTATTGGCCTTGTGGAATACATTTTATTGTGTGGTCTTGTTATATCTACAACATTTGTAGTTGTTTAGTCTTATGGCCGAGGTGCACTTTTATTATGGAAATAGTTGATGCAATATTGTCATTTAATCCTTACTGCAGGGTAGCATGTTGAGAAGTTTCTCGTGAAACATTTGGTATTCAAAATGACACTTGATCCTATACAGCATCATGCACTTGACTTCAAAATTCATATTCAAAGTGTGCCAGACAATTCTTGCAAAAATTCAAATATTTATGTTGTTTTAAACCATTATCTTTTTCATGTATTGGATGCTGAAAATGTGAAAAAGACTTTGGTATGAAACCAACTGGTGAATAATTTCCAGCAAAAAAACCACTTCCAAGACATGATTTAGAAGTAGAACATATGTACTTATGAAGCATAGAAAGATATCCTTGATGCATTGTCAATGGTTGGCTAGGGTTATTTTTGGAGAAAATAACTCCTTATTCCTAGAATAGTGATCTTGAATACAAGTAAATGCCAGAGAAGAGAGATCATTGTGTGACATAAACCTATTAACAAAAGTGAACAGGGAATGATTATTAATTATGGCATACTAAGTTGTGAGTGATTTTAACTATTTGTCTTAAACATGTAAAAATGTTAAATTCCAAACTTACATCATCATGGTTTGGCATCATGAGCTTGACTAATTGTCCACCATGCTCATAATTTCATTGTTTTATTAATATCTATAAACAACGTTTAAAATAATAATAAAAAAGTTCTATAAGAAAAATCCAGACCTCCATGCTGCTGCTCCTTGTGAGACAAAGTCAAAATTGCATTACACAATCTGACAGATAAGAATCTCCTATATCCCGGTGGTATGTATCCAAATTCTTATAATAGTGTCTTCAAAACTTATGTTGACATTGCCAATGAGATATTTAAGCAATGAAAGATGGAGACTTCTTCATTGTTGTATATGTAACAGTATTTTATTAATATAAAGATTGATGGTTTTGTCTTTCTGAAAATGAAATGTAAAAATAATTTATTGTGGTCAATTGAAAAGTTTTTTTTTTAAAGATTTTTATTATGGAAGGGCGACATAGATATATGCCCTTCTAATTGAAATTTGGACCTGCCCTTCAAATTTGATCACTGTGTGGGACCTTAAAAAAAAATAAAACTATTCCGCTGCGCGTTATATAAAACATATAACAAAACCTTTGTCAAAACTTCGAACGAACCCTTTAGCCGTGGGTATTTCATCACGAATTGATCATTTTACCATGTACCTTCTTCTAGAGGAATATTCTTCCACTTGATTAGGTACTTCATAATGGTTATATATCAAAGAGATACATAATGTTTATCTATAACTTTTTGTGGTTCAAGAATCAACTTTCATTCTTCATCTAATTTTGGAAGTTCTATTTACATTGGCATATTTTTTCCCAAAACCTTTTTTAGGCAAGATACATGAAACACCTTATGAATGCAAGAAGAAGGAAAATATAACTTCTATACCACTTGTGCAATCCTATGAATAATTATTTAGGGCCATAACATTTTTGAGCTAATTCTTTATTCTTCTTTTTCTTGAATGAAGATTGTTTATAATGCTATAATCTAAAAAATACCCAATTACCCTCCTCAAATTATCTTTCAATTCAATGTTGTTCCCCTTGTTGTTTTATCATGTTTCATGTCATTTGAAGGTTTTCCATAATAATTTACAAAGTTTCTTTAGTATTTTCCATATGTGAATCTGTTTCCTATACTTTGGACTTATCTTGCAAAAAGTATGAGATACTAGGAGTTGGATATCCATAAAGGGCCTTAAATGGGGAAATTTTAGTAGATGTGTGATAGGTAGTATCATATTACCATTCTTCCTTGACGAACCCACTTCATCCATTAATATTTCTTTTCTAAAGAGCAACATTGTAGATAACCTTAAAAACATTTGTTAACTATTTTTGTTTGACCATTTGATTGTGTTTGATATGTAGAACTCATGGTAGCTAGTGTTTCTCCACTCATATTAAATAATTATTTCCAAAAGTTTCTTGTTACTATTACTTTAGGAAAACCATGAAGACTATGAATTTATTTCACGGACACTTCTGCCACTTGGCTTGTTGTTTATGTACTTTGAGCTCTGCAAAAAAAATCTACAAATTTGTCTATATAAATGACCACAAAAATGTAATACTTACCTTTATATTTCAGTAACCCTGTAATAAAGTCTATAGATATATCTTCCAGTGTTTGAATATGTATGTGGAATGGTTGAAGTAACCCTAGAGATTTTACTATCTCTCTTTTATTTATTATGCAAACCTGACCTTCTCTTACAAAATTTTGAATATCTTTCTTCATTCCTTCCAAAAATATATTTTTTGACCCTTTGAGATGTTTTAAGGAACCTTGCGTCCTACCATCAGAGAGACATGGGACTCCCTTAATATTTTTTTATTCAAATATGCTTGCGTGCATAAAAATATTCTACATTTGCACCAAAGTATATCTCTCTTTCACTCCTAATGCTCCATAGAGTTCATCCCATCCTTTATAAATTTTAGTTTTTGTTTAGTACTATTGTCATTTTTCCATTATGGCAAGCTTCTTCTAGCCACCTAGGGATAGAAAATGTAATTGGATATAAATTTTAGGTCTCTTCTATTTTAGAAAGAGCATCATGTACGAAATTTTCCTTACCCTTTTTGTAGATTATCTCAAAATTAAAACTTTGCATTTTTTCTCCTCATTTTTGTTAATCTTCTAATGAAATCCATAGCTTCAAAAAATAATTTATGCTATCATGGTATATCTTGACTTTAAAGTACCTCCGAGTGATATACTATCCCCATTTTTTATTGCATGTAATATTGCTTCCATTTATTTTTCATACGTAGATTTCACCAAATATTTTCTTTGAATTCCTTGCTATTAAAAGCCAATGATATCCCTTATTGTGTTAATGTTACGTAAATTCCTTGTCCTAGTGCCTCACACTCTACTATGAATGTTTTACCAAAAGTAGGTGCAACCGATGTTGGTGTAGAAGACATGGCATCCATTAAAAGAGAGAATGCCAAAGTAGCCTCATCATTCCATATAAATGATATTTTATTCAAGAGATATGTGAGTGGACTTGAAATGCATGCATAATTCTTAACAAATTATCAATAATATCATGTAATTCTAAAAAATCTTCTAAGAACCTTGATTTTCTTAGGAATAGGTCATTTTGTAATAGCTTGCATCTTTTGAGGCTCCAACTTCACTCCTTCCTTTAAAACAATATGAACCAAATACTTGAATTATTATTTCCCAAAAGCACATTTGGATATTTTTACATAAAAATGATTGTTCTCAATAATTTATATAACTTTTCCCCATGTTTAGTGTGGTATTCCCATGATTTATTATAAATATGTGTATTATCAAAGAAAACCAACACAAATTTTATAAGATGGGATCAAACAAAATTGTTCTTAAGTCGAGCCCGCCGGACTTCAAACGGCGATAAACCATAATTCAAACCAAATTCGCATTCCAAAATAGCCTGCTGACGTCGGCCAATTTTGTGACGCAAAAACCAAATGAATTCTGCCCTAATATTTTTCGGGTCCGAAGTTGGGCTGGCGTGCGGAGGGAGAGTTGTGATGCGAATTTCTTATCAAATTCGCCCTAATCTTTTTCGGGTCCGGATTTCCACTGCGCAAGCGGCCCAAACAAAGATCCGCTCCAATCAATTTCTGCCACGTGTCCTCAATCAAAATTTTCCCTGCTCCCGGATGTGGGTGCATTCGATGGCGTTTAAGGCGATGGGACATGGATGTGGCGATTTCATATCAATCGCATTAAGTTTTAACACTGTTTAATTAGCCGATATTTAAGTTCCAAGGTTTTCACATCAAATCGCATTAAGTTTTAAAACTGTTCAAGATCATACCTCTACTCCTGTTAGCGATTCCGCATGCTCCAATATGATCCGGCCTTCGGCTCTCATTAATGAGAGATTAATTATGACGGGCGTTCTTCGATTGTATTGCAGTTGGGTCGATAAAATGGCGTTTCACTATGGTTTTTCAGACGAGCCGCAACCTTTAAATTGCACTCTGGTTGCTGGGTTACACTCCCTGCTCACTGTGACGAGAAGGAGAGGTGGCCAGCTGAACTGCTGCTTAGACCTTGCTGCATATCTGCATTTCTCTCGGTCTGGTCTGTGTCTGTCTTCCTCAGTTTCTTGGAATTCTTCTTCTCTGTCTCGTCTTGTGCCCACTACTGAGACTGCACCCATGCCTCGCCTGCGTCAAAGGATGCGTTGCCACAGGGGGAGCACCAGAGGTAAACCCCTGCGCACACCCTCCAGCCCCTCAACCGAGTCGTCTTCCCAGTCCAGGGATTATTACACAGGTCGCTATCCAAACACTAGGAGTGGGCAGGGTCGGGTTCTAGGATCTGGCCACCGTATGGGTTTCCCTGCTCCTCATTTCCCCACCGCTTCACCTTCTCCCACGATATGCACTGCGCTTTTTTCCTTTAATTTCTCTCTGAACCGCCCACGAATCACAGCTTCAATCACTGTGGTTTTCCATGAGGAAGCCCAAACAGAGGAACAATGCACTCGTCTGGCGGGTCTAAGCTTAGAAAAAGCCGGCCAGCATTCGGGCCTTCAAGAGGGGAGCGGTGGCATGAATGTGGAGATAGCACCTGGCGATCCTGGACCTTCCGAAGGATGGTGCTGAATTTTCGAGGAACCACTGGAGGAGTATTTTGGTTAATTTGGTTTTCTTGCTTCGCAAGCCCACTTAATTGGGCATGTTTTAGATTATATTACTGTGCTGGACCTTTGTAATATTTTTGAATTCTGTAAACGTTCAAGATTGGTTTCTCCGTATGAGGGCAGTCTTCTTTTTTGATTTTTTGATGACAAATTTGCCATAAGTCTGGGCAATGTTTTTGACTAAAGTCATGCTATAATTTTATTCTCGCTGTTAATAGATTAACTTTACGTAGAAAAAAAAATGTTGCCCTGTTTCTATTTTAAACATGTTTTTTGAAATACAGAGCCATGTTTATATGATTGTTTATAGTCGAAGCGCTGCGGGGTGGTTTATTATATTAATATTTCATGGTCGAATTATGTTCATAACAATTGGAAAAAAAAATGTTGCCCTGTTTCTATTTTAAAGCTGTTTTTTGAAATACAGAGCCATGTTTATATGGTCTACGTATTATACTCTTTTTTAAACCTGTTTTTTGAAATACAGAGCCATGTTTATATGGTCTGCGTATTATACTCTTTCTCTGTATATCTACAGGAACCTTTTTTCTATGAACAGGGTGGATGTTGTAGCGGGCTACTAATGGAAACAAGCGAGCCTGAACCTTACATCTCGGATGCAACAGATGGTTACCAATTTTGGAATCAAGCAAGCCTGATCTTACAAGCGAGCCTGGGTTTCTGCAGATGGTTTTTATTTCCGAGAACAAGCGAGCCAGAACATACAATCGACCCTGGGTTTATACATATTTTTGCTCTATCATGGATGCTTTTTGTGTGAGGCGTATATCAACAGTACATGTCTCTGCACATTTCCCGTATCCGCTTTATGATACTATTTTATGTGTTGATAGGTTATCACTCTGCCTTCAAAACTAGCGATGCTGGTTTATTGATATGGTCTGATGGTCTTTTTATATTTTGGACATATCACACTCCTCACATGATTAGCGTTTTTCTCTGTTCAAGGATTTTTGGTACTTTAATTTGTATTTGGAACAATGGACGTCGGTACTCTATCTGTTGCTTTACTATTCTACATACTGCTATTTCACTTTCTTATAGATGCCTCGGGCATTTTTGGATGCTTTCTCAGATTGTCGATAATCTCCATGTGAACCGTTATTGGGTTTTATATCATGTCCCTATATGTGACATGGGGTACTTTTCTATCATTGTCTGGGGTGGGACTTCCACTTTTCAGGATGGATATTTGGGTTCCAATCTTCAGATGTGAAAATGTAATGACTTCATGGACTGTTTTAATTCATATAATATATTCAAAACAATGTTTTTTCTCTTGTGAAAAAAAATGATTGTTTATAGTCGAAGCGCTGCGGGGTGGTTTATTATATTAATATTTCACGGTCGAATTATGTTCATAAAAATTGGAAAAAAAAATGTTGCCCTGTTTCTATTTTAAGCCTGTTTTTTGAAATACAGAGCTATGTTTATATGATTGTTTATAGTCTAAGCACTGCGGGGTGGTTTATTATATTAATATTTCATGGTCATTGGAACGCCCACAATTCATAACAAATATTGGAGATTTACTGTCCTGTTTTAAAGTTTCATTTTTTTTTTTAAAATTGAACCCGCCGTTGGTATACCGACGCTTTGTAAGCGTCGAAATTGCGACAGCTTAAAAATTTCGGAAGAGCGACAATATAAAAACGTTGGACGAGCGACGTTCAAAACATCGGACCACATTTCATCATAATTGCGACCGTTTACAAACGTCAGAAGAGCGACGTTCAAAACGTCGGACCACATTTCGTCGGGATTGCGACAGTTTACAAACGTCGGAAGAGCGATGTCCAAAACGTCGGACCACATTTTGTCCGAATTGTGACAATTTACAAACATCGGAAGAGCGACGTTCAAAACGTCGGACCACATTTCGTCGGAATTGCAACCGTTTACAAACGTCGGAAAAGCGACGTTCAAAACGTCGGACCACATTTCGTCGGAATTGTGACAGTTTACAAACATCGGAAGCGTGACAGTTTGGGAAAAGTCAGAAGAGCGATGCTTGTTTGGAAGTGACGGAAAAAGTGTCGGTAGTGCAACACTTTGTCAGTGCGTCAGAATTGCGACGTAATGGCAAACCACGCTTTGCCCGTCCTCGAATTGTCACTCTTGCGACGACTATGTGTCGGAATAGCGACGAATTGGTCGTCGAAAATTGGGCCAAATATTATAGTGAGAGGAACCGCACCAACCCATCCCGAACTTGGTGGTTAAACTCTACTGCGGTGACGATACTGTAGGGGAAGCCCTGCAGGAAAATAGCTCGGTGCCAGGATGATAAAAAGCTTAATGCCTCTTCTTCTCATTAGAAGTTCATCTTCTCATAAACTACATTTCTGACATCTTTTATTTCCCACTCCACACTTTACCTTGAAACACAATACCTGCGTTCTCTCATAGCGATAAATTTGCTTCTGCATCCTCTTACCCCGCGAAGAGAGGAATCCCTATTTTTGGAGGGACTCCTGGGGGCGAATCTAGCGGAGATGGGGCCTGTAGCTCAGAGGATTAGAGCACGTGGCTATGAACCACAGTGTCGGGGGTTCGAATCCCTCCTCGCCCACCCCGAAAGGGGACAAAAGGGAGGCCGGGGGTAGGGAGATTATGATTGGGATAGCGGATGCAAAGCTATGGAACTTTGTCTTCACAAAGGGTCATTTGTCAGAAATGATACCCGATACGTCCGAGAGTAACCAAAATATATGTGTCTGACCTCCAATAAATCTTCCTCATTATTAGATTTAGATTAGGGTTATAGAATGAGATATTCTCCCAAATCCAAGGGAAATTATATTGACAGCATGCAGGGATCCAATTCTGACTTCCATGGAACGAACTGATAGTTATAACAGCTAGTAATGGGTCGAGTGACTAGTAACAGGTCGAGCGAATAGAGGCCTCTTCACCTTCAGCTCTAGAAATGTCATCACATTAGGAGAACAATGGATTTGTTTCTCCGAACTTTTCAGTATTTCGAAGAGACCGTTGTTTCTATCTTTCCTTTCCCAGACTACTGGGATCCTCTCTTGATCCTATGGCGATTGTGCATGCATATATTATGTTATGAAAAAGGACAGGAACGTTTGACCTATTCCTAATGGTAAAATCAAGCTCTATTTTGAATAAAATGGATCTCCCCAAGTAGGATTCGAACCTACGACCAATCAGTTAATAGCCAACCGCTCTACCACTGAGCTACTGAGGAACAACGGAGGGTTCTCATATACATTCAAGATTATTGTTCTTTGGACCGACCCATGATCATCAATGTATAAACTATTGAGAAACTCAATAAGGTTTTTTCTCAACTCTTGGACACCCCACCCTAGAATTATTGAACTCTAAATACAATAGGATCTATTATTATTGCTACCATTCAATATTACTACCATTCAATTTTTTTATTACTTTAAAAAGGAATAATTCGATTATATAGAACCTTGAAATAAAGAGATAACTTTTAGATTTAGATAAAGGAGGATTGGCGGATGAAAATAGCAGTTTACGGGAAAGGATGAATCGGTAAATCAACAACTAGTTGTAATATCTCAGTCGCTCTAGCAAGACGTGGTCAAAAAGTGTTACAGATTGGGTGTGATCCCAAACACGATAATACTTTTACTCTTACAGGATTTCTAATACCTACAATTATAGATAATTTACAATCCAAGGATTATCATTATGAGGATATTTGGCCCGAAGATGTAATTCATAAGGGTTATGGAGGGGTGGATTGTGTGGAAGTAGGGTGTCCACCCGCAGGAGCTAGATGTGGAGGATATGTGGTGGGAGAAACTGTAAAGTTGTTAAAAGAATTAAATGAATTTTACAAATATGATATTATATTATTCGATCTATTAGGTGATGTGGTTTGTGGAGGTTTTGCAGCTCCATTGAACTATGCAGATTATTGCGTAATAATTACAGATAATGGATTCGATGCATTATTTTCAGCTAATCGTATTACTGCCTCTATAAGGGAAAAAGCTCGTACACATCCACTCCGATCAACAGGCTTGGTGGGAAATCGTACATCTAGAAGAGATCTTATCAATAAATATGTAGAAGCCTGTCCAATGCCCGTAATAGAGGTATTACCTATTATTGAGGATATCCGAGTTTCCAGAGTAAAGGGTAAAACCTTATTTGAAATGGTTGGATCCGAACCATCCCTTAACTATGTGTGTAATTATTATCTAGGCATAGCAGATCAAATATTGTCCCAACCAGAAGGTATTGTCCCAAAAGAGATTCCAGATCGGGAATTATTCAGTTTACTCTCTAATCTTTATCTAAATCCCATTGGTGGTGGGGGACAGAAAAAAAAGATTTAGGAAAATTTCCTTGGGTTTACGAGGATTTAGAATCAACAATTTATCCACAATTTGTTGTCAATCGGATTCTTTCTTTTTATTATTATTTTTATTCATTATTTATTTTCCTTATTTATCCTCAGCCATTTATTATTCCCCTCCCTATTATGTCGACCAAAATTGATGAAACTATAACTTTTGAATGTGAAATGGGTAATTATCATACTTTTTGTGCTATTAGCTGTGTATTCTGGTTGTATCAAAAGATTGAAGACCGTTTCTTTTTGGTAGTGGGCACAAAAACATGTGGTTATTTTATGCAAAATGCACTTGGAGTTATGATTTTTTCAGAACCCCGCTATGCAATTGCAAAATTAGAAGAAGGAGATATCTCGGCCCATTTGAACGATTACGAGGAATTGAAAACACTTTGTATTCGGATAAGAAAAGATAGAGATCCCATCATCATCATATGGATAGGTACTTGTACTATAGAAATAATAAAAATGGATTTGGGAGGTATGGCACCCAAATTGGAATATGAAATTGGAGTACCAATTCTAGTGGCAAGAGAAAATGGACTTGATTATGCTTTTACTCAGGGGGAAGATACCGTGTTAGCTGTAATGGCACATCATTTTCCAGAACAAGAATTCCCCATCGGTGAATCAAAAGAAACTAAAACAAAAACAAAATTATTCCCTTTTCCTCTTCTAAAGGAAAAGAAATTGGTGGAATATGCAAATCATCCTCCCTTAGTTATTTTTGGGTCTTTACCCTCGAATTTGGTTTCTCAACTTGATACAGAATTAAGATGCCAATTCATCAAGGTATCAGGTTGGTTGCCCACTCAGAGATATGCCGATCTTCCATCATTGGGTGATGGAGTTTATGTTTGTGGGGTTAACCCATTTCTGAGTCGTACAGCAATAGCTTTGATAAGACGAAAAAAATGCGAATTAATCGTAGCTCCTTTTCATATTGGTCCGGACGGAACACGTGCTTGGATCGAAAGGATTTGTCCTGTATTTGGTATTGAGGCCCAGAGTCTGGAGGAAAGAGAGGAATGGATATGGGAGAGTTTAAAATATTATCTTGATTTGGTATGCGGAAAATCTGTCTTTTTCATGGGAGATAATCTCCTAGAAATATCTCTAGCAAGATTCTTAATCAGATGTGGTATGATCGTTTATGAAATTGGTATTCCATATATGGATAAACGGTATCAAGCTGCTGAATTAGCACTTTTAAAAGATACATGTATAAGAATGTGTATACCAATACCATGAATTGTGGCGAAACCAGACAATTCGAATCCGATACGACGTATGCACGAGCTATAACCCGACTTAGCCATCACCGGAATGGCTCATGCTAACCCATTAGGGGTGAGAGGAATTGGTACTAAATGGTTAGTTGAATTTACTTTTGCACAGATTCATGGATTTTCCAATGCGAGAGATGTAGTCAAATTGGTTACCTGCGCTCTACGACGTAATGGAAATTTAGATAACTTGGATCGGACCACCCTGGTCCGAAATAACAACGAGTTCTATACCACTAATCCTAATCCTAGATAATATAACAGGGAATATATGTATTAATAAAATATGCATATATCCAGATGTTAGATATTGGAATCTATTCTGTGAAATCAAATTTATGGATATAAAAAATAATAACTATTTCTATCCATATCTCCCATATGGGGGATACCACATATATTTATTCTATTCCTGTTTCTCATTCTTTTATTTTGATCAAAAAGGAGTTTCGATATGATAAGAGTACTTGGTATACTATGGGATCCATTATCATCATGGGTAGAAGTCTTAGGTCTGATCATTTTATTTGGGCTATATTATGGATTTATTGCTACATTGCCTTTTGGTCCCTCTAAAATCTATTCCATGAGATCCTTCTTTTTGGGAGAAACTCTCTATGGTATAATATCCATAAGTGGTTCTATTATGGGACAATTAATAGTATTTTTTTCCATGTATTATTCGCCCATCTATGCAGCACTGTGGAAACCTCATGCAATAACTCTATTAGTCATACCGTATACGTTCTGTCGTGTTTTTCGAAGTCTTGAAAAACCTTCAAGTCCTGAATCTACGCACCCCATGAATTCGATGAAAAATCCAAAAATTCTAAGTCTATTTATGGGTGGTCTAATTCTTCAATTGTTGAATCCCATTCTTTTAGCAAATCCCATATTAACAAGACTGGTGAACCTATTTCTTTTTTGTTACAATGATAATATATCCTTTATGATAAGTAGTTTTTGTGGTTGGTTGGGAAGTCATATTCTATTCATCAATTTGACAAAATTGGTATCTTTACATTTGGTATCTTTCCGTATAGAACGTAATTCACCTATTGATCATACTTCATTAAGACGTTATATTCATCAAACCTTTATTTTACTTCTTATTTCTTATTTTTCATTCTATTTAGGTAGATCCCCATTACTTTTTCATAGAAAGAAAAAAGATAACAAAAAAAAGGACCGCTCTGCGGCTATGGCTAAAAAGGACCGCTCTGTGGCTATGGCTAAAAAGGATTGCTCTGTGGCTATGGCTAAAAAGGACCGTTTTGTGGCAGAGGATGAGGACCGCTCTGTGGCTATGGCTAAAAAGGACCGTTCTGTGGCAGAGGACGAGGACCGCTCTGAGCCTTTGGCTATGGTTATGGTTCAAGAGGCCCACTCTATGTATTTTATAGCTAAAAGGGCCTGCTCTGTGTCTTTTATAGCAAAAAAGGCCGGCTCGGTGGCAGAGGACAAGGACCCAAAGGACAAGCACCGTGCTATGGCAGAGGACAAGGACCGCTCTATGGCAGAGGACGAGGACCGTTCTGTGGTAGAGGATGAGGACTGTTTTGTGACAGAGGAAAAGGACCGTTCTGTGGCAGAGGATGAGGACCCAGAGGGCGAGGACCATTCTGTGGTAGAGGATGAGGACCGCTCTGTGGCAGAGGACGATGAACTAGAGGACGAGGACCGCTCTGTGCCTAGAGAGAAAAACAAATTTAAAGGACTTCCGATATCATGGTTCAAGCAACCACGTCCCATTAAGTTCTTTGATCCTGATAGAATTTATCAGCCGATACGATATATCAGGAATAACCCATTTCATCGCCTAAAGCTTGTGAGGACCGAAGTCTCTCAATATTTTTTTGGTGCATACTCGAGTGATGGAAAAAAAAGAATCTCTTTTACGCTTTTACCTAGTGTATTGGCCCTTGGGGAAAAGCTCTGGAAATATAGATATATTTTAGATACTTCTTGCTTATCTGAGGATCCTTATCATAGATGGAACCACACCATGAAAAGAAGAAGAAATTCTTTAGAGAATGAATTTTCGGATCGAGTGAAAGCTCTAAGCCATGGGTCTCCCGATGAAAATGTTATAGAAAGGAGAGTGAAATTCTCCAATTCTCAAGGGGATTCTTCTACTAAAATGTATGATCCATTGCTTAATGGGGCATTGTGTGGAACAATAGACCAATTTGAGTCCCCCAAAATGCTGAACGATTTGATCATTTCGAATCTTTCAGATTTTATAGAGATACCTATAAAAGACTGTAAAGAGGGATTTCCGAATGATCAATTTGGGTATGGGTACCATATCTTTGAGCATTGGCAAGAATTGGAACACAAAAGCTTTCG
The DNA here is from genome assembly GCA_034641835.2 of Pinus albicaulis. Classification (NCBI taxonomy): domain Eukaryota; kingdom Viridiplantae; phylum Streptophyta; class Pinopsida; order Pinales; family Pinaceae; genus Pinus; species Pinus albicaulis. The sequence goes on along the minus strand of CM076576.1, from coordinate 627,290,371 downwards.
ACTACCCTGGGAACCCTTACCTACAAATACTTTTCATTCGCTTGTTCCGAGCACTAAATCATCGAAAAGAGGAAAAGTTGAACCTATTTCGAAACGGATTTATCCATTAGCAGAACGAATAATTCCAAATCAAGAAAAGAAGATATTTGAAGAGTATTTTTCAAATATAGATTCCTCTTTTGGTAAACTGATCTATCCAAAATATTTGTTGGAAATGCAGATCCAAGAAATCTATACAAAAGATGATGATTCGTTGATACATTTCCTGTGGTTGGAAATAGCCTTTCGAGTGGCCTATATGGATCTCGCACCGGAAATAGCTTCATGTAATGAAAGGATATACACAAAATTTTTAGTGAATATTTACAACCGAATTGATGTTAGAAACGTTGCGCCCACAGGTACCATAAAATGGGAATTGATTCTTTCTCTTTTTACTATGGAACAGATTTTCCTTTTCGATTATTTGGCACAACATGAGTGTACAGTACTACTAAATTGTTGTGGGAATGTATCTATGGATGATTCAATGCAAACAAAATATTTTATTGACCTTTACGGGAAAATACTATTAAATGAACCCCTCCAATTTAGAGAAATTAAAAAACATTTGCATCGATGGCCATCTGATTTGATGATGGCTGAATGTGATGCTGATGGTGATGATAGAGGCCCAATTCAAATATCAACGAGTAGGATTCGTACAAGAAAGGTCAAAAGTAAACTAACCCTTGATTTTGGGAAAGAAATAATAGTTTTAAAACGTTATCATGCCGAGTCAGATTATCGTCGAAGCTTAATTAGAGGATCCATACGTGCTAAAAGACGGAAAATTATGATATGGAAGAGGGTACAACCGAATGTACATTCCCTTTTCTTTTTGAGAAGAATGGAAATACCCACTTATTTTCCAGTCCTCTGCACATTGAAAATCCGCGTTTTCATCCTAAAACTCTCGCCCAGATTCTGAATTTTTCCCAAAAGCAGCTCAATTAGCCTTCTATTTCCAGAAATAAACTAAGCAAATAGTCTAATCTTGCTCAGTTTTATTCAAAAATGACAAAAAAATAGGTCACTCCTAGGACTGGAGGTCCCAAACCTCAGAAGCCTGCCTCCCGCAAGCTTCCAAACCCTAAACCTTCAAAAATCAATAAACCTACTCCTACCCTAACTACAGATTCCACTGAAGTAGTTAAACATTTGCAACCACCTATCACCTCTGAAGAGAGTAGTCCTTTGATTGATTTAGACTATAGAATTGCTGATGATACCTTAGATTTCGATCTACTTAAAGTACATAACTGGTGTCAAGAGAAATTTGTGAAGAAATTGGAAAATGATATATCTGTATGGGACTCAAACTTGCCTAAATATGTGGTTCCCATCACCCATCAAGCTCAAGATTTCGTTAGGTTATGTCAATTACACTATATCCCTGACCAGAGATGTATGGTAAACAAAGATATAGAGTTCCTGTTTTACATAACTGCTGAAGCTATCAATGAAATGCTCCAACTGAGCCACAATCCAAGAGCAATATCATTGTCCGTAGAATATTTAACACAACTCTATCTAGATCTGGACTTTTCTAAAAAATTCATGATCTTTCAAAACTTCTGTCCCAACCATGTTGACACTCCTAAGGTAAATCCACCTTATGACACTTTTTGCTTCCCTGAGGGCTCTAGACAAATCATTTCCATGCTTTCATTCATTCTAGGCTATGCTAATGATGAGTTTACATATGCCTCCATTCTAGGTTTCCTCTCTACCTTGTCTCCAGGATGACATCCAGAACTAGTCTTCAACTTTGCCAAATTCATTGCTGATAATATGCATTATCAGTTGACTAAATTACCTGAGGAAGGAGTATTCAGATATTCATCCTATCTGTTACATCTCTTCCAATTTTTTCAGGCAGAAAATTTCCCTATTGCATTACAAAAGATGGATGGGGAAGGTAAACCTCTTTCAGTGATATTCTGGACTTCCCTACTCAGAAAAGACAACAGTGAATACAGCTATAAAGACTTCAATGATTTGTTTATTAAACCTGCCATGAATTTGTTGAACAAAGAAGAGCCACCAAGGATTAATGAAGACATCAAAAGAATTCTACAGTTGTCTGAAAACTGTAAGGTAGGAGATTGGTATTTGTACAAAAATCACACAGAAATCAGAGTATATGGTGCACTCCTGGCTCCTTACAAATTACCCATGTTTCTAAATACCATAATTTTTGCTTTGGAGTACTTGAGACGGATCTTGAATGCAGATGCAGTGAATTTCATAGCTTCCAAAAAGAAAGCACAGTTCAAGCTAAAAAATCAAATTGGCCCCTTCATAGTCAATAGCAGAGATGCTTTGAAAGAGATAGTCAGCAAATTATCAAAATTTAAGTTCCAAGAAAACTTTCACTGGAACTATGACCCTCAAGGTGTTTTAAGTAACCTCAGGAACAAGTGTAAGTTAACTCCATTCCTACATGACTCAAAGCCACGAATTGAAAAGTATGCTAATCAGATTGAATGGGTTGCAAACACATTGATTGATGATATTCAGGGAATGAAAACAAATAACATGCAGGAAAAATAGTTGGATAGTAAAAAGGTGATTACAGTTGGAAAACAAGTAGAAATGTCCAATAAAAGACCCAGAAAAGAAGAAGGCAATTTAGCAGAAACCATTATAGAAAATAAATTTAAGACAATTTGCAACAAAAAGGCTAGAATGATTACTGTAGAAGAAAAAAAGGCCATAGAGATAGATGACAATGAAAATCAAGCAAACAACAATGATCAACAAATAGATGATGAAGCTACATTAATTGTCAATGAGACACTTATAGAAATTCAGAAAGAGCAAGTACTAACACAGGAAAAGGGCAAAGAAATGGTTGAAACACAGGTAAATTCAGAAGCTCCCTCCTCTTCTAGAGCAGCAGAAGAAATAGATTCTGACATTCAAAATAAATAAAAACAAATTAGAGAAAGAAATGAGGAAATCAAGAATGAGGTTTATTCTAAATTCCTTAAAGAAAAGCCAGGAAACAAATATAGGTTGCTTACTGCATTTGAGTACTCCACCAACAAAATTCTCATGTCATTTCTGAAACCCATAGTTGATGATCCTAAGTCAATTGCTGATTATACAAAGACAGATATGGAGGTGGACACTGATACAAAACATGAATTGGATTAGATATATTTCCACAAAAGTGCCACTGAAATGCTTTATTCAAAGGTGGTTAACAAAACCATGAGTGCTACCATGCTTCAAAATACTGTATCTAATTTATAGACTCAAATGAAATTAGATAAAACATCTCTATATGCTAAGGATTTGAGGATCAAATCCTTAGAAGATTTGGTGATAGAAACTGGAGTGGATCCCTCCAATATTGAAGTTGCTAAAACACTAATAAGTCAAAAGAATGAAGATATTACCGCCTTGAGAAAGCAACTTAAACTTCCACAGAGTGAGCATCCACAAGCAAAGGAGATTCTTCAACAACAAAAAGAAAAGGATGAGACTATGCAGCTAGTACTAAAGATAACAGCCCAAATTAAAGAAATGGAGAATCAGAGAGAAACTAAAGGAAAATGAAACATTGAAAAGAGAAAATGAGGTCTCCATTCCCACAGTCATTCCAAATGTCAGTACTGCTGTTCCTTCTACACTGGCAGAGAATTTGGCACCAAAAGGAGTATTGGCAACTGCAGTGTCAATAAAATCTATAGATACCTCTGCCACTGCATCATCTACATCACAGGTACAGCAAGCAACAAGTACAACAGACTTAGTTAAATCTATGGAAGAAATGTCCCTTAAGAACAATGAGATCAATAACTTAAAGAAGGCAAATAAGGATCTCGAATCCTCATACAAGAATGCTCTAATCACATCTAAGGGACATGAACATAGAGCAAACAGACTTCAAGAGCAGGTAAAGATTTTACAACAACAGGTCAATCTCAGTGAACAGGTGTCATACATAAAAAACTGTCTTTGGAATAACATTACTCAAGGCATACATCTATAGTGGCCTTCCATTCAAATCATTTATGAACAAAGAGATTTACTGAAGGCAACACAAGTAGAAATTCAGAAAACAAAAGAAGAGCTTTCCAATAAGCCATCTCAAGCCTTACAACTTATTACATTTATAAACAGTAAAAATAGAGAAGAGCTTGAAGAACTGAAAATTCAGGATAGGACTGAAACTACAAATAAAAAAGGTCCTAAATAAAAGAAATATAATGAATAGTTTGGAGGAAAGATGTAGAGACATGAACTTATCAATAACAAATTTCTTGGCCAAATACACTATATTGACACACGCAGACCTTCCAGACATTCATGGCTTCAATGAAAAACTAATGATTCAAAAAGATTATGACAAGAAGATTAGAGCATATGCAAAAGAACAGGTGAACAAGCCTCTGCCACAAGGTTCCCCAACTGGAAAAGTTATCTTAGAATACTTTGAGAACTTTTTTTTCTAATTAAGCACATTTTCATTGTCAAGCCCAACTTTGCAAAGTACACTGAGGCTGATGAAAGCTACAGAAAACTAAAAAGCCTGAAGATACCAAATTATCAACAATGGCAGGAATTCACTGATTTGATATAACAACATGAAAACTGAGTAGAACAAAAGCAGTCATATTTTTCATCTTTACATTTATCAAAGGGTAACATTTGCAGTTAAAGTGTATCAGGTGTGAAAGCAGAGTCAAATAGTATCAGGTAATAAAATGGTAAATTCAATTTTACTGTTGTAAATTCTTCATTTTACTGTAGAAGAGTAATAAATGGACAACGTAAAGAGTATCAGAGATAAATCACAGGTTGAAGAATGTGAATTGGAAAGAGTGTCTTCCATGCTATCTTCTAACAAGATATTGTTTCCAAGCGTCAGAAAGCATCTACAACAAAGCAACAAATCAATTTTTGATAAGATAAATCAGTTCTATTTTCCTTGATAAGAGAACAACTTGCCTGTTTGTTGTGCAATTGTCCCTCTTTTTATGTAATAAATCTTTATTTTCTCCTAGAGATATTCCTACATGTCTCTTAGATATTTTGTAATAATTTTCTATAAATAATTCACTCTTCGAAGTATTAAGTGTGGAATAAAATTTGTCAAGACTACTATAGACATTTTTGCTGAATACATTAGAATTTGTGTGAGTCAATTTGTAAAGAAGCATACTGGAAATAAGTCAAATAGACATTATAACTCAGGATTCTTGTGCTGATAAGATAATTCAAGTGTTTTCCTATGTTCACTGTTTATCTTTCTAAGTTCCATACATACATTTACATATTTTCTATCTTGAATGATTAACTAGGAGGATTTATACAGATTAGTGTCAAAAGCTCCCTGTTTTTTACTAGTTATTCCTTGATATGTTTTCTGCTGATAACCGGACTTAAGAATTCTTAAATGCTCTTAGTCCCTGTTTGACCCCTTTCTTTCATCTTCATTTCTGTAACTTAAGGATTATTAATTGCCCTTTTGTTCAGATCTTTCCATTTCATCAAAAATCCTATTCCAAACCCTTTGAAGGTCATCTACCCAACCCTTAGTACATTTTCTCTTTTGACCTTATTTCCCAGCTCTGCTTGCCAAGAATTTGAATCCATAGCCCAATGGTATGGTAGATCCCTCTGTGGTTTACCTTGAAGTACCTTTTATTCCCACCAAACATTCAAAGCAAACCAATTGTCCAATCATACCTAGCCTAATATCTTATAACAAAAACAAAGCTAAATCTTGAGGAGAGATCCCTCTCTGGAATTTAAGAAGGCTAGATCCTTCATTTCAAAAGAGGTTCTTGGTTACCCCTGGTTTTCTTCAACTATAAATCCTCATCCCAAAACCTGAGAATTACTAGGGTGATAACAGGATGAACGGGTGCCAACCACATTATGGGCATATCCTACAACCCTCTAGCTTGTTTATGGACGAGAAGTTATAGTACATGCCGAGTTCATCATGCCCAACCTCTTCATTGCACATGCTACACACATGACATAATATGAATTAATTACAACACACTTGGAAGAACTATGGGAATTGGACATAGCCATATTCCTAGCATATTTCCACCAAATTGTCAAGAAGGAGAGGCATAAGGCATGGCACGACCAACACATAAAGCAAAAATTCTTTGCAGTTGAGGATTAGGTCCTCCTATACGACAATAAGTTCTTAAAACATCCTAAAAAGTTGAGAATGTGTTGGTTAGGACCATTCTTTGTCGCGGAAGTGAAATATTTGAGAGTTTTCAAGCTCGCGCAACTAGATGGAGTCATATTGTCTGGAGGGGTGAATGGTGCATGCCTAAAGCCATTCCATGATGCAATCGATTCCACATCAAAATGATTCGATCTCTGAAAGGGGATCTTAGTTAGTTTTAGGTAGAGCCAGTCAGTTGTTTTAGTGTGCTAGTCTCTTCAGTTGCATCGATTATTTTAGTTCTACCAGTTAATGCAGAAGAGTCAGTTACAAATAAATTTTTGGCAGTTATTTTAGTAGCATCTGTCGAGTGACTCCCTCCGCAACTGATTTGGTTGGGAAGTCGCATGTGGAAATCGTATTATCTATAATAATTAGTAATAATTCCTTGTGTTAGTTCAAATTTTGGATAAATATCTCCCATAATATCCTTGAAACAATATGGTCATCAATTTCTAGGAACCTGCCATCATATCATCATAATTAACCATCATTCCCACCCTCCTTTTCAATTTTCACATCATCCGGGCCAGGTCCAGGTCATATTCATTGTTATTTCCATGATTTTAGTCAAGTATAGAGAGTTGATGTATTCATTAGTTAAGCGGTCTAATAAAAACTGTCGTGTCAATTATTTGTATTTGGTTTGCATGTTAATGATAAGTTCTTTAGTAGCAAATCATAGGTGGTCAAATTTCCATGTCTGGATTATATGTCGAATTCCCTCGGTCCTTAACCCAATTTCAAGCCCCTTGTGTCTATTGTGTATAATTTTTTATCTGCAAGCATGAAGAATATTACAATATTTTTTCCAATACCCTAACTTGACTCCAGAGTCACTGAAATTGAGCCTCTCTATGGAAAATATCACAAGGTTGTGCTCGTCAATAATGATATCTTAGATTCCTTCCATTTCCCAACACTGAAGCATGAATTTTATACAAAATTTGTTTCCAAATTAGATGGAATACAATATCCAAGAATTAAAGAGGATTTTATTGGCCTACATAGGTTGATGCTGCTAAAATTGTGAAGTTTACTAGTGTTCGGCACTATGGGAGTAGTAATGTAGTGTACCAAATTTCTCATCAGCTGAATGCATGGGGTTTCTCTTTGAATTGATAAGGAATGAACCATACATGCCATCTACATTCAGAGACTCATAGGAATATCTGCTGCAAGAGCTGCTGTATAATCTATGTTCCATAATACTTCCAAGAGGGGAAAGAAGACGGGTGAAGAAAACTACTTCAAAAAATATGATACTCAACATGGTGGTAAGGGAGCCCTAATTGAGCCAATTAACAAGCCTACCATAAAATTATCCTGCTATAAAATTGCATGAAATATCATGCATGATTTCTCAAGGGGTGAATGCACCTTGGACACCATATCAGAAGAAAAATATTGTGTCCAGGGCACACAATTGAATTGGCTCAGTTATCTACTGAATGAGCTCTTCAAAGACTATGAAGATGTCTACAATAGGGCCACATATTTTATTTATGGATACATTTTTGTTTCCTTATAAATGATGAATTGGTGCCCACTAGAAGGTAGAGAGATAACACTGGTCACCGAAGAGTCAACCCCCTGGAAGTTAGATATTTACCATGGAGGACTTCCAAGGATCCCTTCAACAAGGAAATTAATGAATATTATTTTATTGGTTGGTACCAAAAAATGTTGGTTGTCACCAACGTTAGGCCAACGATCCAACCATTTCTCCTAGATGATTATTCACAAGATATATGGTTTGGAGTTAGCCATGGAAGCACCTGGGTTCAACCTAACTTTGTTAACTCAGACACATTTCAGAAGTGTGCTCACCCATTTGTTCTCTTGGAGGAAGCACTCCATATCAAAGTCTCATCCTAGCCTTGATTTTCTGGAGAAATTTGGGAGAGAAAGATGACATTATTCATTTTAATGGAATTTTCCTAAGATGCTTCCTGGAGAAACCCCTTCTGCCACCTAGAAGTGACCAGCTGAAGAAACATTCAATCTTGTCATAAAGAAGCTTGAGACAAAGATGATATCCTTTCGCAACACTCTAGAGGATTTTAGGGCATCAATAGGTCATTTCCCTTCCTTTTCTAAATTTATCAATTGTAGTCCAATTACTTCTTTGACTTTCAACCCAACCATTGCTTCAATTACCCTAGTGGTTCCCCATTCTCATAATGAACCCAACATAAGGAATACTCACCCAATTTCCACCAGACCACTATCAATCCCCAAGAAATCGATTAAAGCAACCTCTACTCAAGTTGTTGATCTTACTGGCGAGGAACTCTAATCTCACGCCCATCACTGAATAAAACCCACCATCCACATTTGTTATATCTCAAAGGTCACATAATCCATCACCACAAACATACTCCACCTCAGCCACAATTTCAGACATTCCTCCATCGGGAAATCTCCTCGGTGTTGAGCCTTACAATAGGTATGTATTTACACTCAAATACTGTCCTTTTTCCTCTTCTTCATCCATTTTTGTGCTACAATATAATAATATCATGAATGGATTTTGATAAAAAATGAATGAAGTAGTCCTGATATGGTTTAACCGTCCAAACTAATTTTCGTTGCTTTTATGATGAAAATAATAGATAAAACAATAGCTATTCCCAAAAAGGAGCAGCAGGATCTAATAGAGGGAAAAGAAGGCACAACCAAATCAAGAAACGAATCAGAGAAGAATGACCAACTGTTTGGAATAGTAATATATTGCGAATCCCTCAAGATCCCATGATCTTGAGGGATCACATTTGCCTTTTCTTTAGTTATAAAAGAATGACAAGAATACGAAGAGGAGAAGATAATATGATGACATAGGAGAAAGCGGAGAATGTAAATCAGACTGTATCATGTATTGTGTCATGTATCTTTCATTTTTGTATCATTTGGCAATGAAAAAAACGTATTTCTGAAAGACAGATTTGTATTGTAATGATTGTGATGATTAATATATAATTTGCATTGCTGTTCATTCGGTTGTTCTGGAGTAACTAAGCAGTGTTCGCTGGTGGCTAAGGGCCCAGTCTCTGGTGAATTTCGCTGCTATTGTTTGTGCTATACCTTTCCATTTACTGCAAGTATATTATGCTTTTCTGCTTTACAGTGAATTGCTTTTGATGATTTAGATTTTTGTATTTGTTCCTCTGCGTACACATTTCCAATTTATCAGTTGTTTGTTAATAGAATTGGTTTTGATTACTTAAAGCATAAACTATTATTTCCATTACTTTCCTCACGTTCGATAGTTTAGATCCAGCTGAAAGAGCTCCATTAATGTTTCAATGCTCTCGGTTGATTGAATTATTTGAATTAAAGAATGAATCATAGTTTTGGATTATAATGCATAGATGAATTACTTTCTTTAAAGCTTCAAATTTATGATTTCATATATATTCAACGATTACCTTTAGCATTACTCCTTGTATGAATGAGCTTGCACATACTGTGTACACATTTGAGATAAAAGGACTGGCCCTGGTTGATAATTAATGTGAGGTAATTAGGAGTTTTTAAAGACCCCTTTTAGCACCCAACATTTTGGTGCCATTTCCGGGGAGTGTGTTGCTACTCTGAGTGATGTCTGATTGATGTTTTTTTCTATTGAGGGAGAACTGGGTATTAAAAACGAAAGGTAAGAACCTGCGTAAAGGACGAGTAAAATGCTCACTCGTCCGCCCGCTTTCTAGCAGAATTGCGTGAGAATTTAAAGCAGGGATGAATGTTTGCATGAATGAATAAGAGGGAAAGACCTGAAAAAGACAAAATTCCTCCTTCTAAACCTGAAAAACCTAAGGGACCGGTGACCTTTGGACAATCAACTTTTATCGATAAAATCTTAAGAAAAGCTGAGTCTCAGTCATCTGTAGGACCCTGAATTGTTACTACCAGACATCCTATTGAATCCCTTCAAGCTGCAAGACCACCATCTGTAGCTAACGCTGAGCTTCATAGTAAGAATGAAGGGATTGAACAAATTTTTAATGATACTGAGAATTCACAAACTCGCCCTTCATAAGAAGGAAATTCTTGCAACTTCTGTGAAGGAGAAGGAGAAACATGCAGTTTTGAAATTAAATTATCAGAACCTAGATCTCATAAAGTAGTGACTGAACAGAGGACCCCTAGTATCCTAGATCAAGGTAGTGCTGTTAGAACTATTCCAGCCTCTTATAGACATCCTAGGAATAACTCTCCAGCTTCGGAGATCCCTGAAGAATACTGGCATATTTTTGACCAAATGGCTCATAACCAGCAACCTCAAACTTCGACATTGCAATACCCTATTGTTGACACAACTGTCAATGCCCCCATGAAGGCTATCCCATTACAGAATATTCCTACCTTTCATGGGCTAACTTCAGAATATCCCGATGCATTCCTTTTCGAGTTTGATGTTTCATGCAGGGGTTATGATTACACTACCAACCCCTATAAGCTGAAGCTATTCCCCTCTACTTTGAAGGGAGCAGCTCTGCATTGGTTCATGGGACTCGATGGAGGCAACATCAATGATTGGGACCAAATGAAAACATATTTCCTTAAAAAATATCAATATTATTGCCAAACTAGAGAATTAAAAGATGAAAATTTTCAAATGGTAGCCAAGCCTAGCGAGACTTTGGAAGAATATGTAGAACGTTTCCAATATAATCTGCAAAGGTCTCCTTATACAAATCTGCCTGATAATGTTCTAAAAATCATGTTGATTAGAGATATGAAAGACCAATGGGCAGAGACATTAAACATAATGGGTAAAGGTGACATTTATCAAGAAAGCTATAACAATATTATAGATTTGTGCATTAAGTGTTCCAGGGGCAGTACAAGGCTGAAACCATTCGGACATGATACAAGCTCTAGAGACAACAAAGCCTCAGGACGAAGCATTACACGAAGCGAAATCGACAATCTGCTGGAAGATTTCAAGACTGATATCCTAGGAACCATGGAAAAAAAATTGGATGTCAGGCAAGCTAAGAAAAAGCAAGCTATAGCAGAATAGAATTTGGCTATTTTCTGCCCTTGTTGCAGACAGAAGCATAGTCACAAAGAATCCCCCCTAAATATGATATGAACATGCGCCATATGCACTAAAGAGCATGCCACGGAAAGCTGGCCATCACTCCCAGGATTGAAAGCCGTTTTAAAGGAAGCAGAAGAAGAAATGGAACCAGTATATCTGTTGAACTAGTGTCGCCAATGGAAAGAATGTCAGACATGTATGCCTACTGATCCATCTTCATTTTTTCCTTCATCGCAATATAATTCTTAGCAATATTCAGGGGTAGCATGGCATAATCAACCACCTTTTTTGTCACTTCAAGAATTTTTTATGCCATCATGGCCCAATCAGTCAAATCCAAAGAATAATTGGCCAAATTTCCCTTATCCACCACCATTCTAGCAAAACAACCCTTATCCCTCCCAATGGTCCCCTTCCACCTCACAAAATCAGAATTGGCAATCAAATTGGCAAAGATCTACAAACCAGTCTATGGGGACAGTTCCTTTATCTCAACCAACTTTACCAACACCTTACACGTTGCAGCAGAATCCTCAATCTAATATACGACCGCAACTTTTAGCTCACCCAAACCAAATCCAAATAACAGACCAATCCAGTCAATAAAAATCATTGAGGGTCTAGACCCTGAAGATGAGTTGAAAGAATGTAACAAGCTTATGTTGAGATCTGGATGCATAATCACTCTGGATGAGGATAAAGATTTGAAACCAGAAGAATCACACACAAATAAGACTCTGACTATAGATGATCAAGAAATAAAACAAGGGGAAGATATAGTCAGTCAAAAAAATTCTGAACAAATCGTAACCACTTCCCCCCCATTCCCAGAAAGATTAGTGATACCACGCCCGATTAAATCTCTTGACTTTGATCTTCTGGGTGAACTTAAGAATATTTGTATAAAAATCCCTCTCCTCCAGGCTATCCAAGACATTCCAATATATGCCAAAACTATCAAAGAGTTGTGTATAAATAATTTTGCGAGGAAAACAAAAACAACCCCTACTGTCCATGTTGTCGGGACTTTGTCTGATTTATTACTAGGTAAAGAGACTCCTGTAAAGTATGAAGATCCCAGAAACCCCATTGTCACAGTCCATATAAATGGCCATTCTTTTCCCAATGATTTAGTCGACTTAGAGGAAGCCATTAATATTCTCACAACTACAACTTGCGACATTCTTGGTATCACAACCTTGGAACCAACAACTACCTTACTGGAACTAGCTGACCGCTTAGTCATTAGACCCGAGGGAACATCATAGGATGTGATGGTCTCTGTTGAAACTTGGGAATATCCAACGGATTTCTTGATTATTAATCCTAGGAACTAGCTAGATGGACATCCCTTAATATTAGGAAGGCCTTGGCTAGCGACTAGTGATGCTTATATCAGCTGCCAGACAGGCAGTATGACTATAACCAGGGGGAATGATGTGAAAAATTTAGCTTTATATCCTCCTGATCAACCAAGTTTGACTATCATGAAAACCAGGAAGCAACCTGCAACATACTTAACATAAAATATTCGGTCACCATTGACTATGGTAGATGCCCTTGAATTTAAAAACCAAATTGAAGATGATGTCATTAATACTTTTATCAATCATCCTACCACAATATTAAGTTCGAAATGTCACATGATTAAAGTAGTCCTTGACAACGAAATTGAAGAATATCCCCTGAGAGATATCCATGATCAAACAATACCAACAACCACTGTTTATAGTAGCAAACCTATCGAAATTGAGCTAGGGAAGATCCTGAACATTAACAGTAATCTAAGTAATGACCAAAAACAGAAACTTATTCAAGTCCTTAGGAAAAATAAAGGGGATTTTGCTTGGGATTAGTCAGATATGAAAGGGATTGACCCTTAGCTATGCATGCATCATATATACACTGAAAAGGATGAAAAACCATTCGACAACCTTAGAGTAGATTAAATCCTCACCTAAAAGATATTGTTAAAGAAGAGCTTCAAAAACTGTTAGATGTGAATTTTATCTATCCTATATCTGACAATAAATGGGTTTCTCCATTAGTTGTGGTTCCCAAAAAAGAATGGGAAATGGAGAATATGCGTTGACTATAGAGAACTCAAAAAGGCAACACAAAAAGACCCTTTCCCCTTCCATTTATTGATCAGGTCCTAGATACATTGGCAGGGAAGAAATTTTTCTCTTTCCTGGATGGCTTCAGTGGCTACAACCAAATTCAGAATGCTCCTGAAGATCAGGATAAGACCACCTTTACCTGTCCGTGGGGAACATTTGCCTACATGGTATTAACTTTTGGATTGTGTAACACACCTGCCACATTGGAATGATCCATACTCAGTATTTTTTTAGAATTGATAAATGAAGGATTGGAAGTATACATGGATGATTTCACACCCTATGGAGATGACTTTGAGCAAGCATTACAGACATTGGAAAAAGTTCTGGAACAATGTATTGCTACCAACCTATGTTTAAGTCATGGGAAGTGCCATATGATGATGACAGAAGGCCTGATCTTGGGTCATTACATTTCAGAAGCTGGAATTCAGGTAGATCCGACAAAAATACAGGTAATTCTCTTATTAGCTACTTCCTGCACTCAAACAGAGGTACATAGTTTTCTAAGATTTGCTGGATATTATCGTAGATTTATCAAGAATTTTTCACAGATTGCTGCACCATTATATGCCTTAACAGGAAACACTGATTTCATATGGACTGACAAATGTGATACTACCTTTACAGATTTAAAACAGCTAGTATCAACAACACCAATATTTTGAGGTCCGAACTGGGATATAGCATTCCAGATTTCATCAGATGCATTAGAAACAACCATTGGAGAAGTTCTTGGCCAAGAAGAAGACAAGAAACCCTATGCTATATATTACATTAACAAAAACTTAACCCCTGCTGAATTGAATTACACAGTAACAGAGAAGGAGTTTTTAGCTGTTATTTATGCTATTAAAAAATTCAGACACTATATAACTGGATACCCAATAATTCTGTATACAGATCACTCTACTATTAAATATGTAGCTAATAAACCCATTACGAATGGAAGAGTGACACCTTGGTTGCTAATTTTGCAGGAATTTGATGTAACTATAAGGGATAGACCAGGGAAGGAAAACCTTGTGGCAGATTTCCTCTCCCGAGTGCCAAGAATGGATGATGCAATATCAGTAGAGGATCAGTTTCTGAATGAAAACCTGTTTGATGTAACCGTGAAAACACCATGGTACGCAGATGTGGCGAATTATTTAGTAGTGGGAAAACTACCTAAACATTTGACACCCAGAGAAAGGAAATCAATAGTACAGCGCAACACTCGGTTCTCCTGGATTGGAGGATACCTTTTTCCCACAGTTGCTGATATGGACATCTGCAGGTGTATTAGGGAAGACAAAATTTATGATATCTTAAAAGCCTGCCACGATGGACCTTGTGGTGGACATTTTTCAGACCGCAGAACTGGACATAAAATTTTACAAATGGGCTACTACTGGCCCACGAATTTTAAAGATGCTAAGAAATTTTTTCAGGCCTGCGATAGTTGTCAAAGGATGGGTCGCCCTGGCCAATCTGATGAGATGCCCCTACATCCACAGCTGGTCATAGAACCTTTTGAGCGTTGGGCATTAGATTTTGTTGGGCCAATCAATCCATTATCCAACCAAAAATCATATATATTGGTTGCAACAGAATACATAACTAAGTGGGTGGAAGCGGTAGAATTACCTAGAGCCATAGAAGAAACTGTGATAAACTTTCTTTTCGAAATTTTCATACGATATGGGTTACCCAGAGAAGTAATCACTGATGGAGGGCCGCAATTCATAGGCCACAAGATTGCTGCTACACTGAAAAATCATCATGTTATTCATAGAATTACCTCTCCATATCACCCATAAGCAAACGGGTAGGTAGAAAGCACCAAAAAAGTAATTGAAGCTATTCTAATGAAGACAATCTCATCGCACAGACGAGACTGGGCTACTCGACTGCTAGAATCCTTATGGGCATATCACACAACTTGGAGCAATACTACTGGATACTCCCCATATCAACTAGTATTTGGTAAGGAACCTATTTTTCCCATAGAGTTTGAGATATAAACACTAAGGACAAAATAGGAGGTGGGACTGGATTTAACTGAAGCCCAGATTAATAGATTGCAACAAATAAATGAATTAGATGAAATCCGGCTTTCAACTCTGCAACATACTGCACTCATTCAACAACAAAGAGCCAAATGGCACGATTCTATGATCAAGAAAAAGACATTTCATGAGGGTGACTGGGCACTTCTCTACGATTCCAGGTTTCAAGACTTTCCTGGTAAACTGCAGACTAGGTGGTTAGGTCCTTATGAAATAAAGGAAGTACATGACAATGGCACTCTTACGTCAACCACCATTGATGGGCATGATTGTTCCTTTAAAGAAAATGGGCATCGGGTGCGCCTCTACCAAAGACCGCTTACAAGAGAATATTTTTGTGAACAGATACGTAAAGACTCCACCATGCAAGTTTTAGCTGTAGAAGGTAATACTTCTACATCTTCATCTTTGTAGAAATTAATTTTTTTCTTTTGTAAATAAGATTGCCGATTTAATTTGTTTTTTTTACCTGTTTTGTTGTTCCCTCTTCGGAACAACACTTTTTGATTTTGCTGTTCCCTCTTCGGAACAAAACTTTTTGGTTTTGTTGTTCCCTCTTCGGAACAATTTTTTTTGATTTTGCTGTTCCCTCTTCGAAACAACACTTTTTGGTTTTGATATTCCCTCTTCAGAACAACGATTTTTGATTTTGCTGTTCCCTCTTTGGAACAACACTTTTTCGTTTTGCTGTTCCCTTTTCGGAACAACACTTTTTGATTTTGTTGTTCCCTCTTCGGAACAACACTTTTTGATTTTGATGTTCCCTCTTCGAAACAATAGTTTTTCGTTTTGCTATTCCCTTTTCGGAACAAAACTTTTTGATTTTGATGTTCCCTCTTCAGAACAACACTTTTTCGTTTTGTCGTTCCCTTTTCGGAACAACACTTTTTGATTTTTCTATTCCCTCTTCGGAACAACACTTTTTCATTTTGCTGTTCCCTCTTCGGAACAACACTTTTTGATTTTGTTGTTCCCTCTTCGGAACAACACTTTTTGATTTTGTTGTTCCCTCTTTGGAACAACACTTTTTGATTTTGTTGTTCCCTCTTCGGAACAACACTTTTTGGTTTTGCTGTTCCATCTTTGGAACAACACTCTCTTTTGTTTTTTTTTGCATATTTTTTGTGTGTTTTGAAAAACACCCTTGTTATATATTTCTCAAATACTTCTATTTCATTTTTTCAACTTCATTTCTTTGATTCCTGTTATGGCTTGCAATACATTACCTTCATGTGGACAAAGACTTATGGAATTTATTAAAGCAGGTGACTATTTTTAACATTATGATCTTTGACAAAGACAACTTCTTGATGATAGGCTTAAAACAATTGAAAGGGACACAATTATTTATATTTTACTTTATTGTACTAGCTTGTACTGTATATGATACTGATTGATCATCTTTGCCATGATGGTTCTACTTTTCCTGGTTATAATTCTCTCTATCTATTATCAATGAGATTATGGGTATAATTTTTCTTATTATTGAAATATTTCAACTTCTTACACCATCCCTACTCTTAAGGAGTACTGAGCCTCCCTCTATTTATCATAAAAATATGCAATGATAACTAATCTACAGACAGAGGATAGGGGGTCTCATTAAGAGCCAACCTACCATGTTCATAAGGATGTAGTAATGTGACATTCCCACTATGGACACCACACTAGGGTTATGGTCCATTGGATGGCTAAAATATTCTTGGAATAGGAGGCCTCATCATGAGCTAGCCTAATTAATTTTTCTACTTCCCAGTGAATGGAAGTGTGGTTATCTGGTTACCATGCCAACACACTGGTCTCTTTTGCAAGAATAGAAATAAAAATTTTCAATTATAAATTGAGGATCCTAGCTCACATGGGTTAAAAAGAAACTCTGTCGAGGCTATGGATGCCTGTTGGTAGCAGAAGCTATGCTTATGGTATTGAAGTTCCATTTCCACAAACAATAACTTTTATAATACCCTCTTCCCATTTGTCTTTTTTTTTCGAGAGATTATTTCCTCTAAACACTTCCCTACTTTGAAACTTTATGCATGTGTTTATGTTTTTACTCAATCATATCATACACAGTGAGAATATCATAAGTAAAGCCTTTTTTACATATTGTTGTTCCCTTTCCTATCACTTAACTTATCATCAACTAAAGCTTCTTGTCTCTTATCATTCATTATCATTATACACCATGCTTTTACACTATCCATATTCCTTATTGTCCCGTCATTCATCTACGTACTCTGACCCATTTATGGCTGTACCCTTTATCCATACATCATGCCGCCGAAATAGTTATTTCCCGTCTAGTCAGTCGAAGGCGATCTCTCATTTTGGAGGGGGAGAGGATTTTCGTTATGCGTGTGCTGTCACTATTTCATTAATTAACACGATATCCCATGATTACGCGGCATGTGAAATTGTAACAAAATTAGCTTTTTTAACAACTTTTTGTTCTATCGCTCTAAGTATCACTGTGCTGTTGTGCTTTTCAAATTTTCTGTTCTTTTCGGTATTGTTGTGCTTTCCAGTATTACTGTGCTTATTTTCATGCTTTTCAACATTTCTGAATCTTCCCATTACATTCATCCTTTTCAAAAGTAATAATAATTTGAACACTATGGGTGGTAAGATAGTGCGCCATGAACCATTAATATTAGAAGTCTCTGACAGAGAAAGAGAAATTCTGATTTGAGCAGGATGGATATCCTATCTTACAAGGTTTCAACCCTCAAATGAGGAAATCACTATTGAGTTTCTATAGAATTTTCAGAATAGGGAATCCATGGTAAAAGGAAAAAGGATTATAGTTACATACGCTGTAATAGCTGAGGTAACTGGGATGCCGGCAGAAGGCACCACATGGGCACAAAAACATGTATCGATACAAGACGTGGTGGAGACCTTCAAAGACGAAGGTGAACAATTGGTCAGAAAGGGAAAAGGCTTTCAACAATCTTCTCTCGCAGAACCATGGAGGGAATTAGCAAGCATCATCCAGAAATACATTACCTGTGATGGATGTCGTGATGTTGTAAGGCCACGAAACCTCAAACTCCTAGCTGTTATAAAGCATAAAATTATTGTTAATTTTCCATCCCTTTTAAATTCTTTATTGCACGATACTGCTACTAGAATAAGACAGGCTAGGCACCCTGAAATGGTGGTAAGTCACCATGGGCTGATTAGAATTATTATTAGTCATAGCCTAGTCTAATACAACTTGAATTGGGACGGTTTCATCATGGCTCTAGAAAGCATATAGAAACCTGTAATTCAATATTCCGTAATTGCGGAAGTAAGTCAGCAAAACCCTGTCTCAAAAAGAAAAAGGATTGCCTGTCCAAGGATCGAACCTCACAAATGCAGGAGGTCTATAAGAATCGAATTAGCCCAGAGAATGTTTGTAAATCTATGAGACAAAAGCAATAAACCTGCGCAGACATCCAGTCTAGTTAGGGTAGGGGATTCTGAGTCTGAACAAGAAGCACCCGGTTTAGAGGAAGAGCCAGAAGAAGAATCAGAGCCAGAATCTAAACAAGAGACACCAGGTTCAGAGGAAGAGCCAGAAGAAGAAGCCAGGTCAAAACTAGAATAAGAAGAAGAGCCCGAGAAAGAGGTTGAGCCAGAACTAGAGCCCGAAGAACAAGAACAAGATTATGAGTTGGAAGTTGAAGCTGGACTAGATTTTGAGGCAGGAATAACCGAGGTCCTAACGAATCTGGATGTATACATGCAACTTGGAATACCGTTTGGCCCTGGCACATTGGAAACACAAGCCCCAGAGAATTCCAGGCACGTAGAAACTCTATCACAAGAGGCTACAGACACAGAAATTGTACAAGAATTTGATAACCAGTCTGGTGATACAATTATGTTAAGCCAGGAGGACCCACAGAAGTCTGTAGATATAAAAATTAGTCATGGATCTGATAATTAGTCAGGAAATATAGTTCCTTTAGAACACAACCTTGAGGACCAACAAGCAGCCTTAGAAATAGTTGATAAACCTATTAAGGGTACAGATGCTCCTTGAAAGAACCTAGGAGCCGGAGCAAAACTTAAGAAGTTGCGACAACAATACTAGAACCTCCAAAGGACATTTAAAAGGTTACGATGAAAATTAAAGAAATGGAAAACATAGAGCACCGCTCCTAAGGTGACTTCTGTAACAACACAAACACTAAAATGCAAAAATAAATCAGTGGGGATTCAAATAGAACTCGTTTCCACTAGAGAAAATGCCACCCAGATTGATTTGCATGAGAACGTCGTGAATGTAGCTGTTCAAATGGAGGGTTGGTCCTCCCACAATAAGCAAATACAAACTAAAAAGGTACTCTTTCACAGTATTGGCACCCAAACAGAGAATAAATCTGAGGATTCCTTGTTAAAGCAGGACCATATTGTTTTAAAGCTTCAGGAAGAATTAACGTGTTGATCATAAGCTGCTTCCTATAAAATTTCACAAGAATCTGGCTTAAAGCTCTCAAATCTCCCCCTTCCAGCCTTGGAAAATCATTCTTACGCCTATCGTTACCATTTACCTCTTCCAAATCACATTATAAAAGGCTGAAAATCCACATTTGAAAATATATCCAACCCAGCACCTTTCGGCCCTAGCCCTTGCGCCTTTTTCCTCCACATGACTCGGCCCCGAGACCATGCGCTAGTCCATAGAGCACTTATTTAAATTAGTTTTTGGGAGCGTTTTCGGCCATTGATCTTCCAGCATCCGACGGTCCACAGCCTGCCTGTCCTGGTGGTCCCCACGCCCGCTCTCGTTGCAAAAACTAGGTGGTATGTATCGCACCGTCTTTCGGCGGTAGGCGGTAATTCTCCTTGGGCCAGCGATTCCATACATCGCTCACCACGTGTCCCCACGTACGGCCCGAATAACGCCCTCCATCTCACGTTAATGTTCGGTTAAAGTCATGGCACAATATTCATGACAGCCGTCCGATCTGAGGGCCTTCATCCGATGGTCATCGCGCTCCGAAGCTGCACGAGATTTAGTCCAAGCCCATCGCGCCCCTGGCCCACTACCTCATTGCCCTCCGATGTGTTTTTAACCGTCGATCTTGCTTGGATATCGAATGGTCCAGAACATCTGCATACTCCGCCATTGATTCCATACCACCACGTCACCCTTTCCATATAGTTTTCCATACGTCCACCTGTCAACGTTCCACGTGTTTATCGCAATTTTCCTCCGCTTTCTATACATTACATTCATATGTTATATTTTAATGTCCCGCATTATAAACTTTGACCAGCCCTTCCGCCATTATTTCTACTGCATTTTCTTCGTCACCACCCTGCATATTGCCGCCGCTTCATCACGTCGCTCTGTTACACAGTCTCTTCCATTGCATTGCCGTCCCTCATGCATTTGTTTCTTCACAACTTTGTGTGTTTTGCAGGTTTACAGTGAGAGGGAATTATCATCATTTGCAGCATCCATTATAAAAGCTGAGAACGCGTCAAAGGACCAGTTTTTCAAAGGTGAAATTTATGAAGAAAGTCCTGGGTAGCTACTGTGACATGACATCCATTAAAGAAACATGGTTTTACTTTGGTGAGCTTCCAAATGTTATTAAAGGCGCCGATTTCACAGATGGAAACATCAATGGAGCAACAAAGGAAGATCAACGGATGATTGAGGAATTCAGCGTTCGGCGTTGAAGAATTTAAAGCTTAATTCAGGATCGGGAAGGCAGAGGGTACAATGCACAAAAAACATTACCCTCCAGGTTTTATTTTAGTAGATTTTTTCAGAAAAGGACAAAATTTTTATGGGATTCTAATAGATTCCGTGTTCCTGAAGAGATTTTCACCCTGAACATTTATTTCAGAAAGCAGGCCACCTAGTACAAACAACGCAACATAGTCATTTAGCAGTATGGGCGTGAATATTTCCGCCATTTTTCCTTAATTATGCGAATTAAATGTTCATCACCTGCCTCTTTTACTAGGTTTTGGTTTCTCCTATAAAAACCATGAAGAAACGCATTGTAATGGTTCCATATTTTATCAGAAAAATTATGTAGTGAAAGGCTTTTTGCACACATTTTGCAAAATCCTTGTATGAAGGCTCAGAGCCCATAGGGTCTCAGTGAGGAGGAGTTCTATCTGTTAAAGAGGATTTTGGTCTTTGGTATTTCACAGTCTGTAACTTCCTTTATTGTGTTATATTAATAGAACACTTCATTTCATCCATTTTTCTTGTATCATGTTTTGGAATGCAAGTGGCTCACTGATTTTTGGTATGGATTCATCCTAGTTGATGCCCATGCTCGGATCAGTCAAGCGCTTTAAATATGGCTCATGCATGATATTCTGTTCCATTATTTAGCAAACCATACTTCTGCAATATTAGTTGCTTTGTGAGGGTGCTTTTAAAATGCTATTATCATGTATGGATTCTTAGATTGGTAAGCCCACACATGGTGGTATTGTATATCTGGGTATCCGCTCTTTGTTAACTAATATCTTCTCAATATTTCTTTCACTACACCTTCTGATAATTTATGTCTGTGAAGTATTTCTGAATTGGCTTGCTTTGCAGTAAACTGTCTTTGAATTGTCTGTTGCTTCTGTATTAGAGTTCTGCATCTTGCCTCTGCAGTGTCTCTTTTCCTGTGTCATATTCTGAGAGTTTGGTCCCATTCTATTTTATTTCCCTATTTACAGAAGATAGCATGTGAGCTGAAGCTAACAAGTTCACACATTATATTATATGCTCCTTGCTATGCTAAGATGTCCTAGGCACTGGTCTATCACAACTACAGGCTGTCTCTAGGAGCGACAACATCTTTCTGGCGTCGTTGCCAGGGAACAAAGTTAAGAAAATTTGAATCCCTGGGCCTCGACAAAATTTTATTCACTCTTCAAGCAGGTGAGTATGGAGAGTTGAGATTTGTAGATCCCTCACCTTGGCGACGCCACATTTGTTGTTTAATAAACCTATTTGCAGTCCTGGCTCCTCGTAAGCCACACCTGAGGTCAGATACGTCTAAGCCAAAGACACCTTCAGTGTCTGACCTTGAACAGATTATATATAGGAGAAATTGGAGGGAAAGGAAATCAGCCCGTTCTGAAATTCCTGAAGTGTTTACAGAAGACTTTCCATCCTCTTCTTCTCAAGAAACCCAAGTGCCAAATCCCGAATCCACTGTGGGAGATACTGATTATTATTATTTAGATAGCTCACCCCGAGAGGGTATTAGAAATAAAAACAGTCTTCATCCTACTCCTGAGGTTGAAGAGGTCAAGGAAGTAACCGAAGTATCTGCTGTTAACATACCTTTGTTCCCCTCAACCCCTCAAGCTGCAGTTGAGTATATTCCTATTATTATTCATACCCCACTTCCACCTCCTCCTCCTCTTACTCATAAAACTATTGCACTACCCCCACCTCCTCCAATGGCCAATGTTCCAGCCTTCTTGATGAATAAATATGCTCCCTTGGCATTACCCTAGGTGTTGAATGATATGCCCCAAGATTATCTGAAGATCTTGCCCAGATTCAATGGGGAAAATGAGATTTATGCTCAAAAACATCTTGAGACTTTCTGCTCCTTTGCAGAGAACTTTAATGTTGAACACTTGGATGTGGTCTTAAGACTGTTTGTGCAATATCTAGACGGTGAAGCTCGAAAATGGTTTAAGACATTGGCTCGCCATTCTATTACTACTTGGGATAACATGGAAGACACTTTCCTCAGAAAATGGGGAGAGAAGAAAGACCATGGAAATTGTCTCATTGAGTTCAATACACTAAAGAAAAGACATAATGAAGGAGTATCAGAATTTATCAAGAGATTTAATAAGTTGTATCTGAGTCTCCCTGCTGATATGAAACCCCATCAAACTGCTGCTAAAGTTGTTTTTGTAGCAGCCTTTGATTCAGAATTTGGTTTCTCTCTCAGAGAAAGAAAGCCTGCTACTCTGGATGATGCTCAGGTAGATGCACTAGAGTTGGAAGCAAACTTTTCCTCCACTGGAAAATCAAAAGGAAGACCTGAACAGGATAGCAGAAGAAGGGGCAAAGAAGTGGTATCTACCTCTAACCAAGACAAAGACTCAGCCAATGACAAAATGTAAGAAATGAGAAAATTGATTAAGAAAATGGTCAAGCTTGAATTGGAAGCCAAGAATTCAGCCTTCAGGAATTTCCAGAATGCTCCAAACAGAGGTTACAATCCTCCGTATAGGAAACCAACCTTGCAAATATTGCCAAGGGAAGTAAAGGAGCAACAGGATCAAGTGCCACACCCATTGTACCTGGAAGGTCCAGTAGATGATTCTACTGAAGACACTGCCTATGGATTGGAGGATGCAAATATTGCCTTTTCAAATAGTGATGGAGAAGAATGCCCTTTGCAAGAAGAAGAAAAAACCAGGGACACAGATGAAGCAGAATTTGATCATTATTGTAAAAAATTTGATGATTTCATGCAAGCACATTTCAATAGAAGATATGATCTCAGATCTTCTAGGAAGAGGACTCGTACCCAAGAGCAAGAAGAAGAGCTACCCCAGAAGGAAGCACCTGCTCAGAAGTAGACTACAATGCAGAAAGCCACAGACAAAGGTAAGGGACCTCTGAACAAACCTTTTCAACATAATGATCAAATTCCTTCTTCTTCAAAAGTAGTCATTCCTCCTAATACCGAGTCTATGTCAAAATAAGTCCGGCCCCCAGCTGAAAATAAAGAATCAAAAGAGGTTGTGATAGAAAAGTCCCCTCCTACTTTCAGTCTGCAAAAGGAACTTGAAAAGGTCAAAATCCCAGTCCCCTTGACTGGACTGTTGAAACAACCGGCATATCAATCTCAAGTCACCTCTTTCATGCTCCCTCCAGAAGCACCAATCATCCCAGATAGCCTCAACCTTCAAAAAGAAAGACCTTTGTTAGTTTTTGGCCCACACGTTGAGGAGCTAGACCCTTCCACCCCTTCCTTCTATGTGTCTCTAGTAATCCATGACCTGCTATTACATAACTGTATGCTAGATTCTGGAGCTTCCCATAATCTTATGCCTTTGTCAGTCATGGAACGACTAGGTTTACAAATCACACGTCCATATAGAGACCTCTACTCATTTGATTCCAAAAGAGTTAAATGCTTGGGGATGATCAAGGATTTGGTAGTCAATTTGGCCCAAATCCCAGCAAAAAGTGTGGTAATGGACATCGTGGTGGCTGACATCCCAGCTTGTTTTGGTATGTTTTTGTCAAGGTCCTGGGGAAAAAAAATTGGTGGATCACTCAAGATGGATCTAATTTATGCCACCATCCTAGTTTTTGGTGGCCAAGAGAGGAGATTGTACAGGGAGACTAGATTTGTCAAGATGGTGACTAAGGTTGACAATTCTGTAAATTCACCAGTCTACATTAAGGAAGGAGATTTTTCATGTTTATTGCTGGAAGAAGAAAAAGATTATGCTCATGAACCATCCTTCTACCAGATCAAGACTGAGCATCCCTCAGAAAGCCATGAAGCAGGAATCTGGACACTCCATTTTGATGGGGCAAATTCTAAAGAAGGTAATGGAGCAGGAATATTATTAATTTCTCCTACAGGAAGATGGGTCCCTCTGTCTTTCAAACTAGAATATGGAGCCTCCAATAATGTGGCCGAATATGAAGCACTCCTGTTGGGATTGCAAACCGCCAGGAGCATGGGTATACAAAGTTTAATAGTTCTGGGAGATTCAGAACTGGTGGTCAGGCAAGTCAAGAATTAGTGTCAGACCAAACATCCTAGGCTAAGGGCTTATAGGAATGAAGTTTGGGACAGGATAGAAAATTTCTTCTTGGCATTTAATATCCAGTTCATGCCCCGAGAACAGAATAGGATGGTTGATTCCCTTGCTATAGCTGCTAGTACATTTCGACCACCTCAGAACCCTCTTTTAAGATATGAAGGTCAGGTGCGTTATCGGCCTTCAATCCCAGACAACATCAAACACTGGCAGGTATTTGAGGATGAAGAACAGATGAAGAGATTCCTGGAAACAGTAGGAGAGTTCTCCAATATGGAAATTGATACTGATGAAGAAGAGGTAGAGTCTGAAGATATTTCAAAATGAAATTGGGAGGAGAAAGTGGCAGGTAAAAAAGTGTTGCAGCTAAAGGGAAACATTATACCTAGAGGGTTGGTGCCTTTAGAAAGATTATTTAACAAGAACGATGTCCCACTGTAGCCAAGAAAAGTGGTAGAAGAGGATAAGGTAGAAGACCTGAATTTGGGTACTGAGGCTGACCCCAAAATTGTAAAACTGTCCAGGAGGATCCCTGGAGAATATAAAAAGCTATATTAGAAGTTATTTCAGTGTTACAAAGATGTGTTTGCATGGTCCTATCAGGACTTGAAAACTTTTGATATCAGTGTTATGCAACACAGAATTCCATTGAAGGCAGATGTGAAGCCCCATAAGAAGAAGCTCAGACAAATAAACCCCCTGCTGCTGCCTTCTATTGAGAAAGAAATTAAGAAGCTGTTGAAGGCCAGAAAAAAAGTACCATTGAGGTACTCTGAATGGGTGGCAAACTTGGTCCCTGTCCGCAAGAAGAATGGAGAAATAAGGCTGTGTGTGGATTTCAGAAATTTAAACAGAGCATCCTTAAAGGATAATTATCCATTACCTAAGATGGATCACATCTTGCAGAAAGTGGTTGGAGCCTCTAGGATGTCAATGATGGATGGATTCTCTGGTTATAACCAGGTGGCTGTACTTCCAGAGGATCAAAAGAAGACTGCTTTCACCACACCATGGGGTACATTTAGGTATGCCAGGATGCCTTTTGGATTGATTAATGCAGGGGCTACTTTTCAGAGGGTGATGGACATTGCTTTTGTTGGGGAGCAAGAAAAATTCCTGGTAGTCTACCTCGATGATATCACTGTATTTTCCAAGAATGATGTTGAGCACATTCAACATCTGCGGAGAACTTTTGAGAAATGCAGAAGGTATGGTCTCTCTCTGAATCCTCAAAAGTATTTATTTGCATTAGAAGAGGGAAAGCTTTTGGGCCATATCGTGACTAAGGATGGGGTGAAAATAGATCCTAAAAGGGTAGAGGTTATAAATGGTATTGCCTTTCCCAGAAATAAGAAAGAGGTACAAGTATTCCTAGGGCGCATTAATTTCTTGAGAAGGTTTATCCCTAACTATGCCGAGATAGTTAGGCATATAACAGATATGTTGAAGAAGGATAATGAGGTAAAGTGGTCACAAGAATCACGGGAGGAATTTACCAGGATAAAGAATGATTTTGTAGAAGCCCCTGTGCTGGCTGGACCAGATTATGATAAACCTTTCATGATTTTTTCTTTTGCATCACCTCATACAATAGCAGGAGTTTTATTGCAAAAAAATGAAAAATGATATGAGCAGCCTATTGCCTTTTTCAGTCAGGTGCTCCATGATGCAGAATTAAAGTACAAAATATTGGAAAAGCAAGCATACGCCCTAGTGAAATCCCTCAAATATTTTTGTGTATATATCTTACAGTCTCATATCACTGCATTTGTGCCTGCAGCTGTTGTAAAAGACATCCTTATTCAGGGGGATAGTGAAGGAAAAAGGGGGAGGTGGATTGCCAAAATACAAGAGTATGACTTAGACATCCACCCTACTAAGCTGATCAAAGGTCAGGGGCTTGCCAAAATGTTATCTGAATCAAACTATCAAGCCCTGCGCATAAATTTGTCCATTATAGCAGGTGAGGAATGTGAGGAGAAAGAAGAATGGCATGGAATTGGGGTAGCTACTCCAGAAACACATATAAAGTACCTCACCAGTCCATGGTACAAAGAGATAGTAGAATATCTCCTTACACTCAGCTGTCCCCCAAGTTGTGATAAAACTAAATACAGAGCGCTGAGATTGAAATCACAGAAGTACATAGTCTCCAATGGCCGACTATACTGGCGAGACCCCTCAGGCCTCTTACTCCTGTGTCTCACAAAAAATGAAGTCGAGAGTATCATAGCAGAATTTCATGAAGGGATCTGTGGAGGTCATTACAGTTGGAGGGCCACATCTCATAAAATCCTGAAAGCTGGCTTCTATTGGCCAAAGCTTTTTGGGGATGTTTTTTCCAGAGTAAGAGCATGTGATAAATGTCAGAAATTTTCTGAGAGACAGAAATCAACACCATTTCCCCTGATTCCAGTGCATGTGGATGAACCATTCAAACAGTGGGGAATTGATTTTATAGGTGAGATACATCCCCCATCGAGTGGACAAAATAAATGGATATTAACAGCCACAGATTATTTCACCAAATGGGTGGAAGCCATACCTGCAAGGAATGCTACAGATACTGTGATCATAAAGTTCATGGAGGAAAACATCATATCCAGTTTTGGCTGTTTTGCTAGGATAGTGACTGATAATGCACAAGCCTTCAAGTCTGCAAAATTTATGAATTTCTGCCAGCAATACAACATCATACTGAGTCACTCTACAACTTAATATCCACAGGGAAATGGCTTGGCAGAGTCTTCAAATAAAACTCTGGTGAAGGCCTTGAAGAAGACTATCAATGAAAATCAGAAGAATTGGGTTTCCCAATTGAAATTTTCTCTATGGGCTAATAGAATCACCAGCAAGAGAGCAACTGGGAAATCTCCCTATGAATTGGTATATGGACGAGTAGCAGTTTTTCCTGTACAACTGGCTTTACCAGTGGCCCGCTTCATGCAAGAAAGCCAGGAGGAACTTGATGATATGATCAGGAGAATCAATCAATTGGTGGAATTAGAGGAAACACGGGGCCAGGTGAATCAGAGGTTAATAGAATATCAAGAGAAAATGAAACACATTTTTGATCAGGATGCAAAAGATAGAAAGCTGCAGATTGGTGATTTGGTGCTTAGATGGGATGTTCGAAGAGCTGAAAAAGGTAAACATGGTAAATTTGACCCCCTCTGGTTCGGCCCTTTCAAAATTGTGGAACAGGGGGGCAATAATAATTTCAGGTTGGAGGATTTACAGGGCGACTTGCTGGATGCCCCTGTAAATGGTCAATTCCTCAAGCCCTACTTTCAGTTCTGATTCAGGCAAAGGCAGCCTGATGTATTATATTATATGATAGTTTCCTTTTTGTTTTCGTTTGAATAATGTGGGTGTCATTATGAATCATAAATTGAAAATTCAGGTTGCTGAAGAGCCAAGTTTATGCAGAAGATGATCAGAGGGTCTGCGAGTTCTCGACATGCCCAGAGATGAACGTGCCGTCCCCAGGTGGAGCCGATGTTGATCATAAGCCGCTTCCTATAAAATTTCACAAGCATCTAGCTTAAAGCTCTCAAATATCCCCCTTCTAGCCTTGGAAAATCATTCTTACGCCTTTCGTTACCATTTCCCTCTTCCAAATCACATTGTAAAAGGCTGAAAATCCACATTTGAAAATATATCCGACCCAGCACCTTTCGGCCCTAGCCCCTGCGCCTTTTTCCTCCACATGACTCGGCCCCGAGACCATGCGCTAGTCCATAGAGCACTTATTTAAATTAGTTTTCGGGAGCGTTTTCGGCCATTGATATTCCAACATCCGATGGTCCACAGCCTGCCTGTCTTGGTGGTCCCCACGCCCGCTCTCATTGCAAAAACCAGGTGGTATGTATCGCACCGCCTTTCGGCGGTAGGTGGTAATTCTCCTTGGGCCAGTGATTCCATACAACGCTCACCACGTGTCCCCGTGTACGGCCCGAATACCGCCCTCCATCGCGTGTTAATGTTCGGTCAAAGTCATGACGCGATATTCATGACAGCCGTTCGATCCGAGGGCCTTCATTCGACAGTCATCACGCTCCGAAGCTGCACGAGATTTAGTCCAAGTCCATCGCGCCCCTGGCCCACTACCTCATTTCCCTCCAATGTGTTTTTAACCGTAGATCTCGCTTGGAGATCGAACGGTCCAGACCATTTGCATACTCCGCCATTGATTCCATACCACCACGTCACCCTTTCCATATAGTTTTCTGTACGTCCACCTGTCAACGTTCCACGTGTTTATCGTAATTTTCCTCCGCTTTCTATACATTACATTCATATTTTATATTTTAATGTCCCGCATTATAAACTTTGACCAACACTTCCGCCATTATTTCTACTGCATTTTCTTCGTCACCACCCTGCATATTGCCGTCGCTTCATCACGTCGCTCTGTTACACAGTCTCTTCCATTGCATTGTCATCCCTCATGCATTTGTTTCTTCACAAATTTGTGTGTTTTACAGGTTTACAGTGACAGGGAATTATCATCATTTGCAACATCCATTATAAAATCCGAGAACGCGTCAAAGGACCAGTTTTTCAGAGGCAAAATTTATGAAGAAATTCCTGGGTAGCTACTGTGACATGAAATCCATTAAAGAAACAGGGTTTTACTTTGGCGAGCTTCCCAGTGTTATTCAAGGCGCCGATTTCATAGATGGAAACATTAATGGAGAAACAGAGGAAGATAAACGGATGATTGAGGAATTTAGCGTTCGGTGTTGAAGAATTTAAAGCTTAATTCAGGACCGGGAAGGCAGAGGGTACAATGCACAAAAAAAATTACCCTCCAGGTTTTATTTTAGTAGATTTTTTTCAGAAAAGGACAGAATGTTTATGGGATTCTAATCGATTCCGTGTTCTTGAAGAGATTTTCACCTCGAACATTTATTTCAGAAAGCAGGCCACCTAGTACAAACAGTGCAGCATAGTCATTCAGCAGTATGGGCGCGAATGTTTCAGCCATTTTGCCTTAATTATGAAAATTAAATGTTCATCACCTACCTCTTTTACTAGGTTTTGGTTTCTCCTATAAAAACCATGAAGAAACGCATTGTAATGGTTCCAAATTTTATCAGAAAAATTATGCAGTGAAAGGCTTTTTGCACACATTTTGAAAAATCCTTGTATGAAGGCTCAGAGCTCGTAGGGTCTCAGTGAGGAGGAGTTCTATCTGTTAAAGAGGATTATGGTCTTTGGTATTTCACAATATGTAACTTCCTTTATTGTGTTATATTAATAGAACACTTCATTTCATCCATTTTTCTTGTATCATGTTTTGGAATGCGAGTGGCTCACTGATTTTTGGTATGGATTCATCCTAGTTGATGCCCATGCTTGGATCGTTCAAGCGCTTTAAATATGGCTCATGCATGATATTCTGTTCCATTATTTAGCAAACCATACTTCTGCAATATTAGTTGCTTTGAGAGGGTGCTTTTAAAATGCTATTATCATGTATGGATTCTTAGATTGGTAAGCCCACACATGGTGGTATTGTATATCTGGGTATCCGCTCTTTGTTAACTAATATCTTCTCAATATTTCTTTCACTACATAAGCCTTCTAATAATTTATGTCTGTGAAGTATTTCTGAATCAGCCCGCATTGTAGTAAACTATCTCTGAATTGTCTGTTGCTTATGTATTGGAGTTCTGCATCTTGCCTCTGCAGTATCTCTTTTCCTGTGTCAAATTCTGAGAGTTTGGTCCCATTCTATTTTATTTCCCTGTTTACAGGAGATAGCATGTGAGCTGAAGCTGACAACTTCACACATTATATTATATGCTCCTTGCTATGCTAAGATGTCCTAGGCACTGGTCTATCACAACTCTAGGCTGTCTCTAGGAGCGACAACATAACACAAGCCCAACTTGCTTTAGAACAACATCAACAATAAACAGTCTCGCTGCAAAAGTACCAAGAATTACAAAAACAATTGAGAGGATTATCTCTAGCAGAGAATGAGGCTTTTGATAAGGCTAGACAGGAAGAAGAAAAAATGAATTGAATGAAAATTAAGCTAAACAGAGTTAGGAATAAATTGAACACCATTTGTTCATTATATTCGGATATCTTGACTTGTCGATCTCTTGCTACGAACTATGCCTTGTTTTTATTAGAACTATATTTATTGTTAAAAATCAAAGCTGTTAGAGCCGGCAAGCCAATTGAGCTAAAGACGATGGAAGATTTTATAAATTGCTGTAAGATGCATGGAGTAAATGTCTAAAGGCTTCTTTGTGAATTTTATTTACATAATTTCATATTAGATAAAGAAGTGGATGTGAATCCTAGCCGTTTTATTGGAGATGTTCAATTTTAGGCTTTTATTTCTTTTGCAGTCAACCAACTTAAGTGGTTGAAGGCTTATAATTTGTTCCAAAAATAGGAACATAGTTTGGATCTTTGGGTAAGAAGTGAACCTACTCACCCTCTGCAAGTGTTTGCTAAGCATAAAGCACTGATGACACAAGAGGGTGTGACTAAGAGTTTAGGGCCCATACACAAGGAACTTGTGCTAGAAGGAACAACATATTTCCTCTCCATTCAAGAAATATCCCTTGTTGCATCCAAAATGAGATGGATGGTTTCAAGCAACAATGTTAAAGATAGAGAACCATTTAAATATGGGAATTTCAAAGCTGCTGCAAGATGGTTAATCCCATACAGCAACTCTATCTTAAGAGGAGGACCTTATTGGGTGGGATGTCGCTATAGATGCCCTGTTATTTAGTGTCCTCCTGAAGGATATCATCCTGACTATAAGTTACCAGAAGGACAAGAAGTGGCAACCTTTACACACTTTGCATGACATCATGGTCTCAGGCCTCTTATAGATAGACCTTCTCTAGCCTACTCTTTAACTTCTTTGCATCAAAATTATTTTTTTCAAGAGGACATGAAAAAAGGTAAGCAGGAGATTATGTTGAGCCTGACAATAGGTATGTATTTACTCTCAAATACTGTTCTTTTTCCTCTTCTTCATTCATTTTTGTGCTACAATATAATAATATCATGAATGGATTTTGATAAAAAATGAATGAAGTAGTCCTGATATGGTTTAACCATCAAAACTAATTTCCATTTATTTTATGATGAAAATAACAGATAAAACAATAGCTATTCCCAAAAAGGAGCAGCAGGATCTAATCGAGGGAAAAGAAGGCACGTTCAAATCAGGAAACGAATTAGAGAAGAATGACCAACTGTTCGGGATAGTAATCTGTTGCAAATCCCTAAAGATCCCCTGATCTTGAGGGATCACATTTTCCTTTTCTTTAGTTATAAAAGAATGAGAAGAATATGAAGACGAGGAGATAATATGATGACATAGGAGAAAGCGGAGAATGTAAATAAGACTATATCATGTATTGTGTCGTGTATCTTTCATTTGTGTATCATTTGACAATGAAAAAAACAGAGTTCTTAAAGACAGATTTGTATTGTAATGATTGAAATGATTAATACATAGTTTGTGTTGCTGTTCATTCGGTTGTTCTGGAGTAACTAAGCAGTGTTCGCTGGTGGCTAAGGGCCCGGTCTCTGGTGAATTTCGCTCCTATTCTTTGTGCTATACCTTTCCATTTACTGCAAGTATATTATGCTTTTTTTGTTTACATTGAATTGCTTATGATGATTTAGATTTCTATATTTGTTCCTCTGCATACGAATTTCCAATTTATCAGTTGTTTATTAACATAATTGGTTTTGATTACTGAAAGCATAAACTGTTATTTCCATTACTTTCCTTGCGTTCGATAGTTTAGATCCAGCTGAAAGAGCTCCGTTAATGTTTCAGTGCTCTCGGTTGATTGAATTATTTGAATTAAAGAATGAATCACAATTTTGGATTATAATGCATAGATGAATTACTTTCTTTAAAGCTTCATATTTATGATTGCATCTATATTCAATGATTGGCTTTAGCATTACTCCTTTTATGAATGAGCTTGCACATACTGTGTACACACTTGAGATAAAAGGACTGACCCTGGTTGATAATTAATGTGAGGCAATTAGGAGTTTTTAAAGACACCTTTTAGCACCCAACACTTAGTTCCGAAATAAAAATGGAGGTAGACTCCGTAATCTAGTCCATTACATACACTACCAATGAGGAACTCACAGTTCCCCCTACAAGCACAAAGTTTGTTACCACTTCTCTGTTATCTTTATTACTAGCACTAGACACATTCATGGAAACTGATAAACCTATCAACCATGAGAACCATGGCACATAATCCATACACACCTTGGCCCTAACTTCCAACCCTGCTTCCATGCCACCACCGCCATCTAGCCGCGACCATATAAGTCCTCACTTCGCTAAGCACTCATAGTGAGAAACCTCACCCCAAGGGTAGTTTGAGAAATAATTTTCTAGGGCCAAACCTTACAAATTCGGTACCCTACACCCACTACTATGACCCCTAATGACCTCTAGAGTTGGTCGTTGTCTTAATTGTTTAATTTCATTCAACTGGATGCACACAAACCAGAGGTGTTGAACAACAGTTTGACATTAGAACATGAGAAGCAACAACATCAACTTCTTTCCATTGCAAAAAAATGAGATCAAATTCTTAATGAGAAGCATGCTTTGCATAACTAGGTCAACGAAATAAGCAAAAAATTATGGGATCTCTGGCCCTTGATTGCCGAGATAGTCACAGATGCACCATAAGAATTTTTAGCCTTCACTCTCTTAAAATGCTGCGATCACGTCAACGCAACCTACACTGACCTCGTCGCAACAAATAAAGAGCTAAAATTAACTATTTCTTCCACTCAAAAGGCACTACCATATCCAGCATCCCAATATGCCAATGAGATCGCGAAGAAAATCACTGAAGAAGATTTTCTAAAAGCCTCTATCATCGAGGTGATGGGAGAAGCTAAAGAACTCTTGGCACAAGTTCGAGATTGGTTCGGATGCCTTGTCAAGAAAAAATAACCGGTTTATCCCTTGTGCCAACAAACTAATCAATTATTCAACCAAGCCATGGAAACCAAAGACCACAACCAACAAAAAGAGCTCCTAGCATAGGCAGATTCCGTTGAAATATAGATACAACAATTTGAGGATGAATCGAGAAAGACTAAGGGTCTACTCCATGACCTCAAGCCACTCACACAGGGTTAATTCCAAAATATACAACATATCAGTGAGGAGGAAAACACTCAATGTAATACCCTCCTGATGAAATTCCATGCTCAACCAATAGGCAACAAAGTTCATCAATCAAGGTGGCACTCGCTGAGTACACAAAATTCAAGAACATAACCATCGATTATGTTCCATAGTTGGGTCCTTTGTTTGAAGGAACTTGGAAAGAAGGAAAAGCACTGGTAGGGGCACTATAGTAGCAAGAAGCACCAAGAACACCAAAAAATGATTGAATTAGGGACGATTCAATGGATTGTGGTCAATGCCTATTGGGTCTTTCGTTTTGGAAATTTTTTTTGTCATGTTTTGACGGTTGATCACATTTTGACCAAAGTTGACTAGTGGGAAGTCACAAAGAAGGCATACAAGGAAGGAGAAATAATCCACATAAGTATGGAAATTTTAGATGATTGACCAGGGAAATCAGGGCACATGAAATCACAACTGAGTTGGAATCTTTGAGAGCCAAGGAAGCAGTCGCGACTAAGTAACAGAGGCAATAGAAAAGGAAAGGGTGGAGCATATGGGGGAGAAGCAACAGTCCAAATGAGAAAAGTGTAGGTCAAAGGAAAATCCACAGAGAGGGAGCAATAAGTGTACCAAAATGCTGTCGTGGAGCCTCTTGATCTTGCAGGATTCTATATTCTCCTGGTCATGTATTATCTTATATTGTTGTTCTTTGTTTTGTTGATGGGGCCTATGAGCTGAATGTACTAATGTAATACTGTTCAGACCTAGTGAAAGAGGAAGTTGTAGGGATGTTTAAGAGTATTCTTATGTGACTTTATGTGTCCCCTTCTAAACATATTATTATGAATGCATATGCATATTACATGTCCATTTGAATGCTTAAGCTGTTACGATTGTATATTCAATGTCTTGGTTCTGGGTTTAATGCGTATTGATATCTTTCGTATGATTTATGTTAATTCCTAGTTCCATCCCATCAACTAAGGTCATGAAAAGCCTCGAGTGAGATGCCTTACTCTTTGGAGTGAGGTGAAAATGTAGGCGTTATGCTAGACTACGATGAATCCTTTGTTGGCCCCTATGCCTGAACCTAGGGTGTCAACCTGTTCACCATTTTTTCGCCAACACCACCATTGCGATCAAATTTTCTAGATATTTACAATGATATAAACTTTATCTCATTTTTAATCTTAGTTTTAAAGCTATTCCTATCAAGATTTTGACCCATTAAGTTATTCCACATCATCATTATGATCCCACATGGCATCCACATGGCCCCTGCTTAGCCCCGTGGAACTACCAATCCAACACAACATGAGGTCCACAAATTCCTCTGTTATGTTACAAGGGCATTAATATCTAGATAGATTTAGGCTTGCACATTTGTGTAAGTCCCTTTCCACCCCCATATCCTGAGACTCCCTGATGGCCTAGTGAAAGGATTATGTTGTAACAAGGTTTTTCTGGTGGACAAACACTTCAACAATTAGAAAAATATCAAGTTTGAATTGTATCTGGGTTGTTCAAAGGTATGGACCCTCGCCACCCTGGAACCTTAGATTCTTATAATATAACCAACACAAGGCACAATAACACCGATATGATGCATGCCCCATATGAAGACTAGAAAGGTTTTATCTAGCCCTAGGACATATTTGGGACTTGGAAAGGCATACTCCATTTGTGACACTCAAATACTTGAATACAAGTCAACTTGAAGGTAATCTGGCCTAGGAGAAATATGACTGCACAAAGACATTAGCCCTTGCCAACCCCCCTGACTTCTGGATTCTTGGATTTCAACAATGAGAGAAAGAAAAAAGAAATAAGGGGAAATTATTCTAAAGAAAACGGTAAAAAACCCAAATGCTAAATTTATTGGTTTTTCGGGCACGAGGGCCCATGGTCTTGAACCTCAAATTCTACATGATAACCATTGACAGAAGACAGATTCTCAACACCCACAATGTGATTTTAGAAAGATGAAAGGGAGAAAAGCACCAACACCAAATTTCACAAGTTTTCAACATAACCACACCAAGAAGTTATTATTGATCAAGCCAACTCTGCAACCTCTTGCAAGCTAGTTGAATTCATATTCAAAAACATATATCTATTAATCACATATATGTGGAATACATAGAACTACATAAAATGGACAAGGAAAATTATAGTCTATCCTTATACATCACAAATCCATTGAACAAGCTATCCTATTTATTCAAATCGATTATTGTAAAGAAAATTAGAGAGTGAGAGCATGAACACATGGATTAACACATTATTCATGATCTAGTATTTATCAACAAAACTAGGTATTTCATTCAATTGATAACATAGATGATAACCTGTAACTTATGAGTATGGTAGTGAACTACTATGTTCAAGCATTCATTATAACCATAGACATATTAAGATAGTTGTCTATCATGAATATAACAACGAACCTCCAACATTCATTCATGAAAATACGAGACCATTCCTTAGTCAATAACTTAATAAGAACTATCATTTCTCCTAATCCAAATATGCATAAACCATTATAGTTATTCGAGTGTGTTAGAATGGATGGTGATTAAAGGAGAAAATTCCACACTCTATCCAACCATAGGAAATCTGCACCATAGATTTCTTATAGTTGAAAACCATCAAGCCAGATTCAAAGTCTGAGGGAATGCTTACTCAAGGACAATTCACACCAAATCTTGATAAACAATTAGGAAATGGAGTCCATTGTCTAGTGTTTTATGAACTTCCCTCCGATAGTAAGCACCACAATGACTTACTTAGTTCTATGAACTCATTCACAGGGCTTCACCCAAGGTCAAAATATGATATTTCTCAGTCTAGGAGTTTGAATCGACTATTTAGGTGGTTTATCAACTACCTTTTCATAGCATGTAGCATAGGGGTATACAGTCCACTATCTAAGTGGTTTATCTGCTCTCCAAAAAGAACCATAATGACTTATATTTCCTTGTCCATGTGGTTTATTAGCTATACAATAAGAACCATAGTGATTCAGTCTTCCACTGAGCTTCCCACTAGCCACTTAAGCGTAGACACATAGTACAATGGCCTCAAATAAAAAATCACAGGGAATGACACCCAAGTAACAGAGAAAAAATCTCACTAATAAGCTCCAAAATTTCTTGGTCTTCTACCGTCATGATCTATAGC
Source organism: Pinus albicaulis (assembly GCA_034641835.2). Lineage (NCBI taxonomy): Eukaryota > Viridiplantae > Streptophyta > Pinopsida > Pinales > Pinaceae > Pinus > Pinus albicaulis. The sequence goes on along the minus strand of CM076576.1, from coordinate 627,252,804 downwards.
TCCATACAATCCATAATCACCCTTCAAAACCTTTTTTCCTATAGTAAAACAAGAGAGCCCATGCATTGGAACCAATGAGAGAGAGAGAAATCCAACTCCCACTCATGACTAGTGACCAACCTCATTTCTCTTCTATTATGCATATATATATTTTTCCTTTACATCCCTTCATGTATCTAAGAGAGCACTAACTTGGTTATTTTCTATTTGGATATCTCCTCTGCTTTTTGAAGTTTCATTCTCTACCCAACCTCTCATCAATTTACGAGAGGGATGGGGATGGGCAAGGTCCAATCCCACACCACCTAGTCCCATATCGTGAGTTTTAATAAGATAAGGTGACTTATTAGCATGCAACTAACCTTAGACATTAACTCAAATTTTTTTTTTTTTTTTCATTTCATGCAACATACTTTCCCTCTCAAACATGGATTTGTGGTGTCCTTCCATTTAGGCCAACATTAAATTAACATTTAATTTTAAAGTGTTTGCATGTTTTTCTTCAACCAATTGTGGCTATCATACTGGTAGTACATATTTATATTTACATACATGGGGAAGAAATAAAGGGATGTTACAGAACCTGCCCCCTTAAGGGAACAATTTCCTCAATGTTCTATAAACAAAAAATAACAAATAAAAATTGAGCTTTATATTTACAACTCTTACATCGATTTATACATTAAATAAAAATAGGTGGAGTACCCTCATTTGATCTATCATTTCCCAAGTTGCTTCATTGAGTTGAAATTTCTTATGTTTGCACCTTGACTTGCTCTAGTACTGAATTTATAGCATGGTATATCTTTGGTCTAGGATGCACAATGGTTCTCCTTTGATACTCCTTAATTTATCTCTCAAACTCCTTATGGTATCCATCCAATCAGGAAAATATTCTTCCAATATTTTTCCAATTGAGTCCTCTTCTTGATTAAGTTGGGTTTTGTTTGTAACAACCCCTGGTTAATTTACTATGTAAATAAAATAAGACCAAGTTCCTGGGAAAAGTATTCCAAGATCAATGTTGGGAAAAACATAGTGATGGGTATCAGTAGTGATTAATTAATGGCTATGGAAATTGAGAAAGGAAAAGTGGAAATAATTGGCATTTTATTTATGAAAATAAAGGAAAATAGGAGAAAAGGAAGGTGAAGAGACACATATTTGCATGAGAGGGAAATTGAATGAAAATGAATAAAATAGAGGCCTCAATGATAAAATTTATTATGAGGATCAGTTGATAGCATTTTGTTAGTTCAGTTTTGGAGCTCTCTTCTATTCTCTCATTCTTGCACACTCTTCCACAATTAGAGTATTCTTGGAGCATTTTGAAGCACTTTAGCATTCAATTGGATTGGAGAAAGGAGGAAAATGAAAGCAAGAAAGCATGAGGGAATAGTTGGATCAACAACAACAGTTGGATTTCCTTTCAGGTAAGAAGTTTCATGTGATATTTCCTTACTGATTTCTGGACACGTGGTATATGCATGTGATTTTTTGGTTATGTGTTATCATTGACATGGAGATTTTCCTGAATTGAAAGTGGTTTTAGCCTTGCCTTGCCATTTCCTGTATAGCCATGGTGTTATGGGTTTTTCTAATTGTTGTTTTTATGATTGGTTCTCATGTTCCTTATGGCTATGAGTTGGAACAAATGCTTTGGAATCCCTAGAAAAACTTCGGTTGAGTTACTAGTCCTGAAGCCTAGGTTGGGAAAAATTCTCTAGAGCCCTTGGTGGTTTAAGTTACTAGTCCCTGAAGCCTGGTTGGACAAATGATCTGGAGCCCTAGAATTTTGTGGGTTGACTTATTTGTTCCTGGAGCCCTAGATAGCTTGGGTAGAGACCGATTTGGTTGACGTTAGTGATGTCCAATCATGGAGGTGGAATCACTGTGGTTGAGGGTTAATGTGGTTTTTCCTCTGGAAGCCATGGTTTGGTTTCACTTTGGCTTGTTCCAGGAGATCCCACATTCATGCTTGGGATATGGCACAAGGGTGATTGGCTAAAAGAGGGAATTGGTTCATCCCAATCTATGATCAAGTGGTATGTGGAAGTCCTTGACTTGGTTGGTAATTTCATATGTTAATATGAGAAATTTTCCTATTATTATCTATGAGAATTTGTAGTGATTATGTTGGATATATTATGGTTGAGTTTCCATGGTTTCTATGTTGGTTATTTTCTGGTTATATGTTAGTTATATGATGTGTATCATTTATGGCTTTTGTCATGAATTATTTAGTTATTGACTAATTGATTAATGTATGGAATAATAAGTGTTGTTTCATATATGTGGAGAGGGAATAGGGCCTTCTTGGTGATTCTTAAATGAATATCAGACTATGATCATATACGCATTCATGACCTATAACTTACATGTTTTCCATGTGTTTGACGAAATGTATAATGTGTTCTAGGAAATATAGGTCTATTTTATAATTTGAGATTGAATGTTTAGCTTTGTTTTCATGTTAATTATAATTCTAGAAAGTATCAGGAAATTATGGGAAGTGGTATCAAGGTTGGCCTAAAAATATGGCTCAAATCCCGAGACTGCACCCTCTGAACAGGGCAAGTTGGGTCATAACCACATGGAGGAAATGTTATGCATGCGGTTGGAGGCCTATAACCAAACCCAACCATTTTGATGCATGTAGTTGCGGGTTAATATTGTGGAAAGGTAGTGCCAACTCAAGTTTTGGTCACATGGGGTGGTACTTTGGCCTCTGAGTGTCCGGTAGCCCCAAGGGATGTTATGAGTTGTCAGTTTATGGTCATTTTGTAGACCCCAATTCCTTAACTGGAGTTGGAAGGTTGGTGATGTCATAGTAACTCTTTGTCTCATGTTTAAGCTAAAAGGATGATGAAATTGGGTAAATCTGTGAGGGGGTGGTTACAGATTGGTATAAGATCTTACATATTCAAACACTTGGACTATATGGGAAATATATGTTTGTCATGCATGAATGTTAGTTGTCGATGTGTTTGTTATGCATGCATTGTGATGGTCATTATTGTATTTTACATGATGATGATGATGCTGGTATGTTGTTAATGTTTCTATGATTGATATGTTGATTTCATTATATATACATATGTTGTGCTTATCCAGATTGAATGTGAAAACAAGATAGCCTCCCCTGAAATTCAGTGAGGTATGTTGGATTATGTTTATATTTGGTTATCTGACATGGTATGTTTGCAAGAAGTAGAAGATCAAACATGACAATTAAAATGGTGGATTAAATTTCACGTGACTCTCCTTATAGTTCAGATGAGCAACACAGAGTTGAGTACTCTTTTGACATATCATACACCTTGAGAAGTCTGAAGGAAGAAATCATAAGTTGCATAGTAGATAATGAAAGGATCATCCAGTCATAGGAAATACTTGCCAGGGCACAGGAAAAACAAGCAGAGGTTAATGCAGTGATACTCCATAGTTTATCAAATTTTCATTGACAAGGAAAACCATAGATCAATTATGGACAAGACTAGGAAAGGACTAATGGGGCATATGGTAGCAAGTCTCATGGAGGGAATAGGTCGGACATGGATTATATGGTCGAAGGTGATAGATGGATGGATACACCTGAAAATAGAGGTAGTGGTTATGGGTTCTATTCTAGTTTTGGTTTAGAGAGACAACATGGTCATAATCATTATCATCCTTACAAGAGGAGTGAGAAGCAATACTTTTCAGATGAGTTCAAGAAAGCAAAGCCTCTTACCTTTGATGGAGAGATGAAGAAATCATAAGATGCATAAGCATGGTTACTTGGGATGAAGAAGTTATTTGAGTTGCATGATTACATAGAGAATATGAAAGCCATGATAGTTATCTTTAATCTCAAAATAAAATTGGACATGTGATGGGAATATGTGAAGCATGTTAGAGGTATTAAGGCATAGGAGTTGAGTTGGCATGAGTTCAAATTTTTTTCCAGAAAGAATTAATTGCTAGATAGATACTATGATGGTAAGGCTAAGGAGTTCTACAAATTAAATATGGGATACATGAAAGATGATGAGTATACGACTAAGTTTCTGGAGTTATTGAGGTATGTACCATATATTAAGGATGAGAAGAGAAATGTTCAAATATTTTTTAGTAGATTTTAGAATTTAAGGATAATATTGAGTATGATGAGCCTCAGACATTGGAGGAAGTAATTGAGAAGTTGAAACATTTTTATGAGCAGTCTAAGCGTAATTCAGAGCCTAAGAAGGGATGGAAAGGTAAGGACAAGACTAAGGGAAAATGGGATAAGAAGTGAGGAAGACCTCAGGATGCAGGTAACAAGGAGAATGTATCACCATATAAGAAATTCAATGCAGTTGACAAAGGATATGGATTCTAGTATGAAGAGAAAAACAAGGGTGATGGCAGGAAGTCTTTGGAGTGTTGGACTCATGGTGGGGATCATCGTAGGAGAGATTTTCCAAAATAGCAAGGTGGCTGAGCTAATATATATAGTGCCCATGAGGCACATAAAGTTGGGGACATTGGAAAAAGTATCCCTAATATTTATGCAGCATTGGATAATAGGTAGATTGATCATCAGACGTCTATTATCGAGATGGAAGGTAAGATTTGTGATTAATTTGTTTCTATTTTGATTGGCCTTGGATCTAATTATAATTATATCAGTCCCAATTTGGTGGATACGTGTCGCTTAAATAAAGAAGTGCATGCAGAGTCTTGGTTGGTGTAGTGGGCTAAGCACCAAGAAAATAGTTCATCATTTGGTAAGATCTTGTGCATTTGAGATGAATGACATGTCTACTTCAGTGCATGTAAACATGATTCCGTTGGGATCATAAATTATGCTGTTAGGTATGGATTGGTTGTACATTCACAATACTAAGGTATATTTTTATGAGTATTCTATTGAGTGCTTGGATACCGATGGAGAGAGTAGAGTCTTGCAGGGTAAGAAGAAGCCTATATCAGTGAGAATGGTTACATATATGCAAGCAAAGTGTAGTAGCATGAAAGGGTGTGCATTGTTTGCAGTTCATATTTCTAGTGACAAAGGAAAGGATGTTGAGGATGCTAAGGTCTTGAAGAGGTCTCAAGTTTTGCAATAATGTCAATATGTATTTCCAACACATATTTCAAAGTTATCACCTCATAGGGAACTAGAATTTTATATTGAGTTGATGTAGGGAGAAACACCAACATCGAAGGCACCTTACAGGATGAACACTCCAGAATTAGTGGAATTGAAGTTATAAATTAAGGAAATGCTTGATAAGGGATACATTAGTCCAAGTGTGTCAACTTGGGGTGCACTAGTGTTGTTTGTGAAGAAGAAGGATGGTAATCTCATTTTTTGCATTGATTACAGGCAGTTGAACAAGGTGACTATTAAGAACATGTATCCTTTGTCGTGGATTGATGACTTGTTTGATAAGTTGAAGGGAGAAATAATTTTCTCGAAGATCAAATTGAGATCAGGATATCATCAGGCATAAATCAAAGAAGAGAACATCTAGAAGACAACATTCTGTACCAAGTATGGGCATTATGAGTTTGTAGTATTTCCTTTCGATATTACTAATTCTCCAACTACTTTCATATGTTTTATGAATAGTGTGTTGCGTCCTTATCTAGACAATTTTGTGATATTATTCATTGATGACATATTGATATATTCTAGGAATGAGGAAGAGCACACATAACACCTAGAAGTAGTGTAAACATTGTTTAGAGAGCATAAATTGTATGCCAAGCTTAGTAAGTGAAATTTATTTTAGACAAAAGTTCATTACTTGGGACATGTTTTTTTCAAGGAAGGAATAGTAGTGGACGCAAAAAATATCAGAGATATCATGGAATGGGCATCTCCTAGGAATGTGGATGAGGTTAAATCATTCATGGGACTAACATCTTACTACAAGCGGTTCATTAGGAACTTGTCTCAGATTGCCCACCCTATTGCATCTTTGTAGAAAAAAGGGAAGAAGTTTGAATGAACTAAGGAGTGTGCAACTAGTTTCAAGAAATTGAAGCATTTTCTTACAAGCGCGTCGGTCTTGAAGATTTTAGATCTAGATAGAGTTTATGGTTTGTACAGATTCTTGCAAGAGAGGACTTGGTGGAGCCCTAATGTAGGATGGACGTGTAGTATGCTATGAGTCAAAGAGGTTGAATGAACACAAGAAAAACTACGTGACTCATGATCTCGAGTTGGAAACTATCATTCATGCCTTAAATATGTGGAGATATTATCTTCTTGGCATGAGTTTCTTCTTGATGAGTGATCATAGTGGATCGAGATACTTGTTTGACCAACCTAATCTGAACGACAGGCAAGCTAGATGGTTGTCTACCCTCGGTGAGTTTGATTTTGATATCAGATACATTAAGGGAAAGGAGAACAAGGTTGCAAATGCTCTTAGTAGAAGAGTACAATGAATCATATTGTAGCAATGAGTTCTTATGAGATAAATTTGTAGGAGCGGATCTTGCAAGTAGGACAACATGATGATAGGTATCAGTAGTGGATGCATAGGTTACAACAACAGGGTGAAGGTAATAGGGATGAGAGGTATAATTTCATAGTAGATGGCATGCTTATATTCAAACCAAGATTTATGTGCCGAATGATGGTTAGATCAAGAAGTTTATCTTGAGGAAGTTTCATGTTAATTTGTATTCAAGTAACGCAAGATATCAAAAGACATTGACAATAATTAAGAAGTTCTACCATTTTTCGAACTTGAAGAAAGAGGTGGAAAAGTTTGTTGCGAGATGTTTGGACTGTTAGCAAGTAAAAAAAAAGTGTAAGCATCCAGGTGGTCTACTATATATGATTTTGATTCTAGAATGGAAATGGGAGGTCATTTCCATGGATTTCATTACATGTTTGTTGAGGACATCAAAGCAACATGGTTCCATCATGGTTGTGCTCACAGGTTAAGTAAGGTAGCTCACTTCATTGCAGTTAAGTCTAAGAATTCATCTAGTGAGGTAGCTCAGATTTTCATTAGGGAGATAGTGAGATTGCATGGTGTTCCTAAGAATATTATATCTGACAAAGATTCCAAGTTCAATTCTAGGTTTCGGAAATATTTTTTTGTAGGTTTGGGGACAAATTTAGCTTTGAGTACAAATTATCACCCATAAACATATGGATAGAAAAATAGGGTCAAAAATATTATTGAGGATATGTTGAGGATGTATTTCATACATCAACAACAGAAGTGGGAAGAGTATATTCCACTGGTTGAGTTAGCTTATAACAATGGGTATCATGAATCCTTGAAGATGAGTCCGTTTGAGGCACTTTATGGGAAGAATTGTAATACTCCTATCAGCTAGAGTGATCCAGTGAATATGATGTTGATTAGACTAGATATGTTGGAGGATATGGAACAAGAAATGCAGGTTATTAAAAGGAATTTGAAGGCAGTATAGGACAAACAGAAGAGTTATGCAGATTGACATAGGATATTTAAGGAGTTTTAGGTTGGCGAGCTTGTGTACTTTCGAATTAAGCCTAAGAGGAGCTCCTTGAGGATTTGATCACATTACAAGATGACACCTCAATATTGCAGGCTTTTCAAGATCCTTGAGAGGATTGGACTAGTGGCCTACAAATTTTCACGACAATAAAGTCCATGATGTTTTCCATGTTTCATATCTTAATAAGTATTTTCAGGATGTTAATCATTTTATTGACTGGTATGTATTGCAAGTGTAAAAAAAGGGTTATTTCCATCCAAAACCAAAATGCATATTGCAGTGGAAACAACTCATGCTCTAGAATAGAGCAACCAAGCAAGTTAAAGTGCAGTGGAAGCACTTTGGGCTAGATGAAGCTACGTGGGAGATGGCTGATAAGATAAAGGCTATGTATCGTTCATTATTTGTCGGTTCAAACAAATGAGTTTTTGGTATATGTATATGTGTGTGGATGTTGACGTAGTTACCACAATGATTTTTGTTATAAAGATCAAATAAGCAGTATGATTTTCATGTTTTTTATGTTGGTTATAGTTTGTAGTAATTGTTCATTTTAAATACTGCATTGATCTATGTTATAAAGCTCCATGGGAAGTATGTTTTGTTTTGAATCAGGTTTCTCATTATAGGTGTCATAGAGCATCAAGGATGGTGTTCCCCTAAGGGGGATGGGTTTGTAACAACCCATAGTTTATTTTCTATGTAAACAAAATAAAACCAAGGTCATGGAACACATATTCTAAGCTTAATGTTGACAAAAACATAGTGATGGGTATAACTAGTTATTAATTAATGGTTATGGAAAATGGAAAAGGCATTGGAAAAGGCTCTTGTTCCTTATGGCTGTGGGTTGGAACAAATGCTCTGGAATCCCTAGAATAACTTGGGTTGATTTAATAGTCCTAGATCCTAGGTTGGGACAAACACTTTGGAGCCCTTGATGGGTTGAGTTACTAGTCCCTAGAGTTGGGTTGGAAAATGCTCTAGAGCCTTGGAAAGTTGTGGGTTGAGTTATTAGTTCCTGGAACCTTGGAAACCTTGGGTAGAGATTGATTTGGTTGTTATTAGTGATGCCCGACCATGGAGGTGGAATCACTGTGGTTGAGGGTTGAGGTGGTTTGGCCTTTAGAAGCCTTAGTTTGGTTTTGTTTTGGTTTATTCCATGAGACACAACATTCATGCTTGGAATCTGGTGCAGGGGTGATTGGATGAAAGAGAGATTTGGTTCAACCCGATCTATGGTCGGGTGGTAAGTGGAAGTCCCTGAATTGGTTGGAAATTTCATATGTTAATATGAGAAATTTTCCTATTGATATCTATGAGCATTTGTAGTGATTATGCTGGTGATAATATGGTTGAGTTGCCATGGTTTCTATGTTGGTTATTTCTGGTTATATGTTGGTTATATGATGTGTATCATCTATGGCTATTGTCATGCATTGTTTCGTTATTGATTGATTGATGGATGTATGTACTAATAAGTGTTATTGCAACTATGTGAAGAGGGAATAGGGCCTTATTGGTGATTCTCATATGAATTTTAGACTGTTATGATCAAATATGCATTCATTACCTGTAGCTTACATGCTTTCCATGTCTTTGACGAAATGTCTAGTGTGTTATAGGATATCTAGATCTAGTTTATGATTTGAGATTAAATGTTTAGCTTCGTTGTCATGTTGATTATGATTTTGGAAAGTCTTGGGAAATTTCGAGTAGTGGTATGGAGGCTGTCTTGAAAAGGTGGCTCAAATCCCGGGACTGCACCCTCTGAACAGGGTAAGTTGGATCATAGCCGCAAGGAGGCAGTGTTGTGCATGTAGTTGGAGGCATATGATCACATCTAGGCCTTGTAATACATCTGGTTGGGAGTTAATCTTGCAGAAACGTAGTTCTAGCTCAGGTTTTGGTCACTTGGGGTAGTTCTTTGGTCTTTGAGTGTCTTGTTGCCATGGGGGATGTTGTGAGTTATCATTTTATGTTCAGTTTCTAGGCCCCACTTCCTTAACTGGAACTAGTAGGTCTAGTCATGTCATAGTAACTCTTCTTCTCATGTTTACTTTGGAAATCTGGTGAAATAAGGTAAATGTGGGAGGGGGTGGTTACATTGTCCATGATGTATTGTACGATCCTGCTACTCATTCCTCTATTTCTACTAAAAATTATGTCTTCGTTTGTGTTGCTACACACATAGTTATTATATAATAAAAAATAAACATATTAACTCATCACCTTGGCATGTCAACACCAGGTATGTTGATCTAAATCTATTCATGTAATCACAACACATGTTAGTTACATATTTTAGGAAACAAAAGACATATTAACATTCCGTCAAGGTTAGAAACCACATCATATGCAAGTTTAAAATAAGAATTCTTGCAAAAATTAAAATATCAGATAAAACTTTATCCTTTGTGTGCAGGCCTATTCAAGTCCAATGTTGAACCTAGGGTCTGTTACCACTCTGTATCAGAGTTCTAAATTTTATCTCCAAAATTCATTTATTTATTCTTTTAACGCCAACTAGTTCGAGTGTTGAACCTAGGCTTTGATACCACTAGGTAACCTCCCTCCCACCCCCTTTTCCAATATTGAGTTGTGGGGGGCATTACTTGTTTGCTGTAACTTGACCTCCAAGGTATTTTATGAAGATGGGGTTACAACAACCTTAATTTTCAAAGTCTGTGGAACTTAATTTTGATACCACCATTATGATCAACTCGTGAAGAGAATTATGATGATATAATATTTATTTCAATCCAACTCCTAGATTGATAGTTATGCCCATTAAGATTTTGGCCTATTAAATTACACCATGTCATCATTATTCTCCCATGTGGCATCCACATAGCCCCTGCTTGGCCCCATGACATTGCCACACCAACACCATGTGGGTTCCATAGATTCCAATACTATGTTGCAAGGTCATGTAGCTCTATATAGATCTGAGCCTATGCATTTGTGCAAGTCCCTTGCCACCTCTATATTCTTAGCCATCACAATTCCATTGAAAAAGCTCTGTTATTTATTCAAAGCCATTATTTTCAAGAAATAGAGAGAGATAACATGAATGCATGTATTATCAAATTATTCATGAACAACTATTTATTATCACAAAGCATGTAATTCATTCAATTCATTATATACACAATAACCTAAAACTCATGAGTATGGAAGTGAATTTTCATGTTCAAGCATTCATTATAACCATAGACATATTAAGCCAGTTTCCAGTCATGAATATAAAAGTGGACCTCCAACATTCATTCATGAACATACAAGACCATGCCTTAGTCAATAACATAACAAGAATTGCGATTTCCCCTTATCCAAATATGCATAAACCATTATACTTATTTGAGTGTTTTAGAATGGTTGGAAACTTGAGGGGGGACTTCCACTCTCCACCCAACCATAGGCCAACTACACCATAGCTTTCTTGCAGCTGACCACCACTAAGTTGTATCCAAAGTCTGAGGAGATGCTTGCTCAAAATTAATTCACACTAAATATCAGTAAGCACTTAGGAGATGGAGACTAATATCAAGGTGTTTTATCAACTTCCCTATGATATGAAGCACCATAACGACTCACTTACTCCTCTGAACTCATTCAGAAAGCTTCACCCAAGGTCCAAATGGGGTATTGTGCAGTCCAAGAGGTTGAATCAACTATCCAAGTGGTTTATCAATTGTATTTTTATAGAAAGCACCATGGGGGTTCATGGTCCACTATCCATTTATTAAAAGTAGTCATCTCTGAGAAAAATTTCCCACCCTAAGGAAAGAAATTATATTCATCAAAATTATTAATTGAATGAGTATTTATTAAAAGGAGGAATATATTTGGAAAAAAATTTGAAATTCAAGTTATTGTATTTCCCTCCAATCTTTCAATGTCGGCTTCAAAAGGTTTATGACCTTTAGTCAATACCAACAACTATATAAACACAATTTGGTTGATATCTAAATAAAAATTTAGGTTGGTTGGTGGATCCATGAGATTCTAAGTGGAAGATTATTCACTCATATGATTTCCCAGTTCACTACAAAACCTAGTTCTCACTCTCAAACTTCAGGATTACGATCTCTTGTTGTACTCTTGCAAGTCTTCACCCTTGCACAGTCTCACATAACAATCTTGCTTTTCTGTTGGTATGAAAATATCAAATAATATCATCACATCTTTCTATCTCATGCTATAGTCATCACACCTCTATCCTGGAAATCACACCCATGTTATGGATGGTAATGCATGGATATTGTTAGCATCATTACTGTGACTACATATTACATCATTGCTCTCTGTATATATATGGCATGACTACTGCAACATTGTATGGCATGATGTAATATAAATGCTATAAAATTTCTATTTTTTGTAACATTTGTGTAAATATTTATCCACATGCTTATGGACATATTTATGGGGTTTTTTTCTCTCTCTCGAGGCCCTTTGGACATATGTGTAGGGTGTTTCTCCTTCTGGAGGCCCTTCTAGTTTTTACTTTGGCTGTATATGAGTTTTTGCTGTGATGTTAGCTGCCTTGTGGGCTCCCCTCTAGCGGGTCCCCATATGCAACTATTGACCTTGTCTCCTCTGTTATTTTGTGGAGGTGGTTTTTTTGGCCTCAAACCTATTCATAGGGTGATTCTCTCTTATGGAATGCTACGACATCTGCGATGTAAATTTTTGTGACTTTGTTTATAAAAGTTCGATATTTATTTATTTATTTATTTTTTTTTTAATTTTTTTCTGTGGAAAAAAAAAACATTGTATGGCATCATTGATCTCTGTATACATGTATGGAATCATCTGTATGCCTCACTCTATGGTATGCCAATGACATCACTCTCACTCAAAAGGTATGGCACATATACATGATACGCTCTATGGTATGTTAGTGACATCACACTCACTCACAAGGTATGCCACTCATATGGTGGAATGATTTCACTCCAGTAATATGTATGTTTCAACACTGTAGTCTTAACACTATAATATATGTATGTTATGTATGTCATCACTGCAAAATATGATATGCAATATGTATGGTAATTAGTATGCAGTACGTAAGGAATTTATGTGATATAGATTATTTGAAGTATTGGTATGGAAATGTGTTCATATGAGCAATATTGTATGCAGAACAATATATTGAGTATTCAGATCAATATGTATGTAATTGTACAAAAGGTGGTGATTCCAGATTGCAATATCCTATTCTTCATATATATATCTGACTGTGTTTCCCTACAATACTATGAACAATGATGGAGGATAGTTCAATGCCTTTGATGACAAAGATAATATTGACAGTGATAGTTACTTTCTCCTTATTATATGATGTTAGTGCTATATGAGATGCCAATAGTAATATTTTTTGGGATGCATGATATCAGTGGTTATGATATAGAGATGAATATGATGCATATGTCATGGATTTATATTGTAATGATCTTGACATACATGATAGTGTTCTCGAAGAACATTTTTCTTATGTTGGTAGCTCTCTTAGATATGTATTATATTATTCACATATGTAGTTGTGAACCCCTTTGGATTGGCCATAGATGGCTTGATATGGTTTACGATGTATCATAATGATGTACTTTGTATCATAGTTGAATAATTGATGAAATATAATAGAAGAAGAAAAATAATTATGGGTTTCCCCCTTCTGGGGTTTTTCCCTAGTCTCTAACCAATCTTTGTGTCTCTATTTGTACTTGCTTTTATTTTGTTGTTCCTTTATGTTCCACTGTATTATTGTTGATACTGTTCCTTCTAGATGATTGCATATGCTGTAATTATTTTATAATGTTGTGGGGTGAATTCAATGTAAATAATGTAATGCAATTATCTTAAGTAAATAATAATATAGCCCTAAGAAAAACTTAACACCATGTGGTTTATTAGCTCTCTAGGAAGCACCACAGTGACGTAGATTTCCATGTCTAGGTGGTTTATTAGCTATACAACAAGCCCCACAGTGATTCGTTCTTCCACTAAGCCTACCACTGGCCACTCAGGATAGAAACACAACCCAATGGCCTCAAATACAAAATCATAGGGAATGACACCCAAGTCATAGAGCACAAAGCTCAACATTCATATCCACAATTGCTTAGTATTCTAATATCATGCTCCATAGCTCTACACAATCCATAATAAACCTTAAATGACCTATTTCCTCTAGTATAATGAGAGATCCCGTGCACCAGAACTAGTGAGATAGAGAGAAAAAGTTAATCTCCACACGCGAACATTGACCAACCCCGTTTCTTTCTAGTTGTGCATATACATATTTTTCCTCTGCATCCCTTTGTGCATCTAAGAAAGCAATAAATTGGATCCTTTTTTTTGGCTATCTCATCTTCTTTATAAAGGGCTGTGCCCAAACTCTCCTCGATTGGTGATGAGGAATGGGGATGGACATGGTATTGTGCCCACACCACCCAATCCCATCTCATGAATTTCTATCAGCGAAGTTGGTTTACTGGCTTGTAACTGGCATCAGACATTAAATATGTTGAGTATTGTATTTTTAAGGCATGCAACAAGATTCCCCCCTTAGAAAATGGAATCATGGTGTCCCTCCCTTCAGGCCAACATTAAATTAACATTTAATTTTTGAGTGCTTGCAAGTTTTTCTTCAGCCAATCATGACTCTCCCATTAATATTATTAATTATATTTATAGAAATGGGGGGGGGGGAAGGAATAAAAGGGCTGTTAAAAATATCACATCACCCATCATCCCCACAACTAAGGTAGTGCACCCCATTCTTTGCACCCACAGTTCATTAGGTCATGTAACTACCCTTCCAGGGTGTCCAACACGATTGGTCAAGGATGTTCCAAATCCATGTGGTCTCTGGTATTTCATACTACCTCATGGATCTATAGGAACCCTTATGACATTATTATGATGAACTTATCCCCTTTTCCATTAATCTTCCTTAGATTCTTGTTGGGGTACAATATATCACAGGGTCGTCCCTCTTTCCCCTCTAGGGAAACTAGTCATCCTAGCAGTCATAGTGTTTTAATAATGTGCGTCCCATAACAATAACACCCTCACTTTTATGTTCATGTCACTCTCTTGAGACATGGAACCCTATAAAGTCACGTTATGAACATTTGATTAAAAAAAATGTGCATTTTTTACTTAGGCTTAATTAATGTTATCTTTGCAACCTAGGCTTAAGCCCTTTATCACTTACCCTTTATCCCCCCTTTCACATTTGTGGAGTGTTTATATCCCTCCATATTCTATTGTATGAATTGGTGTGCATTAGTGGCATATTTTATTAATATGCATGTAATTTCATATTTAGAAAACTAATCTCTTTGGCCCCAACACACATACACACACACACTCTCTCTCTCGTTTTCACACACACACACACACACACACACACACACACACACACACACACACAAAGAGGCATACTTAACCTAAAAAAAATATGTACATGGGAACACCGTCCTCAAAGTAGTCCTCAACTCACTATCCTAAACATGATTTGCATCACACATAGGGGTCAGATTAGGGGTGTTACATTTCCCTTATCCTTATTTATGCATTATCTTCAATGCATCACATAAACACACACATACAAAAAATAATTATTTAAAAGTATGAGGGTACTTTTAATTCATAGCATCTTCAATCTCCCATGTAGCATGCTCAAGACAAAAATGTGTGAATTGCACCTTTACCAAAGAGATGGATTGATTCCAAAGCACATTAACTTTCTTTTCAAAAATCTGCATTGGTTGGACTTGAAAGTCTCCCTTGGGCTTTGCCTGAATTGTGCTCCAATAAATTACATGACTAGCATTGAGAACATACTTTTTAAGCAATGAAATATGAAACATGTTATGAATATGCATGGGTGTTAGCAATGCAATCTTATATGCAACTGGGCCAATCCTCTTCAGGATTTCAAATGGCCCACAAATATTGCTACCAACTTTGCACAACTACCCAGTTTCAATAAAAATTTGTTTTGTTTCACTCTCAAGGAGTCATGATAAAATTTTTTTAATTCCCTATTTAGTATGTTTTTATCCACAGATTTTCTACCTATCTTGGGAAACCTTTAATTTTTTTTTGTTTTTACTACTTGCTCTTCCATTTTCCTAAGAAAATCTGGCCCAACAATAGCCCTATCCATTGGGTTTTCCAAAATCAAAAGTGTGTTGAATTTTCCTCCATACATGGCCTCAAATGGGATCATATTCAAATATTCTTGGTACCCATTATTGTATGCAAACTCCACCAAGTAAAAATACTTTTCCAATTTTTATGGTTTGTGTTGAGCCCTAGAATTGCCTTCTCTTTTACAAACCTTCACTTCATTTCATCATTATTTTATCACTTCATAAGCCTAAAATCAATGAAGAATGATTAGGATTGCTTAAAGGTTACATGAAATTGATTAACATATTGTATTTTCATGGTTTTTGCTGTTTTAATAATTTTGTGCAGTATAGCTATAGAATACAGACGTTCCGTAGCCGATCAGGCATTCCACAGCTATTTTTGTGGTTGAATAGTTTCCAGGTGTCAGTTGGAGGATTTGGCCACATGGGTGTTTCTAGAATGATGCCTACATGGATTCTATCCTACTCACTCAGTCTAGATCAACAGAAAAACGTGCCTAAACTCATGGTCAAAGGTGGAGTCAAACTATGTTATCCAAATGCAGTAGGACTCTTGATTTGAGTCCAGCAGTCCTATTGCAAGTCTAAATTCGAATTAGCAAGAGTCCAATAGTCCTATTGCAAGTATAATTCGAATTAGCCACCTGTAGCAAGTATATCTCATAATCAGTTATGTATTTTCCCTTTAAATATTGGTTGTACAAGACCAAAAATACAGTTCAGAAAAAGTACAGTACAATTCAGATTTGCAGCGAGTACTCTGTTTTCCATACTCTGTTTTAATAAAGAAGATCAGTCCTTTGATGCTGTTTTGATTACAACCTTGAGGAGTTAAAGGATTAATTCCGAATTGATAGCAGAGGGCCCTTGCTATTCGAGGAGGTTTTACATGTTTTCTAGATAAGTCATTTTCAATTCTGTTTTGTCATATTTCCTTAGACTGCTTTTTGAAATCATATCTTTTAGCATTATGTTTCATGTCATTTTCCTAGGTAGAATATCCTCATAATATTACTGTTAGTCTTGTTTTCAAGCTCTTCCAATATATCTCTATTACATGAATGTGATTTAATTGTAATATTCTGGGTTACTTGCATTTCAGTTTCTGTTATTTAGATTAAGAATATCCTCATTATCTTACAACTATTATTTTTCTCAAGCTCTTCCAATATATCACTATTATATGAATGAGAATTAGTTGTACTATTCTGAGTTATTAGCATTTTCTGTTTTGCAAATAGATAGAATATACTCATCTTATTACAACAGTCTTTTTCAAAAGCTATTCCAATACATCTCTAATTCATGAATAAGACTTAGCTATAATACTGTGAGTTACTGGTTGTCTGTTAGATGATCCTTATCAAATTATGCTTCATCTTTTTCAAAAGCTGTTCCAACAAATCTCTAACTCATGAATGAGATCTAGTTATAATGTCATAAGTTATTTCATCATTTCATAAGAGATCCTTATTATATTACAATTAATCTTTTTCTCAAATTGTTCCAATAAACCTCTATCAAATGAATGAGATTTCACTGTAATGTTATAAGTTACTGTTGCTTCAGCATTTATTTTTATGTTTTAGGAGATCCTCATTGCATTATAATTAATATTTTTCACAAGCTCTTCCAACAAATATTTAACTAAATGAATCAGATTAGGTTGTAGTGTTTTGAGTTAATTTTCATTTCATGAATGTTCATTTAGAAATTGTAATATCCATGGATTAGGACTCCTTGTTTTCGTCATTTTCTAGTTAAGAACAGAACTTGCAAATAAACTCTGTTTTCATTTATTCATTAACATTTTCCTATTTTTCCTCTTTGACATAGATTTTATTTCATTTTCTTAGCATAGAGTAACATATTAGAAATCAAACATAAAAAAAACCCAAAACATCAATAAAACACTGAAAACAATGAAGTAAGAAAAAGGATACTTAGGCACATATAGTGCATTACCCTTCATCAGTTTACTAGCCTTGGTCGATAATTTATGTTAACAGTTTAGGACACTAAATTGACTAAACATTTTGGTGCCGTTTCTGGGGAAGTGTAACTAGGTAGCCTTATTTCTTACATCCAAAAAAAAAAAAAAAAAAAACTTCAATCACCTACCACACCCACTATATCATGTGGTGCACTAAGAGCCACACATCCACATCATGAATTCATATTTTTGCAGGTAGAAGAAGAGGTGACAAAGGAGCTTGAAGAAATGGATGGAGATGATGACAATGAGGAAGATCCTTTTGGATTTCCCATTTAAGAAACCGATATCAACGTTCAAATGAAGAACATCCATCCATCTATACTTCCTAACTTCAAAGGTATGAGATCAAAAGACCCAGAAACCTTTCTTTTTGAATTTGAAATAATTTGTAGAATTTATGGCTACTCATTGCACGTTCAAAAATTGAACTTGTTTTTGGCAACATTAAAGGATAGAGCTCTTAGATGGTTCATGACTTTAGGAACAAATTCTATAAGGACATGGGATGATATGAAAAGAGTATTTTTGGAAAAATATAAAGATTATAGCATGCACCATGACCTTAGAAATGAAGTTTTTAAGATGAACCAAAAAGATAATGAAAGCCTAGAAGATCTAGTGGAGAGATTTACCTATAATCTCAAAAGATCTAAATTGCATAATTTAGGATCAGATGCATTAAAAACTCTCCTACTAAATGCTATAAAGGATGAATGGATTGATCTTCTTAATCTTGTGGGAAAATGAGACGTCTATCAATTTCCATTTCAAGAAATTTGTGAACTATGCAAGAACATATCAAGAGGAAAAGAAAAGTGTATAAGATCCCCTCAAGATCCGTATATGGCAAGATTAAGTAAGTCGGCATCAGGATTGGTGAGTCAAACTGAACCTAACAATTTGCTAAACATTCTTGGTAATTTAAATGAAAAAACTGACATGCTAAGAATTCAAAACAAGAAAAAAGTTGCTTCATTTATATTTTTCCCTAAATGTAGAAAGAAACATGCTTTGCATGAATGTCCACTTGATAACATTAAAATGTGTAAAATTTGTTCAGGATCACATACTACTGAAGATTTCCCATCGTTACCAGGGTTGAAGGCAGTTTACCAGAATGATAATGGAGCAAATCAAGCACAAGAGAAACTTTGTTATGTAGCTCCAAGAGGACTATGGCAGCCTCATCAACCCAATATGATGCAATATCCTTATGCACAGTTTCAAGGTTATGCACAACAATCTCAAGGTAATTTGAAAACACCCTTGCCTTGGCAACCTTGGGCATCTCAATCCCAACCTCAAAACCAACCTTGGAAACCTTGGCCATCTAAATCCCAACTTCAAAATAAATCTTGGCAACAAATTTGGCAAAGGCCCTACAAAGGAAATCCACCATATCCTCAATATTTCCCTCTCTATCCTCAATACCATCATCAATGTTATTCATAACATTCACCTCCACCACAACATCAATATCACCCTCATTTGAACTCAATTCTACCTTTCCCATTACTATCCACACAAGCACCCCAAAGATCCATTCCCACTCCACTACCTGCACAACCATTTCATATCCCCAACAATAAAACACCTCAATCAACTTACAATTTTGAGGTATTGCAAAATGATTCACCAGCTATCATTGAAGAACAAAAACTAGAAGAAGAAGACTCATATAAGGTCCAAGAATCATGGATGTCTGTTGATAAAGAGAAGTTATTGGAACCAGATATTGAAAATTTTCATGCCTGCCTATCACTAGATTCTATAAATGAAGATCACATCTCTGAAGACTTGCATGACATGATAGCAGGAAGCCAAGAAATACAAGGTTACATTGAATCTTGGTTCAGGAGAGTCATCGGATCCCAATGCTCAATTCTTCAGTATCTTTTGATTTCATCTCAATCAAGGGAATTTGTCTCTCATATACGGGTACATATCAAAGAATACATTTCAAACTTGCATATGAGTTTATCTATCATCTTATTACAAACATGGTTCCATTGGAAGTATTCATATACTTGAATAAGATTTCTTTTTCAAGTAGAGTAGGACATATAAAAAAAAAATTAAAGAGAAAAATAAGTCCTATTGTGAAAACCAGCTTGCTGGCGCAATTGGACATGAGCTTTGATTGAAAACCAGGCAACTGGCGAGAAAAGTTCACAATAAGTTCTACAATTTCATGATGGTTTCAACCTTTCATGGTTCTTCAAATCATTTTTGGTTCTATGCTCGAGTTGGATGATGTCGAATTCCTTAAGGTCCACCTTCCAACAGATCTTGTCCCATTGACCTCAACACTTTATCTGGGATCAAGATCAGAGATTATTTGAAGTGCCTTGGAGCTTGCATACATCAATGGCAAGCCTCCTCGTTGATAACAATGGGAATACAACAATGTCTCTTGATTGTCAAACCTTTTAGGTGATTCGAATTCGACACATTCATTCATCCCTGTCAAGATGCACTCAGGTACCTTGACACTCATTTACATTATCGGTGAGTTGTCTCGCATTGGTTAACAATTTTCATCATTGATCAGTAATGCAATGATTTCTTCCTATGCTCAACTTCGACACATTCATTCGCATGGTAAGAATTGTACCATGAATTTTGTCTTTGATGAAGACTAATGGTTTTATGGAATCAACAACAACTTGCAGCAGTACATTTTATTAGTTTCTTGTAGTAGCATGTTCATCTTTTTTTTTCAATTCAACAACAACTGCGGAAAGTGGCAGTTTCTGCAGCTATTACTGTAGCAACCTGTTTTTGTTTTTGCAACTTTTTCCAGAGGCAGTTTTGGCGCAAATATTGCAAGAGATTGGAGCAGAAATAAAAAAATTCTGAGCTCCTGGGTTTTCTCAGAATATGATAAATTGAGTATAACGCGGACAGAATTAAAAAAAAGCAATTTTGAAGGACATTTCAGATGGGTTTCTAAGGCAGATTTTCAATTTTCAACATTATGGATAGATTATGACAGAATTCAGTATTTTTGCACAACAGCGCCTATTCTTCATCAAAATGAAACTCTGAAAGCATGTGGTATTAGAAAAGGTAAAAATACACAGTTTCCCTTTTGAATCACTCAATTTGGCCTTAAAATGAGTTCGTGGCATATTTTTTTTGTTGCAACATTGGGCAGCATGAAGGTTGAAACAGGGCAGAAATTGATTTGATCTTCACTTTCAAACCGTGCATCATTGGTCCTAAATATTTTATGGTAAATTCATTGAGGTAGGGTAAATAAACACATAAAATTTCAGAAAATTTCAGTGTGTATTCTTCAAGAAATTGGCCACTTTCACCTACAGCCATTTCTCATTTTTCGGGAGATCCGTGCAACCAATGGCTGAGATTTTTTGTCGGAAGATGCATAATAATAATGGTAACAACCTCATAAAATTTTAGGGAAGTCTAATGTACCATTTGAGAGAAATTTAAAAATTCATTTCATTTTACAATTCCACTCCATCTCACTCCACTTTCACTCCATCTCACTCCACTTTCATTCCATTTCACAAGTCATATTCCCCTTTCACTCCATTTCATTCACATCCATATTCCATAGCCATACTTCATTTATTTTTAAAGATTGCATGCTGCAGCCACATCTTATTCAACAGTTCTGACACAATTTTACAACCTACAAAGAGATGGTGATTATAGGAAATTGAAGGATTCTGTTTTGAAGACCAACATGCTAAAAGAGGACCAAAGGAACAACATCAAGCACAACAATTAACAAGGTCAAAATTCTGAGGTAAATTGTGAAAATTATTTTAATAGAAAAAAGTTAAAACATGAAATAGATACAATGTGTATAATCATATGTTTCCTAAACAGCCTATCATTTGAATTGATTAACATATCTTGGCCATATCCCTTATCCATAACGGTCTTGAATTATGTCTAAGGGTCATAATCGCAAACGTAACCTACTAGTCCACGTCTCCTTAAGATTGTATCATTCACTTATTTCACCACAAGTTCATCATAAATTCTCCATCATATTCGTAGCCACTTCATTTTCCCTCATAGCTTAATTACCTCCATCCATTCACCTCCATTACACTTTGCAGCCAATTTATCTTTAAGCATTGGAAAGTAAATATGAAGGGGAAGATGCTCTGCATAGGTGAAGAATGGGTCTAATTGTCAGAATAGAGCCAGCAGAAGTCAAGTATCTGGAGTGATATCCACAAGTCAGGGAGCTACTACAGCAAGCAGGATGGTTGAATTTTATAGAAAAATTTGATGGCTTCCATAAGGAGACTACAAAATCATTTGCTAGATCTTTTGATGGAGCAGAAGTACAGATTGGAGACATCAAATTCACAATAACATAATCATTTTTGGATGAGGCAACATGACTCCCAAGGCAAGGAGAATGGTGGTTCAAGAATAAGGAGTTTCATAATGAGTCTTGGAAACAAATACTGAAGAATCCAGGTATGGACATTACAATATTTAGAAAGGGAATTCTGAGCAGGGGAAATTTTAAGGATGGATGTTTACCTTAAAGTTTAAAAACTTGGCGAATCTTAGTAGTCCACAATATGTGAATTGTAAAAATTTTGATGTTTTTTTTGTAAAAATATATAGTTTTTTAATCATTTTATATTAGTATATATAATTTTTTGGCGATTTTTAGGGTAAATTATTTTTATACTATAAAATTTGGGCGAATCAATTTTAAAAAAAAATGGGAATTGGCGAATCTTTTTTTTGGAAAAAGCATGGAAAATTAGCCCACCTACGAATATTAGCCCCTAAAATTTTCCATGATTCTGAGCACAACTTTAAAAAGTAAATGAAGAAACATGTTATTAATTTTGCAAAAAATTATAACATGTGAAGGTAGATTCGGTACAATGTATGTTTACCATATCAGGTTGTTAATGAATTTCTTAGATGATGGAGAGATAAATCTACCTTTATTTTTACTCAATATCTTGAAAAGAATGGCTTCAAATGTTCAAAAGATGGTTCAATTTCTAGAAACTACTCCCCACCACCATGGCTTAGTAAAAATGCTGATTGAATTCCACTTGAAGAAAATAAGAGATAATTGGGAAGAGTTTCTTTTAAGAAATCATTTCAAGACCGAGAAGAAACATCATCTAAAGAAGAAAATGTTAGGAGAAGAAGAAGAAGAAAAACTGATAAAGCTGTTTAAAATAAACATGATACACCATCACAAGAAGAGAATGAAGAATTGATTTAAGAAAAGTTGATAGAGATTAGAAAACAGATTGGGGTCAAAAGAAAAGAGAAGATAACAAGTGAATATATCGATGAAGAAAATGAAAATCCACCAAATTTAAGGAGAAGTTCTAGACTCAAAGAAATAATGAAAAAGACATTGGTTAAGGAAACAGGAATTATAAATGTTGAAGATGAAGAAACTCTGGCTCAAACACCAGTTGATAGATCTCCTTTACATTAGTTTGAAGAAGAACCTAACAGAGGAACTCCTGATATAGACCCAGCTCAACAACAAATTTATGATTATGTGGAATCTTTGGAAAGAAAGGCCTCAGAAAATCAAGAAAGATCCCTCAGTCCACAAGAACCTCCAATAGAAGCCTTGAAGAAAGATAATTATGAATTGGAGATATTGAACAAACACATTAAGAATGAGAATGTAATATTGAGAGAACAAGTTAAATTGAAGAATGCTATGAATAATGATCTCACTCTGCAAATGGGGACACTGCACAAAGAAAACAGGAAGCTAAAGAATAGAAATAAGAAATTGAATAGAGCCCTCATAAATCTAAGGTTTAAATTACTCATGAAGAAACCCAGAATGACACTAACTAGCAAAAGAAGCAGAAAGATAAGGTTGGATGTTCTAACAAAGGTTTCAGAGCACATGGAATAAGTTTTGATGAAATTGCATGAGGACATGCAACAATTTTACAGTGGGGTAATGTTGAGCCTTAGAATTGCCTTCTCTTTTACAAACCTTCACTTCATTTCATCATTCTTTTATCACTTCATAAGCCTAAAATCAATGAATAATGATTAGGATTGCTTAAAGGTTACATGAAATTGATTAGCATATTGTATTTTCATGGTTTTTGCTGTTTTAATAATTTTGTGCAGTATAGCTATAGAATACAAATGTTTCGTAGCCGATTAGGCATTCCGCATCTATTTTTGTGGTTGAATATGTTCCAGGTGTCTGTTGGAGGATTGGGCCACATGGGTGTTTCTAGAATGATGCCTACATGGATTCTATCCTACTCACTCAGTCCAGATCAACAGAAAAATGTGCCTAAACTCATGGTCAAAGGTGGAGTCAAACTATGTTATCCAAATGGAGTAGGACTCTTGATTTGAGTCCAACAGTCCTATTGCAAGTCTAAATTCGAATTAGCAAGAGTCCAATAGTCCTATTGCAAGTCTAATTCGACTTAGCCACCTGTAGCAAGTATATCCCATAATCAGTTATGTATTTTCCCTTTAAATATTGGTTGTACAAGACCAAAAAGACAGTTCAGAAAAAGTATAATACAGTTTAGATTTACAGTGAATACTCTGTTTTCCATACTCTGTTTTAATAAAGAAGATCAGTCCTTTGATGCTGTTTTGATTACAACCTCGAGGAGTTAAAGAATTAATGCTGAATTGATAGCAGAGGGCCCCTGCTATTCGAGGAGGTTTTACATGTTTTCTCGATAAGTCATTTTCAATTATGTTTTGTCATATTTCCTTAGACTGCTTTTTGAAATCATATCTTTTAGCATTATGTTTCATGTCATTTTCCTAGGTAGAAGATCCTCATGATATTACAGTTAGTCTTGTTTTCAAGCTCTTCCAATATATCTCTATTACATGAATGGGATTTAATTTTAATATTATGGGTTTCTTGCATTTTAGTTTCTGTTATTTAGATTAAGAAGATCCTCATTATCTTACAACTATTCTTTCTCTCAAGCTCTTCCAATATATCACTATTATATGAATGAGAATTAGTTGTACTATTATGAGTTATTAGCATTTTCTGTTTTGAAAATAGATAGAAGATCCTCATCTTATTACAACAATATTTTTCAAAAGCTATTCCAATACATCTCTAATTCATGAATAAGACTTAGCTGTAATACTGTGAGTTACTAGTTGTCTATTAGAAGATCCTTATCACATTATGCTTCATTTTTTCAAAAAGCTGTTCCAACAAATCTCTAACTCATGAATGAGTTTGAGTTATAATGTCATAAGTTATTTCAACATTTCATAAGAGATCCTTTATATTACAGTTAATATTTTTCTCAAACTGTTCCAATAAACCTCTATCAAATGAATGAGATTTCCCTACAATGTTCTAAGTTACTATTGTTTCAACATTTCTTTTTATGTTTTAGGAGATCCTAATTGCATTAGAATTAATCTTTTTCACAAGATCTTCCAAAAAATCTCTAACTAAATGAATCAGATTAAGTTGTAGTGTTTTGAGTTACTTTTCATTTCATGAATTTTCATTTAGAAGTTGTAATATCCATGGATTAGGACTCCTTTTTTTCATCATTTTCTAGTTAAGAACAGAACTTGCAAATAAAATCTGTTTTCATTTATTCATTAACATTTTCCTGTTTTTCCTCTTTGACATAGATTTTATTTCATTTTCTTAGCATATAGTAACATATTAGAAATCAAACATAAAAAAAAAACCCAAAACATCAATAAAACACTGAAAACAACGAAGTAAGAAAAATGATACTTAGGCACATATAGTGCATTACCCTTCATCAGTTTACTAGCCCTAGTTGATAATTTATGTTAACAATTTAGGACACTAAATTGACTAAACATTTTGTCCATCACATACATTCTTAGCATATCTTTAATCACCCGATTGACTAGTTTTTTCCAATAATATGACTCTAGATGGTATGCTATACTAAAATTTAAACTAGTTCCAATTCCCTTGAATGAACCTATCCAAAAAAGTGAAGTAAACTTGGGATCCCTATTTGAAATCATTTTCTCTGGCACATCATGTATCCTTTCAATTTCCTTCATATAAATTTTAGCAACATTTGTTTCCTTGTGTGTTAACTTCATTGGAACAAAATGGGAAACCTTGGTGTTTTTATCCACCATTACCATGATGGAAACATGTTGCCTCATAGTCTTTTGCAAATTTGTAGTAAAATCAACATAAACAATTTCCTATTTCCACTCAGGAATGGGTATTGGTTGTAGCAATCTAGCTCGATGTTTATGCTCAACTTTAAATTTTTGGCATTCAAAATACCTGGCTATATAATCAACCACCTCCTTTTTTTATATATAGCCAAAATGACTTCTTTATATTTTGAAATTGTTTTATGATACCCTGGGTGTCAAGCATAAGAGACTTTATGCATCCCACTCAACACTATACTTTTTTGTCCTTGAGCACAAGGCACTTAAAATTTTCCATTGTACATAAGAATTTCATTCTCTTTACTTCATAACTCCTCTACATTGGATATAATCAAGCACCTCTTTTTTTATACCGAGTCAAAAGTATTATTTCTTGATTGCCGAAATTGTTTTCTAATACCCTGGATGCCCAACATAAGTCACTTTGTGCATCTCACTCAACACTATAAGTTATATCCCTTAGAATTTTCACATAAATTATACCTATTTGTACATGATAGTTCCATCCTCTTTCAATTCATAATTCTTGTAGTTTGGTTGTAAATTACCTTGTTGTAACTCTTGTCTTATTTTCAAGTATTTCTGACCAAAATATTCATCCTTTAAAATTATGATTTTGAAATCATATTAGCATACACTTATGGATGTATCATGCATTTTATGCGCCCTTCTACTAAGTGCATCAACCACCTTATTCTCCTTACATTTAATGTGCCTGATTACAAATTCATAATCAACCAAAATAGGCTAGCCATTTAATTTGTCTAGCATTTAAGGTTGGTTTTCCAAATAAATGCTTCAAATCGTTGTGGTTTGTTTTGAATTCAAATATTTTCCCCATGAGGTAGCACCTCCACATTTTTAAGGCATTTATAATGAATACTAACTCCAAATCATGAGTGACACAATTTCTTTCATGATCCTTTAGATTGGTTTATTCATAACATACCACATGCCCATTTTGCAAGAGGTCTCCTCCAAGATCTTCCTTACATGCATCGGTGCACACAATAAAATATTCATTTGGATCAATTATCCTTAGTATTGGTGCACTTTTTAATAGCATATTTATATGTTGAAATGGCCCTTCACATGTATGAGACCACTTAAATTTAACATCATTATTTTGCAAAGAAGTGATAGGGTGTGCTATTTTTTGAGAACCCCTTAATAATTTTTATGTAGTAGCCTACTAAGCCCATGAAGGATCTAACCTCTATCACATTTTTGGGTGTTTGCCATAATTTGATTGCTTTGATCTTCTCTGGGTCTATTTTGATCCATTCCTTTGAAATGATATGACCCAAATAATGAATCTCATTTTGATCAAATGAACATTTACTCAACTTGCCATATAGTTGATGTTCTTTGAGTACCTGTAACATCATTCCAAAAATTTTCTCATGCTTTTCCTCATATTTTTAAAACATTAGAATGTCATCCAAAAAGACAATAACAAACTCTTCCAAATAATTCCAGAAAATTTCATTCATAAGGAACATGAAAACACATGGTGCATTAGATAAACCAAATGGTACTGCTATAATATTGTAATGTGTCTTGCTGGTGTCTTCCTCCATAATTCTTACCCAATGGTACCTTGATCCTAGATCAATCTTGGAGAACACTTTATCTCCCCTTAGTTGATTAAACAAGTCCTCTATTATTGGCAAAGGATACATGTTCTTCACTGTTACTTGGTTAAACTGCCTGAAATAAATATAAAACGTTAGTGTGCCATATTTATTTTAAAAAAAGAGCATTAGGGCATCCCAATATGACAGAATTGGACTTATGTACCCTTTCTTCAATATTTATTCTAACTACATTTTTAATTCTTTAAGTTTTAGTGAACTCATCCTGTGTGGTGTCTTGGACAATGGTGTAGCTCTAGATACCAAATATATAGAGAAATAAAATCCATTTTAGGTGGTAAAAATGGGATTTTAACAAATATATCTTCAAATTCCTTGAGTACTCGATGGTCTTTAATGATTGGTGCATTTTTCCTTGGTTATATTCTCCATGTAAGATGCATAAATTTGGCACCCTTTCCTAAAATTCAATTGCATGAATAATATATCCTTGATATAAATTAGCCTTGGAATTCCCCGAACTTGTATTTTCTTTCCTTCTTCATCAAGGAAAGTAAATACTTTATTATAACAATAAAGGGCCGCGTGATGTTTTCCGACCAATCAATACCAATTAGGAAATCACATGAACCAAATGGTATGATGTTCAAATATGCAATTGTGCTCAACCAATTCATATTAATTTGAAACTCCTTTAGAAGGTTAAGTATTCTTATTTTAGCTCTTGTAGGTAACTAAACTAACCAATTCCTGGCATTCTTGGTTCTCTTTAAATTAATTCTTCCAACAAGTTTAGGGTCAAGATAACTATGGCTAGATCCAAAATCAATTAAATGGAAATGGGTTGGTTATTTATCTTACCTTAAACTTCAATCATATGTGCATGATGACCAACCTACCTATTTTTTAATGTTGCATAGATCATGAGAATGTTTATGTAGAAAGTAATTGTAGATTCAATACTGCTCATGTAATTTTCTAAAACATGAGACTCAAATCTACTATACCCATATGTAGAAAGCAATTGACAATTGAGAAGCTATATAAAAAACATGCATCATAATTTAACATACATACACGAGGATATATCTAGGGGAAAGAAACTGCTCAAAACCATTCTTATCTATGTTGCATTAATTAGAAAATATAGAGGAAATACAATGTTTGCTTAGTCCCGGGAAACCTATGCACAAGTATAATTTATCTCATTTCCTCATAGACTGACTTTAGCCAATACTTAGCCAATTTTCATTCCTGCCAAGATCCTATTTCCTTGCGATGTTTCCTTGGGAATTATCCCCTATTATTTAGGAAAATTCCTCATCCATAACTGCATAATCCCTATAGGGCCTTCTCTGATTGCATGCACCACTTGTACAACTTGGATAATTATGAAACTGATAGTACACTTCCCTTGAACTCCAATCTCAACTGGGTAACTCAAAATTATTGCATGAATGATTTAATTATTAGCTTATTAATCAGTTAATTGGTTAAACATTGAAGTTGCACCCAACTGCTAGACCTCCTACTAGTTCCTCCAAAAATTGAAACTAGTTTAACTGGCCTCAAGTCATTTTAACAGAATTAAATTGTTACAACTGCAATTAAACTCAACCTAGGTTCCTAAAATTTAGGAATCACTGTACACAACTAAATTTAAGCCCTCAAATTGAATTAAATAAGCTAACTGAGTGATAACAACTCATTTACTCATTCTAGCTGTCTTGTGATGTGGAATTTCAATTTTCTCCTAATTTAATTGAAGGGAATATTAAATCACGATTTTCTTGCTTCCATTTTTCAACACTCCCTCTCAGCAAGAAATGGGTTCACATCTATCCCGATCCAACACCTTTGGAATGTAATTCATGAAAAATTTGTCACTATTTTTGTTGATATTGCAACATTTGCAACTGAAAAGCATCCAAAAAAATAAAAATAATCACTGAATCAATATAAAACTATCTACTGGGAAGATTGTGTTGCTGCTGACTCTGCTACTGAGCCTCTTTCTCTTCTGTCAACACTTCTTTGCACTCCTCAGTATCTCACTGACATTGGTCGTCCTGCTACTGAGAACTGTGGGCCCCTGTAGCAAGGTAATGATCCATGAGACAAAAAAAAACCTCAATGGACCCTGCCCAAATTTCTGCACTCCTGGGAATATTCCTTCACATTTCCCCACTTCAAACCTAGAGGTACAGCTACATGTGCTCCCTCTGCCCACTTGGATCAAAATTCTCCCATGTTGGAGGTCTCTACTTTAGTGGATGGTTCCACTCTATCTCTTTTCCTCTCCAATTGTGGCTGCTCCAAAACGTTGTGGGGATGCTTCTGAGGCTTCATTTTGAGAGGTAATCATGCTCCCTCTCAACCACCAAGTATATAAACTTTTCCTTTCTCCTCAAGGATTTCCATGCATCTTCAACCTCAAGTGCATACAGGTTCTTAAATCGCACACCAATATACTTCACTTGTCCTGTGGTGATGTGTCTAAGGAAACACTTCCCTTTGCTAAATATCACATCATAGCCATAGTCTTCCAATACCGTGACAGAAACTAGATTCTTCTTTAGACCCAGAACAAACTTCACATCCTTGAGTCTAAGAGGGGAACTAAAATCACTCTGAAAAGTAACTGTACTGATACCGGTCATGCTATGCCTCCCATCATATCCAAACTCAATGTTCTACTTGAGGTATTTCTCTTCTAAGTCAGTAAAGAAATCTCTATTTCCTGTCATATGGAATGAGGCATCGCTCTCGAGATACCACATACTTTCCATTACTATGTTTTCCATGCATGAAATGAGAGTAAAATCAAGCTCGAATTTTGAAGCTATAACTTCACCTATTTTTGCTATTGTAGGCTCCTTCTTGATTTCCTTCTTCTATGAACATTTCATGGCATAGTGCCTGAATTCATGACAGTGAAAACACTTCATTTTTTACAAGTCTTTCTTCTTGCCCTCTTGCCCAAATTCTTCTTTGGAATGGGATTTATTCCTTTTCCCTTTCTCTTCCTTTCCATCCAAGGAAAAATTATCCTCATCCTAAACCTTGGATGAAGTCCCATCTTTGTTTCTTTGTATGATCTATTCCTACACGAGATCAGACCATAACCACTCCCAACTTAGTAGTTTGTCTCTACCATTCACACAATCTTGATAATTGTGCCAAATTTTGGGAAGAACCAACATAGCTAGAGCTACCAAATATTCTTCTGGAATAGTAACATCGACCCTGCCAAGTTCATCATGACACTGTGTGAATTTTGTCAGGTATTGTGGAATTGATTCAACCTTTTGCATTTTGATGCTCCAGAGATTTTCCTTGAGTTCCATCTTCCTGCGGTCACTATTGTTCTCGAAATTTTTTTTCATTTTCTTCCACATTATGAATGGATTTTCTTTCTCATGGAATTCAAGACAATATGATCTTGAAATCCCTCCAATATGATCCTCCTCTATTTAGCCACATCCTTCTTCCAAAAAGTGAGATCCTGGTCATTATTGGCTGGGAGTTTTACTAAATATTTCTTGATGTAATCTAGTAGCCCATTCTCATCTAATACTACCTCCATATGGATCTTCCATGCAAAAAAAATTGTGGTTCCTTGCAAAGCATACTTGAGCCTGAGTTCGGTGGAAGTCAGCTTCTCAGTCCTGGACAAATCCTGCAACATTGATCTTGAAATTCGAACCTCCTGCAAATAAAATTTTGAATTATATTCTCTACTGTGAATCTAGCTATGATACCATGTCAAAATTAATTGTAGATTCAATAATACTCATGTAATGTTCTAAAAAATAAGACTCAAATCTACTATACTCATCTGCGGAAAGAAATTCACAGTTGAGAAGCTATATAAAAAACATGCATCATAATTTAACACACATAGACGAGGATGTATCTAAGGGAAAGCAACTGCTCAAAACCCCTTCTTATCTATGTTGCATTAATTAGAAAATATAGAAGAAACACAATGCTTTCTCAATCCTGGGAAACCTTTGCGCAAGTATAATCTATCTCATTGCCTCACAGTTTGACTTTGGCCAATACTTAGCCAATTTTCATTCTTGCCAATATATTATTTCCTTGCGATGTTTCTTTGGGAATTAGCCCCTATTATTTAGGGAAATTTCTCATCCATAACTGCGTAATCCCTATATTCCCTTCTCTAACTGCATGCAACACCTGTAAAACTTGGATAATTCTACAACTGATAGTACACTTCCCTTCAACTCCAATCTCAACTAGGTAACTATAATTTTATGCATGCACGATGTTAGTCATCAGCAATTTTTTCTCTTGTAGATTACTGAATGCTTATCCTAGATTTCTAGAATCAAAGTTCATGAACATTGTGAGTTCTAGAAATGTCACTGCCTTCATTATTCTTAGGATATTTTTTTCACTATTTAATCATCCCATCATGTCAAGCTCAGCTCACCAATCCCAGAAGACCCATCAGGGGCTCATTTCACTCATTTTGTCTGTGTTTTGTCACCTTTGGCCTCAATCCTTTGTTTTGTTTTTCCTAAACCCTCCAAAGATACCTAGGGCCACCAATCAACCAACCCTATTATATATCCAAAAAGACCCCAAGCATTGATGGTCTCAAAACTATCTTTGTAGGCTCTTTAGATAAATCAAGAACTTTGGATTTTGGATCTTCAATACATCAGTTTATCAAAACTTTGTTTTACACTTGATGAATTCAAAGCCAAGTTTTTCAGTCAAAGGCCAAGTCCAACGAACCTTCCACTAGCTCACCTAGGGTTTCATAAGTCATAGGGTTGACTTGGTGTTCTAAA
Organism: Pinus albicaulis; assembly: GCA_034641835.2. Taxonomy (NCBI): domain Eukaryota; kingdom Viridiplantae; phylum Streptophyta; class Pinopsida; order Pinales; family Pinaceae; genus Pinus; species Pinus albicaulis. The sequence goes on along the minus strand of CM076576.1, from coordinate 627,220,577 downwards.
ATATCAGTTTTTCTTGTGTAAAGAGGCTGCATTCAAAGAAGAAGAAGGTCAAGTAATTTGGTCTAAAATTGATCAAAAATCCATTCAAGAAAGGCCTCCTTAGCCAAAGCACAAATTCTAAAAGGGACAACTGCCCTTGTTCACATTTTTGCAAAAACGATCAAGTTGTTCATCAACATAAAATAGGTAAAGTAATAAGATGAATCATCATAAGAAGGCATCCACAACAAAGAGAAAGGCAACAAGCCTGTGTTTGAAGAGAATCAGGGTTTTGTGATTGATTGACTAGACAATGTTGCCAAGAAAAGAAACATCACAAGGACCACTAGGACAGAAGACACCTCAAAATAATCAAGGACAAATTGAAGATTTTCATAAATAATAAGTGAACTTGGAAGGGTTATAGAGAACTTAGAAGACAACACTGATTATTTTTCTTTAACAGCCCTAAAACCTAAGAGTTTGGAAAGATGGAAAGAAAAGGTCAAAAGAAGATGATAAGCCCCCCTTCATAACAATAGAAAGCATTCAAAGGATATTCAAGGTGGTGTTCAGGGTTTGTCAAAGACAATACTCCTTCACTACACCAAAGGGAGAGATGGTAAAGAATATCAGTATGAGGAAAGCCTTAACTTTCTAAGGTATAGTTAAAGGTTTTCAAAATGGTCAAGACAAATAAATAATGAGGTAAAGTGCCTTGGAAGGAAATCATGCTAAGCATAGTTCACTATTGAGAAAATGAGGTGTCAAAGTCAAAACAGTGACAAGCAGACCAAAAACCCTATGTTGTGGCACCTGCAGAAATCAAAAGTGGCCCAGGGAAAAACATGGTATACCTGATGCACACCTCTCTGCCAAAAGGACCTCACTATTAAAAAATATCAGTAAAATGTAAGGAACACATGTTTTAAGTCTATTTACACTCAAAATGCCTAAAATAAATGAAGAAATGATTTCAGCTTTCAAAGGAGACAGTTTGGACAGTCCCCAAAGTTTCAAAACCAAAAAGGGGACCTCTTCATACTTCATCACACCATTACCCAGAGAAAATTACTTAATAAAATTTATGGGCACCTGCAAAAAAAAGGGTCAAGGAGACATTAGTGAAAATCATAAAGTGACCCCTAGCAAACATAGCAAAAGTGGGTTTCTGAGTACAATTTATTTCTCTCAAGGGGTATAAAGGTGTTTCAACTTCATTTCAATCTCATTCATTACTTGGTAAAGAGAAACAAGGTTTCAAGAGAAAAACAGGGGTTTTCTCACTGTTTTTCGTCAAATTGGTCTGGTGTTTTGCAAATCACTGGCGCTACACAAATAAAGGCTGGCGTTGCGCTAATCGGCCCTCTGCCCATTCAACATTGCACTGCGCTGCGCTAATAACCCTCGGTGCTACGCAAATCTCAGGCTCTGTGAAAACGCGGGCCCGACTCACCCAGAGACCGGCAAACACTACCTCCCGCCCGGTGCTGCGCTAACCATCCTGCAGGCCTTCCGGCGCTGCGTAAATGGGCCGACCCGACAACTCGGGCAGGGTGCTGTGCAAATGCAAAAAGCCTTCAAAAGGAAAAATCTCTTGCCCTATTTCAAATTTTTGTCCTCCATTCACCTCCCAGATCTGTACAAAAGGTAATAATTGGTAGGTGGCCCTTTTTCCTTGTCCCCAAGCAAGTTTTCAAGTTTCTTTTGGTATTTTATGGCTTTAAAGTTCAAACCCTAGACAATTAAACCCTAGGTTTGGATTGAAAATGAGCCTTTGAGTTTAAAACCTCCTTAAAACTAATTTTATGTCATAAAAGGGTGAGTGAATCAGAGTGACTGCAATATAGTTTTTGAGAAGGCCACCTAAAGCTACAAGGCAACTAAACCCTAAGAACCCTAGCCTCCACAACATTCATTCTCCAAAGTTGACTCCATCATCATCTTCACCTTGTTTCATCAAGCCCTAATTTGTAAACCAGTATCTCCTATCACAATGTCAGGAGCTGAGAAAAACAATGGTAGTGATAAAGGTCAAAGGCCTTTGGGACCAAAACATAAGGGAGGAAAAGTGAATAGATTGGAACCTCAAAGCATAGTGGCCATTACCTCCTCTCCTAGGATCCTGTCATGCTTTCAGAATGCAATATATTTTCAATTTTGTGAGAGGATCAAACAAGTGAAGAGCCACCTTGAGCTCACAAGGGTCCTCATTCTCAATTTTTACAACAAGCACTCAAGCCTTGCAGGGGTGGATTTTGACATTTCGGCAGGTGCCATCTTTGAGGCCACAAGTATCCCAGTTGTGGGTGAAAAATGGTTTAAAAAGGACAAACTGGACAAATACTTTTCAGAGCCATTTATCAAAACAAGGTATAAAGGAGGCAGCAAAACAATTTTCCCTTTCTAAGCTCAAACACAGATTTGCACCCTTAATGTTGGTTATCATGAAATACTTCACCTGTGAGGGGAGGTACTCCAGGCTCTATACCTACCGTGTCAGACTCCTCATCCATTTCACGGGGGCTAAGGTGATAAACTTACCTTACTATCTCTATAGGATAATTGAGAAAATGTCTTCTGTTGTCCGGTGGAGGAATCCCACACAAAAAATCCATAGCTTGTTCCACCATTCCCTGATCAAGACGGTGGTCTTACATTAGTTGGGGTAGTAGGGCATACCTTGGGATGTTTTCATAACCCATTAAGTCTTTACAAACCCACAACCTCCACATCAACCAAATTTGCCTTCCTCATCTGCACAAGTACCCTCACCACAGGAAAACCTCCCTTCCTCTCCTTCTCTTAGTGCATTAGGTGAATCAGGAAGTGGCAATGAAGAATCACATGAAGATCAGGGTGAAGGTGATGAAATCAGTGAGGCAGGGACATAAATTAATGAAGATGAGCAAGAGGGAAATGATGTTGAAGAGGAGGGAAATGAACATAGCAGTGATGAAGACAAAAATAGTGAGCCTTTGGAGGAAGGCAGTGATGGTAATGATACCAATGAGTAAGCCCAAAGTGAAGAAAAAGATAATGCAGGTGAAAAAAGTGCTAACCAACAAGATCATGATGAGACAGAGTCCATGGAAACAAATGGTGAATAGGAAAATGATAAGGCAAAAATAGAGTTTGAAGAAGAGGACAGTGACAAGGAGGTTGACACTGATGGGACACGCAGTGAAGAAAAATACAACAAGGGAGAAAGTCATGATAGTCATGACACCAATCAGTCTCGTAGTGAACATGAGAATGACAAAAATGCAAGAGATGATGAAGAAAAGGACCCTAGTGATGAACAAGAACAAAGTGAAGCAAGTACAAAGGCTGATGATCACATTGAGGACCAAGATGACAGTGAAAAAGGCAGTAAAGAAGGAAGGGATGATGAAGGTTTTGAAGGTCAAGAAGGCAATGATCAAACAAAGCATGATATGACTGATGGGGATCATAGTGAAGATGAAGGGGTTGGTGACAACACCGAAGGTCACATCCATGATGAAAACACTACCAAAACCACCATCACTCCTCTTGCATGCACATACCAAAGAGGGCCAAGGCAAGTGTTTGTTTTCCTCCAAAAGGCAAGGGGCCTTGCCATCTGCATCAACTCCAAGGCTTGACAAAGGCAAAGAAAATATGGAAGAGGGTAAGCAGCAGGTAAAAGTAGAAGAGGAGGATCCTGAAATAGAAAGGGAGTTTGAACTTATCCACATAGGCAGTGATGAAGAAAATGAAACAAGAATTTTAAACTCCCTCCTCCAAAACAAGAATGCACAAATAGAAGACCTAGAAGCTGAAATAGAGAGTGAAAAGGATGCCATTCACTTCTATCAAATGCAAAACAAGAAAATGAGTGCCCAACAAGCCATCTATGAAGCTAGAGCACTCAAATCCTGGAAGGAAGCCCAAAGAGCACAAGTCAAACTAGAAGAATACATGGGCCCATATGAAGAAAGTGAAGGTGAAGAGGAACAAGCTAGGAAGAGGCCAAAAACCATGGGGTTAAGGAAAGCATTGGAAAAACAGAAGGAAGAAGAATTAGCCCTAACAGAGAAACTTTCCCTCACTGAACTCCTTGCCATGGAAATTGAGCATGATCGGGCGTCATGGATTGAGAGGGAAAACATACACCTATAGGCGAAGTTGAAGAAGGAAAATGAAGGCTTAGAGCTGCAAAGAAAGATGACAAAGTACTATGCCATGAAACACAAGCCTGTTTGTGCCAAATTGAAGGAAGCCCTCCTTGAGGCCTAAACCCTAAAGGAGGAAAAAGAGCATGAAAGAATTTGATTTTTGGTTGAGTCTTATCAACAATTTTCCAAGACCCCTTAAGGGAGCTCTCCACCAATTTTGAGAAAATTTGGAGCTATTTTGGTTTTTTGATATTTTTAAGGCTCATTAGCGTAGTGCCACTGGCGCTATGCTAATACATGGAGCATCTTCAGAAGGATAACTTGAAATTTTTGGATTTATCACATCTATTACATTATTCTCACCAATTTTCAGGTGATTTGGAGCAGGTTTAACCTCTCAAAAGGTAAAACAACCCCTCTTTTTTCACCTTTCTGACACTGTTTTAGGCCTGGTGCTGTGCAAATGAAAGTCTTTGGATTTTTGACTTTTTGACTAGGCTACAGGAGCTGGATCAGGAATGCACAATATTTTTTGGAAATTAGACTCATCGGGCTTTCCAACAAACCATCACAGAGCCAAATCCGACATCGGGAAGGGGTCCAAAACTTGGTTGCAAAAGACCCTATTTTCTGGTAAAAGTGGCACTGCGCAAATGGACTGTTTAGTGTGTTTTGGACCAAAAGTCAACAAAACATACTCATTTATTGCAAAATCATTTTTTAGTGTTTTTTGAAGCAAATCACTCTAGGATTAGGTGCAAGAAGTTATTTTAGCATTTATTTCATGAGATATTTTGTGCCTTGGGCCTTGCATGGTCTCTTAGGCATAAATGACATTTATGGGTGACTTTGACATTTTCCAACCCTATTTAGGGTTTTTTCCCTCCTTTTTTGAGTTTAATATAGCATGAGGGCTTCATTGTAAATGTTGTCATTTGATGAGCTTTGAGAGCAATACATGGTTTTTATGAGCTTGGAGAAGAAATTGGTGTTGTGGAGTTTATGAATGTCTTGCTTGGATTGAAGATGGAGAAAATTTCTTGCAAGATCCCTAAGCTTGGTTAATGGTGATGTATTATTAATTTTTTCATGTTTTCTTGTTATCATTATGTTTCATCCTTCTTTGTTGCAGTAGAACAGAAAATTTTAGGTTGAGAAATGCTCTTTGAAGCACCTTAGTCCTCCTACCTTCTATTGCCTTGATATTTTCCTCTGTTGGGTCAGCTTAAGGAATTCTTAACTGCTCCTTAGGCCCACCTAAACCTGTTTGTTTCATTAATGGATTAGTATTCTAGTTTACAAATATGTTTCATGGTAATCCTTGATTATTTGATGCTATCCAAACTCTGCCTTGAAACCTCTCTTTGAAGTATATCTTGCTAGGTTAAGTGAAAGAGGTCTTGTTTTGATCTTGCCCTTTGTCCATGCCTATCAGTTTGCCTCAAAGTTCTCTATAGCTTGATTTATGATGTTTAGGAGTTCCCTCTTCATGAATTAAAGGTATTTGTGATCTTAAATGTTTTCTAAAGCTTGAATGTGAAATCTATAGAAGTTAAATGAGTTTCTCACCTTCTATATTTCATTGAAATTGTTTGTCTTGAATGGTTATTGGTTTAAGTATTCTAATTGAGCTTATTGGTTTGCCCTACCTCATGAGTTATATCTTTTGCTTATCAGTGTTTAATACCTCCTTGTTATAGGTATTTGACAAAGGATTCTTGATTTCTCTTTTCCCTACCTTATTCACCAACTTGATGTCCATCCCACTTCACACATAACCCTAAGGATCCATTAACCTTGCTAGATTGGCCCTGTAATGCAATTTGATTCATTAGTGAGATACCCATGACTTTCATTGACTCCATAGCCCAATGATTTAAAGACCTCTCAGTCCACCTATTCTACCTGTTCATCTTACCCAACCAAAACAAACAACAAACCCTACACTTAAGAACTAGCCTAAAATCAAACCCTAAATAGAAAACAAGTTCACACTCTTTGCAAAAAATAGAGGGAGTTCTTGCTAAGTCTAGGAAGGCTAGGTCCTAGGAATCCAAATATTGGTTTCATGTTACCTCGTGCATTTGGTCTACCAGTCTGCCAAATCATGGGACACCAACATTCTGGCGATTACGGTGGGACCTTCTAAGTAAGTTCGTGCTTAAATATTCCTTAAAATATTTAGAAACCCTTGACAGCAGTATCTGGTGGTTTATGACCACCTCATCGCCACACTAATATTCTGGCGATCACGGTGAGACCTTATGAGTTATTTACAAACTAAGTATTCCTCAGATCTCAGAAAACTCACAAACATCCTCAGATTGGTATTTAGTTGTTGATCGTGGACAACATGTACATCCTTAAAATAGTAAGCATCCTCCACCTGACGAATCTACTAATATTCAGTAGTCCTTTTGACCCCACTAGTCCTCATAGACTCCCTGGGAATGTATTGAGCAATCCCAATCATGTTGATGGTGGAAAACAAAGTTGAAACCTTCCACCTGGCGACTCCACAACTCTCAATAGATCTAATGACTCCGCTGGTAGAGAAATCTAGACTGGTTGAAAAGATACAGTGACCCTTTCTAATTTACAAACATGGATCCAAAGATATAAAGGAGATATACTCCGATGAACAGAGATCATATCCTTGGATTTCCACATAAAATGCCTGAGATAAATTGGTTAAAAAACCTGCCTATATTTCAAGATGAAAAATGTGATGACCCCTTGCTACATCTCATCAAATTTCATATATGGCATGAAGACTGCCTCATGAAAATGTTTATGGCAACATTAGAAGGTAAGGAAATAGAATGGTATGAATGGCTGAAGCCTGGTAGTTTGTTTTCCTTAAAAGATCTCCACAAGATAATTTATGAGCATTATAAAGAAAATTATCCATATCTATCATTAGCTGAAAATTGTTGTGATCGATCCGAAGACCTCATACAATACCTTGTAAAAACTGACGAAGATTTAGGAAATTGGCATCCTAAGGATCTATTAGAAACCATTCATCAATTTCATTCTCAAGATAGCTATCATGATAGCCTAGAAGGGTTGGTTGAGGAAGAAATCAATCAAGAAATAGAAGGAAACCCACAAGATCTCTCTGAAAGCACAAGCGATGATTTATCATCCCTTCTAAGTGAGGCTCAAGAAGACATTCAGCCTCAAAATAAGCCTTCACAAGAGAGAAATAACTATTGTACTTCTATCCAAAGAAAGAGAGAAATGCCTCCTCTTTTAACTGAAGAAGAAATAAATCAAATGCTAAACATGCAGCCAGCCTCTAAGCCTTTATGTGAACAATTTTTTTTTGTTCATTCTCCTACCAATCCCATCTACCATACATCAGAAAGTGAACTTGTAGATCAAATCAAAGAAGAACAAATTGACAATCCAATATTTTTGATTGATGATGTTACTTATGTTGGTAATTTTCCAAATTTTGATCAGTCTAATGATGATGTCCTCCAAACAGAAACTAAACTTGCAGAGCAATCAATAGTTGATTTGTGGGATGAAGTTCATTATCATCAGCTTGAAAAAAGTAAGCAGCTAATACAGGTCACCTATGACACTGATGAGGAAAGCCTTGAGAGTTTACAAGTAAGTGAGCAGTCTCTGACTCTTTGCTATGCTTCACTTCAGTCCATCAGAAATAACTTTCATGTAATTGGAAATCAATAGTATTTCAGTTTTGATGCTGAGGTTGAGGAGGATGATGAACTTCTTGAGCAAGTTGTAAATGAGAAGCCTTTTCCTGAAATGGTTAAGGAAATCATTTGGGACATGGAATCCTACTTAACTCCAGATTTTCAGCCACCAAGTTCCTTTGAATTAGAAATTGCAGATGAAGGCATGGAAATTGATGATCACAAGAAAGTTGCTGCACTTATTTCTTAAGAAGATTTGTTTCCAAGGAGTGCTCCTACTCATCAACATGTTGGTTTTCACATAGAACTCAGCCCACTCTATCAGAACCCATAAGGTTTTCTAGAGGATAACATCGCAATCTATGATGAGTCTACCAGTTCAGATGATCATGAGGAAGATGAAATTTTTCTTTCCCAAAAAAGTACCAAGTTCAGCCAAGCGGAGAAAGAAGTAGTCCTGGATCAAGCTTATCTCCTGAATCTTCACATTCAGGTATTGTTTCAAAATCCCTTTGCTAATTTGTTAGAGACATTTGAAGAGGGATTAAAACATGTCAAGAGCAGTTTGATGCATAACTTCCATAACATTTTAGGCACTACTATTCAAACACAAGTAAGGTGGGAGTGTCCTTTTAATTTTGTCAGCACCCTCAAAGAGTTGAACCAAGATCCCTCATGAAATCATCTGCTTGATTGGTTGTATTGGAAAAGAGAATTCATCAGCTCAATGTATATCATGTAAAAATTAGATTAGGATAGATAGGCATGAAAATAAGCTCAGCCTTTGAGCATATTTTAGTTATATATTTTTTTGAAAAGAAAAACACAAAAATAGAGAAAAGGTGAAAAAAGAGGGCATATTTGAAAAGAGGTAAAGCCCCATACCCAAAAAATAGTACTGCTAAAAGTGAGCAACCTTAAATGCCACTGTTGGTTCAAAAGAAGGTCTTGTTTCAGTCATCTAGCCTAATCATGGCTGAAACATGTTTTCAATTTATTGTTGATAAGTTAGTGAAAGATAGCTGGTCAAATCATTCAAACATGACTTGTCAAAAGGTAGCTTAGGAATGAAATGTACTGGTTCCACATGCTCAAATCTAAACCGAGGAAGAAAATATGGATGCTTAACATATGACTGATCACAACCCTCATATTTCCTAAGGTCTTATTTTGTACAAAAATAATATCTGTGTGCAGCTTGTTCTTATGCCACAAACCCATGGTAAGTCAGATCACATAATCCTGATTTAAACCATGCTTTCAATTTCATGTTTATACCTTAGTGAATGAATCATGTCAAATAGATTAAATCTTGACAGTTGAGTAGCCTACGTAGAGAATAAAAGAGTTCATTAGCATAATTTGAAACTTTTGGAAGAAATAAGATAGAAGTAGATAGTTTGTTTTGCTTTCAAGATAAAAAGAATTTCAAGGGTTTGCTAGTCCAAATGCACCCAAGGAAGAAAAAATGTTAGGCAAGTAGGTTGGGTAGGTAGAGATGAAGCTGATCTAATAATTTTTTTCAGATTTATTAAGATCACAACTCCAAAGCAAGCGTCAGCAAGTGAAAAGAGGTAAAAATCTGCCCAATGGATGAGGCATTGGTCTCCATAAAAACCAAAGATCTGAAAGTTATGGACACCTCCTCAAAAGGAGATAACCTCCTCAAGTGGAGTCACTGTTAGTCATCAATAATTTTTTCTCTTGTAGATGACTAAAATATTATCCTAGATTTCTAGAAACAAAGTTCATGAACATTGTGAGTTCTAGAAATCTCATTGCCTTCATTATCCTTGGGATAATTTTTTCACTATTTCATCATCCTATCATGTCAAGCTCAGCTCACCAATCCCAGAAGACCCATCAGGGGCTCATGTCACTCATTTTGTCTGTGTTTTGTCACCTTTGGCCTCAATCCTCTGTTTTGTTTTGCCTAACCCCTCCGCTGCTACCTAGGGCCACCAATCAACCAGCCCTCTTATATCTCCAAAAATACCACAAGCACTGATGGTCTCAAAACTATCTCTGTAGGCTCTTTAGATAAATCAAGAACTTTGGATTTTGGATCTTCAATACATCAGTCTATCAAAAACTATATTTTACACTTGATGACCTCAAAGCCAAGTTTTTCAGTCAAAGGCCAAGTCCAAAGAACCTTCCACTAGCTCATCTAGGGTTTCATAAGTCATAGGCTTGATTTGGTGTTCTAAAATATCTGTTTTTCTTGTGTAAAGAGGCTGCATTCAAAGAAGAAGAAGGTCAAGTAATTTGGTCTAAAACTAATCAAAAATCCATTCAAGAAAGGCCTCCTTAGCCAAAGCAGAAATTCTGCAAGGGACAACTGCCCTTGTTCACATTTCTGCAAAAATGATCAAGTTGGTCATCAACATAAAAGAGGAAAGGTAATAAGATGAATTATCACAAGAAGACATCCACAACAAAGAGAAAGGAAACAGGCCTGGTTTTGAAGAGAATCATGGTTTTGTGATTAATTGACTAGACAGTGTTTCCAAGCAAAGAAGAATCACAAGGACCATTAGGACAAAAGACACCCCAACACAATCAAGGGCACATTGAAGATTTTCAAAAATAATAAGTGACCTTGGAAGGGTTATAGAGAACTTAGAATACAACTCTGATTATTTTTCTCTAACATCCCTAAAACCTAAGAATTTGGAAAGATGGACAGAACAGGTCAAAAGAAGATGATAAGTCCCCCTTCATAACAACAGAAAGCATTCAAAGAATATTCAAGGTGGTGTTTAGGGTTTGTCAAAGATAGTACTGCTTCACTGCACCAAAGGGAGAGATGGTAAAGAATATTAGTATGAGGAAAGCCCTAGATTTCTAAGGTATAGTTAAAGGTTTTCAAATTGGTCAAGACAAAGAAAGCATGAGGTAAAGTTCCTTAGAAGGAAATCATGCTAAGCATAGTTCACTATTGAGAAAATGAGGTGTCAAAGTGAAAACAATGACAAGCAGACCAAAAACCCTATGTTGTGGCACCTGCAGAAATCAGAAGTGGCCCAGGGCAAAACATGGTAGACCTGATGCACACCTCTATGCCAAAAGGACCTCACTGTTAAAAAATATTAGTAAAAGGTAAGGAACACATGTTTTAAGTCTATTTACACTCAAAATTCCTAAAAGGAATGAAGAAATGATTTCAGTTTTCAGAGGAGACAGTTTGGACAGTCCCCAAAGTTTCAAAACCAAAAAGGGGGCTTCTTCATACTTCAACACACCATTACCTAGAGAAAATTACTTAAGAAAAGTTATGGGCACCTTAAAAAAAAAGGGTCAAGGAGACATTAGCGAAAATCATAAAGTGACCCCAAGAAAACATAGCAAAAGTGGGTTTATGAGTGAAATTTATTTCTCTTAAGGGGTATAAGGTGTTTCAACTTCATTTCAATCTCATTCATCGCTTGGTAAAGAGAAAAATGATTTCAAGAGAAAAACGGGGTTTTTCTGGCTGTTTCTGGGCAAATTGGTCTGGTGCTGCACAGATCACTGGCGCTACGGAAATACAGGCCGACGCTGTGCTAACCGGCCCTCCGCCCATTCAACATTGCACTGTGCTATGCTAATAACCCCCGACGCTTCGCAAATCTCGGGCACTGTGCAAACGCGGGCGTGACTCACTCAGAGACCGACAGACACTGCCTCCTGCTTGGTGCTGCACTAACCATCATGTAGGCCTGCCGATGCTACGCAAATGGGTCGACCCGACAACTCGGGCAGGGTGCTGCGCAAATGGAAAAAGCCTTCGAAAGGAAAAATCTCTTGCCCTATTTCAAATATTCGTCCTCCATTCACCTCCCAGATCTGTACAAAAGGCAAGAATTGGTAAGTGTCCATTTTTCCTTATCCCCAAGCAAGTTTTCAAGTTTCTTTTGGTCTTTTATGGATTTAAAGTTCAAACACTAGACAAGTAAACCCTAGGTTTGGCATGAAAATAAGCCTTTGTGTTTAAAACCTCCTTAAAACTAGTTTCATGTCATAAAAGGGTGAGTGAATCGGAGTGACTACAGTACACTTATTGAGAAGGCCACCTAAAGCTACAAGGCAGCTAAACCCTAAGAACCCTAGCCTCCACGCCACTCATTCTCCAAAGTTGACTCCATCATCATCTTCACCTTGTTTCATCAAGCCCTAATTTGTAAACCAGTATCTCCTATCACGATGTCAGGAGCTGAGAACAACAGTGGTAGTGATAAATTTTAAAGGCCTTTGGGACCAAAACATAAGGGAGGAAAAGTGAATATATTGGAACCTTAAAGCACAATGGCCATTACCTCCTCTCCTAGGATCCTGTCATGCTTTCAGAGTGCAAGATGTTTTCAATTTTGTGAGAGGATAAAACAAGTGAATAGCCATCCTGAGCTCACAAGGCTCCTCATTCTCAATTTACACAACAAGCACTCAAGCCTTATAGGAGTGGATTTTGAGATTTCAGCAGGTGCCACCTCTGAGGCCACAGGTATCCTAGCTGTGGGTGAAAAATGGTTTAAAAAGGGAAAATTGGACAAAGAATTTTTAGAGCCATTTATCAAAACAAGGTATAGAGGAGGTAGCAAATTTTTTTTCCCTTTCTCACACCTCAAACATAGATTTTCATCCTTGATGTTGGTTATCATGAAATACTTCACCTGTGAGGGGAGGTACTCCAGGATCTATACCTATCATGTCAGACACCTCATGCATTTCACAGGGGCTAAGGTGCTAAAATTACCTTACTATTTCTATAGGAGCATTGAGAAAATGTATTCTATTGTTCAGAAGAGGAATCCCACACAAAAAATGCATAGCTTGTTCCACTATTCCCTGACCAAGATGGTGGTCTTACATCAGTTGGGGCAGCAGGGTATACCTTGGGATGTTTTCATAACCCATGAAGTTTTTGAAAACCCATAGCCTCCTTATCAACCAAATCTTCCTTCCTCATCTACACAAGTACCCTCGCCACAGGAAAACCTCCCTTCCTCTCCTTCTCTTTGTGCATCAGGTGAAGCAGGAAGTGGCAATGAAGAATCACATGAAGATTAGGGTGAAGGTGATGAAATCAGTGAGGTAGGGATAGAAATTAATGAAGATGAGAAAGAGGAAAATGATGTTGAAGAGGAGGGAAATGAACATAGTAGTGATGAAGACAAAAAAAGTAAGCCTTTGGAGGAAGGTAGTGATGGTAATGATACCAATGAGTCAGCCCAAAGTGAAGAAAAATATAACGCAGGTGAAAATAGTGCTAACCAACAAGATCACGATGAGACAGAGTCCATGGAAACAAATAATGAATAGGAAAATGATAAGGAAAAAACAGAGTTTAAAGAAGAGGATAGTGACAAGGAGGTTGACACTGATGTGATAGGAAGTGAAGAAAAAGACAACAAGGGAGAAAGTCATGACAGTCATGACAACTGTCATGACAATCATGGAACCAATCAGTCTCCTAGTTAACATGAGAATGAAAATAGTGCCGGAAATGATGAAGAAAAGGACCCTAGTGATGAACAAGACCAAAGTGAAGCAAGTACAGAGGCTAATGATCACATTGAGGACCAAGATGACAATGAAAAAAGCATAAAGAAGGAAGGGATGATGATGGTTTTGAAGGTCAAGAAGGCAACGATCAAACATAACATGATATGACTGATGGGGATCATAGTGAAGATGAAGGGGTTGGTGACAACACCAAAGGTCACAGCCATGATGAAAACACTACCAAAACCACCATCACTCGTCTTGCATGCACATACCAAAGAGGGCCAAGGCAAGTGTTTGTTGCCTCCAAAAGGCAAGAGGCCTTGCCATCTGCATCAACTCCAAGGCTTGACAAAGGAAAAGAAAAGATGGAAGAGGGTAAGCAGTAGGTAAAATTAGAAGAGGAGGATCTTGAAATAGAAAGGGATTTTGAACTTATCCACATAGATAGTGATGAAGAAAATGAAACAAGAATTTTAAGCTCCCTCCTCCAAAACAAGAATGCACAAATAGAAGACCTAGAAGTTGAATTGGAGAGTGCAAAGGATGCCATTCACTTCTATCAAATGAAAAACAAGAAAATGAGTGCCCAACAAGCCATCTATGAAGTTAGAGCACTCAAAGCCTAGAAGGAAGCCCAAAGAGCACAAGTCATGTTAGCCACCTATAAATTCTGATATACCTAGTGGTGGCTAAATTTGTTTTCAAGCCTTCAAGAGATATATTTCCTTTGAGAATCCATTATCTTTGAAGTCTTATGATGATTCTTTGTCCTTTGAATTAATCTTGATTGTTGTTTCACTATAAGCCATCAAGTACCTGCTGTTTACCAAAGAAAACTCGCCTACGAGCCTCCATTTTCCCTCACATACTTCTCCATTTCATTCTCCATATTCATCCATAAAGACCTTAATTTGACTTCGAACCATTCCAAAATCATTTTTAAACCTTATATCTCCCATTTATTTGGTTTAAATCCCTCCATTTTCATCTATCAAAACTCTGTTTTGGTCTTAAAAATCTTTGTGTTTGGCCTAAAAACAGTGTTTTGCATTATAATTTATTGAGCCCCAAGGGCTTATATTTTTTAGCCCTCCACCTCATATGGCCATAAGCCCTACAATTGGGTGCTTAAAGGACTAAAAACCCTCTTCCGAACCATTATTACCTTCTATTTTTCATTTCCCCAACGTTATAATTTGAAAAGATATGAACCGTTGATCTCTGCAAATCAACAGCCCTCAGGCGCTCATCCTTTCGCCCATTCACTTGCCATGCTCTTCTCCTTTCAAAATAACCCACCCCCATCTTTGGATCTCAACCATCCGATCTGATGATCCAACGATCAGGAATTAACCCGATCTCACCATTGAACCCACTCCTTGACACATTTTCATATGTCATCGTGGACCCTACCTACCTTTCTGCCCTCACAGCTCTTCATCCATTGCATTCCACCCGCACCGTCGGTTCTGCAGCCTTTGATCTAACGGTTCAAATTTTATATCGCGCAATTTTTGGCCCCCTTTCGTAGTGCGCTACTTCCATGCGATAAAATTGGTTTTCATTTTCCACGTGTCGAGTGATGAATGGAATTGTGTTCCAAAAGTTAATACCGCCTTCCCCCCCATTTTGTTGCATGAAAACCATCCCCAATTTTCCGCCATACTGCTACCCTCCGCAACGTCACTTTCGCTTTTAATCCCAGCCGTCAATATTTGAGATCACACAACCCATATTATATCACGATATCAATTCATTTGTTTCCCATCTCTCTCCCATTACGCTCATTGAGAGATCTCCACCGTAGATCATCCTGATCTAATGGTCCACGTTCCTCATTACACCCAGACCCTCACTGAACCTGGTTAGCTTCTCTACCAGGGTTTTATCCCAATTTTCTACTGTATACGTCTACCTCCTCACTGCTCCTCCACCCCCAGAGCCTTTGCAAGCAATCTAAACCAAGCCCGCAGGTTTTCATAACAATTTATCGTGTGTTTGCAGGTATCCATGGCCGATGAAGGAAAAACGTTTTACAGTCACAAAAGTGACACAAAGGCTCAGATGGAAATCTCAGGGCCAAGAAACAACATCAAAGGGAACCCAAGCTAAGGGCGAGGTCGCGTCAATCAATGGATCAGATCCATGAACCCTCAGTGACCCTCTAGCTCAGCAAAACCCTCCACCTGTATACAGAACACTCAGAAAGATGAGGATCACATATCCAGTGGTAGAAGGCAAGGCATAGAAGATTAATAAAACCTTTGAGGGCATCAATACAGAATAAGTTCGAGCAATCAACAAAGTGAAAGCATAAACAGAGCTAAAACAGTTTGAAGTACAAAGGAACAGAGCAGTTATTAGTGCAGAAGTTGACTGACACAGACATAGCCCATCTCCATGCTCAAAAGCCTGCCAAGAAGTTATTACACCAAGGAAGCTACTACAAACTATCAGAAGTAGTTATTTAGAAGTATGGGAGTCCTCAAGGCCCGTTCTTTCACTTAACTCACACCTAAGAAGATAAAAGTACCACTCCAGATGGTTTTTCCTCCCAAGGACACCCTGTGGGTGATTTCTGTCATATCAAAATAGTCTCAACAAGTAACAAGGTTACTAAATTTGTATAGAATTTAATGTTATGTTTATGACATAGAATGGAGCATTCGAATGCCCTCTCCTAGCTCTAATGGTAATTAAAACCTTCTTCGCCTACTTTTTCCATTTTCTCTATAAAAACTCTTTGAAGTCTCATTGTAAAAGGTTGGCATTTGGTGATTTCAAAAGCAATACATAGATTGTTGCTTTGAAGAAGCATTGGTGTTCTGAAGGAGTGTGGAAGTCTCTGTTTTTTCTGTTGATGAAGGAGGCTGGACCATTGGATCCTTGAGCCTGGTTTTGGTGAAGTAACCTCTTATTGTTAATTTTGTTTCCCGTTTATCACTTTGTTCCATTATGCTTTCACTTACAGTAGGATAAAAAGTTTAGGCAGAGAAATGTATCTCGTATGACCGACCTCGTTTATCCTTCATTGTTTATGTTAGTATGAATCTTTTGTCGAAGCGTACGAAAAAAGACCACTTTAGCTACGCATAACTTATAGCCTTAACATCAAATGTGGCTGCCAATATCTTCAGATCTGCAGTTAGTTGATCAAGACAAGTGCTGCAAAAAACCAGATCTATGCATAGAGAGACATTAAGCAGTAAAAATAAGGTTTTGCTCCATACATCCAATAGACAAGACAAGAAAAATATTTTTGAAAGAATTTTTGTATTAAGGGCACCTGGGAGGAAAACAAGAAGGTGTTTCCAATTCTCCTCAATGGGATGGGTTCTTGGAAGTCCTCAGCACTTCAGATCTAGCATTTCTCTCTCCTGTTGGTGTAGAAAACTCAGACAAAGATAGAACTCAAAGGGAGCTCACACAACAAATAATGGAAAATATGACAATGATAATGGCTCAAAGTCAGACCAAGAGTTTAGATCCAGAGTGATCTAATATGCAACAAAAGGTGAAGAATGGTAGGAGAAACCCTCCTATTTATAACAAAATATCGGGTCATTCTAGATCTTGGTGCATGATTAAAATAACATTAACCAAATCTAGATCCACCTTTTATGGAATATTTTATTATATTTGTTGGAGGGAAAAGGTAGTTGACTTGGGTCAAATCCCTTTATTTGTGAATAATAAATAAATAAGTGATTTATTTATTATTTTAAGGAAGTGGTTGAAGGATAATCAAATAAATAATGATTTATTTAATTATTTATGGGTGATTTAGTCATATTTAACAAGGAATATTATTTAAATAAGATTTAAATAATTATTCCTAGAAAATAATAAGATATATAAAGATTTATCTAATTAATTTCTTTGTTTTGGGTTAAACATGACCAGGAAAATCAAACAAATATAGGTTTTTTTAATATTTCCTTTTGGGGTTTCCTGTTTAGACCATAAAAAACCTAATAAATGTGTTTTATTAAGTTATTTTGCATAGTGAAAGCAATTTTACTTAGGGTAAAATTTGTCTTACATGGTGTACTTGGGTCCATATAATGATAGTAGGTTAGATGACCAAAAAATGGTGTAACCGTTTATATGTTTTCCACTATTGAACATGACAGGGTGTTCTAATAGCTCTCTTGAATATTCAGTTTGTTTTATTTCAGAAATGGTAAATTCAGTTGTGTTAAAGACTGTTTAGGCGTTCCCTCTTTCTTGCCACTGAATTTTGTATCTGAAATCTCCCTTTAATTATTAATGCTTGCAGTTTTACAGAGAGGCTTGTTTCAATCATACCCTCTGCTCATTATCGTAATTATTGTGTTAAACGTCCCTATAATTGCAGTCCTAGATGTCTAAGGCGTTCCCTCTTCTTTGAATGCAATTGTATGTATTTGTTGATTTAGCTTTCAATAGTGAACTTATAGGAGGAAATAGGGTGTTCCCCGAATCCTGTAATTCATTTAGAAGGTGTTAGTCTGCATTTCTCCTCTTCCTTGAGTGTTTACATTTATTAAGTCCATAATAGTGAGCTTACTGGAGGAAATAGGGCATTCCTCAAATCCTTTAAGTCATCGTGAAAGGGTTTAGTTTTCTTTTCACTCTTAGTCCTTAATCTTCATCTCATTTCACCTATATTATTCAACAGATCCTTGACCAAGTTAGATTTTTCCTTTGGTTTCCCTTCCTTCTTAATCAGAACTATTTGGATTTTCACATGACTCCATTTCTCAATGGCTTGTAGATTCCTTGCTCTATCTATACTGCATGAAACACATTTGTCCAACCAAACAAAACAAACAACCCTGCACTTCATAACTAGCCTAAAATCAAATCCTAAGCCTTTCAAGACACATCCTTATAAAAATATTTAGAGATCCCTCTCTGAGTCTAGGAGGGTTAGATCCTAGAGCTCTAAAGCTTGGTTTGCATGTTGCCTTGTCACTTGGCATGCCAATCTGCCAAATCACAGGACCCCAACATAATGGCGATCATAGTGGGACCTTCTGAAGGAAGCACTAAACACACTCATCTCTGAACATTCAGAAGTCCTTGTACTAAAATAACACCCTGTGGACTTATCCAACCACTCACACCAACATAATGGCGATCATGGTGGGACCTTCTGAAGGAAGCACTAAACACACTCATCTCTGAACATTCAGAAGTCCCTGTACTAAAAGAAAACCCTGTGGACTTATCCCACCGCTCACACTAACATAATGGCGATCACGGTGGGACCTATTGAGTACATAATAGTCTAGCAAACTCTTGTAGACTCAATAAGTCCTTAGATAACCAAATAAAACTCGGAAATCCCAAAAACATTTCAGATTGGCTTCATAATAAACATGGTGGTGGACCATAGAACATTTTACCTCCAAGGGAGCTAAAACTTCCACCTGGTGACTCCACTAGCCTTCAGTAGGCCTACTACTTTACTAGTCCTTGTAAAATCCCCTGGGAATGCATTAAGCAGATCCAATCATGCTGATGGTGGACAAAAAAGTTCAAAATATTCCACTTGGCGACTCCAAAATCCCAAAAGGCCTAATAAATCCACTGGAAGAAGACTCTGAACTGGTTAGAAAGATGCAATGAACTCTTTATAACTTGAAAACATGGAATCAAGTATAGACAGAGAAGCTAAACTAGACACATTGTTGTACATGTTTGGAAAAATAATGGAGAGGTATGAGGCTAATTTAAATATTGATGATCTAGAGCAGTCCACGCTTTTTCCAGATCAAGAACAAACTCAACCTCTACAAGACCTAGACAATGAGCAAGACATGTATGATGATCAAGACTTTATAGAAGATAATGAGGAAGGTTGTCAAGAAATTCCTGATTGCCTACCTATATCTTGTACTATTCTATTAAGAGAACTTCATGACCAAATTGCAAATACTTATAGTGAGCAGTGCTTTGAGGAAACAAGTAGCCAATTAGAAAACACATAATCTGATGTGGAAGGAGAACCAACACATATAGGAACTCCCCCTCTAGATTATAACCTATCTCATATTACACAAGAAGAGTGGCATCCTGATAATGTAGAGAAAACAACTCACGAGCCTTGTATCCAAACTAAGTGTCATAGTAATCAAAAGGAATTGTTTGAGACAGAAGAAGATTAGGAAACAATAGAAAACCCTCAAATTTTCCCTACAAGCACAAGTGAAGATCCCCTAGAAGAGGCTCAAGAAGACATCAGGCCTCAAAACTAGTTAACACAAGAGAAAGAGGAATGCTTTTCTTCTGTCCATGCTAAAAAGGAAATCCCTCTTTTGACAGAAGAAGAAATTGATCAAATATTAAACAAGAAGCCTGCCTCTGAAATATTTTATAAAACAAACACTCTTTCCCTTTCATCCACTGAGCTTTGTGGTACAAATTTAGAAAGCTCCCATGTAAATCAGAATAAAGAAAGACCTACTGATAATCCAGTATGTTTGACTGGTAGCATTACTTACTTTAATGATTTTCCTAATTTTGATCTATCTGATGATGATGTTCTCCAAACAGAAATCAATCTTGTAGGGCCATCATTATTAGATTTTTGGAAGGAAGATCAGTTCCTTCAACTTCAAGAAAGTAATGAGCCCATGCAGGTTATTTATGATACTGTTGAGGAAAGTTATGAAAGTCTAGTAGCAGGAGAAGATTCATTGAATATTCACTCTTCTTTATCTCAGATCATCAATAATAGTTTCCATGCATTTGGAAATCAACAAACTTTCATCTCAAAGGGTGAAGAAGAAAACAATGAAGAAATTTTTGAGCAGGTTGAAACCAAGGAGCCTTCCCTTGAAAAAGAGGAAGCAATGGAACAAACCCCTACTTAAGAATACATGGATCTTTTCACAGAGCTCAACCCACCAAATCAGAATATCTCAGAGCTATAAGAGGACAACACTGAAGTATATGATGAGTCCTCCAGTTTAGAAAATAATGAAGATGAGGAAGAGTTTCTTTCTCAAAAGAATCTTTTCCTTGATCCAGTGGAAGAGGAATTAATCCTGGTTGAAACCTACTTGTCAAATACTCAAAACCAGGTATTATTTCAAGATCCTTATGCTCATTTCCTACATACATTTAGAGAAAGATCAAAATCCATCAAGAGCAGCTTGTTGCAGACAATAAGAAACATTTTAAAAGCTACTACTAAAAAACAAAGAGAATGGGAGTGGCCCTGCCTGTCCAACATGCTCAAAGAGATGAGGAAGGGCCAATCATGGAATCATTTACTGGATTGGTTGTATTGGAAAAAAGAGTTCATCAGCTAAACATGTAAATATTCCAAGTTAGATTAGGGTAGGTAGGAATGTCAATAAAGCTCAGCTTTTGAGCATCTAGTTAGTCTTTTTGTTTATTCCTTTGTAGAAGAAAATGGAAGGAAAAATACAAAAACAATAGAAAAATAGAAAAGAGGGCAGAAATAAAACAAGAATGGTATAGCCCCATACCAAAAGGAAAGGAAAATATGAAAGTGTGCAAGATCAAATGCCACTAATTTAAGGAACACTACTGTCCAATCATACAACCTAATCATGATTGGGCAGATTTCAATTTACTGCTGATAGGATAGTGAAGAAGATTTTCCAGACTGTTTAATCTTGGCTTATCAGTAGAGCAGGTTAGGATAGAAGAAAGGAAAGATGAATGGTTCTAACATGCTAAAAACTTGAACCAACAAAGAAAAATAAAACATCTCTAACAAGACCAAAACTAAAGCTGAAATGAAGAAAAAGGGGTGACTCTAAAAAGCTCAAAATTTGAGTCATAATAAGAAGGAAGAATGTTTGAGTTTCAGATCTTTAGCCTTCAAATTTTGGTTTCAAATTTCTACAAGTTTTAGTTCATGTGCAACTTGTTTTTATGCCATGGACCCACAACAAATCAGGACATCTAATCCTGGTTTAGCTGTGTTTTCAATTTCTGTTTTAGAATGTAGAGAATGAAATCAGTCAAACAGTTTAATCTTGGCTGATAGGTAGTTAGGTAGTGAATTTATGAGTTCAACTACTTAATCTGAACTCATGGAGGAATAAGGGTAGCAGTAGATAAGTTTATTTTTCTATTTGAAAAATAATATGTAAAAGAGATGCCAGTCCAAGAGCACTCAAAGAAGAAACAATGCTAGGACAAATAGTTTGGGGTAGGTAGAAGTATTGTTCAAATGGATTTCTTGCTGCAAGACAGTGAAAAGTTGTCAAATGAAGAATTCTACCCAAATGGAATGGCACTGGTCTGTTAAATCTAGAGATTACTGAGGTTCTTGACACCTAAAGGGCAAGCTGTCCTCCCAAAGTGGAGCCACTATTAGCCACCTATAAATTCTGATATACCTAGTGGTGGCTAAATTTGTTTTCAAGCCTTCAAGAGATATATTTACTTTGAGAATCCATCATCTTTGAAGTCTTATGATGATTCTTTTTCCTTTGAATTAATCTTCACTGCTGTTTCACTATAAGCCCTCAAGTACCTGTTGTTTACCAAAGAAAATTTCTCATGAGCCTCCATTTTCCCTCATTACACTTCTCCATTTCATTCTCCATATTCATCCATAAAGACCTTCATTTGAATTCTAAACCATTCCAAAATCCTTTTTAAACCCTATGTTCCCATTTATTTGGTTTAAATCCCTCCATTTTCATCTATCGGAACTCTTTTTTGGCCTTAAAAATATTTGTTTTTGGCCTAAAAACAATCTTTTTCATTATAAGTTATTAAGCCCCAAGGGCTTATATTTTTCAGCCCTCCACCTCATATGGCCATAAGCCTCGCAATCGGGTGATTAAAGGACTAAAAACCATCTTCTGAACCCTTATTACCTTCTATTTTTCATTTCCCTGACATTATAATTTGAAAATATATGAACCGTCGATCTTTGTAGATCAACGACCCTCAAGCGCTCATCCTTCAGCCCGTTCACTTGCCATGCTCTTCTCCTTTCAAAATAAACCGCCCCCATCTTTGGATCTCAACCGTCTGATCTGATGATCCAACGATCAGGACTTAACCCGATCTCACCATTGAACCCACTCCGCGACACATTTGCATATGTCATAGTGGACCCTACCTACATTTCCGCCCTCGCAGCTCTTCATCCATCGTGTTCCACCCGCACTGTCGGATCTGCAGCCTTTGATCTAACGATTCAGATTTGATATCGTGCAATTTTTGGCCCCCTTTCGCAGTGCGCTACTTCCACGTGATAAAATTGGTTTTCATTCTCCACGTGTTGAGCGATGAATGGAATCGCATTCCAAAAGTTAATATCGCCTCCTCCCCATTTTGTTGCGCGAAAACCGTCCCCGGTTTCCACCATACCGCTACCCTCCGCAACGTCAGTTTCGATTTTAATCCCATCCATCGATATCTGATATTGCATGGCCCATATTATATCATGATATCAATTCATTTGTTTCCCACCTCTCTCCCGTTACGCTCATCGAGAGATCTCGACCGTAGATCGTCCTGATCTAACGGTCCATGTTCCTCATTGCACCCAGACCCTCACTGAACCTGGTTAGCTGCTCTACCAGGGTTTTCTTCCTGATTTTCTACTGCATACATGTACCTCCTCACTGCTCTCCCACCCTCGAGCCTCTGCAAGAAGTCTAAACCAAGCCCGCAAGTTTTCATAACAGTTTATCGTGTGTTTGCAGGTTTCCATGGCCGATGAAGGACAAATGTTTTACAGTCACAAAAGTGACACAAAGGTTCAGATGGCAATCTTAGGGCCAAGAAAAAACATCAAAGGGAACCAAAGCTAAGGCCGAGGTTGCATCAATAAATGGATTAGATCCATGAACCCTCAGTGACCCTCCAGCTCAGCGAAACCCTCCACCTGTACACAGAAAACTCAAAAAGATGAGGATCACATATCCAGTGGTAGAAGGCAAGGCATAGAAGATTAATAAAACATTTGAGGGCATCCGTACAGATTTAGTTTGAGCAATCAGCAAAGTGAAATCATAAAAAGAGCTAAAACAGGTTGAAGTACAAAGGAATAGAGCAGTTATTGGTGCAGAAGTTGACTGACACAGACATAGCCCATCTCCATGCTCAAAAGCCTGCCAAGCAGTTATTACACCAAGGAAGCTACTACAAACTGTCAGAAGAATTTATTTAGAAGTATGGGAGTCCTCAAGGCCCATTATTTCACTTAAATCACACCTAAGAAGATAACAATACCACTACAGATAGTATTTATCCCAAAAGACACTCTGTGGGGTGATTTCTGTCATGTCAAAGGAGCCTGAACAAGCAACGAGGACACTAAGTCTATCTAAGAATTAATGTAATATTTATGGCTCAGGATGGAGCATTCGAATGCCCTCTCCTATCTCTGATGATCATTAAAACATTCTTCACCTACTTATCCCATTTTCTCTATAAAGACTCTTTGAAGTCTTATTGTAAAAGGTTGGCATTTGGTAATTTCTAAAGTAATACATAGATTGCTACTTTGAAGAAGCATTGGTGTTCTAAAGGAGTGTGGAGGCCTCTTTTTTTCTGTTGATGAAGGAGGCTAGACCATTGGATCCCTAAGCCTGGTTTTGGTGAAGTAATCTCTTATTGTTAATGTTGTTTTCCCGTCTATCACTTTGTTCCACTTTGCTTTGAATTACAGTAGGATAAAAAGTTTAGGCAGAGAAATGTATCTCAGAAGCACCTCTGACCTATTTATCCTTCACTGTTTATTATTTTTCCACTACTGAACATGACAAGGTGTTCTAATAGCTCTCTTGAATAGTCATTTTGTTTTATTTCAGAAATGGTAAATTCAGTTGTGTTAAAGACTGTTTAGGCGTTCCCTCTTATTTGCCACTGAATTTTGTATCTGAAATCTCCCTTTAATTATTAATGCTTGCAGTTTGACAGAGAGGCTTGTTTCAATCATACCTTCTGCTCATTATCGTAATTATTGTGTCAAAGGTCCCTATAATTGCAGTCCTAGATGTCTTAGGTGTTCCCTCTTCTTTGAATGCAATTGTATGTCTTTGTTGATTTATCTTTCAATAATGAACTTATAGGAGGGAATAGGGCATTCCCCGAATCCTGTAATTCATTTAGAAGGTGTTATTCTGCATTTCTCCTCTTCTTTGAGTGTTTACGTTGATTAAGTCCATAATAGTGAGCTTACTGGAGGAAATAGGGCATTCCCCGAATCCTTTAAGTCATCATGAAAGGGTTTAGTTTGCTTTTCACTCTTAGTCCTTAATGTTCATCTTATTTCACCTATATTATTCAACAGATCCTTGATCAAGTTAGATTTTTCCTTTGGTTTCCCTTCCTTCTCAATCCGAAATATTTGGATTTTCACATGACTACTTTGCCTAATGGCTTGTAGATTCCCATGCTCTATCTATACTCCATGAAACACATTTGTCCAACCAAACAAAAAAAACAACCCTACACTTCATAACTAGCCTAAAATCAACTCCTAAGCCTTTCGAGACACATCCTTATAAAAATATTGAGAGATCCCTCTCTGAGACTAGGAGGGCTAGATCCTAGAGCTCTAAAGCTTGGTTTGCATGTTGCCTTGTCACTTGGCATGCCAATCTGCAAAATAAAAGGACCCCAACAAGTCAAACTAGAAGAATACATGGGCCCATATAAAAAAAGTGAAGGTGAAGAGGAACACCCTAGGAAGAGGCCAAAAACCATGGGGTTAAGGAAAGCATTGGCAAAACAGAAGGACGAGGAATCAGCCCTAACAGAGAAAATTTCCTTCACTGAACTCCTTGACATAGAAATTGAGCATGATCAGGAGTCATGGCTTGAGAGGGAAAACATACACCTAGAGGCCAGGCTGAAGAAGGCAAATGAATGCTTAGAGCTGCAAAGAAAGATGACAAAATACTATGCCATGAAACAAAAGCTTGTTTGTGCCAAACTAAATGAAGCCCTCCTTGAGGCCCAAACCCTAAAAGAGGAAAAAGAGCATGAAAGCCTTGGAGTTTTGGCTGAGGCTTCTCAAAAGTTGTCCAAGACCCCTTAAGGGAGCTCTCCACCAATTTTGAGAAAATTTGGAGCAATTTTGGTTTTTTGAGATTTTTAAGGCTCATTAGCGCAGCGCCACTGGTGCTACGCTAATACATGGAGAATATTCAGGAGAAAAAATTGAAATTTTTGGATTTATCACACCTATTATATTATGCTCACCAATTTTCAGATGATTTGGAGCAGGTTTGACCCCTCAAAAGGTCAAAAAATCCCTCTTTTCTCACCTTTTTGCCACTGTTTTAGGCCTGGCACTTTGCAAATGACAATATTGGAATTTTTGAATTTTTGACTAGGCCATAGGAGCTAGATCAGGAAGCTACAAGAATTTTTTGAATTTAGACTCATTATTCTTTCCAACGAGCCATCACAGAGCCAAATCCGACATCGGGAAGGGGTCCAAAACTTGGTTGCAAAAGACCCTATTTTCTGGTAAAAGTGGCGCTGCGCAAATGGACTTTTTAGTGTGTTTTGGACCAAAATTCAACAAAACACACCTATTTATTACAAAATCATTTTTTAGTTTTTCTTGAAGAAAATCACTCTAGGATTAGGTGCAAGAAGTAATTTTAGCATTTATTTCATGAGATATTTTGTGCCTTGGGCCTTGCATGGTCTCTTAGGCATAAATGACATTTATGGGTGATTTTGACATTTTCCAACCCTCTCTAGGGTTTTTTCCCTCCTTTTTTGAGTTTAATAGAGCATGAGGGCTTCATTGTAAATGTTGGCATTTAATGAGTTTTGAGAGCAATACATGGTTTTTATGAGCTTGGAGAAGAAATTGGTGTTGTGGAGTTTATGAATGGCTTGCTTGGATTGATGATGGAGAAGCTTGCTTGCAAGATCCATAAGCTTGGTTAATGGTGATGTATTCTTAATTTTTTCATGTTTTCTTGTTATCATTATGTTTCATCCTTCTTTTTTGCAGTAGAATAGAAAAGTATAGGTTGAGAAATGATCTTTGAAGCACCTTAGTCCTCCTGCCTTCTATTGCCTTGATGTTTTCCTCTGTTGGGCCAGCTTAAGGAATTCTTAACTGCTCCTTAGGCCTACCTAAACTTGTTTGTTTCTTTAATGGATTAGTATGCTAGTTTACAAATATGCTTCATGGTAAGCCCTGCTTATTTGATGCTATCCAAACTCTATCTTAAAATCTCTCTTTGAAGTAATGCTTGCTAGGTTAAGTCAAAGAGGTCTTGTTTTGATCTTGCCCTTTTTCCATGCCTATCAGTTTTCCTCAAAGTTCTTTATAGCTTGATTTATGATGTTTAGGAGTTCCCTCTTCATGAATTAAAGGTATTTGTGATCTTAAATGTTTTCTAAAGCTTGAATGTGAAATCCATAGAAGTTAAATGAGTTTCTCACCTTCTATATTTCATTGAAATTGTTTGTCTTGAATGGTTATTGGTTTAAGTATTTTCATTGAGCTTAATGGTTTGCCCTTCCTCATGAGTTATATCTTTTTATTATCAGTGTTTAAGACCTCCTTGTTATAGGTATTTGACAAATGATTCTTGATTTCCCTTTGCCCTACCTTATGCACCAACTTGATGTCCATCCCACTTCACACATAACCCTAAGGATCCATTAACCTTGCTAGATTGGCCCTGTAATGCACTTTGATTCATTATTGAGATACCCATGACTTTCATTGAATCCATAGCCCAATTATTTAAATATCTCTCACTCCACCTATTCTTCCTGTTCATATTACCCAACCAAAACAAACAACAAACCCTACACTTAAGAACTAGCCTAAAATCAAACCTTAAATAGCAAACAAGTTCACATCCTTTGCAAACAATAGAGAGAGCCCTCTCTGAGTCCAGGAAGGCTAGGTCCTAGGACGCCAAAGACTGGTTTCATGTTACCCTATGCATTTGGTCTACCAATATGCTAAATCACGGGACCCTAACACATGACTTAATTATAGGCCGATTGATCAATTAACTGGTTAAAAACTGAAGTTGCACCCCACTATTATACCTCCTATCAGTTCCTCCAACAGTTGGAACTAGTTTAACGAACATTAACTCAATTTAGTTTAATTAAATTATTACAACTGAAATTAAACTCAACCTAGGCTCCTAAAATATAGAAATCATTGTACACAACTCAAGTTAAGGCCTCAACTCAAATTAACTAATCTAACTGAGTGATAACAACTTAGTTAGCTCATTCTAGCTGTCTTGTGTTGTGGAATTTAAATTTTATCCTAATTTGATTCAAGAGGAATTTGAATCAAGACTCCTCTACCGTATCAACTCCTTGAATGTGGTGTATATTCCTCATTTTTTTTCCTTTTTGAGGGAAATCCCTGTACATGTGTTCTTATTCACAACCCTAAAAACTGATGGAATGAAATTTTGATATTTTACCTAATGAATCAAATCCCCTTGGTTCATTGTGGGATAGTTGAGTTTACTAATTTTCTTGAGAATCACTCCTATAAATGATGGTTTAAATCCCTTCTTCCTTTAATCCACCTTGGCTCTTTTCTTGTCATGCCACGTTTTTTAGAAAGATGAAAGTTTATTTTTACCTTTCTCATAAATTTACTCTACCTTCCTCATAGATTCATACAAATTATTAGGTTCATCAAATTTAATTATTTCAGTATAGAATGGTAGCAACCCACTTACACGTCTTTTTATTTTAAGGTTTTCATCCTACATAAACCCAACATATCTCAATAATTATATGAGTTTTCTACCATATTCTTCCATTATCATATTACCTGGCTCGAGTTCAAAGAGATTCCACATTTTCATTTCATAGTAATCCTTGGACAAGTTTTTCTTTTGAAAATACCTTTAAAATTGCATCCATTAGATATTATTTTCATCCAAGTGTTTGACTTCCATAAGCTATTCACACAACACATTTTCTTTTCCTTTCAAGTTGTGGATTGAAATTTGTGCATCTAAGTTGAATGAGAAATAATGCAATTGGAGGTACATTCTCATCTCTAATAACCAAGCTTCAACATCATCTCCATTCTTATGCTCACCATAAAATGTAGGAGGCTTAATCTTCCTGAACTCTCCTTGCAAATTATCCCTAATCTCTTGTTGAAAATTATCCAAATTAGGTTTCCTTATTTGTTGTTAAATGCTCATATGGTTGGACCACTCCCTAATTTTGAGGAAACATAGGATATTTTGGTTGAATTCATTGGTGAGTGATGATGCTTCCTAACAACACTTCTGGAATGCCTTGAATATATTGTATCCTCCCCCCTAGATTGTGAATCCTATTCCTTTGCTTTCCTTAAATAAAATTTCTTGTCCATCCTCATATGTAAATCAGTTGAGATTTGTAAAATATGAGTGTTAATTTGTTGTTGTTCCTTTAGAAACCTTTCATTATCAGTCTTGTAGCTGATCACCTCCAATTTGATATTCCTCATGGTCTCCTTCAAGTCTCTATTCTCTAACTCACCCCTTCCATGCTTGTTTGATTCTATCTCACCATTTGCCATATATGCTTATATTCATACCTTTGACCTCTTCTACCTGACTATAGGACCCCTGAGAATCTACCATAATTATGATCCTCATGTTTTTTCTAGTCTCTTAGGCCACCAAAAATATTATTTTAATTTCCTAAAAAATTCCTATACCAAACAAAAATTATAGGATGATAGATGCACCCTCCTCCTCAATAGATTTGTATTAATTTCTAGTTTTCCTAAATATAAGTATTGGGTTGAAATTTACGGCCTTTGAAAATTTACCCTTTTTTTTCCTGTTATGCTACAACAAATTCTATTAATTTACTGGAATTTTTTATACCCAAATTTAGAATCCATCTCTATGCTTGTGTTCTGTTGTCCAAGATATTTTTATTAACTACTTTTGTGTCCCAATCAGAGCTTGCGTTACTGAGTTTCACCTCTTGAAATTAAATTTATACCTTACATTTACCTTTTACTATTTTATTCACAAATCCCTCATACTAGACTCATTTCACAATTTTAATATGTCATTGCAAATATCTCTTTGAGCAATTTCATTTAAGATAAAAACATTGTTGTATACATGGTACACAAAATTGTTGTGGGTTTTCACTACCCAAAAAAATCCTTTAGGGCCTAAAAAATTTACTTCAATTTAGTAACTAAAAAAAATAGTGAAACTTAAAAAAAAAATTATGGACTGTTATGTTATTCTCATATTCAGGACTAGTTAAAACGACTCATAACTACTATGTGGTTGATTATACCATTATATGCACAATCTCTTTGCACCTTTTTTTTCTTCTGATAAGTACATGCCACTGATTTCCCTTCCGGCCTTGGGACAATCTTCTATGCACTAGTTCTGACAATAGAATCATACTCTTCCACCATGGCAACTACCCATGCGGGGTCCTCCACAGCTTCCTCGAAAGAGGATGGCTCCATCACAATACACTTGCTCATAAGAGCCATGTATCCAGTATACCGGTCAGGTGACTGTCTCTGTCTGCGCTGTGATGTAGGTGCTCCTACAACCTTCTCTGCATCTTGAGCTAGTTTCTTAGCTTCTGTAGTGCGCTTCCGCCCTCTGATGGTTGGCACTGCCTGAGTGGTCTCTTTCACTCCATGAACCTCCTCTTGTGGCTGATCCACATCCTGAGGCTCATTCTTAGGAACTAATAGCTCCTCATCTACATGCAAGTGTGGCTCCCTCTCAAGTGAACACTTCATGGCTTTCTCCTCATGAAATTTGATATCCTGTCGCACAACAGTCTTGCGACTGTCTGGAAAATACACACGATAGTTGTGGGGCATATCAATGTACCCCACAAATATCCCAACCTTTTCAGTCGGCTCCAGCTTTTTCCTGGCATCCTTAGTCACATGAATGTAAATAGGTGAACCAAAAATCCTCAAATGGGAAATATCAGGCCTCTTACCAGAAAACGCCTCCTCGGGTGTACTCATGCCAAGTATCCTGTTAGGACAATGGTTCTGCACATATACTACAGTATTGCATGCCTCAACCCACAAGTGAATAGGAAGGCCCTGATCATGCAACATCGCCCATGCAGCACCCACGATCGTTCTGTTCTTCCGCTCAACAACCCCATTCTACTGTGGGTTATGAGGTGTTATGAGCTCTCTTCGAATTCCTTTTGCACTGTAAAAGTCCTTGAATTCGCCAGAGGTGAATTCACCACCATTGTCGCTCCTAAGAGCCTTCACCTGCTTCCCCGATTCTTTCTCAACCAATGCCTTGAACTCACAGAAATTTGAGTATGTCTCACTCTTCTTCTGCATGAAGAAGATCCAACAATTCCGAGAAAAATCATCAACAAATATCACATAGTACCTGTGCTTTGTTGTCGAAGCTACTGAGAAAGGTCCACACACGTCTGTGTGAATTCTCTCAAGGATCGTCGTGGCGCGACTATCCTTCTCATGAAAGGTGGCTTTCACAAATTTTCCCAAAGTACATCCCTTGCACTGATTTGATTGCACAAGTGTACCTTTGGGAAGCCCAGTAGAAATCTGCTGCAGTATCTTCAAAGCTCCATGGTGAAGGTGGCCAAATCTCCGGTGCCACAACGCGCCATCATCCCGGCTCACCACTCCTTCTGCCTTGCCTGCCATTGTTGTGCAACCATCTACCTACAATTGATAAAGGTTCTTAACTCGAATCCCTATCCTTCGGGTCTCACCAGTTTCCTTACTGCGCAGGAAAGCCTTTCCCTCGCTAAAGACAACATCATATCCCTTGTCTTCTAACATCGCCACAGAGATAAGATTCTTCTTCAATCCTGGAACATGCATCACTTCCTTCAATATGAAGGGTATACCAGACTCCCTCTCAAAGGAAATGATACCGATACTGGTCGCACTGTATCTACCATCATCGCCCATCTCAATGTGCACTCCAAGATCTTTCTCATCCAGATCAATAAACAAATCTCGATCTCCTGTCATGTGAAAAGATGCACCACTGTCAAGAAACCACAATGAACCCATCACACTTGAGACCAAGCATGCGATCAGTGAAAATCCAACTCAAACTGCGAGGCTAAGGCCTCTCTAGCTGCAGATCCAGCAGCCTGCTTATTTTTCTTCTTCTGTGGACAATTAGTGGCGTAATGTCCGTGTTGGTGACAGTGAAAGCACTTCACCTTGGACATGTCCTGCTTCTTGCCTTTCGCACCGGATTGAGAAGCATTATTCTTGCTCTTCCCCTTCCTTGCTTTGGCAGCCAAAGCATAATTTTCTTCATCAGAGTTCTTTGATGAAGATTCATCCCTGGTACTTCGCCTTATCTCCTCTTGCACAAGATCCGACCAAAGTCGCTCCCATCCTGGCAATTTCTCCCGACCATTGACAGTGTCCTGATAGGAATGCCAACTCTTCGGAAGCCCAAGGAGATCCAAGCTCACCAAGTCCTCATCATCAACAGTAACCTCCACACTTCCCAGCTCATCCCTGCATTGGATGAACTTCGTGAGGTACTTGGGCATATTGTCGCCTTTCTCCATTTTTATGTTCCTGAGTTTATCCTTGAGCGCCAACTTCCTCTGGTCGCTCTTGCTTTGGAATAAATCTGTCAAAGATTTCCACATCAAGAAAGGAGAAGCTTTACCATGAAGGCTGGACACTATGTGATCCTTCACACCTTCCAACAGAATCCTTCGACACTTTGCTGTCTTCTTTTTCTGGAATTTCTGCATCTATGAACTCCTTCACCCCATTGTCATCCAACACTGCCTCCATCCTATCCTTCCATGCAATATAATTCAAGCTTCCCTCATACTCCAATCACAATCCGTTGAAAGACATCGCAACTTCGACACCAAGAAAACACTGCTGCAAATTCGAATTCCACCAGCACAAAAATCAACCGCTTCAATGTTTTGTAATTGCTCCAATGATAAATATCGCTCTGATACCATGTATAAATTTGAATAACTGATATATTATTAACCAAGATTCTCCTGATCATACACTATTTTATCTTCATGCACAATACAAAATCTCTTCTACCATTGATCATTACATGCGGAAATAAAATCAATTGCATGCACACATTAAAACCATAAACAATCACACATATGAACATAGTATTTCATGGGAAAGATTAAAGCTGAAAACCCCCAACTATCTGTATATTATATTTCATAGAGATCATGTAACAATCATTGTACAAAGCTCCTCACAAGCTCTCAGCACAACCTCAAATTGCTACACACTAATCAAGCTAGATCTAGCAAAACACATGCTCCAATCTCTGCCACCTGATAGCCAACCTCTATTGCGTAATCAATGCTGTAGAATGGCTCATAAATAACTTTGAACCACCTGGATTGTACTGTGAAATCCTCATGGGCTTCTCCAATCACTGGTTGTTGCAAATATGCAACAGGATAGTCACAACTGATAGTTAACTTGCTCTTTCACCTATCTCCCAACTTGTCTCCACTGAAACTGTCCATGCACTGAAGTTAAATGATGTATTCTTTAGTTGATTAATGAGTTTATAATTAGTGAATTAATTAATAATTAATTCACACCACTCTCACTAATTGTATCAATCAGTTAAACTAGATACAAATATCTCAACTATGTTTAGATTAGTTAAACTGAACACAACTCCATTAACTCCTCAATAAACTCCACCAAACTCTGTCACATGAGTTCTAACTGAAGTATCCATGCAATAGCTCCACATAACCCTTAGGAATAGTGTAATTCCTTCTGTCAGCTCCTGTGCCACATTTGTGCACTTAACTGAAGTGCTCCAAGAGAATAAGATAATGTTTAGAGTCCAAATATTATTAAGAGCTAATAATATTCGACATATCTATTTTTAGACTGGCAATCTAAAAATAGATTCCGCCCAATATGTCTAAAAATATAAGTCCATATATTTTTTCCGACTTGACCAACCATCCACAAATAGCATCCTGCAACTCATAGAACATGATCCATATGTCTAAAAATAGACTTTGCACCAAAAATAGCCTGCGGGCCCACTTAGTAAGGCGAATTTTTTCCACTAAGCTCTTCATCTTGTTGCAATCTCAACAGAAATGTCACATAAAAAATCTAGATCTAAACATATCAAATAATAATGATACAAAGCCTGCCTTTTATTGTGCCTTCATCTTACTTATATATATTACAAGCCTTCTATAGCCCTAGACCACCTCATAACTGTGCTGTACATGTGGCCACTAGCCTCCATGAATACTGCACTATCTCTCCATGATCTCCATCATGTCTGCATTTAATTCCCACTGTATCCATCATGTGTGCATTAGATGTACCACTTCCTCCACTAACTCATCATAAGTGCTTTATGATCTTACTTTTAAGGCATCATGATCTCAGTTGACCTCCTCAAAGATCCTCATGATTTTACATTAATGATCCATGATCTCCACTCTTCTTTCATTTAAGAAGCTGCTCCACTACTCCATAATGTAGATCTATCTCTAAAATATCCACATTCACACATCAAAAGTGGATTTTATTCATATATGGGGTGTATGGGTCCCTCCACCCTCTTATTTACGTGATTAATTAAGAAAACTAAGAACTCTAATATTCCAATTATCTTATGAAAAATTGGGAATATTACACTCGATTGCTATAATTAGTTTAAGCTCTCACTTATTTAATTATGAACTCATTCTTATAAGCTCAAAATTTATATATGTTATCCTTTGTGAATTTCCTCCCAAATTGAGAAATATTTTCAATTCCACCCAATGCAAAATTCTACCAAATAGTTACTATGTGAGTTGTACTTTTCCTTTGCAAGAAAATTTGAACCCATATAGCCTAGTGTTGCAAAATGGGATCTGAAACCATTATGTAATTCGCCTAGTCGCCTACTGGGTTGTATAACTACCACTATTACCCCTGTAATTTGATTTTTCTACAATTTTCCCTTTTAATCCGTTTTATGTTGTAACGATTAAACATGGATAAGAATCCTATCATGCAGTGTACTCATTTACTGAAATCTAATTTACATAATAATACCATTTAAATTAAAATTCATGCATAATACATGAAAATGCATAAAATATTATAGCAGAAACATAAATCTTGTTGTTAATAATATCTCAATAGGGGGTCTGAGTCGGGGCTTCAACTCCACATGGACAAAAAATTTCCTAAGTTGAGTACCCATCTAGTACCATCATAACTAGGTCAAGGTACCAAACCCAACGACCTCCTCCCAACCCATATAGTACCATCATAACTAGGTCAATATACCAAACCCAATGACCTCCTACCAACAATCTCACATCCCCCATCAACCCCACAACCTAGGTAGTGCACCCCGTTCTATACACATGTAGTCCATTGGGCTGTGCCACTATTCTTCAGGGGTGTCAAACTTAGCTAACTACGGATATTATAGAGCCCTATGGTCTCTAGGAGCTCCTACCGCTTCATGGGTCTCTAGGTACGCCTCTAACCTCACATTGTATTTTCCCTAAATCCTCCTTGGATTCTACATGGGGTTCGTCATGTCATAGGGTCATATCTCTTTCCCCTCTAGGGAGACCAGTCTTCTTACTAGTTAGAATGTTGTAACAATATATGTCCCATAATGCTAAAATCCACAATTTTATGCGCGTGCCACTCCCTTTCCACATGACACCCTCTAAATTCACTTTATGAACCATTGATAAAAAATAAGTGCATTTTTTACTTAGGCTTATTTTTATTATGTATTATCCACCTAGGGTCAATACCTATATCACTTACCCTTTAGCCCCCCTTTCACATTTGTGGAGTCTTAGCCCTCCATACTCTCTTATTCGAATTATTTTGCAACAATGATGTATTTTTTTGATATGAATGTAATTTCATATTCATAAAACTAGGATCTATGGCCCACAAATGTCTATATACAAACATAATTAACATAAAGCACATATGTACATGGGCAAACCAGCCCCAAAATAGTCCTTGACTGAAAAGCCTAAATATGATATGTACATCACATATAGGGGTCATCTTAGGGGTGTTACACACTACTCCCAACACAACTTATAGCATATTTTAGTAGCCATGCAAAGAATATAACAAATACCTAATACGGTTAAGCCTTATATAAGCCCCACATTAACCCTAACATCCCTTGTTACGTCCTAGATATTAAGTGATTACATTTCTTTTGTTATATTTTTATGTGGGCTAGAACCTCTCATGGTCCCATTTTATTATAATTGTACCCTTTGTCTCCTATTATATACTAAGGAGACCTAGTCTTAGGATCATCAAATATTTTCTTGTACATTGTATCATTGTAAAAGGAGGTTTCCTCTTCGAAGAGGACTTTAATTATTGGGTTATTATCATTTTTAAGGTATAAGGTTCATAAAATTTGGTGTCAAAGCTCATGATACTGAGTTTTGTTGCTTCAAATAGATCTTGGTTCACTAAATTTTTAGAGATATGCTTTATGGAAGTTATAATTATTGAATGCTCCTAAAATTAGTCTCAAATAGATCCCATTTTGCTATAATTTTGGATATATGCTGTAAGGAATTTAAGGCTATTGATTTTTCATGAAATAAGTTTCAAATAGATCAATTTGGATTAGATTTTAGTAAATGAGTGCACTGCATGATAGGATGCATATCCATGTTTAATCATTACTACATAAAACAGATTAAAAGGGAAAATTGTAGAAAAATCAAATTACAGGGGTAGTGGTGGTAGTTATATAACCCAGTAGGTGACTAGGGGAATTACATAGTGGTATCAGATTCTAGGTTGCAACACTAGGCTATATGGGTTCAACTTTTCTTGCAAAGGAAAAGTTCAACTCACATAGTAACTGTTTGGTAGAATTTTGCATTGGGTGGAATTGAAAACATTTCTCAATTTGGGGAAATTCACAAAGGATGACATATATAAATTTTGAGTAAGAATGAGTTCATAATTAAATAAGTGAGAGGTTAATTATAGAAATTGAGTGTAATACTCCCAATTTTTCATAAGGTAATTGGAATATTGGAGTTCTTAGTTTCAAACAAATGGGAGGTTTTAGATAGTGAAACATGTTAAGGAGAAATCTTGGGGAAAATTTGGTTCAAATTTCACAATTTAGTTTGCTATAATTTCAGATTTATATTATGTGGAAGCTAGGGTTTGTGAACACTCCCAAAATAAATATTGAACATGTCAAATTGGTATATTTGCTATATCTTCTTTCATGGGAATTTTCAGATTGTGAAATCTTTAGGGATTTCAAGAGACATATAAAAGTAACTTAGATACAAAATTCAGAATTATATTTGAATAGTTAGACACGTGATACACTATACAAGTTTTCACATGGGAAGAGGCCAAAAATTATCAAGTTTTGAGAAAGTTACCATAAGTTTCACTTGGCACATCAAATTCTAGTCATAGTGGTGGAATTGCAAAAAAGACATATCATAGTATTACAGGCCAAAGTTTCATATCCAAAAGGACTAAAATCTGAGATATATATATATATATATATATATATATATATATATATATATATATATATATATATATATATATATATATATATATATATATATATATTGTTTAGCCATTCATATATTCTCCAAATTAAGGTTTTAAATGTATATAACTTACACGTGACTAACTATTGATTAGAATATCCCCTTTTTTGGTGACTAGAAGTTGTGATAAAGATGAATAAATTTATTATTTTCCAACGTGCCTCCAAAGAAAGCTACTACACTAATAAAACCTACTAAAGGCTCATCCTTGACTCATGAATAAAGTGAAGAATTAGAATTTATATTATCTCAATTATAGAAGAAATGTAATGAAATGGATGGTAGGATGTTGAAAAAGTTGGATTCATTAGGTTCTTAAGAAAAAATTAAAATAGAAATAGAAATAATATGAATGAAACTAAGGAATAAATAAAACAATCCACCAGTAAAGAAATGAAAGAATTATAAAACATTCTATTAAAAACATCCTTAAAAGGGATGTGAAGATCCAAGGAAATAATCAACATAAGGAGAATCATGGTGTTGAGAATCAATCTCATATGGGGAGTATGCCATCACAATTAGAGAGCACATATATTTAATTGTAGAACCATAATAATGAATTTTCATTCCAATATCCACATAATCAAGGCTTTAATTAAACACCAAGGAAACACTACATTCAAAAGATTGATATGATGAATTTTTATAGACATAATATTATAACATGGATATTTTAGATGGAGCAATACCATTATCTACACCAAGTGGCATCCTTACAAAAGGTAAATATTGCATCCTTGTTTTTAGAACAAGACTAACATGTATGGTATCAATGGCTTTGTGAAAAGAACAAGGATCATGTTATATCTTGGTCCATTTTTATAGAGGAACTGATATAAACTATAAGGATATTAATAGCAATACATTCTTTAGTAAATTGGTAAATCTTTGAAAAAAAATGTCTAGCTACATAGCACATCCAACAATTCCAAAATTTGAGTCTTAGAGTAAAGAATATTTCAAAGGATAATTTGTTAGACCTATTTATGGGAACTTTAAATGAAAGCATACAACATACGGTGTGTCTCTTTGAACAAAAATATCTAGAGCATTCTTTCAATATAAAAATTAAAGCTGAAATTAAAAATGGGCACTATAAAATTGGTCACTAATAACTATAGAGAAAATCATGATCCATCTCCTAACCTCGCAAGGTTAACTTCTCAATAAATGGATGAAAGAAGAGAAAAGGGACTATGTTTCAACTGTGACAAAAATCATAACAAGGGGCATAAATGTAGTGAGAAGAAACAATTCTAAATATACTATGAAGATGAAGAAGATCAAGAAGTGGAAACTTCACAAGATCTAGAGCTAGGAGAAACTACTCAAAAATCTCTTGTCATGAAATATTGGCCAACATTAATACTCAAAAAACCCTTAAAGTAAAAGGATATATCAAAAATAGAAAGCTAACAATATTGATTGATTCATGTATTACCCATGACTTCATGAATTACAAATTAGAAAAACTTCTTAATTGATTTGTATATCCAACACCAAAATTATAAGTAATGATTGCAGATGGAGGTACCATAAATTGTTTAGGGAAGTTATGTAAGAGATTTGTTGGTTAGTATCACGATTAAAATCAAAATGGTTGGTGTTGCTGTTATATTATGGGTCCAATGGTTACAATCACTTGGAATAATGGGCCTTCATTTTCAAGATGTTTTTATAGGATTTTTCTCTGAAGGAAAGGAAATTGAGCTTAAAGGCATCCAAGGTAAACTTAGTAAATTTATAAGCTCTAATAGCATGAGAAAATTTCTTAAAAAGAGACACTAAGGTGTGATTGAAAATTTTTATTCATTAGATGTTAAAAAATATATATCCTTTGCTCCAATGGATCTATAAAAAGTTATCAACAATCATTCTAAGGTATTTGGAGAGATGCCTAAGTGTCTTCCACCTTCTTGAGATCATGACCATGCTATTCATTTGCACTATAAGTGTGCCACCTAACATTAGTCATTATAAGTATACACATACATAAAAGAGTGATATTGAGTGTATGGTTTAATAAATGTTAGATTGGGGTATCATTCAACCTAGCGATAGTGTTTTCTCTTCACCAGTGGTGATGGTTTTTAAAAAAATATGGTTCATGGTGTATGTGTTCAGATTACATACTACTCTGGAAAAATGAGAATAAAAAATAAGTTTTGTATTCTTCTCATTGATGAATTATTATATAAATTACATGGAACAATTTTCCTTACTAAGTTGGATCTTCATTCTGGATATCATATAATTAGAATAAAGTAAGGAGACATTCCCAAAACAACCTTTATAACACATTAAGGCCATTATGCGTTTTTGGTTATGCCATCTGGACTTAGAAATGAACCTTTAACATTTAAAATATTAATGGATTATATTTTCAAACCCTTAGAAAATAATTGTTATAATTATTTCATGACATACTAATCTACAAAAAATATTGGGAAGGGCATGTACAACATGTTGATAGGGTCTTAACATTATTAGAAAGAAAAAAATATATGCGAAGCGTTCCAAGTGTGCCTTTGGGTTTCAAGAAGTGGAATATTCGGGTCATATTGTATCACATGAGGGTGTCAAGGTGGATCCTAACAAAATCAAAGCTACAAGGGAATGGAAAATCCCAAATACCTTGAATAAACTTTGAGGATTATTAGGATTGAAAAGATATTACAATAAGTTTGTCAAGAATTATGGTCAAATAGTAGCGCCTATAACAAATTTTTTGAAGAAGGAAGCATTTTATTGGACTAAATAAGCAACCAAAACTTTTGAAGAACTTTAATATGCTACATGTACAATGTAATATTCCGAATCTGGAACAGCTTAGCAAGCCTGCTGAAATAACGCACTTATGAGAATTCTGTGCATAGAAATGAGTTTTCAGCTCCTGGATCCCTTAGATCATCTCATCTAAGATCTAAATCCAAAAGGAGAGAAAAAACAAATCAGACTAGGTGGGTTAAACAGATCTCCCACAAACTAGTCTAGCTGAAAATCACCCAAAGAGAGGGGCTGCAGCTATATGCAGAGGACTGCTTAAGAAATAATGCAGATCCATTGAAGCACAATATGAGGCTCATATGGAGGTTTAGAAATCATATATATAACATAAAATCAGATGTACATTACAGCCCATACATTGTACAAGATAAAGAATGAGACAATACAGGAAAAATCCTCAGAAATGAGGTGCTACAACCATAAGAAAAGACTGCATAACCATGACAACATTATTTTTAGGGGCTGAAGCAATATTTTATTAATATTCAGATATAGAGCAGATCTATACATGAAAATTTAGATCTAATACATATTTTTGTATAATAAATGCTGATCTATACATTCCCCTTGGGGTTTTGTGCAAAAAATGAAGCACAGAGAGTAGATCTGAGATCTAAAGTTGCAGATCTGCAGAATGATTCAAAAAATTTTGAATCATAAAAGGGTACAACAGATCATATCTGAAACAAACATGGATTGGATGGTTAATCCATGGATCACCATAGTGAGAGGAAGAATCCTAACACCGGAGATCTCTCCTCCAAAATGCAGACAAAACACCCTGCAACTTCTCCTTTGCAAAGAACGCAGTCTAGGGAGAGAAACTGCACTGTAGGCTCTGAGAATGATTTGGCCTGATGCCAAGGTCTAGATCTAAAGCTCAAAGTGCTAATTCACTCTTCC
This sequence comes from Pinus albicaulis, assembly GCA_034641835.2. Taxonomy (NCBI): domain Eukaryota; kingdom Viridiplantae; phylum Streptophyta; class Pinopsida; order Pinales; family Pinaceae; genus Pinus; species Pinus albicaulis. Next base: position 627,180,049 of record CM076576.1, on the reverse strand, counting down.
AGGAAGTTAAAAGACACACCTCACTGAGAAGAGCCACTAGTATAGGCTAGATCTGAGCAGATCTAGTGTCTTCCACTGCTGCAACTCACAAGGACAACCCAACCCTCAACAGGATCAACGCTATAGGTGTAAGGTGATCTTGGCCTAAAATCCTGATGTGGAAAGGGTAGCACAAGTCTCCTCCAAGAGTTTCTCAAGGAAGGAGGTGGGATTCCTGAACAAGAAGACCCAACAAGGGATGTCTGAGCAGACAATACCTTCAGAAATGATAATCTTCAACAAACCTCTCTTGTTGCTCTCCTCCTCCTTTTATAAGATTGGAGTCTTGTCAAAACCCTAAATGACTTCATTAGTTTAGCCTCTTTCACATGTAAAACCTCCTTCTAGAACTACGTTGTCCCTCCAAGAGGTTCAATGCATCTAGATTGCGCTGTTGATATGGTCATGGTTGACTTGGTCAAGTGATCAACCTCTTCCACACTCAAAATGTCTTCATTTTAACTGGTTAGCTTGATTTCCATTCACATTGAGATGTCTTTATTTAGGATCCACTCTTTGAGAATAAATGATGTTGACTTGGTCAAACTTGACCTTGTCCACATAGTCTAGACATGGTTCACACATGTGGATGCTAGATCTGGTTATTTCATGATCCCTTTTCACATCATCAGGGATTTTTATTCCTACTTGAGAAAATTATGAGCCTCCTTGCTCAATTATTCATCCATCTAGATTTCAAAAGCAAAATTAATATTCCTATTAACTGTAAGCTAATTTAGGAATATTACAGTCTCCCACTCCCAAATGTTGCTTGTCCTCAAGCAACTACAAGGGTGCTGCAAAAACCTTCGCTTTTTCTCTTGTGGCCTCCTCATCCAATAGTCTCCACCATTGTGCTGAATTTTCTGCAATAGTTCTGTATTCCAATGGTCCTCCCTCAATGTGCAAGTTGGCCCTTGGAGAATAAACCCAATGGCTCTCATCATGAAAGAATGGAAGGTTGTTATGGAAACCTTCTTGCTGATCCATGGCCTCCTCAAGATAGAAGTGATGACAATTATGGGGATTTTCATGATTCATGAAAGACTCCCATCTCCATGCTATCATCCAAATGAGGTGGATCACCTCCCAGCTTGGAAATCCATAGAAAAAATCCTCACCAACACATATGAGAGGTATGTTCCCATCAAACATATGGCTCACTTTACAAAGAGACAAGTGATTCATCAAAGTGACCATACAATATTTCATGCTCCCATTGAAGCATGTAGTGAAAAAAGAGTGGGGAACTCCTATCCCCAAGGACACATCCCACCAATGTGCCTCTCCTCCAACCATGTTCCCAGGAGCAAGAACATTTCCAACACATGGAATCATGATTAGAAGCATTCTAGCTTCCATGTATGATAAAGGAGAAGGAAGATGTTGTAATATTCCCATTTTAGCACACAGCTAAATGGAATATTAAAATTTTGTTTTTATCACCTAGCATCTTAATAAATGGGTAAGGGAACCGATTCTTATGGAATACATGAATAAAATCCCTCATAATGTGAAAGGGACCATCAAAGTAGCTTCATTTTTCACCCTCAAGTGTGAAAAGGGGCAAATGCATGAAGACAAGGTCAGGTTTGACCAAGTCAACAACACTGCCAAAGGAGTGGATCACTTTAGAAGACAGCGCAATGTGAATGAGGAAGAGGATATTTTGTGGAGGAAACCCTAATGAGTGGGGCCCATGGAGAGAGAGATTTCACTTGTTTAAAAGGAGGGCAAGGCAGCCATTATTATTCATGAATTTGATTATTGCCTTCATTATCTATTCAGACATTGTGCATTCGTTTGCTATTTAGCAAGAATTTTTGGTGAATTCCTATTTAGGATTCCTTCTCCTTCTTGAAAGGCCTCTTGAGGGATTTTTCTTCATTCTCCACATTTCTTGGCTCAAGGCCAAAGCCACCTCCTTCAGTCACAACGTTATTCTTGAAGCAGGATAACTTTTTGTTGGAGGGTGTTGTAGTGGGGACTCCACAACACCATTTCCTTGGCTCATCTTTCAGAGGAGGGAGCTTCTATTCCTCTGGGAGGTTATTGAGGGAGATTCCAGAGCATATTTCAGATCATTGGCATCAGGCGAAGCACTTCCCTTCACCAACATCGCAGTCCCTTCTCTAGACTGCGTTATTTCTGAGTGCAACTGTAGTGGGGACTTGCTCCACTATTTTGGAGGGTGAGATCTTCAAGGATTGGATCAATATTTCACCTGAGGGATCCTTTGGATGATATTCAACCATCATTTTTAGCATCATTAGATATCTACATCCATTTCTAGTTTTCTGAGTTGCAGCTGCTACCCAGGAACTCCGACATTTCTGTAGAATTGCCATTTTGTGTGTATTTCAGCCAATCCTTCTAAGGATTGTGTATTGTTGTATCCAGGGGTTGAGATATTGCTCCCCCATCTATGTTTGAGCTCCATATTTTTATATTCATGTATTGACATTATTTTTCAGCAGTTATCCTTCATAGACTGCGCAGTCATAGCTTGGCTTCTCATATGTAGTAGTGTATTTCATTATTATTCTACTTGTGTCTTTGAAGATGGATTTGCCTAACCTTGAGTGATCCTTCCCTCAAGATCTTGTACACTTTCTGCCACCATATTATTAATAATATGGCTATGAGATATTATTGTATTTTCTGAAGTTGATGTTATTCACTACTATTTCCAGTCATGTTTATGTATTGCTAGATCTCCACATTGGTAATATCTTGAGATATTCCCAATAGTGTAGCTGTTTCAATTTTGGAATATTACAATGGTATCAGAGCATAATCTTTGGCTCAGCCTGTGAGTCTCAGCCAAAGAAGATCAAGATGATGAAGAGGATGAGTGTACTCTCATCAATTTTGAGATCCAGAGGAGACCTCTCCAAGGAGGTCAAGAAGATTGAAGAAAAGGAAGAGGAAGGACCATGCACTTCCTATTCCCACAAAGAAGAAGACCACTAGCAGGAAGAACACTTGGAATTTGAAATTCTAAGTGAATACCTTGCTGAATACTGAGCTAAACCTAGAGCCTTCTAAGAGACTCTAGCTTTTCCACAATTTATTCAGCAGAAGTAAGAAAGAAAACCCCATAGTTATGGGATGATGAGAGGCAATAGATTTCTATTGTCCACATTTGATGGATCACTCACATGTGCAGCATAGGTTTTGGTGAAGAAGCTAGAGGCTTTCTTCTTGCTACATCCTGTAGTAGATAGAGAGGCTATAGAAGTTGCAGTGCTGCACCTTGAAGGTGAAGCAAATATTTGGTGGATCAGCCATCTAAGCCATGCACGGGTTTCAACTCTTGCTGGGTTTTCTCAAAGAATGATCAAAATATTTGGAAAAAAGAGGGAGGATCCCTCACCACCAGTTGATGAGGCATGTACCAACACTGTTGAGACCATGGAGGAGAAGCCTTCATCTTCAATAGTTTGGGAGGCCAACACTTATGAGGAGGAAACTATTGTAGCCCTGTAAGGAGCTTCCACATTTCACCAAGGTATGACTAAAAAGCCATCTCTTTTCATTTCAGCAAACACTTTGGATGGGTCTACATCATTGCATGCAGTTTACCTAGAGCAGCAAAATAGCACTGCGCTACACAAGAGCAGTGATGAAGAAAAGAGGAGCCATTCCTCATGTGAGCACTCAAAGGACATCTTCATTCAGGAAGCCATGAAGGAAGCAGTGAGAAGGAGTAGACATCTGGAGATAAGAAACTCTTTCTCCTCTCTAGATGACACTCTCTCAATGAGCATGCCACAACTCAAAGAGAGACTTCTACTGGCAACATATCCAAGGCCTCTTTGGTTTTGGAGGACCATGCATGAGGAGGAGATCTCAAGGGGAGATTTCAGTAGAGGTGCACTCCCACATATCATGGAGTGCAAGATTCTTCAACACTTTGAGGAGGATCTTCCATTCTCATAGGAGCAGATAGAAGATGGAGGAAATATTTGGATGGATAAAATCTCTCATGACTGTGTTGGAAATTTCTTGAGCCATGCACGTCATGATGGGAGATTTTTTCCTACCACCTATTTGAGTCCTTATAGGGTCAAATTGATCCTAGGGAAGATTGCATTTCAAGATCCCATGAAATGTAGGAATATGATTTGGGATGATGGTAGCTATCATTGGAGGATTACCAAGATGAAGGGTGGAATAAGGCATCCACAATTGGTTGAGTGGATGTGGATGGTGAGCAAGAAGCTGGTGAGATACTTACAGATTTATGATACTGGGCAGCAGGAGGCTTGGCTGCATTGGTTACTCTTGAAGGAGTTTGGCCATCACTTGGCATACACTCTTTCCAAGAGTATGAGGATGGAGAAGATGTGGTAGGATGCTGGCATCATGGAGCAGCAAAGATTATGGATGCATAGTGATGATGCAACATTCATATCATTCACTATATCTTCATCACATGTCTTGTATGATGAAAGCATGAGGAAGCAACAAGAAATTTTGTTGCTTGGGTTGTTCTTCGGAGAGCAAGGGCAGATTTGCTCTCATTTCTTGTATGATGTTGCAGGAGTAGGAGATGGTACTATCATGGTGCAAAGGGGATACTCCTTGGCCTTTGATGATCAAGAATTACTTCCACCTTGGGAGAGATTCCATATTTGCAGCAACATTTTTGGAGGGTTGCCTATTCATGATGAGGGCAACAACGTTGTACCATCTAGAGATTATCTAGTTCCTCATGCAAAGGAAGGAGGAGCTCTTGCTCTAAATAGAGGGATTCTTGAATCTTTGCAAGGAAGTCCCCAGGATCTCATGTATGGAGATCAAGGCACAACTCATGTTTTACATGTTCCATTGTTGAGGAGGTGTGGAACCTTGGAGAAACAGGGAGGAGATAGGGAGAAGACCCAACATCATGAGATGAGGAGTACACATCCATATTCATTTCTGAAGGTTGATGCACCTAAGAAGGTGATTGGATTGCTTAGTGGAAGCATGGAGATTTTTCTCCATTCATATATTCAGTCATCTCTTATTGAGGATGTCTCATTGCATGGAGACATTTTGCCGGGGAGACCACTGGACCAGCAGAGGAGGATGGATGCTTCACATGTTGGGGCACCACTCATTGATTTCATGAGGGTGGAAACCTTGGGAGAGCTGGGTACAGTGCTGAGAGTCTGGGGGAGACTCAAGGAGGAGAGAGGCATTCTCTCAACATCAATTTTACCCACTCAAATTTCAGATTCTGTGTGGTGGTAGAATCAGCAGGGGAAGGATAGCAGCCTTCCAACTTGCATCTTTGGCATGGGAGATACAAAAAGGAGGAGATGACCATATGATAGATATCCTTCATGATGAATCATCAACGCTATCACTATGGAGGATAGATCCATGTTGGAGCTCCAGGTTGTTGGTAGAGTGTTCCCAGGATTCTTTTACTTACATGATATTGTATGATCAACATATGAGGAGATGCATGGATCATGTGTAGATGGAGGAGATACATAACTCTTTAGAGGAGTTAGCACAACCACCTCTTTTCTATTTGAGGATGAGAGGAAACTCAATCTTCAGCCACTCCATTTGCATGAGAAAAACTTATGGTAGGGGTATTGTTTATTTACATTATGATTTGTATATTCATCCCTTAACCATATATGTACAAGATGTTGCTCCAAGGAGGAGCACTATTGGTGACCACTCCCTAGGAGTAATTAGGGAGGAAATGTATTTTGGAGGACATACTCACCTTGCACCATACATAATTCACCTTCTCCATACATTTGAGGAGAGTAGGACAGTAAGCAAGTGGTTGAGAGGCCACACTTTTTGTCATACTCTTTTGCAGTTGAGGGTCAAACTGCATTGGTTACAATTGAGGGACCATTGTCCTTCTCCCTTTCCACACATGAAAGAAAGCATGGTTCTCATTAGGGTTCATTATGTTGCGGTTTTCTTTATATTTATTGAGAGCATGATTGGGGGAATGGCACATTGGTTGGATGTGTCCCTTGGGGGAGAGATCTCCCACATTATTTGCACTGCATGTTCTAATGGGAGCATGAGAGCACATGTGGCCACTACAGCAAAGCAATTGTTTCTATTTGAGGTGAGCCATATAATTTATTGGATGCCATATGATGGTGACTTCCAACTCATCACATATGAGATGATTTGGGACAACATGTTTCATAACGTTGGAGAAGAGATCCTTGGAGGTCTAGTCTTCATCTTGCCACTTGAGGGAAACATTATTGCAGCCGAAGATCAGTATATACTCTACACTTATCCTAAGTGGAGAGGAGGATAGTGCGGGGTAGGATATTTTGTCTACCAAGATCAGATTTTTGGCCCACCTATATTGTAGGAGCCAAAGGCGAAAGGTGATTGTCAGGAGTTGCCATGTTGGGAGGTAACTCACTCTGTATGGATGATTGCTTGGGGGATGGAGGATCTACATGAGGAATATGTTCCTCAACACATTTCAGACTCCATGCCTTGGGTGGATATTTTCCAGTTCTATCCTTGCAGTTGCTTGAGGACAAGCAACATTTGGGAGGGGAGGACTATAATATTCCCATTTTAGCACACAGTTAAATGGAATATTAATTTTTTTTTTTATCACCTAGTAGCTTATTAAATGGGTAAGGTAACCCATTATTATGGAATAAATGAATAAAATCCATCATAATGTGAAAGAAATCACCAGAGTAGCTGCATTTTTCACCCTCAAGTGTGAAAAGGGGCAAATGCATGAAGACAAGGTCAGGTTTGACCAAGTCAACAACGCTGCCAAAGGAGGAGTGGATCACTTTAGAAGACAACGCAGTGTGAATGAGGAAGAGGATATTTGGTGGAGGAAACCCTAATGAGTGGGGCCTATGGAGAGATAACTTTCACTTGTTTAAAAGGAGGGCGAGGTAGCCATTGTTATTCATGAATTGGATGATTGACTTCATTGTCTATTCAGACATTGTGCATTCTTTTGCTGTTTAGCAAGAATTAACGGGGAATTCCTGTTTAGGATTCCTTATCCTTCTTGAGAGGCTTCTTGACATAATTTTCTTCATTCTCCACATTTCTTGACTCAAGGCCAAAGCCACCTCCTTCAGTCACAGCGTTATTCCTGAAGCAGGATAACTTTGTGTTGGAGGGTGTTGTAGTGGGGACTCCACAACACCATTTCCTTGGCTCATATTTTAGAGGATGGAGCTTCTATTTCTCTGGGAGGTTAGTGAGGGAGATTATAGAGCATATTGCAGATCATTGGCATCAGGCCAAGCACTTCCCTTCAACAACAGCACAGTCCCTTCTCTAGACTGCGTTATTTCTGAGTGCAACTGCAGTGGGGACTTGCTCCACTATTTTAGAGGGAGATCTTCAGGGATTGGATCAGATTTTCACCTGAGAGATCCTTTGGATGATATTAAGCCATCATTTGAAACATCATCAGATATCTACATCCATTTCCAGTTTTCTGAGTTGCCGCTGCTACCCATCAACTCTGACATTTCTGCAGAATTACCATTTTATGTGTATTTCAACCAATCCTTCTAAGGATTGTGTATTTTTGTTTCCAGGGGTTGAGATATTGCTCCCCCATCTATGTTTGAGCTCCATATTGTTATATTCATGTATTGAAATTATTTTGTAGCAGTTCTCCTCATAGACTGCGCAGTCATAGCTTGGCTTCTCATATGTAGCAGTGTATTTCATGATTATTCTACTTGTGTCTTTGAAGATGGATTTGCCTAATCTTGAGTGATCCTTTCCTCAAGATCTTGTACACTTTATGCTACCATATTATTAATAAGATGGCTATGAGATCTTATTGTATTTTCTGAATTTGATATTATTCACTGTTATTTCCAGTCATGTTTATGTATTGCAGGATCTCCACATTGGTAATATTTTGAGATATTCCCAATAGTGTATTTGTTCCAATTTTGGAATATTATAGATGTTCCCTCATGTTAAACCACCAAATTTTTACCCTTAACTTCCATAGAATAAGAGATGACAGGTGCCTCTCCCAACACTTGTTTACTGCCCCATCCCTCCTGGATGCTTGGAGAATGTGCATCATTGTTGGTGTAAAAGAATCACACCATGAAGAATATAATAGCTTTCCAAGATCCTCCAAGGAATGACTTGCATCAACATAGTTCATGGCCTTGAGTGGCCCATGAAACCCATCATAAATAGTGCCCCCTTTTGGAGCAATGTCCTGCAAATGAGTGTTAGAAAAATATAAGCATATAGGAGATACATGATAATATTTAGAATGACAAGTCCCTCTATATACTTGCTTTTGATTAGTGAGGTAACTCATGGATGAGTTCCCTCTCACACTCAATGAGTAAGGAGATGCGAATGATGGCTCTTCCCAAGAGCTGTTCCTCCTCATCTACCAAGTAATCCATGTACATCTTCATATGAGAGTGCATCTCTTCCTTGAAACCTTCCCATATGAATCCACCCAAGAGAGTATGATATGCTCTAATGAAACCAGTGGATTTGGAAAGCAGGATCTCATAGGTTGCATCTAGTAGTCCCTCCTTGAGCTTGGAGTCTCTATTCAAAAGGATAACATTATACAAATAGATGACTCCATCAACTACCTTAAACCTCTCATCCACAACTTCCCCATCAAGAACCCCACATGTGAAAAGGTCCTTGGAGTATTCCATCATGAGTTGGGAATCCCAATAAGGATCTAGACTCCCCAAAAATGACAGCGCTATAGAGGTCTGAAATGCTGCCCCTGTCATACATGGTTCCCCTCTTTAACATCCTTGATATCAAAATCACATGTTGGAGCATCTTAATCTCCCTTTTGATGCCTCCCTTGCAGCTGATCTTGCTCAAGACAAGATTGAAGCATATGGAAATCAACTTCCCCTCAGAAAGTCCTTGTCTTCCAATAATTCCTCATTTTGGCCCATTCATACAAGAGGGTTAGCATCCCCTTGCCATGTTCAGAAATCTCCTTGGTGAATGAAGAAATCATGGGCTACCCCAAATATATGGAGTTTCCATGTGTCCTCATGCTCATGCCATCATAGACTTCTGGTTTCTCCTCTCTTAGTGTAGATAGCTGAGTGGGAGTTAGCAATGTCCCTTTCAGGAAATTGCTCATCTCGCTTTTGAATCCATGAGAGATTTTCTACATTGTGCTAGCTTCTCCCAAGGCTCCCTCCTTAGCCAAGTATGCATATGCTTCCCATAGTTGAGAGAACACTTTAGATTTTCTCCCATCAAGAGGTGCTCCTGGTAAAATACCTCCTTGTAGAGAGGTATCAAGGCATAGAGTAGAATGTGGATGTAGGTATATAGATTTTCCCCTACCTTTACTGCATAGATCCTCTTGCCTTCTTTGTACTTTCAAGATTTGAAACAGAGAAGGATCCATGCTCTTCATCTTGTGATTCCATTCCTCCTCTTTTCCTCCTTCTATCTTTAAGATCTCATCATTTGACAATGATGGTACATGCTGCTCATGTGTTATGCCAAGAGCTCTATGTGTGAGATCTTGTGGGACTCCTTGAAAGAGTGCAAGAGTTTCTTTCCTCGGAGCAAGTGCTCCATCCTCCTCTTCATGAGGTTCTTGAGGTGCCATTGTCATGATTGCATTATCATATCCTACCTTTCCCTCCTTCTCTTCAATAACTGAAATTGCCTCATCATCAACAAGAGACCTTAGATCTTGGTCATCTATTGAAGGAGGAATATCCATGCTTTCCTCTTGAGAAGAGAGCCCTCCATCCAAAGGAGATCTTGCCCTTGGAAAGCCATCAAAAAATATTACACCTTCCTCCATGGTTTTCAGAAATGGAGTTGGATTCATAGACCCTTCCAACTCATGCAAAAGATTTGTCTGATGTGGTTTTATAGTGTCAACAGAAGATGTTACACATGGAGCTTCATCAAACCTCTCTATCAGTCTTGCAATAAACCTTGCATAAATAGGTGTATTTGCATTCTTCAAGGATAAAGAATCAAACAACCACCAAGCATATGCCTTACCTTCAAAATGCAGCGCTGCTACTGCGATGGCTTCAATATCTGAAACTTGATGTTGTTGCACAAAGTTGTCTAGCTCCTCCACCCAAACCCTAACTGTATTTTTAGGTGATCCATAAAAGATAGATAGGTAGAATCTACCCATACCATGCTCCTCCTCCTTTGTTCCTTTGTTCTCCTTGATCTTGCAGAACCCTTGGAAGTTCAAGTTATCTTTGAACTCCTTGGATTGAGCTTCATACTCCTGCAAATACTCTCTGAGAGTCTCCTTCTCGGGTACACCTCCTTTCTTCCTCTTCATGAAGAAATCAATGAAAGAATGTTGAAGCTTTGGTGATATGGCTGAGTGAAAATATCCATTAGATGAGGATTTAGAATTTTCCTCATGTATATACCTTGTATATCTGATCGGAAGATCTTCTTGCTCTTGAAACCCTCTAGGAGTTTCACTGCTCCTTCTCTCTTCTTCTTGTGCAACCTCCTTGGAGAGGTTCCTACTGGATCTGAAAAGTGGTGAGAGTAAACTCATACTCTTCATAATTCTGAACTATAATACTTCTCTTTAGTCTTATGATATCTAGATATCATAGGCGGAGCCAGAGATCATGCTTTGATACCACTGTAATATTCCAAATCTGGAACAGCTAAGCAAGCCTGCTGAAATAACGCACTTATGAGAATTATGTGCATAGAAATGAGTTTTCAGCTCTTGGATACCTTATATCAGCTCATATAAGATCTAAATACAAAAGGAGAGCAAAAACAAATCAAACTAGCTGGGTTAAACAGATCTCCCACAAACTAGTCTAGCTGAAAATCACCCAAAGAGAGGGGCTGCAGCTATATGCAAAGGACTGCTTCAGAAATAACGCAGATCCATTGAAGAAAAATAGGATGCTGATATGGAGGTTCAGAAATCAGATATATAACAAAAAATCAGATGTACATTACAACCCATACACTGTACAAGAGAAAGAATGAGACAATACAGGAAAAATCCTCAGAAATGAGGTGCTACAACCATAAGAAAAGACTGCATAACCATGACAACGTTATTTTTAGGGGCTGAAGTAGAAGTTTATTAATATTTAGATCTAGAGCAGATATGTACATAAAAATTTAGATCTAATACAGATCTGTGTATAAGAAATGCTGATCTATACATTCCCCTTGGGGTTTTGTGCAAAACAGGAAGCAAAGAGAGTAGATCTGAGATCTAAAGTTGCAGATCTGCAGAATGATTCAGAAATTTCTGAATAATACAAGGGTACAATATATCAGATCTGAAACAAACATGGATTGGATGGCCAATCTATGGATCACCACAGTGAGAGGAAGAATCCTAACACCAGAGATCTCTCCTCCAAAATGCAAACAAAACACCTTGCAACTTCTCCTTTGCAAATAACGCAGTCGAGGGAGAGAAACTACACTGTAGGCTCTGAGAATTCTTTGGCTTGATTCCAAGGTCTGGATCTAAAGCTCAAAGTGCTAATCCACTCTTCTAGGAGGTTAAAAGACACACTCACTAAGAAGAGCCACTAGTATAGGCTAGATTTGAGCAGATCTAGTGTCTTCCATTACTGCAACTCACAAGGACAACCCAATCCTCAACAGGATCAATGATGTAGGTGTAAGGTGAGCTTGGCCTAAAATCCTGATGTGGAAAGGATAGCACAAGTCTCCTCCAAGAGCTGCTCAAGGAAGGAGGTGGGATTCCTGAACTGGAAGACCCAACAAGGGATGTCTGAGCAGACAATACCTTCAAAAATGATAATCTTCAACAACCCTCTCTTTTTTCTCTCCTCCTCCTTTTATAATATTGGAGTCTCGTCAAAACCCTAAACCACTTCATTAATTTAGTCTCTTTCACATGTAAAACCTCCTTCTAGAACTGCGTTGTCCCTCCAAGAGGTTCAATGCATCTATACTGCGCTGCTGATATGGTCATGGTTGACTTGGTCAAGTGATCAACCTCTTCCACACTCAAAGTGTCTTCATTTTAACTAGTTAGCTTTATTTACATTCACATTGAGCTGTCTTTATTTAGGATCCACTCTTTGAGAATAAATGATCTTGACTTGGTCAAACTTGACCTTGTCCACATAGTCTAGACATGGTTCACACATGTGGATGCTAGATTTGGTTATTTCATGATCCATTTTCACACCATGAGGGATTTATATTCCTACTTGAGCAAATTCTGAGCCTCCTTGCCCAATTATTCATTTATCTAGATTTCAAAAGAAAAATTAATATTCCTATTACCTGTAAGCTACTTTAGGAATATTACATACAACTTTCATCATGGCGAAACCCAAATTCAAAAAAATATTCAGTGTGGATTTTGATGCCTCATGCCATGGAATTGGTGAAAATTTGATGCAAGAAGGCCCCTTTCCTTTTAAAATATAAAAATTAAAGGAAAGAACTTACTCATACCGAGAAAAACAAATGTTGGCCATACTACATGCAATTAAGAAATGAGTTCAGTACATAATAGGAAGACAAATCAAAGTAAAAATAGATCATGATAGTTTGAAGTAATTCTTAGATAAAATAATACCTTTAGAAGATAAACACAAAAGGGTAAAAGAGATGTTGTGTTATGACTTTGAAATTGTCTACAAAAATGGAAAATAAAATACCTTGGTAGATGCACTCTCAAGGAAAGAGGAAGGCACAAATGGTCTATTATGCGCTATTTCCATTCCACAATTTGATGAGGTGGAAGAGAAAAGGATGGAATGGGAGAAATATGAGAAGATATGCAAGATCAGTCAACAACTACAAGAGGATCCCAATGCAGTAGAAAAACACTATGTGGAAAAATGATTTTTTTTGGTATCAATATTGCTTATAGTTATTCTAGAATTCTCAAATAAAAAAAAATTCATTTTAACATTAGACACTTCTCCTATAGGAGGAAATTTAGGGTTCTTGAAGACATACCATAGGATCAAGAAATATTTTTTTTGGGAAGGCCTTAAAACATATGTGTAAAAGTTTGTGGTGGAATGTTTGGTATGCCAAAAAAATAAGGGAGAGACAATCAAGAAGCTATGGCTCCTTCAACCATTAGCCATACCAAACAATCGTTGGGAAGAAGTTTCAATGAATTTTATTAGATGTTAATCCAAATATGAAGGAAAGAGTGTCATTATGGTGGTGGTATATTGAATTACCAAGTATTCCCATTTTCTCTCTCTTTCTCATCCTTTTAAATTAAGTATAGTTGTAGAGGCATTTAAGGAAGCAATCCAAAAGCTACGTGGGATACCAAACATTTTTGTTAGTCATAGTACCCAAATATGAAGGAAAGAGTGTCATTATGGTGGTAGATCAAATGACAAATTATGCCCATTTTTTCTCTCCTTCTTATCCTTTTAAAGTAAGTATAGTTGTACAAGAATTCATGGAAGCTATCCAAAAGCTCCATGGAATACCAAATATTATTGTAAGTGATAGAGACCCAATTTTCACTAGAAAAAATTTGAATGGATTATTTTCTTGTTTGGGTACTCAATCTACTTACAACTCATATTATCATCCTTAATATTATGGGAAAACTAAGAACGTGAATAAATTTTTAGAAGGATATCTATGGTTTTTTGAAAATGATAAACAAACATAATGTGTCAGATGGTTTCCATTAGAAAAATAATGGTACAACAAATCCTTCTATACCTCATTAAAAATGTCATCATTTATGACACTTTATGGACATAAACCTCCATCCATCATATCATCCTTGAAAGGTACTATAAAGGCTAAAGCAGTAGAGGACCACATACTACACCAATAAGAGTTTGTCAAATTATTGAAGGAAAACTTGGTTATGGCACAAAATATGATGAAACAAAAATCATATCAACATCAAAATGAATGGGAATTTGAAGTGGGTGATTGGATTTTTGTGAGACTACAACCATATAACATATGTCCCTCAAACAAAAAAATAAGGACAATAAACTATCACTGAGGTATTATGACCCCTATAAGGTGTTGCAGAGGATTGGAAGTATGGATTACAAATTGCAGTTGCCTCAATATTCATGTATACATCCAATATTCCATGTTTCTTGATTAAAGAAGGTAATCAATGACAAGATCCTAGTTCAAGCTATTATATTGGATATTAGTGAAGAAGGGAAAATCATACTAGAATCAGAAAAAATATTGGAATTAAGGTCTATGTTGTTGATAAATCAAGTAATTACTGAGTAGCTCATCAAATGGAAGAACATACTAGTGGAAGAAGTGACATGGGAAGATGATTTGTTCATTGAAAAAACCTACAGATAATCAAGTGTTCATGAAAACATTATTTGAAGTGGAGGGGCATGCTAAGCTCTATATAAGCCCCATGTTAACCCTAAAGCCCCTTATTAAGCCCTAGATATTGAGCGGTTAAATTTCTACTATTGTACTGTTATTTAGGTTAGAGCCTCCCATGGTCACATTTTATTATAATTTCACACTTTGTCTCCTAGATATATATTAATGAGGCCTAGTCTTAGAGTCATCAACTATTGCCTTATACATTGTATTCATTGTAAAAGGAGGTCACCCCCTTGAAGAGGACTATAATTATTGGTTCTTTATCACTTTATGTTGTAAGGTCCATAAAAAAAATTCGCGCACTTGTTGTTTTGTTTGCATACAAGTGGTAGCAGGAGTACATGATCAACAATCTAAGGTAATAATGCTTATTGTTTCCCTATAACAAGAGAAATTCTCAGTACTCACAATTTTTGTTAATGAATCTGAAATATTTTGCAAAGTGTCGACCTTTTCTAGTAGCACCTTCTTATCTTCAATCACATCTCTCACAAATTGATAATGAACATCATTTATGATTTGTATTAGGATGAGAAGTATGGTTATTCACCAAAAATATTACACTCTGGCTATCGCAATATATCCTTACAACTTGTTGTACCAACCCAATGCTTGAACACAATCTATGTACCCATACTAGTTCATTGCTTGCATGAGTGGCTACCATGTATTTAGCTTCTATAGTTGAGAGTGCCACTATAGATTGTCTCTGCTCATCCAACTGATTGCTACTCCAAATAGGTTAAGAACTTACCCACTACAAGATATTCTGTGTTCTATACCCCCAACCCAATCAACATAAAAAAATCCATGTATGTCTAATAATTTATCTAATCTCAATCTTCCTTGGTAGCACAATCCATAACTAGTAGTTCCACACAAATACCTAAAATCATATGTTTTTTTTTCCAATGCTCCTTCCATAGTTTTGACATATACCTACTCAACACTCCCATTACATGTGTAATATATGGTATAATAAAAACCATTCCATACATCAAACTTCCAACTGCATTAACATATGGAACAAGGGACATATCCTCTCCATCTTCCTATCTTGGGACACTAATCTACAAATAAATTTACATTTACTAGAATATGGACCTCTATAGTTTACATTCTTTCATATTAACCATCACCAATATTATATTGACATACTTCCTCTAATTTAACTAGAGTTTCCTCTTTGCCCAATTCATTTTATATTGTAGGCCTAAAATTAAATTTGCAACACTAATATCCTCTGTGTCAAATTTAAAGGAAAATTAAATTTTCATTTCCTAGACGATTTCCATGTCATTTCCAATTTGCAACATATCATATTGGCACATACAAGGCCTAAATAATAAGATTATAATTTACTAATTTAAAATGCACACAATGATCTTCTTTATTCCCTGTAAATCCACATCCTAATATATAAGTATTGAATTTTCAACACCACATCCTTAGTGATTGATTTAATCCATATAGGGATTTTTCTAGCATGCATGCCATCTATGTTGTGTATGTGTTATATTATTTCCACAACTAGTGTCACATGTTGTTATGTTGTGATGGGTACAACATAGGAGGTCGCAGGGAAGCATTAGCTCCTCTGCACAAGGTTTGAGCAACGCCCCAACTTTTTTATTATTTAGACCCAATAATGGTTAGGTGGACCCAAGGATGGTGGGAAGAGGCAAGGATGGTTGGAATACCCACCCATGGTTTTTCACATGGTTTTTTTCACATCTGGTCTAGGGAACTACAATTTTGTTCTAATCTAGGGTTAATGGATTGGGGTTTATGAACATAATGAAAAATCAATCTAGTTTTCCTGGTTTTGGGTTTGTTACATGTCATTTTGTCACCATGAAACTTGAAAGTTAAAATGGATCTCTCGCCATCCATACACATGTTTCAATGCACTCCCTTGCAAGTTAAACATATAAAACCCTTGAAGAAATTATGAATTTTGGGTAACATGGCCTTTTAAACTGTTTAGTATGACATGCACACTTTTCCTAGTAAGTTTCTGTGCATGTGCAGCTTCTTCCATTGAAACTTGCGCATAACTTCTCTTTTTCTTCCACTGTAGACTGCACACATGACTCAATGAAAAGTAAAAATAAAAAGTAAGTTCTAGAAGCCTTGTTGGGTGAATATATCCCAACTAGAAGCTTCTTGGTCATATCTATTCGAGCCTTACCCCTCATAACATGGAGCTAATTCCCTTTCATCAAGGAACCCTAATCCCACTATTAATGGATCTTATCCCTCTTTGATGGATATGAAACTTCCTCTACTTAGCCTATAAATTGAGTAGAGGTTAGAGGGTTAGGGGAGTTCACAAAAGGTAGTATTATGCTGTTCAATTAAGATTTGGAAGCTTATCATCCAAGAAGAGGGTTGGAGGAATTTTTGAGGAACCTCATGTCATCAAGGCACATGTTGTAAGGCTCTTACAAATCTTATCAAGCATTGAGGAGCTGCATCGGGAGGGATCAGGGATCTCCATCAAGAATTTTACAAATAGGTAGGGCACCACTCTCCTTCTCTTTTTTTGAAGATTTAAATGAAGTATGCTTAGGTAAAGAGCTATTCAATTGTTTGTTTGTTTCTAGTTTTCGCTTATGAATCTAGGGAGGGTGCTCTTGTCCACCAGAGGGATTTGTCCGCATAAAAAATTGGTGACTCTGCTGGGGAACCTCTTAGTTATATTCCTTTTTCTTGGTTTTCCTTTCTGATATTTTTGTTTGACTATATATGAGTATTGGAGAAATAGTGACTTTTAAGATCCTCTAGGTTGATTTCATTGATTTTATTTTTTCTTGAACTTTCCTTGATTTGTGTGGTTCTACTTCAACAACAGAGCACATATTTACGTAGTTTTCCTTCACCAACAGTGCACATATACATTGGGCTTAACTGTCTACCTGCACAAGCCTTAGAATTTTTTGAAAAAAATAGCTTGTCTTCTGGTGAGGGTTCGAATTTTAATTTTGCAATGGTCATTATGCTTTTTTTTTATCTTCAGAGTCCTTCTGTGAGCTTGTTTGAATGTCATAGTGAATTCCTATTGAGAGTCAGTCCTTTTCACATTTTTGAGTAGGGTTTTATCTAGATTGTTTACTGATTTATCAAAATAAGATAGGTTGTTGCTTAAGATCAATGTTTCCCTCTCTTTTTATGTCAAATGCACAAGATTAATTATTAATCTCACTTATTTGAGTGAAATAATTTGTTTATTTGTGAAAGATATTCTAGATTAGTGAAGTTAGGGTTTTCTCAAAAAATTTATGTTTTAGTGAAAGAGTGCTTCTATTCGCTGAATGTTAAAAGAAAATCATTCCTTTTCAGTGTTGAAGTTTTCACAATTGTACTTATAGACATCATTAATTTGAAGCATTCATTACAAAATTTTCATTTTAGGATTTTATTGGTTTCTCCACAAAATTTGAAGATTTGTGAGTGATTGCTTGTGAAGGAGACTTTCTATGTTTATTTGATTTATTAAGCGAATTGAAATTTTGCTTTAATTTCTGCAAATGAATAGTTTTAAAACTAAAATTTTCATTTTTTGAAAAATAACACTACTAGAATTTGATATTTTTTCATTTCTCTTTAAAATCAAAGAACCTCTCACTCTCCTATAACTAGGAATTCATTGAAAGGAAACATTACAATTTCATGTTTGATTCCATTAGAGTATTTTGAGTCAGTCAAAATATCATTAGTTTCATGTCCATAACCCTCTGAATAAGTAACAACCTAATAACACAATGTTAATTAAAATTAATCTAGAATTTTTACATTTTTAGGGCTCATTCCACCAACATAGATAAGGTTAGTGCTTTGGAATAGGGAAGTGAGTAAACATTCCAAAACTATAAACAAATAGTAGAATATTGCGGTAGGGAGTAAATCCAGTTAATATGATTTTTCTATGGGCATCTTCTCTTACACAAGAGTCAAGCACAAGGTCATATCGGACCTGGTGAAGTAACCGTACCTGCTTCATTGGTTACGATAGAAGATTTGCATGCATTACACACAATGCCGAAAGGTACTTGGGGTCACTTGGAATTGAACCTTGGATTTTCCATGTCGAGGAGTTTTCAAGGGGATTGAGCTTTGTTACTCTTCCCTTGTGTGTATGTCAGATCTACAATTGTTCCCCCCAGGTTGAATTGTTATAGTTGGTAACCTTAGCGACCATAATATTGGGGATTTTTCCTGAGGTGAAGGCAGAGGGAAGGTCTCTATTGTACCTGTAAAAGATGTTGACTAGACTCACTTGGACTTTTTGGAGGGTAATATTCACTCGAGATGGCATAAGTGGAGTAACTTGCACCAAATTGTTTCATTAAGCAGGTTGTCAGGGTAATTTGTTCCATCCGCTTTATTTATATATTTTCACATTAATTTCTACGAATTTGGATTTCATCACCAACTAGTTATTTCATTGTGAAAAGACTATTTATGTGGTTTGAATCCTAGATTTATTAGTGTGTGTTAATTTGTTTGATTTTAATTTTATGAAGCTTTAGGTGTGATTTCTTGATATTTTTGGAGTTCTTAATTAAAATTCATCGTGAATGATACACCAAGGAATTCACAGAGAATGTAGGGTAAAACCCTTGAGTATACACCGAGTCAATTAGAGAAAATTAAGGATGAAAGAGAAAATTCAACAGGATATGGGTCTTCAGATCAACTTGAAGCATCTACCGTGGTAGAATCTAAAACTGAAGTGAATCAAATTCAAGGATTTGAAATAGACTTAGAATAAAATGAACCAGTAGTTACTAAAACTATTATATAAGAATATGATACCGGTGAGGTCTCAGACATAGTTAACTAAGCCAGAAATTTCTGAACATGAGTCTGATGTTTCGAAACTGTAGTCTCCTTCAAACATTATAGCCCCCACTCCTTATCTACATTCACCTAAAGTAAAACTTATTATTACAGAGAATCTACCTCCTGGTCTCATTAGTATCGAAGATATCACTTCAAAGGATGAAGAAGAATCTCCAAGTAGTCCATTTTTTGCTGCCAAAATTACCCTTCCTCTAGACCTTCCTATTTCTCCTTTTCGAAAGGATCCTTGGTACCTTACACATTTTGACTTTTTACATTCATCTGGTTTAGGTCATCCATGTCACTGCTTTCCTTTTTACTGTTTTCCCATAGCTTATATATTAGTAATTATTTCTGGAAGAATGTCTACTGATACATCCATGTTTTCAAATTCTCTAGAAACATTGATATATGGTGGTCCGTCAGTTCCTTCTGGATATCAATCACTTTATGGGAATTTTTTAGGAGCTTCTCCTTCTCCTCAAATTTCTACTATGTTAGCTGTTTTATCAACTTATAATACCAAAATTTTGACCTTAGATCATATATTCATATGATTTCTGGCTTTGTAGGTAATCCTCAAGTTAACCCAACATGTGGATATAATCCGCCTAGGGGGAAACCACCTCCACCTGCATATCCTACAGTTGCAGGACAAACTTTAATTGGAAACTATCAAAGTTATTTTCATATGCCTCAAGTTGGTTTAGGTCAACCCTTTGTGTCACAACCCTTAGCGAGTGCTCCTTATCTTGGGATGAATACCATTTGGAACCCTTCATTTTCTCAATGTCCTTTGCAAGTTTCTCTGCAGACACCCATTTACCAACCTTCTCAGCCAACTGGATAACTTTTTCTTACTAAATTCCAGTGACTTGTTCAGGGGATTCCTCAAGTTAATCCATAGATACATGTTCAACAACAATGTCAACAACCTAGTCCGAGTAGCCCACATACTCCTATCTAATATGTTGCACAAAAATTTGTTCTGCAACCAAGTACACATCAAACACCTATCCTAGGAGTACCTCAAACTTATTTTCCAATTATCCCTCAAGTATCAGTGCAACCTATTACATAGGCTATCCCTCAGACATATGTTTATCAAGCTGGGCCTATAATCTAGTCCATACCTCAAATACCTTTGGGACAACCTAATATAGGAACTTCGCAAGCAATTTTTCAAATCCAACCTTTTCATGGCCATTTCTTTCAAGGTAAACCTTTTCAAGGTCAACCGTATCAGATTCAGTTATTTCAAGGACAACCTTTGCAAAGCCAACCCTTTCAATGGGTTGTATCAATTGGGACATATGTGCGAAAATATACCTTTCTAAAGTCAACCATACCCTAGTCATATGTTTAAAATTTTGTCTCAAACTCATTTTGGTATTGTTAACCCTTGTTATCTTGGAGGAATGAAAATCCCAACTGCTTAGGCTATTTCAGGATATCTTGGATATTCTTCTCTGTGTACTAGACTTGTCCCAGAGGGTTATCGATTTTCACAATAAGATCCCAACTCACAGTTACAGTTTATTTCAACTTTGGATTTATCAAATTTGTCTCGGCTAACGAATGATCCGATTTACTATTTTCCATTTTGGCTAGAAATTCCCACAAAGTTTCCGAGTTACATTCCAAAATTTGAAGATAAATCACGAGAGGACCCTTCAAACCATGTCATGTTGTATCATGTTTGGTGCACATCAAATTCATTAACCGATGATTGCATTCGATTAATTTGTTTTCAACGAAATTTAACCGGTTCGGCAACAAAATGGTACATTGAATTACCATGAGATTATTTTCACAACTTAAATGCCCTAGCTACTGTTTTCCTGACCCATTTTTAGTTACCCATCTGTTACAATAATAGTACCAAAATTTTGACCTCATTAAAACATAATTAGTCTACCTATATTTCTGATTATATCCATGAATGGAGACGTAGGCTTCGTTTGGTTAATTTTTTCATTCCAAATCAGATTTTGGTTGAATGGTTTACCAAGTCTTTACTTTCAGTCATTAGTGATGATGTTTCCAAGGGAGATGCTGTAACTGAATAATAAGTTATTTCTCCTGCCCAATATCTAGACCTTGTTTACATACAATCTCGCACTTTTTATGACAAAATTACGGATTTGCCTCGCCCTGGTAAAATAACCACACAGATTTTCGAAATTCATGCCACTGACAGTGTAGTTGGTTTTGTTAGTCAATCTAAGAGTAAGAAGAAAAAATAAAAATATAATACTCCGATTATAACTTTACCAGATTCACCTAAAGGAAATACTTCTCTCAAAAATACTTCTGAGATCAACGTTGTAGATTCATATACCAGTAAAAATAAATTAGTCAGAGGTAAGAATAAGGGGAAGGGTAAAGCGAAAAAAAATAATTCCTCGAAAGAAAAATCAGATAAAACTGAACCATTCGACGAAAATAAAAAGCCTCGCTATCGTTGTTTAATCTTTGATGAATATCATTACACCAAGGAGTGCCCTCATCGCACTGAGGTAACTAAATTCACCAAAGGTTCACTCACCCATGCTGTTTTGAAGGATCCATTTCCTTCTTAAGATAGGAAGATGTTCTCTCATAATCCTTGTTATATTCCATCTCATTAATAGATATCATGATGATGTCTTCTCAAGTTATGGTTGCTACAACATCTCAAGACTACGGTTCTAAGGTTCCTTACAACGGAAATGATACTGGTTCACCTAGTCAAGCTTCCATGTCAATTCATCCTCCTTCTAAACCATTATAGATTGAGAAACCACCTCTTAAAGGTTTTCTTCGAAAGTTAGCTTTCAATCTACATGCGCGAGGTGCTTAGAATTACAACAACGTTGAAGATATGGCTATGTCACCTTCAACAATGTCGGCCCTTGAAGTGCTAAAAACTTGTCTAGCACAAAGGAAATTACTTTCATCAGCTATATGAGCTATTGAAACTTAGGATTATAATATCATTATCTTCGATCTATAAAATTATGTACCTATATTTCCACATCAAATCACATTCCAAATACTATTTTTTATTAAAACCAAACAAGTCTTTCACGCAATAATTGATGAAGGATCATCTATGTGTATTATGTTTATTACTTCTTGGAAAGCACTTGGTTCTCCAAATATTAGTCAGTTCCCCAGGAATTTGAAAGCCTTTGATGGAAGATTTTTTCGCTCATATGGCATTCTCAATGATCTACCTATAGAGATAGAAGGTAAAATGGTTGTAGTTTGAGTTGAGGTTGTTGATGCTCAACTCGACTATAACCTTTTACTGGGATGAAGTTGGTCTTCTGATATGTCAGCAGTGGTCTCATCATATTTTCGAATGATATTGTTTCCCCATAAATGGATAATTGTAAAAGTAGACCAACTATCTTACTATACTCCGGACCTTGCCTCTACAAGTAGTATACCCCTTGTTGAAAAGTCAATTACTTCATATGAAGATGTTGAATTAGGTTTGCTTAAGGATTCATCTTTGATGGGAACTTTTGCAATTCCTCCACCAAGTTTTCCTCATAATGTTTCCCAGGTAAACATTATTACATCAAGCACATTTCCATCGCCTGATCCTTGGATTATGCCTTCAAAGTCTGAATTGACCTTGTTCGACAGTGACTCTACCTTTGATCCCATTTGGATTGGCTCACCAGGCAGGTCAATCACTTTCCAACCCATCATCAACTGAAATTGATCAAGTGAATTTGATTAGTGATGACTATTCTCATTTTCCATGTTTACTACCAATATCATTTCTTGATCCCTCCGATAACACATTTCCAACTAATGAGAGTATCATGGAAGTCACAACTTTGGATGAATTTCCATGGAATAATTATCATCATCGTTCATCCTTTCTACCTGAAATTGATAAAATTGAGAATGATTTTTCATCTATTTTTTCTGATGAGATTTTTAATAGTACTCAATGGGCCTATGTCAATCCTTCATTTAGGTTTTGAAACGAATCTAGGAAACATATATACAATAATACCGATCGACATGTCAGTTAAAACTAGAATTACTGAGAACATTCATATAGGTGCTTTGTGCCCCCTTGATGAAATTGAGACATATAAAGCCCTATTTCAGGAATTCTAAGACATTTTTTCGTGGTCCTATGAGGAAATGTCAGGAATTGATCCCAAAATTGTAGTTCATGAAATTAAGACATACCGGGATGCGAAACCTGTCAGACAAAGATTACGTCCACTTCATCTGCAGAAAGCTGCTACTATCAAGAATGATGTTGAAAAATTACTCAGAGCAGGTTTAATTTACCTTGTTCCCTTGACTAATTGGGTATCCAATATTGTTCTAGTGAACAAAAAGAAAGGGACTATTAGGGTATGTGTCGATTATATAGATATCAATAAAGCTTGTCCAAAGGAAAATTATCCTACTCCTTATATTGACCAAATTGTTGAAAATTGTGTCGGAAATGAGACCCTTTCATTTATGGAAGGATTTCCCAGATACAATCAGATAAAAATACACCCTGCTGATCAACCCAAGAATGCATTCATTTTCCCATGGGGGAATTTTTCCTATCGCAAACTACCATTTGGATTGAATAATGTTGGTGAAAATTTTTAAAGGGAAATTTCTTACACATTTCACGATATTAAACATATTGTGCAACCATACCTCGATGACTTACCAACTCATTCATTGAGAAGGAAAGATCATCCCATGCATTTGAAGCAATTTTAATTTGATGTAGGCGCTACAATATTCCTTTGAATCCTCACACGGGCATATTTTGTGTACAATCAGGTCGATTTTTGTGATTTGTCATTTCAAAGGAAGGCATTCATGTCGATCCACTCAAGGTCGAGGCCATTGTGAATTTGCCTCATCCTTCCAATCTTCTCCGACTCCAAAATTTTCAAGGGAAAGCAAAATTTTTACATAGATTCAGACCTAACTATTCCGAGCTAACTAAAGGTTTCACTCGACTGTTGAAAAGGGGTATTCCATTCATTTGGGATGAGCTTGTTGAAATTTTTTTTGATGCATTAAAAAACGCATCGACCCATGTAGTGTTACTGCATCTGCTTAATTATCATCGAGATTAATTTTTGTATTTAGCTACATCTGATGCCACCATTGGCATGGTGCTAGTTCATGAAGATGGATGTGCCACTGGACACATGATCTACCATTTGAGTAGGAATCTCATGAAAACTGAAATAAAATATGCACACTTGGAGAAATTTCCCTTGGCAACCATTCAATATGTACGACGTTTTTGTTACTACATACTTTTATGCAAAACAACCGTGATCTTCGATTGCAACCATATGAATTACATTCTTACTAAAATTTTTCTAGGTGGATAATACTATAAATGGATTTTCATCCTGCAAGATTTCAATTTAGAATTCGAAAGATATAAGTCTAAGAATTCATTGGTATTTGTTGAATTATTGTGTGACTTTAACTATATTGTACCTGAAACCATGGTAGAGGATCATCTTCTAGATGAATCCTTATTTCTTATCAGTACTCTAGGTCCTTGGTATGGAGATATCATTATATATCTTCAAACTCAAAACTTTTGGCCCAAGTTGTCATGAATAGAAAGTCATAGAATCTAGTATCAATCCCAACAATATACTATTGTTGGTGATACTCTTTATCATCATGGTGCTGATTCTGTCTTTCAATGTTGTTTAATGCACAAGGAAGCTGAGAAGGAATTAAATGACTTCCATTCTAGAGCGTGTGGTATTCATATGTTAGTGTAACACCCTATTCGCACATCTACCCAAGTAACCGACCAACCAAGGTAAACATGCGACGAGAGGCTACTAAAGGAGATTTAATCTCCTAGATGAACTTAAGGAATTGGAACCAATTACAAACAAACCTTACACAACATCAATAACACCTCCATGAGGTAACCCAACCTCCTAGACCCTTGAACCCTGAGGGGGAACTGATTTTTGACCCTTTTGAGCCTTAGCTATGGGCATGTAATGGAAAGGGAGTGGCTAGAATACTATAGCTGCGGGCATGCTATGGTAAGGTCATGGCTAGGGCCCAAAGAGTCATTTTTGTGCGTGCAACTCTGGGATTGTGCCACCTTTTTAGCGCCAAAGCCCTGGTTACTTCCCATAACTTCTTGAAACTTTAGGAGATGATAAATAACATTTAAACAAAGGTATGGAAGAAATCACATCATCGGGAACTCATCTAGACCCCTCCTAGCCATGACAGGAATTTCGTCAAACATGTCACAAACATTGCATCTATAGGTATAAACAACAGATTTAAACATGGGAATATCTTACTTATATGAGAATAGCTACGAAGAATTTATCCCCTACATCATATGTTAAAATACAGTCTATTTTACCATAGGTACATTGTGTATTCATTTATAGGTAAAAACATAGATAGAGTCATAGATCGTCACTGATCGAATGCATGCTTATAACCAACATAATAAAAACATAAATACAATGGATACAACAACAATAAAATCCATACATGAGCTAATAAATTTGAATACTAAATACCAGAGGAATGAGATATTCATCACTGTATGTAAAAACCAACTAGAGATTGGACTTCCATGTTCCACCTGACCTTAGATTGGCTGAGCCAAGTATCACTTCAACCAATCACCCCCATGCCACATTCCAAGCATGAATGTGGGACTTTATCAAACACATCAATCCATTAGGGGAATTTTGAGGTCTAAAATGGGCCTCCTAAGGAAATTATAAAATAATAGTGGAAATAATAAAATAACATTTGATTACATCATCAAATTTTAGAGGGAAAAAATAAAAAAAACTACTTTCTCAACTCGTATTTTCAACTTATCTCCCAAAGTGTTTACTCAAATTTCGACTAGGAGTACTCGTTGGATGCAAAATTTAATTACTCATCCAAGGAGTACCCATGTTGCATACTTTCGATGGACCCTGCTACACGAAAAATGATCATTGGATGCAAAATTTAATTCCTCATCCAAGGAGTACCCATGTTGCATACTTTCGATGGACCCTACTACACGAAAAATGAGAAATACATGAAAAACATGATTACAATCAAGTTTTTCATGTATTTTTCATTTTTTGTGTAGGATGGTCCATAAAAAGTATGCAACATGGGTAATCCTTGGATGAGGAATTAAATTTTGCATCCAACGAGTATTCCTGCTTGAAATTTGAGTAAAAACTTTGGGAGATAAGTTGAAAATACGAGTTGAAAAAGTAGTTTTATTATTTATTATTTTTTAATCTTTTTATCCTTTTACTTAAAAAAGGGTTAATAGTCCCCCATGGTTGACATCATCATCTTGAATCCTATTGGTTCTTATAAATTTCATTTTGGTTTTACATTTTTCTTAGGAGGCCCATTTTAGACCTCAAAATTCCCCTAATGAACACCAAACCAGGGCTCCAAAGACCAAACTGTCTCAACCCCAAACCAGTGATTCCACCTCACAATCAGACATCACTAACAATCACGGATTGGTCTCCACCCAAGCTGCTCCAGGGATCCAAAGTGTTTTTTCCAACCAAGGCTCCAGGAACCCCATTTTTTTCCTAGGCTCCAGAGTGTTTGTAAAACCAAGGTTCTAGGACTAGTAACTCAACCCAACTAGTGCTCTAGGGCATTTTTCCAACCATGGCTCTAGGACTAGTAACTCAACCCAACAATTGTCTGCCGGGCTCCAGAGCATTTTTCCAACCAAGGCTCCAGGAACTAATAAATCAACTCAACAAATAAAGGAATCATGAGAAATAACCATAAAATAATCAATGGAAATAAACCCAAAATACCATGGAAGTCCAAGAAATGGAAAAGCTAGGAACATCTACATGCATACACCATGCATGCCAAATCTAGTGAGGAAAAAAAACATGCAACTTGGTACCTGCAATCAAATCCCATTGTAGCTACTGATCTCAATGTCCGCTTACACTTTCTTGCTTCGTATGTTTCCTTCTTGCTCCAAATCACAAAGTATCCACACTCTCCAAGAGTACTCCAAGAATACTCTAAGTATCCAAGAGTATGATAGAGAGAGAGAGAATAATGACAGAGATAAAAAAATGCACCGACAAAAGGTAGAAACTGATCCTCAGAAGCCTTTTTATAGAAGAGGCCTCTATTTTCTTCATTTTCCATTATTTTCCTTCAATTTCCTCCTCACATGAAACTTGTGACCTTTCATCTCCCTTTTATCCTAATTTCCATTATTTTCATAAATAAATATGCCAAAAATATTTTTTTCCTCTTTAATTCCTTAGCCATAGCCTTTTCCAATTTCCTTAGCCATAATAAACCATGTGAACACCCACTCTAGGGTGTTTTGCCCAAAATCCAGCTTGGAATAAGTGTCCCATCAACCGTGGTTATTATTTTAACTTTATTACATGGAATTTTCAGCAGGGCTATTACAAACGTCCTTAGTGTTCAATCACACATATACCTCAGCAATACCACTGACAAGAAAAAATACTGCCCATGAGGCTTTATAGCATAACTTGATGCAGTATTTACAATAATTAGCCTATTGAAAACCAAACCAACATAACATCATAAAAACATGAAAACTATAATGGCATGAAAACATACTGCTTATTGGAGCTTTATAACATATCTCATGGTGGTATTTACATCCATATACATATGTACATACATCCAACCATCAAATCAAAACATATACCAAAACATTGCTAAAACATACGATAAACAAAAACCAACATCATACCAAAAATTCTTTGCCTCAACCGACAAAAAATTAAGGATAGATAGCCCGCATATGATCCGCCAACTCCCATGTAGCTTCATCAGTACCAAAGTGCTTCCATTACAACTTTCTCGATTTCTTGATTCTAGAGCATGAGCACCTTTTTCTACAAATTGCACTGTGGTTTCGGCTGGAACTCTCCTTCTAGCTCCACTTGCAATACAAAATAGTCAATCACATGATCAACATATTTAACATATTTATTAAGCAATGATATATGAAAAAAATCACGGACTTTCACTATGGAAGGTAGTGCAAGTCGGTAGGCCACCAATCCGATCCTCTCAATGATCCTAAAGGGTTCAGAAAACCTTGGTACTAGGTTAGCACTTGATCCAATTTGCAAGGATATATTCTTGGGCTTGATACACAAGTACAATTGATCCCTAACCTCAAACTCCTTGAACAACCTGTTCCTATCTGCATAACTCTTCTGCCTATGCTACATTATTTTCAAGTTTTTCTTGATCACCTGCGTTTCCTATTCCATTTCTGCCAACATATATGGTCCAATCAGTACCCTGTTAACTGGATCAATCCAACTGATAGGAGGGTTGCAACTTCTTCCATATAATGCCTCAAATGGACTCATCCTCAATGACTCCTGATACCTTTGCTGTAGGTGAACTCTACCCATGGAAGATAATCTTCCCACTTGTGGTGCTGATGCATCAAATACATCCTCAACATATCTTCCAATATCCTTTTGATCCTCTCTGCATGTCCATATTTATGTAGATGATAAGATGTGATGAAGGCCAACTCGATGCCGAAACCTGCAAACAAGTTGGCCGAAACCTGCAAACAAATCCTTCCAAAACTTGGAAGTGAAATTTGCATCCTTGTCGGACATAATATTCTATTGAACACCATGAAATATGACTATGTCTCTGATACATACCTGTGCTACATCACTAGATGAATAATTATTTTTCACTGGAATGAAATGTGCAACCTTTGTCGACCTGTCTACCACAACCATGATGGAATCATGTTGTTTAGCTGTCTTAGGAAAACTTGTGATGAAGTCCCATTTTCACCTCCCATTTTCACTTTGGAATCACAATTGGTTGTAGAAATCCACCTAGATGTTTACACTCTACCTTAACCATTTGAAAATCCAAACATATGGCTACAAACTCTGCCTATCCCTCTTCATATTCGTCCAATAGTAGAATCCACCTAGGTCTTAGGAAATGACCTCCCATTTTCACTCTGGAATCACAATTGGTTGTAGAAATCCACCTAGATATTTACACTATGCCTTAACCATTTGAAAATCCAAACATATGGCTACAAACTCTGCCTATCCCTTTTCATATTCATCTAATATTAGAATCTATTCATTGTAGTAAAAGTCTTCTGGTATCCTGGGTGACCCAAATATGGTTTCACATGAAAATCCCTCAAGATCACCTTCTTGAGATCACTACTGTCTGACACATATAACCTGTCTCTAAATCTAACCAATCCATCTGTTGTGAGACAGTATTCCAAATCCTGTACACTTGCACCTATACCGATATTTGTTCCTATATCACCACCTGTACCTCTACCTATGGCAACACCTATACCTATACAAAGACCTGTACCTATACCAACCACTGTACCTGTACTCTACTGCAATTTGTGCACAATCTCCATATACTTGTGATCCAACTGACCTACCTGCAAGATGCTATCCTCTAAGTTCGTCCCATAGGAGCTCATAGCTATTATCTGATTTACATCTACCTTCCTGCTAGGAGCATATGCGACCTTGTTTTCCTTTCCCTTGATATACTTGATCTCGAAGTCAAACTCGTTGATCGTGGAAAACCATCTAGCCTACCTAGCGTTCAGATTCGGGTGGTAAAATAACTACCTCAACCTAATGTGATCATCCTGCCAATAAGATATTTCCTCCACATATTTAGTGCAGGTATACTCACTGCTATCTCAAGATCATGTGTCGGGCAGTTCTCCTCATGCTCTTTTTTTTTTCTCGTGACTCATAGCACACCACCTATCCATCCTGCATAAGGACTCCACCAAGTCCTCTCTTGCAAGCATCTGTACAGAAAACAAAATCCTTGTCCGTATCTACAATATTTAACACTGGAGCATGTGTAAAAAACTACTTAAGCTACTCAAAACTGGCCTCACACTCCTTTTTCCGGTCAAACTTATTATCTTTCCTATGAAATGATGTAATCAGATAAGCAATCTGTAAGAAGTTCCTAATGAACCTCCTGTAATAACCTACCAATCCCATGAATGATCTCACCTGATATACACTCTTAGGAGCTACCCAATACATGATGGCCCTTATCCTTTCTAGATCTACTACAATTCCCTCCTTGGAGACAACATGTCCCAAGTAGTGTACCCAAGTCTGGGAGAAACTACATTTGCTGAGCTTAGCATACAACTGATTCTCTCTCAACAACCTCAATACCACTGCCAAAGGCTCAACATTCTCTTCCTCATTTTTAGAATACATCAATATGTCATAAATAAACATAATAAAAAACTTGTCCAGATAAGGATGCAACACATTGTTCATCAAACAAAAAAATGTAGTTGGGGAATTAGTCAAGCCGAATGGAACTACAACAAACTCATAATGCCCCTACCTGGTCCTGAATGTGGCCTTGTAGATGTCCTTTTCTTTAATGTGTATTTGTTGGGTCATCTCCCTGTTTTCCTTCGAACTTCGGGATATCTAAAGGAATCTTATGTGGGATCATAGGCCAAAGTAAGTTGTGGTCAATTGGGTCATTCATGAGTTTGTGGAGATCTAGGATTTCTATAGTAGTTAGGAAAGAAAAAGGTGTAGGTTCCCATGAATCAGACCAGGGTAGTGCAGGATGACTTGAAGGAGTAGGAGGTCCTCCCATCAACTAGTTTCCAATAGAGTACGTAGGTTGCAACATATAATAGTTTCCTCTCAGTGGAGGTGGGGTCACATAGAGTGGCGGGACATATGGCATTCTAGGTTGGGTGACAAAAGGTTGATTTCCCTCATGATAGAAACTACCCCCTTGACTCAATTGTGGCTGAGGAGGGGGGGCCTAGATAGATACAACAAGACCAGGTTGATGGATATTACTGGACACATAAGGTACAGTGGGTGCAGGACCACCACCTATAGGATGTCCACCGTGAGGGAATAGATCAATCAATGAAAAACTAGTTTGTACCATGGGGGGTATGACAACTTTCATGCCCAATATGGGAATGTGCATGTTGAAAATATTCCCCCCAGGTGTAGATTATTGGGGGTTAGAAATTAATAGTGGATTCCAAAAAAATGGGCCATTGAAGGTAGCCATAATAACAACACTAGTAGGGGTGATAGCTAGAGGTCTAAGAGCTGACACAAAAGGTGCAGAGAAAGGAAGGTAATGAAATCCAATCATATCAAGTGTAGTTGAAATTCTTGTAATAGGCATATTATGAATAGTAGAGTGGCCAATCAATGGTGTTGAATAGCCTGTAGGCATGTTAAGTGGCAGGGGAGTAAATTGTCCACAAAATACCACAACCCACTGGTTTCCATCTAGACATTAGAAGTGGAAACTGATGAAGACATAATAGGAAAGGGTGCATCCTAAACCAAAACAGGGCCAAGAGGATCAATTAGTGGAGGATTAAAGTGAGGTAAGAAACCTTTAGTAAATAAGTCCTCAAGTAATAGAGTCTCTTGGAAAGTTTTATTAATTCAGTATTTGATACTAAAGACTAATTCCCTTGTGAAGAGGGGGAATTTGATTCACTAAATCTTAAAAAATCCTCCAAAGTCAGTGGAGGAAGACCTCACTATCACTTAGTTAGAAAAGGAGGGACAAATGTAGCCATAGTTAAATATATATTTTAACAAAATTTTAAATTAAGTATAATATATATAAGTCTCAGTAGCAAAGAGCACAAACCTAAAAATAAAAAAATATAAAGGAAATAAGAAAAAATCTAGGGAAAAATACTTTGTTTTATATCCAAAAATAGATGGAGATGAAACCTAGTATCACAGGGATATAAGAGATAGTTGGTGTAATGTAGAAAATCCACATATATTCAATTGATATTGTAATATGCTAAAACAAAATACATGAATCTATTCTACAAATTGCAGAAACAAATTACGATCGCCCAATCACATGAACAAGAAAGAGAAGGAATTTAAATCACACAACAAAGATGTATTTAGCGAAAGCCTCAGTAAAAAACCCCACTATCTATTTATTGCATTAAGTCAAGTATATGAAACAATTAGATGCTTCTCTTAGGCTTGAGAGTTCTCTGGAATATCTTTGATTATCTCACTATGATCGCAACAATTTTGGTCAACATTTAACTAATTTCTTGCCTCTGGGTTGCTCAACCTTACTTATGAATTTCTAAGGTAATTGAGCCCTTGTCAATTAGAAAATTACCAATAATTTATTGCGCATACATCTAAGGAATCTTGCTGACCTCATGCATGACCTGTACAATTTTCTAATTATACAACTGATAGTATACTTCCCTTCAAATCCAATGTCAAATGGGTCTTCCTCATAACTGGCATGCATGAATTATATATGAGTGAATTATCAATTATCTGATTGATCAATGCATGTGAATTGAATCTAATTTATTCACTTAACCTCTAGCTAGTTCCTCTATTAGTTAAAACTAGTTAAACTAATTTTAACTCAAATAAATTAAGTTAATTAATTACAACTCAAAATAAACTGCAACTAACCCCCCTAAAAATTAGACAACAATCTACATGCCTCCCATTACACTCTTAAATCAAATTAACTGAACTAACTAAGTCTTCCTGACTTAGTTAACTCGTACAAACTGTCATGTGATGTGGAGTTACAATTTCCTTCTAATTTAATTGAGGGAAAATTAAATTAGATGCCTCTTCTTGTTTCCATTTTCAATATTTCTTGTTGTAAATTTCAACACTCCCTCTCAACAAGAAAGGAATTCAGCTCTATCTCTATTTGGTACCTTTGGAATGTTTTTCATGTAATGCTTCTCTCTAGTATTTTTGCTACTGCAACTTATGAAACTGAAAATAATCCAAACTAAATCAACTATGATTAGTATGATGCATATGTCACAAGATTCTCTGACTACTACTAGCTATTGCACTATCTACTGAAAACTTTATGTTGTTGTTGACTCTGTAATGCATCCAACTATGCTCTGCGCTCCCCAATATCTAATTATTTCTAGTCTCTACATTTTTCACTCTTTCATATGACTGCATCACTACCACTGATCCATCCTGCTACTGTAAACCGTGGGCCCTCGTATCAAGGTAATTATCCATGAGATAATACATCTCAATGGACCCTGCCCAAATTTATAAACTCTTTGGACTATTACTTCACATTGCCCCACCTCTCACCTAGATTTATAGCCGCATGTGTTCCCTCTTCCCACTTGGATCAAAATTCGCCCCTGTTGGAGGTCTCTTCTTGAGTGGATGTCTCCACTCGGTTTCCTCTCTGATTCTGCAATTGTGGTTGCTCCACAACTTGCTGAGGCTGCATGTTGAGAGGTAATTCATGCTCCCTCTTAATCACCAAGTTTGTACCCTTTTCCTTGCTCCTCAAGGCTTTGCATGCATCTTCGACCTTGAGAGTATAGAGGTTCTTGACTCACACACTGATCTTCTTCATCTATCCCATGAAAATGTGTCTTAGGAAAAACTTTCCTTTTCTAAATATCACATCGTAGCCATGGTATTCCAATACCGCGACATAAACAAGATTCTTCCTTAGTACTGGAGCAAAAAACACATTTGTGAGTCTGATAAGAGAGCCAGACTCCCTCTGAAAGGTAACAATGCCAATATTGGTTGTGCTATACCTCCCATCATATCCAAACTCTATGTTTTGTTTGAGGTCTTTCTCCTCCAAGTCATTGAAGAGATATTTATTCCCCATCATATGGAATGAGGCACCGATGTGTTTATACCACATGCATCCCATTATAGTGCTTACCATGCATGAAATGAGAGTAAAATCAAATTCGAGTTGTGAAGCTAGACCTTCACCTGTTGCTGCTACTATAGGATCCTTCTTATTTGCCTTCTGTGGACATATCATGGCATAGTTCCTGAACTCGTGACGGTGAAAAAACTTGATGTTGGACAAGTCTTTCTTCTTTACCTTTTCTCCTTGGGATTTCTTTCCATTTTTTTTTTTTTTTTTTTTGACTAATGAAAGATATTCTTCTTTGTCTTTGGAAGAGGTCTCGTCTTTGGTGTTACGCCATATCTGTTCTTGTACCAAGTTAGACCACAATCGCTCCCACTCTGGTAACTTATCCCTCCCATTTACCAAATCTTGGTACCTGTGCCAACTCTTGGGAAGGCCTAGAAATGCTAGGCTCACTAGATAATCCTCAGGAATGGTAACACCAACACTTCCAAGTTCATCTCGACATTGAGTGAAATTCACCAAATTTTTTTGTATTGTCTCGCCCTCCTACATCTTGATTTTTCTAAGCTTGTCCTTCATCACCAACTTCCTGTGGTCAATGATGTTTTGAAACAAATCTGTTAAGGCCTTCCACATAGTATATGGAGTCACCTTTCCATGGAGGTTCAAGACAATATGATATCAAACTCCTTCTAACATAATCCTTCTCGCCATTGCTACATTCTTCTTCCATGCACCAAGATTTTGAGCGTCTACTACTGTAGGCTTGGGAATATCACTGTCTATGAATTCCTTCAGTGCATTGTCCTCCAACACTACCTCCATAATTTCCTTCCAAGATATGTAATTTGGACTATCCTCAAGGGCATATTCGAGTCTCAATCCACATAAATGCATCCTAATATGTTGCTGGTCCTGAAGAATAAATCTGAAAATTCGATTCACTTGTTAAAAAAAAACTCGTATTCTTCTTTTCTATAGTGATTCGTGCTTTGATACCATGTAGAAAATCCATGTAGATTCAAGCTGATATTTTTAATATGCTAAAACAAAATACTTGAATCTATTCTACAAATTGCAGAAACCAATTATGATTTCACAATCAAATGAACAAGAAAGGGAAAGAATTTCAATCGCACTACACAAAGATGTATCCAGGGAAATCCTCAGCTAAAAAACCCGTTATATATACATTGCATTAAGTCAAGAATATGAAACAATACAATGATTTTCTTAGGCTTGAGATCTCTTTGCACTATCTTTGACTGTCTCACTCTGATCCTAGCAAGTTTGGTCCAATAATGAACCAATTTATTGCCTTTCGGTTGCTCAACCTTTCTTATGAATTCCTGAAGGAATTAAGCCCTTATTAATTAGGAAATTCCCAATAATTGATCGCGAAATACATCCAAGGCATCCTGCTGACCTCACGCATAACCTGTACAATTTTCTAATTATATAACTGATAGTATACTTCCCTTTAATTCCAATCTCAACTCGGTCTTCCTCAGAAATGACATGCATTAATTATTTATGAGTGAATTATCAATTATCTGATTAATCACTGCATGTGAATTAAATATAATTCAATTCACTTGACCTATTACTAGTTTCTCCATAAGTTAGACCTATTTAAACTGAATTTAACTCAAATAAATTAATTTAATTAATTACAACTCAAAATAAACTGTAACTGGCCCCCCTAAAATTAGAGAACACTAGACATGCCTCCCATTAGACTCTCAACTCGAATTAATTGAAATAACTAAGTCTTCCCGACTTATCTAACTCATGCAAGTTGTCATATGATATGGAATTACAATTTCCTTCTAATTTAATTAAGGGAAAATTAAATTAGAAGCCTCTTCTTGTTTCCATTTTCAATATTCTTGTTGCAAATTTCAACATCTAATGCAATAGTTAAGATTACTCTTGAGATTCACCCGAACCTCGCTAATAAGGGGCCAATAACTCTCATGAAGACAAGTACCTTCCTAACGAACCAAAGACAAAGTAGGTTCATCTACATTCGGGTACTAAAGGTATGTGAGTAGGACACTTGAGTCCCTAACTCAGCTTTGATATCCCTGAAGGGAATCCTGTTATATAGAATACCCACCGAAATGCAATAGAACATGGGATACCTTCTCTTACACTCCTATGTTGTCTCGTGCTTAAATCCCTGGTTAGAGAAGCAGTCTCGAATGATGTGTGTGCAACAATATTTTCCTTCTTTAATGACACTAGTTCAAGTTTTTTATTCTTGGGAAGTTTACTCTCAGAGGCCTATCCCAAGATGCTAGCCTAAAATAACATGTGTGTATTCTAAAAAAAGAGTTGTTGATTAATTTTATTACGACGTTTATTTTAAGTGATTTTTTTTTTTAATTTCTTCGGAGGGGGTGTTGATGTATGGAATTTTATGAGACTTTGAATCAAACCATGTAGGAAAAATGGTTTTATTTTTTCATTTGGATGAATAAGAATCCTACAAGGAGAGAGTAATTATATGCCATTTTCAAAAACCAAAAGTCTTAATGCAGTTATAACATAGGAAAACCGATGCATACATGCAATGCTCATATAACAGACTCAATATAACAAAACATAATCAACTAAAATGACAGAAATTTATAAATTTTCACTTTTTTTTTTCAAAATAAAATGCAATTAAGCTACTCTTCCAAAATAAAAATGAACGTGCATTCAACCAATAAGAACATAGTTTAAAAGCATAGATCCCAAGATCAGATATTACTAAGATTACTAAACACTACAATCCATAGTACTGGGTGGATGTTGGGGGTTTGGGACTATAACACAGTTCTCCAAGGCATACAATCCATTAGCAGTAGGGTTAAAACAATGTACAAGAGAGAGGACAATGTTATAACACTCTAAAAGGAACTATAGGGGCACGTTACAGAAGAATAACACAGGAAAAGGCCAGATCAGGGTCTAAACAATGTTTGTGGAAAAATGTATTGGTTGCAAGCAACTAGAGTGACCAAAATTCATTTCGAGAAGCACAAAAAATGTGGCAATAGGTAGAGATGCAAGGAATAGGAGATGAAATTTGGGAACCAAGAATGATCCCTAGTGGAGTCTGCAATTCTGTTGGAGGGATTAATGCACTAGCGGTGAATAGAAAATCCTCATGGTTTCTCGAAACCTAAGGAAAAAAAATTAAGGGACCTACAACCGTTCAAGGAAGATACATGAAAGAATACTAATGTTGATTAAGAATTGAAAAAGTGATGGTGAGGAGTTACCTATTTTCCCTTAGCACAAATATGCTGGAGTTATTAGTGTGACAGAGAAAATATCCTCATCCATCTCTCAGATCAAGACCTACATATAAGAAGGACATTAAGTGATCTTCACAACATTCATAAACTTAAAAAATTAAATGCATAAACATATAACATCATATTGAATAACATGCATCAATTAACAAAGAATTGGTCTCACCATTGAATCATCATATATAGTAAGAAAGTATTGATACCATGACATAGATAGAACATGATCAAATATATATTATCTGATTTGAGAAGAATGATTACAACTTGATTGCTGAAACAAGTCTTCCCATACCTCCTAGCTCCTCTCGTTCTCTCTCAACAATGCCTAGAAAAAATAACATTGGACAAATTTTGATCCCCATTACTGTGGCATAGGCTCCAATATATAGGCGATAGGAGGCTCAAAATATTCCAATTTTTTCACAAGTTCCCTTTAGGAAAAATCTAAAAGTTTTCACTTCTTTATTTCTCTTTCCCTATTTGTTTGCTTCTATTAGGATAGGAGATTTTCAAATGCAAGTCTAAGGTGAATCTTTCCATCTTTTTAGAGTCAACATTCAGTAAAAGATGGAGTGTCAGTGAGTTAAATCGAGTTTTAGCCTTCAGAAGCTTATGAAAGTCTAGTAATGTGGCCCTATAGGGAAAAAAAAGTGTTCATCCCTA
This sequence comes from Pinus albicaulis, assembly GCA_034641835.2. Taxonomy (NCBI): domain Eukaryota; kingdom Viridiplantae; phylum Streptophyta; class Pinopsida; order Pinales; family Pinaceae; genus Pinus; species Pinus albicaulis. Next base: position 627,142,133 of record CM076576.1, on the reverse strand, counting down.
GCTTAACGCATTTTGTTGGTCTTCTCCTCTTAGCTTATGAGGAGTTTAATTCCTATATAACATCACAAATTTTCCCACGAAAAAGAGAGAAAAAATTCAAGATTTGATATTGGGGAAGGAAAAATGGTAGATCAGCCTTAAGGTAAGTTAGATTAGTTAATAACATGGGCTAGAAGAGATCATGCAAAAGGAATAAACATGCATGCACAAAATTGAACGAAGGACGAAAAAAACTGTTGGCTTGAGGGGTCCTGACCTAGGTTCGAAGTTAAGGATAACCAAAAAAACCCTCTTACTACTGGCCCTTTCGGCTGTGACCTGCTTGTGTAGGCTAAAGTCTCACCCGAAGCAGTATGGGGGGGTGATGGAACTAGGTTTCCACATTCTGAGAGAGAATTAAATGATGGGGGTATCTTCAGATCTAGAAAAAATCTATTATGATCTGCGCACCATAAGCCCTAACCCAAAAACCCTGTAAGACCTGCAATCCAAACTGTAAGGACTCCACCAAAATCTTGTATTGCTTCTCCAAGGTAGTCCATCTGTCTTCAGAAATAGAAGCGACCACATCCGCAATCTTGTCCAGGTTGTCTTTGGTCAAGGTGGATTCTTCGGTTTCATCGGTCTTGGAACCTTTGCGCTTATTTCGAGAGCTCTTGGGGGCATCTGCGCCCTGCTTTATACCACGTGGAGACTTTGCACCAGCACCGTCAATCCCGTTAAGACCTCCAAGGTCGAGATCAGCCTCTCTGCCAAGGTCGGACTTTGTGTCCTTTTTTTCTTCAGTATCTTTCTTTGCTTCTGTCTCAATATCATTTCCTCCATTATTTTCAGTGCCTATTTCATCCTCTTTGTCAGTGCATGACTCGACTTCTTTCTCTATATCTTTTGGAGCTAATTCTTTCCCGGATGTAGAGGCTGTAGTGGGATGGGTGGAGCCGAGCCTAAATTTCCATGCTTTTGGCCAGGTCACAATGACCTGGTCGACCTCTGCTTTAGTTACCATGAACGACAAGTTATACCACGCAAGGTCCTTGCGCACCTTGATCTGCACATTGTGCATGGTTAATTGGAAATTGGTGACACACTTGTATTTTTCATAAATGGAGGGGGATAATTTTGCTCGCGAATGGATGGCTGTGGCCAACGCACCTTCAAAAAGTACCCAAATTTTTTTGTTTTCCTTGATGCACTTCGGATTAGTGGAATCCCATAGATTGGAATAGTGTTCCCCTTCACATATGCCCGGCTCTACATCTGGGAGGATTGCATCCACTGGAGTTTCCCAAGTTACCAGTGCAATGAGCAAAAACAACCAGGAATCGCAAAATTTCTTCCCTAACTCTTGCTCTTCGCGCACATTTTCCAGAAATTCCTCACAGAGGTATTGGAACCAGTTGTAGCTGACCCCTTTCTCAAATTGGCTTGCCAAGGAAATTATGTGTGCAAGAACAGTTTTTGGGCGGCGTTTGCACATCAACTTGCATCCGAGGACCAAATTTCCTAGGCGCACGCCCGATTCTGCAATGGTTTGTACCAAAAATCCTTTGTTATCATGCACGACATGGTAATATTGATTTACCTTCACAGACACCTTGAGCTTGTTTCTCTTTCCAAACTGAGCCATGGGATGGGCCCCCTTCTTGGGTAGGCCAATGATCTGATGGATCAGTGTGATGTCTATCCTCCCTTGAATCCACATGCATCCATCATGGACTAATGCCAACAGCTGGCACATGTAGGTGTTGGTGATTTGGTATCTTCCAAAATGTGGAATCCTTAGAAAATTTAGGATCCCAGCGTTGCTCATCTCGTGTGCCCACGACATTGGCTCAACCTTCACTACATCCTAGTAGAGCACCCTATCCAATTAGTTCTCCAACGCTAGCTCAGGAAATGTTTCTTCGTTTTCTACGTCATGATCGACGAACTTAATGCTCAGGATATTGCCAAACATATTGCCTGCAAGGGGAACGACCTGTGGGACTAGAGGCATCTTAAGGTAGTCCCGCACCAAGTCCAAATTATTTGGCACACACACAGAAGGTCTACATGGCTTGACATATGGTGGCTGCCAAGAGATGGGATCAACGAACACATCTTCTTCTGCGATGCTCATTGGTTTATTTGAGGAATCACTTATGGGGGATCTATCCTTAGTGGTCGGATGCGGGGATGTCATGTTCCTCAGAGAGGTCCGTGACTTCAAGGAGGCCCACTTTGATATTTTCCCTTTCCCTTTGTCCGGTGTAAACATGACCTCTTCAATCTCAGGGATCACCTCTTGGAAATCGTCCGACCCTAGCTTAGTCGACGCTGTGATGGGCGCAGAGTACTCAGAAGGCACGCTTCCTGGGTTGGTGGTTGTTATTCTTGGATGGAAGGTAAAATCTAGATTACTTATGTCATATGGGGTCTCTTGGCCAGAAATATAGTGCTCACAGACAACGTTACAACATAAATCACAGATCAACTCAGTGCACAATGTACTAAGAAAGCAAAGGAACCAATTGCGACCCACGCCCTTCCTCTTATAGGTTATCCATGGTGAAAATGGTTAGATCATCATTAATTGCCACCTACCTCTGTAAAAAAAGTAAAAAATCCCCCAATATCGCCTCATTAAATGCAGGAAACCTGTTCCATCCAACGGTAAAATGAAATTTTCACCCAGTTTCACTATTCCAACGTTTAGTTTTTTCTCCTCCGCATCACCCCTACACCTCAATCGCACCTGTCTGTGCAATTCCTTGGTGATGCATGCAAAAAAATGGATTCTTATACTCCAACCATATATTCATTTGGTCGAAAGGGTGTAATATCCCAAAAGGGATAATGTAGTAATACAAAAACACAATAGATGTACTACAACAAAGTAAACATTTAATCTAATGAGACCATAAAATACACATAAATACTTGAGCCATTTTATTATATAGGAGGTGGAATGAAAGTAAAAAAATGTTCAAAATATGAGACACTCAAGCCAAAGAGATGGCCTAGAATGACCCTGAAATGATCCCACATGACAGATTGTGTAACTACTGGACTACTATAAGAAAAATTGCACTGTCCTTGATGGAAATGCCGAGGCAACAACTGCTGGAAAATGTAGCAATGTAGATCTAGCAGTTTTGGAGCGCCAATGATGCTGAAACTTTAGATCCTAGCTCTATGATGGATACCCAAGATAACCCATAAAGGGATTTCCAGATCTAGCAATCTAGAAAAATCACCCTCTTAGGGCTTCACTATACAACTGCTGGGTCAGCAGATCTACTACATAATATGATAAAATATGGTTGCAATGTGATGCACAATCAGATCTATGCAAGAAGGGTTGATCCCTTCACTAGATCCTCAAGTTAAAATATCAAGATCTAGCTCCTCCAATATCCTCCACTGAATGTGGCTACTGATTACTCAACAGATTTAGAAAACTACGCTGTTAAGGATGGAGGCTCTCTAGCCTGCTACTAAATATGTCATATCATCTCAACAATGGTGGAAACAATGAATACAAGGTGAGGAGATGGTCCCTCAAGGGATTTTTCAGCTGAAATACTGGAAACTTCCTTCCTCCAATGGATCTACAGGACTAAACTGCACAATCCTTGAGGGGACTACTGCTTAATGGAGTTAAAATACAATGGCATGAATACCAGATATATATATGCTACTCCTAGAAGGCTGAACATGAAGAACAAGCTGAAAGGATGAATCCTCCACCAGTTTCCTAGCTGAAATGCTAGAAACAACAACCACCTCTCAAACCCTTGGAAATGAATTGTGTTATTCCTGTAGCTGGAAGCACATATGAGCGTGGCTGAAGATGGAACCAATGCCTAATGATGAATGGATTTTAATAGAAACCTTCCCAAAGTAGGCACTCAAAGTCCCTCATGGGTAAGGGTGGGATTTCCACTTGGAAAGACCTTGTGCTAAACAACACTGCCGACTTAGCTAAACAACATAAGCATGCATGGAAATGTCACATGAAAAATCTAGATCTAAATAGATAAAAAATAATAATATAAAGCCTGCCTTCTATTGTGCCTTCATATTCCTTATAAAATTTGTGAGCCTTCCATAGCCCTGGCCCACCTCATAACTGCACTGTACATGTGGCCACTAGCCTCCATGAAGACTGTGTTGTCTCTCCATGATATCCATCATGCATTTAATTCCCAATCTCTCCATCATGAATTAGATGCCCCACTTCCTCCACTATCTCATCATAAGTGCTTTATGATCTTAGTTTTAATGCACCATGATCTCAGTTGACTTCTTCCAAGATCCTCATGATTTTACATTAATGATCCATGATCTCCACTCTTCCTTCATTTAAGTAGCTGCTCCACTACTTACATAATGTAGATCTAATCTAAGTTATCCAAATTCACACATCAAAAGTGGATTTTATTCATCTATGGGGTATGTGGGTCCCTCCACCCTCTTATTTACTTAATTAATTAAGAAAATTAAGAACTCTAATATTCCAATCAACTTATGGAAAATTGGGAATATTACAATCCTCCTCGCCAAAATTTTTCTTTTCCTCAAGAAACTGCAAAAGTGGATGCTACAAAAAACATCCTCCCTCCAAATGGCATCCTCATATGGAAGGCCTCCCCATTTGCCACAATGTGTAATGGATGCCCAACTCCAAAGCTGCCTCTCCAGAATGTCTAGAATGGCCTCCAACTGAAAAGTTAGATGCCTCTCCTCATTAATGAATCTCCAAGTGTAAACCATATGTTGTCCAACATCCTCCTCAATGCATGAGATACATAAAGTAAAGTGGTCTCTTCCCAAAGTGGAAAGTCCCAACTCATGAACTATCTCTCCAACCCATGCTACATAGAGTAGATTGCATTTCTCAATGCTCTCAAAATTAGTCCTATTGGCCTTGTAGGATCCAAGCATGACATCAACATAGTGAAAAATAAGAAGTAGAGACATATGGATGAACATGTACAATGTCAAACCATATTCTCCCAATAACAACCACCGCATCAAATATTTCTGTCGCCATGCTAGATCATCATGAAAACAAGTAAGAGAGCCATAGTCTCTCAAAAGAAGCCACCACAAAAATGTTTCTTGCTACCATGCCAAATCAACATCAATACAAATATGAGAGTCATACTCTCTCAATATAAGCCACCATAGCAATGCCTCTTGCTACCACACCACATCATCATTGTACCAAATGTAGTGGCCATATTCTCTCAAGTTAAGCCACCTAAACAATGCATCTTGCTGCCCCATCACATCATCATTATACCAAGTACAATGAACATAATCACTCAACAGAAGCCAAAAAAATAAGGCCTCCTGTTTCCGTCCACTACTGTCATCATGAAATGTATGGGAAGAAATCAGCCCATACTCTCCCAAAAGTAACCATAGCAACAAGGATTCTGGTTGCCATCTTACATAATCATCATGCAAGTCATTAAGAAACAACATACTAATGGACATGTGGAATGTCTCATCAAAACAATACAAATAAGCTCCCTGCTACCACATCATGTGAGAGTTATGCTTTGTCCCAAACACCAGTACATACATGATCAGCATTAGATGCACCATTTCCTCCACTATCTCATCATAAGTGCTTTATGATCTTAGTTTTAATGCACCATGATATCAGTTTACTTCTTCCAAGATCTTGCTGATTTTACATTAATGATCCATGATCTCAACTCTTCCTTCATTTAAGTAGCTCCTCCACTACTCCATAATGTAGATCTACATCTAAATTATCCACATTCACACATCAAAAGTGGATTTTATTCATATATGGGGTTTATGGGTCCCTCCACCCTCTTATTTACTTAATTAATTAAGAAAATTAAGAACTCTAATATTCCAATCAACTTATGGAAAATTGGGAATATTACAACCAGATTGTCCCTGTACGGCTATAGAGGGCTCCCATTAAAATACCCGAGAATATTCTCATCGCGCAATGTGGCTAAGCGCACCGTACCTCCATCAATGATTTCCTTCACAATGTATGGCCCCAACCAATGTTTTATGAACTTCCTTGGGTGGCACACAAACTGAATATCGTATAACATGACCAAATATTCCTCCTTTAACAACTTCTGCCTAATGTGCCTATCATGGTAGGATTTCTTATGCGCCTTCTACACTTGATGATGGAAGTTAGCAATGAAATTATCCTCTTATAGGGCCTCCAATTGTGCTAAATGTTCCTCCATAATGTCAGGCTCAACCATATTAGTGAATGTTGCGATGCACAGGTTGGGGAAAATATACTCCATTGGCATGATTCCTTATTGGCCATAGACCATCCTGAATGGTGTTTTCCCAGTCAACTTCTTGCATGTGGTCATATAAGCCCATAATACAGAAGGGATGCACATGTCCCAATCATTTTGGTTGCATTACAGACCTTTGTGAGTGCATTCTATAGAATTTTTTTAAACGCCTCTACTGTGCCATTTTCTTGTGGGTGATATGGGGTAATTTTCTAGTGATGGATATGAAATTATTCTGTCAAATATTCAATAGTTTTGTTAACAAAGTGTGTACCTCTTTCACTCATCAATATCTTTGGGTATCCAAATCTGGTCAAAATATGTTCAAAAATTAAGTGCGCAATAGTCTCTGCAGTACAATCCTTAACAGCCTTAGCTTTTGCCCATCTAGTCACATAATATGTGGTATGATCATATAGTGCACTCCGGTGTTTTTTCCACGAGGATTGATAGGTCCAAAAAAATCTATAACCCATTTATTAAAGGCCTGCATGGCCATCTGTGGCTACAAGGGAATTTCATCTCTACGCAAGGGCTTCCCTGTTATCTGACATGCATCACAAACTTGAAAATACATATGTGCATCACTGTGTAGTGTGGGCCACCATAACCCAAAACACAACACCTTCTCCATAGTAGCCTTCCCCTACCACCCCTCCATGAGCTTCAGCCAAGATATCCTGTTTATCATGTTCCAAAAGATACCTTCAAAATAATTCATCTGATCCTAATTTATACAACTGACCTGCAATCAAGGTAAAATCAGTTGCGTGCGCAACTAAACCCTTCTTCAGCTACACCGAACATTCATCAGGCGTGCTTCAAGTGGTCAGAAAGTGAATAATATCAGCAAAGTGCTCATCAACTACCTTGCTAGAAAAGAGCTATGCATTGGGCAACCTTTCCTCCAGACTGGTTGGTTCTTCCCCATTTTCAATGTGTGAAAAATGATCAGGTCCAACATTTAATCTTGTAGGATTCACAATTATTTCAAATTCATACTTCTGAAATAGTAGCAACCATCTACAAATCTCTCCCCCCCCCCAATAGAGGCTTATTGACCAGGTACTTCAAATCATAATGGTTAGTGAACATTTTGAAGTGTCCTCCTAGCAGATAGTGCCTGTATTTTTGTAGGGCATAGACCATGGAAAATCCTTCTCTTTCTATGGTTGAGTAGTTGCGTTGTGCTCTAGAGAGATTCCAAATAGCAAAAGCAATGGGGTGATCGATATCTCCTTCCCCTGGCTGCGCTAAAACAACCCCAAGTGCTATACCAGATGCATCCACATGTACATGGAAAACCTTAGACTAGTATGGGAATATCATAATAGGTGCAGTGACCATATTTTCCTTCAAAAACTCAAAGATATTTTTACATTCTTCATCCCAAAATAATGACACATCATTTTTTAGTAAATTATCCATTGGCACTGTGATCAGAGCATAACATTTAATGAACTTCCTGTAATATCCGGTGTGTCCTAAGATGGAATGCAATTGTTTTTCTTTAGTGGGAACTTCTAGGTTGATGATAAATACTATCTTGGCTGGGTATACCATCAATCCTTGTTTACATACTATATGCCCCAACAAAATCCAAAAAGGCTCGCAGAATATACATTTATTAAAGTTAAAAGAAATTTGGTGCTTCCTACAAGTGTCAAGCATCATGCGCAGGTTTGAAACATGTTTCTTTATCAACCCAAACACTGTCTAGTCATGAAAATATACCTCCAAAAAGTTATGCATGAATTCTTCGAACACAACCACTACTATGCATGAGAATATTGAAGGTATGTTGTTTAATCCAAAAGGCAAGAAAATGTACTGGAAAGACCCCCATTCAGTTGCAAAGGTGGTCTTGCTGCGGTGTTCAGGTGCAATTTTGAATGGATGATATCTCGAAAGATGATATCTCGAAAATCCATCAGTAAAGAATAAGCATCCTGTCCTCCCACATTATCCAAGATCTCATCTGAGAATGGAGTAGGGAAGGGGTCATGCACACAGGCATCATTCAACGTGCGCAGATCTACACAAATCCTTCTCTCTCCTTTGGTCTTCTTCTCTTAAGCCACCATTGGACTCACCCAATCAGACTGCTCTACAGGATCAATGATACCTGCAACCACCATATTTTCTAATTCCTCTTTTACTTTCTGCTTATACTTGGGATTCAGTTGGTATGGTCTCTGCTTGATAGGGCACACATATAGTTTCAAAGTGATATTCATAACACCTAGGTGTCCTACGATTCCCTTGAGCTCAGAGAAATTTGTAGGAAACAGGTCTTGATACTCTTTTAGCAGCTTCACAATCTTTCCTACCGTATCATCATCCTAGTAATATATGATTTTGGCCAACTTGGGTTGCTCTTATGTCCCAATGTTGACTTCCATTAACTTTAGAGGTTTAGTTATATCCACCATTCCCAATGAGGGCCCTGCAACTTCGCGCTCCCCTTCAGACTCAGGGATGTTGAAATTTCTTAGATCATCTTCATTCTCCTTTATAGACAAGTTCTTGCAATTGACAATGTCTTGCATCTGCATAGCCCATGATGGCGCAACACATTCTTTCTTCGGTCGGGACTTTTCAAATACAAGAGTATCGATGTCCTGCAGGGTATCATCCATATTTTCCAAGGCCCCAACCAAGCCAAAGGTTGATAGGAAATCATCAGTCATTGTAATCCAATGGTGATTTCCTCGGTGCAGCTTTGTTTCCAAATACCAAGTGGTAGGTACTGGCCCTAACGAGTGAATAAAAATATGAACCCACTCGTCCCAAGCCCTTTCCTTAAAAACTTCCATCCACATGGCCAGGGGCTTACACGGGTCTCCCTGACCATAGAATAACTCATTTGGTGGGGTAGCAGGTGGATCAAAGTGCAACTTCATCATTTGGTTGCATTCCTCCCAGTCCTTAAAGACTCCCTTGTGTGTATCCCATCAACGTGATGGGGTCGCACGGATAGCCAGATCAAGTACCGAGAACCTTCATTATTTCAGGACAAGCTTTTCTAATTATTCCTAAAATACTATGAAACTACTAGAACCATCGAAATAGGGTAGTTATCTTACCTTTGAAGAGATGCACCAAAATTCTTTAGTGATCTTAAGGCAATGCAACGTAGAAACATCATGCAACTGGTTCTGCCAATTCTCCATCTCCCTATCCGAATCTGAAAAGCATGGCTATCCTTTTCACAATTCAACATCCCATTAGCTGTGGGGTTGATCCAATCCTCATCCCGCAAAGTTAGCTTATATATATGATCGACATCATATTCCTCACACACTAGCTCAATATATATTTCTCCTTTTGCTGGGTCCAATGGTACTATCACCCACGTACCATTATTTTTGAAGATCATACTTCTACACTTCAGGTTGATGATGCCTCCCATATCAATGGCCCAATATAATCCCAAAAACATAGGGTAGGGGTCTGCATCATCTACAATTTGTATTACTTCAAAATCTGTGCGTACCTTCACTCCATCAATGTCTACCAGGACCTGTGGAAGTCTTCCAAGTGGAATGATATTATGCTAATTATCCATGCGTAATTGAATGGTGGACCATTCCAGCTTTGGCTCTCCCATCTTCTGCCAGGTTTGCTTAGGTAGGAAATTTTCATCAGACCCCAGATCTAGGATGAATTGATCTATCTTATACTCACCAATATGTACATTCATGCGCATCTCTCGACCAGTTCTCTTCTTATTCTTATAAATATTATTCACAGCCTTTGTCTCCGTTCGAGGTACTTCTTTTTCCACGCAGCTAAATATAAGGGCCTGAATATTTTCTAATGCCTTCTGATTGCGCAATAGCTTAATGCAGGGTTGTAGGATTGGTTTAAATTCATATTTTGCCTTAGGTTCCATGATAGACTTTGATGTGGATGCTCCCGCAGCAGCAAAATCCCTCCTGGCTTCAATGGAAGTCTCTTTCTCCTTCTGTAGGTTCAGTCCTTACTTCTTGTCAGATGCCTTTCTGATTAGTGGCTCTACGTCAGCCTTCTTTTCCTCATTTCCTCCGGTGGAAACACCACTTCGTGTAATTAAATTTACACTTGGACCATCATTGGATGGTTCAAATTTAAGCATTTGTATGTTTTGCGTAGGTGTCTATTGTTGCTTTTCCTACATTTTAGTAATTAACACAGGAGAATCTTCAATTATATGATCAAATTGCCTACATTAGGTGCAGGATTGTCATGCAATATTAGGGAAGTCATGCACATAGTGTCTAATGTCTCCACAGTTATAGCAGATTAATTTCCCTCTTCCCCGACTTGTGCCTCCACCTCTTCCTCCTCCCCTTCCTCTTGCTGGGGGTCCTCCCCGTCCAGAGGGGGATATTGGTGACGAAGGGTCGGATTTCACTCTATAGAGGTTCAAATTGTCTATCATTAGGTCAAAATACCGAAAGTGGTGCTCATCATGACCAACTGAGCAGCAAAATATGCACCAATGCTACTTTAGCTCTGGCACATAGGCTCCTAGCCGAGGGAAATGGTCTATATCATGTCATCCACCTACCCTATAATCAGCGCACCATAGGGTGGGGGTACTAGGCCCATCAAAATCCTTGGGACACAATTGATTTGGTCCCTTGCTTGTATGTAATCCGAAAATAGAGGGCACTGATCTTTGGTGTGGCTAGAACTTTTACAGCATATGCACCAGATATCTGCGCCAACTTCTTTACCCCGATATCTGCTTAGGTTCTGAAATTCTAAGTGCATAGCCTCTAGTTGACTTTGAATTTGTAGCATTCTTAACTGAGCATCTTCTCTGGGTGCAAATTGCAGTTTCATAGCAATTTCTAGAGCTTTGGCCCGAGAATCAATCTTTTTTTGACCCATAGGCCCACATAGATTTGGAAAAATCATGGCAATGAACCATTCCTTATGTTGCTTATCATCATAAACAAATCCTCCTTCACCAATGATGCACTTCAGCCATTGATTGGCTTCCCAAACATATTCATTTGGCTCCTGTTTGATATCTTTTAATTCTACCATGTATTGTGCGTAGGACTTTGGCTTCTTGAATTGCTACTTCAGAGCATTATTAATATGCATAACTGTGGGATTAATGTTTTGGGCTAGATATCCCATGAACCAATCTAACACACGACCTTAAAATTTCATAGCTAACGGTGATCTCTTGACAGCATCAATATTAAAATTTTGTGTAGTCCACACCGTATCAGCAACAAACCAAAATCTCTCCATGTCCTCATCTCCCATGCACTTAAAGGTGGGTAGCTTCATATTCATTGTTGGGATCCTGTGATTTAGTAGATTGGCATAATAAATGATGAGGCAACACAGAACCAGTCTTTAGAGCTCTAGGATCTAGCCCTCCTAGTCTCAGAGAGGGATCTCTCAATATGTTTTGTATGGATATATCTTGATTGCTTATAAAAGGTTGATTTTAGGATAGTTATTAAGCTTGAATTTGTTTGATTGTTTTATGGGACATGATGTTCTAGGAAGCATAGATAGTAAAGGGAAATCTCTAAGTCATTGGGAAATGGATTCAAATGGAAATGGTAACAAGCTTGTAGATGAATCAGGGGTATCAAAGGGAAAATATTACTTGGATTTTGGATTAACAAAGTCTTTCAGGTGAAATTAAATGAACATTAAGGTTTTAAAATGAAAAGCAGAACTAAGGGAAATTAAGAATCCTTAATTATATGTACTTCTCAACAAAGGGACTTAAAATATTATCTGAACATGAAGAAGAAATTTATAGATAGGGCTAACCAAGAATTCTAGAAATTATACTTCAACAAATAACAATCTCAAGACAAACTTTCAAAATGAAATCTAAGAGTTGAGGAACGCTCTATTTCATCAAAGATTTCACTTTCAAGGATAAGAAAACATTTAAGATAAACAGATAACTGTATTCATAGAAGAGGGAACTCCTAAACATCTAGGACTGCAATTATAAATACTTTTAAAACAATTATTTGAGAAAGTAGAAAGGGTATGATCAAAATAGACCTCTTTGGCAAACTTTGGACAATGGTACTTTGAAAGGAGACTTCAGAAATAGTTTTTAAAGTGTCAAAAAGAAGTAGGGAAAACCATGAATCATCTTGAGGCCAACTGTATTGAATTACTTCTGAAATAAACAAGTTCAAAGGTCGAAAGGCATTTAAACTTACTCAATCAAACATTCAGCAGATGAAAACATAAAGACAGTGAAGAGTAAATAGGTCTAAGGTGCTTCCAGGAGACATTTTTTAGCCTAAAAATTTTACTCTACTGTAAGTAAGTAGTGATGAAAACAGAATGGAAAACAGGAGAAAACATTGACAATTTAGAATACTTCACCAACAACTAAGCTCAGGGATCCAATGGCAGAGATTTCTTCATCCAAAAACAGGTTAAAACATCCGCAGGTTCTAGTACATCAATTTCCTTTCAATCCCAGCAGAACTATATATTACTTCAAAGAGTTATCAAATGCCCACATACAATGAGTTTGAATGCAGTATTTATGCTGCAAATGAGGAGGTGGAAATATCTAGGTTTCAAAATGTCATAAATGACACAGTAAATACACTCCTATCCTTAGAAACCATGCAAGGCATAAGGTAGGAATGTTTCTCAACTAATTATCTATGTTTTAATTCTATCTTTACTTCCTGAGGATGAAACAGTTGAAAAGATTAACTTTGAGGCTCCTTTTTGCCTTTTACAATAACTGTCTGACAGTTTATAAAATATCTTTTTGTGTAATAACTACCAATTTTCCCTTTGAGACATAAGGTAAGTAAAAGGTGTCATTTTGAGTTTTTTTTAAGTAAATAATTTGTCCTTTAATGCATTCGAGGATGTATTTAAGCCTATATTTCCTTTATTTTATCATTAAAATTGCCTTTCACTGTCTTTTAACACTTTATCTGATTTCTTTGAACCCTTTGTTTATTTTTTTTTAACTTCAGAATCCTGTTTAGGCTTTAATTTTGCCTGAAACCTTTATCATCATCCTTTATGAGTTTTAAGGATCCTTTAAGCCTTCTGTCTTCTAACTTTTAAAACCATGATTAAGCTTTAAAAGTTTGTTTTGAGGCTTTTTGTGCTTTAAGCCTTTAACCTCTAATTTTTTAGCCTTTAAAATTCATCTTCATGGTTCCTTCATTGCTTTTGTTGTATGTAGGTGTCTTTGGCGTGCTGAGGGTCTTATTTGCATAACCAACACATTTCAAAACACATAAATAACCCTCGAATGCTCATTTTTTGTGATTGTGCAGTTACTTTGGGCTTTAGAGGTAGTGATCCTCTATCCCACTCCTTAATTAAACCCTGAGAGGGCATTTTGACCTTAAAAAACTTCCATTAAACCCTTCAAAACAAACGAAAAATGTTAATAAATCCTCCAGTGGAGGCTCTACTACTTTCAGAGGTTGCGTGGGGGTGGAGAAGCTGGGTGGAAGCGGATATGCAGGCGGAGAGGCAAAAACATGTGAAAACAGGGTTTAAAAGTTCATTGGCGCGAAAAAATGAGGATGGGCGGTAATGGAAAACCGCCGGTGGTTTTTGTGCTGCCAAAAGGCAGTAAGCGGTATTATCGCAAATTAACACGATTCCATACGTTGCATGACACCTGTCCGCAATGAAACCACCAGTCTCGCGTAACTTTTGGTTGTTAAACCCCGAGAGCGAAAATTGCACGATATCATTTATGAGCCGTCAGATGGGAAGGGGCAGATCCAACGATGCGGAAAGGAGCGCGATGGAAAGGTGCACGGGCAGGAGTGTCAGTGGGAGATAGGTGGCAAGAATGGATTGGTTGATGAGTGGAGTAGTGGGTAGTGGGATCGGCGGTGACGTGGGAAAGACTGTCGAGAAGTGGGAAGGCTAGGAGTGGAATAACCATTGGATCGTCGGGTTTTGATGGTGGAGATCGCTCCATGGAGTGGTAAGGCGGGGAGAAAGGTGGATGAGTTGGGAGAAATGGTAGCCCTTGGATGGTCGGGATGGATGGTTGAGATCCGTCGAGGAAGACACAGGCGTGGAAAAAAGAAAGTTTTGAGGAAGGGGGCTAGAGAAAAAGGGGCGGGCAGTGGTCCGGTGGTGGAGTAGGGGAAAACCGGGGGCGAAAAAATAAAAAGGTCTAAGGGCTTTAAGAATTAGCCCATGGTCGGGCCCTCGGGTCATATGGCAGAGGGGGCTGAGGATCTAAGCCCTCAAGGGCTTAGAGCCTATTTATAAAATGGGTCGGAATTAGGCTTAAAGAGGGCTTTTTAGCCTTTTAAAGGCTTCCGGTAAGGGAAAAGGAGTTTTTAAAACCATATAAGGGAGTTATGATGGTTTGAAGGAGTTTCTTAGAAGAAATGAAGAATTCGTGAAGGAAAAAATGAGGTTTTTAGAGGGGAATGAAATATAAATAAGGGGATTTGAGGGCTATTTTTTAGAGGGAAATGGACTAAAAACAGGGATAAAACAGCCTGAAATGAGCCTTCTTTAAAACAACAGGATAACCTTTTAAGAGGCATGGATGAAGTTTTTTTAGTGAATTGATAGACTCAAAATGATGAAGGCAGTGAGATTTCTAGAACATATAATGTTTGTATGAAATGTTATTTCTTAGAAACCTAGGATTGGTAACATTTAGTCATCTTTGGATAAAGTCAGAATTATGGATGAATAACAGTGGCTCCATTTGGGGAGGACAACTGTCTTTTTAGGTGTCCAGAACCTCAAGAACCTTTGAGTTTCAGTAGACCAGTGCCTTATCCATTGGGAAAATTTATTCTTTTCTTGCTGATATTTCCCTGAGAGGGACAACTTTTATCAATCTGCAACATGTAATTTCTTCAAAACAACATCTCTACCTACCCAATCCTACTTGTCATAGCATTTTCTCTTCTTTATTTGAGTGCATTTGAACTAGCAAACTCTTTTGACATTTTTATTTTTGAAAACAGAAATAAACTATCTAATCCTATCCTTATCTCTTCCGAGAGTTCAGATTAATCTGTTGAGCTCTTTATTTTCTACCTAGCTACTATCTGTCAAGATTAAGCTGTTTGACAGATTTTATTTCTATTTCTAAAACAAGAAATTTAAACACAGTCAAATCAGGATTAGATTGTTTGATTTGCTATGGTGTCTATGGTTGTATGTACAAGCTGCACATAGACTTTATTTGCAGAACAATAAAACAAAATGATGAAGGTTTTAAGATCTGAAATTTATAAATATCCTTCAAGTCCTTTTCCAGCTCTGATTTTTATCTATTTAGAGCTGTCTTTTTCCTTTTCTTGGTTCAGATTTTGAACTTGTTAGAACCATTTCCTTTCTATCCTAATCTATTCTACTGATAAGCCAAGTCTGAAACAATTTTTATAAATATGTGCTTCTACTAACTCATCAACATAAATTTAAAGTATGTTCAGCCATGATTAAGTTAGATGACTGAACAATATGTCATTTTCAAATCAGCAGTGGCATTTAGATTTGCTCACTTTCATAAAACTCTCTTTTTGGGTATGGGGCTGTACCCTTTTTTGAATCTTCCCTCTTTTATTTTTCTGTTGTTTTTGTATTTTTCTCTTTTTTCAAATTTAAAAACAATGTTATATACAATGGAAAATAAAGCTCTGAAATTTTGGACTCTTAGCAGAAATAGTGCTTGAGCATCCTGCCATTGACAGGACCTCCAAACAAATCTTCTCCATTCAGCTCTTGTAGAAAGAATGCATTATGACCACTAATAGAATGAATATTGTAGGGTCCTTTCCATAGATTTTCAAATTTTCCATGCTTTCCTTTCTCTTCCTTTCTGGAATCCCATTTTAGGACAACATTTCCAATTTGGAAATCATTTTCTTTAGTTCTCTTGTCAAATAATTTCTTGATATTTTCTTGTACTGTTTGTGTTCTGCTGTACACTTCTTCTCTAGTATGCTCCAAATGAATGGTCTGATTTATCCTTTACTGCATATCATTTTCCTTAGATTGTACTTCTTGGAGGAGCTTAATGACTGGAACTCCCAGTGAGGTTGGGAAAACTGCATCCATGCCATAAAACAGCTGATAGGGGGACATATTTATAGATTTTTTGGTGGTTAGTCTATCATCCCATAAAGCATGAACAAGCTTACTATGCCATGATTTCTGATTCTGTTCCAACAATTTTTTGATAATATTGACAAGGCTCTTGTTGGAGGATTCAACTAATCCATTTCCTTGGGGATAGTAGGCAGTGGAATGACCCAATGTAATATCATATTTATAGCATAAGTCAATCATTTTCTTAGATTTGAAGGCAGCAACATTATCTGTGATAATTTTTCTTGGACAACCAAATCTGGATAGTATGTTGGTTTCAAGGAATTTGATAATGACAGAGTCAGTAGCATTCCTAGAGGGTATGGCTTCTATCTACTTGGTAAAATAATCAGTGGCAGTGAGGATCCACTTATGTTGGGTTGATGAAGATGGGTGAATCTCCCCAATGAAGTCCAAGCCCCATTTTTGAAAAGGAGCCTCAACACTGATGGGATGTAAGGGTAAGGGTAAGAGTTTTCTTTTGCCATCAAAAATTTGACACTTGTGGCAAAACATGACAAGTTTCTGAGTATCTGGGAAAAGGGCGGGCCAATAGTAATCAGATCTGAGGATTTTATTTGCTGTGGTCTTCCAGTACAGATGTCCTCCACATTCTTCCTCATGCAGTTCATGCATGATTTTTCCTGCATCAACCTCAAGCAGACACTTAAGCAATATTCCAACAATATTTTTCCAATATAAAACCCATCTAATATGCAGTAATTTAAAGCTTTCTATTTCAAAAATCTAGCTTTATTTTTTGACAAAGAAGGAGGGGCATTCAGGTAAAGCAGCACATATATGATATCAACATACCAAGGTGAATTCACAAATGTTTCTTCAATGAATGGAGTTGTGCATTCCTCTATTTCTTCTAAGACATCGACCATATTCATATCTAGTGCTTGGAAGTTTGATTTAGCCATGAGTTTAGCTAATCCCTGCCCTTTGATTAGTTTGGTAGGCATGATTTCTAAGTCATATTCTAGAATAACAACAATCCATTTTCTCCTTTTGCCATCAGGGTTTTGACTTAGAATATCCTTGACAACTGTGTGTGGAACAAAAGCAATGATGTGAGAATGCAGAATATAGACTCTAAAGTCTTTTAATGCTTTTACCAAGGCTAAGGTTTGTTTCTCCATGATGTTATACTTGAGTGGAGCATCTCTCAAATCCATACTAAAAAAATATATTGGGTTTTCATGCCCCATATCATTCTTTTGCAGCAATACTGCAACTATTGTATGTTTAGATGCAAAGGAAAAGATATAAAAATATTTGGTGAAATTAGGACTAATAAGAACTAGTGTTTGAGTTAAAGCTTTCTTTACCAGTTCAAATGATTGTTTAGCTTGTATTTTCCATTTAACACCTACCTCTTTCTTGATCATGTTTGTGATATTTCACAATAGCTCAGCAAGGTTGGGGATGAATCTCCTTAGAAAATTTAGCTTCCCAATGAAAGATTGTAATTCTTTAAGGTTTCTAGGATGGCTGATTTTCAATATGCCATCAATCCAGGATGGCTGATTTTCAATATGCCATCAATCCTTTTAGGGTCTAATTTGATTCCCTCTTCAGAAATCATGTGGCCAAGAAGTTTTCCTTCCTGGAGACCAAAGAGTGTCTTTTTGGGATTTAAAGATAATCCATATCTCCTACATTTCTCAAAACATTTTCTCAAATGAATCAAGTGTTCTTCATCAGTTTTAAAGAAAATAGTGATGTCATCAAGATAAATGATTATGAAATAGCCTATGTCTTCTGAGAATGCTAAGTCCATGGCCATTTGGAAGGTGGCCCCAACATTCATTAAACCAAATGGAATTTTGACATACATGAATGTACCCCAAGGTGTAGTAAAAGAAGTTTTATGTTGGTCACTTGGGAGTACTAAAACCTGATTGTGTCCTAAGAACCCATCCAATAGTGAAATTATTTTAGCTCCAACCACCCTTTGAAGTATATGATCCATTTTTGGCAAGGGATAGTTATCTTTAAGGGAGGCTCTATTTAGATTCCTGAAATCAATGCAGAGCCTAATTTCTCCAGTATTTTTCCTAACAGATACTAAGTTGGAAACCCAATCTGAATACCTGATGGGAACTATGATGCCAACATCATACATCTTCTTAATATCTTTCTTAGCTAAAGGCAATAAAATAGGGTTTATTCTTCTAAGTTTTTTTTTGAAAGGTTTCTGATTTTCCTTAAGAGGAATTTTGTGTTGAATGATGCTAGTATCATATGATTTTAAATCCTTGTATCCCCATGCAAATACATCTTTAAATTCTTTGAACAGGTATATGTATTGATGTTTAATGTGAGCTGGGAGAGTGCTGGATAGATTGATCATTTTGGGTTCTGCAGGGCTGCCTATGTTATGTTCTTCTAGTTTTTTTCTATAGGCTCCATTCTTGGTTCTTTGGCTACATCATTGAAATCAAAAAGTCGTTCTAATGGTGTAAGAACTCTTGGAATTGTATCATTTTTACAATGTAAAATTTCCAGGTCTTTCTGGTCCGTATTGTTAATTATTTATGCCCTAAATCAATATTCAAAATGGTTGATATCAGCAGAAAAGGATAGCGCTTTTTCAGGGTTTTGTTCTTCATTAAAATAGTCTTCCTTATGGCTTAAAACATGTGTTGGCATGACAAAGTCATTTTTTGGTTGCAGAAAGTCATCTATGTGTTTGTCTCCTTCAAATAATTGCCAATAATCTTCATTATCTGGTATTGCAGGTCTGTTTTTTACCTTTACATCAAAATTTTCATTTGTCTCTGGTATTTGGCAATTACTAGCAGCAAAGGCAAGTTCATTTTCTAGATGATTTTGAGCTCCTGGGATGAAAATGAGCTCATATTTTTCAAAGTCTTTCAGGAGGTCAAGGGCAACATTTCTATATTCTCTGAGTTTTGTGTTTTTGGTTGAATACTCCCCTTCAATCTACCTGATAATTAGCTCAGAATCCCCTTGGACTGATTTTCTTTTGGCTCCTAAATCTTTGAGTAAGTGTAGGCTAATGAGGAGGGCTTCATACTCAACAATATTGTTTGTGCATGGAAAGTCCAGTTTGTAGGAGAATCCTTTGTTTGTGTTTTGTATCCATACCCCAGCCCCTGCACTTAGTTTACTACAAGAGCCATCAAAGTTGATTTTCCATGGTATTTCAATTTCTCTTTCATTTTATTTCTGCTGTTCAAGGCTGCTAAAATCTAGACTGTTCTTTTCTTGAATTGATGACATATTTGATTGTTCTGGTAGTCTAAACTCTCCTTTGTTTTCCTTTTCTTGTTGGTTGATTTCATCTTCATTATATAAGATAAAGGAATCCAAATCTGAATGGATGGAGTAGATAGGAGAATTGTTTGGTCTGTCTATGTTGCTCACCATGTATTTCATGTGGGATTCCCTATATAGTCTTCTAGTTTGGTTAAATATTGGGATGGTGGCATAAGACATGTCCATTTGAAGGCTCCCCTGAATTTTGGCTCCCCATGATCTAGATAAAGGTATGCCATACTTAGGGGGGATGTCAGCTACCACTGTGTCTATCACTAGACTCTTAGCAGGAATTTGTGACAAGTTAACACACAAATATTTAATTAAGCCTAAGAATTTTACCCTGCTAGAATAAAAAGAATACAGATCTTTATATGGTTTAGTAATTTCTAAGCCTAGGCTTTCCATTAGACCTTTGGGCATAAGATTTTGAGAAGCACCTGCGTCTAGCATGGCATTGTGCAAGATGTTCTCATGTATATTCAAACTGACATAGATGGAGGGATAGTGCCTTATTGGTATTTCCCTTCAACTTCAGGACCAAACAATAATTCTGGTTTATCATTTGCCAAGTTTAAAGTATCAGTGTCACTACCCATATTCAAAGCTTTCAAAACTTGTTTTTTATATACATCCTGAGTTACTAGTTCAACTAAGGGTATGGTGATCTTAATCTTGGAAATTTCTCCTTCAAGGCTGAAAGGAACTATTTTTTTTGTCATATTTACATCTGTTTTGTCATTTACAACTCTTTCAGCAATTTTGACTTGCTGAACTTTATTTGAACTGTTATTTGGGACAGATGTGTTAGGGCCACTAGCAAAAGTACTGGGGCAGCTTTGTTCAACACTTTGCTGAATGTTTTTGTCTTTATTTTGGTTAGTTTTCTTGGCTAAAGTGTTGATGTTAGTTGCTATTTTCTTAGGCTGATTTTCTAAGGTTTTCTTAACAGCAGTACTAGTGTTTTTATCATTGGAAATTTCTGGGCTGCCTTTGCTTCTGAGATTGTATTGTTTGTGTACCTCCATGATAGAATTTTCAAACCCCAATCTGTAATCTTTAGAATCCTCATTATTATATTCAGTTTTTTCTGAAGAGAAGAATCCTTGTTCTTCTTCAGTGAGAAAGACATCTGTCTCACTGTCAGATCCGATCAAGTTTACATGATTTTCTTCCAACCTTTCAACTTCCCTTTCTTCTTCTTGATCAACATAGTTTTTTTGAAATGGAGGCCTAATCTGCTGGTCATTGTCTCTCTGCCTATCTTGATTAGGGTCTCTTCTAAGATTTTGATTTCTATTTATGTTTTGGCTTTCTCTAGGAGGCACTCTATCATTCAGATTTATCTTTTCCAACATTCTCTCCATTACCTTTACTAAATTATCAATTTTAGCATCTGATGATGAGGTTGAAGCCATTGTATCATCTTTGTAGGTAACTATTTTTTTATACTCTCAACCTAGCTATTTTCTCAATCAGATTTGCCTCCACACTCATGGCTCCTCTCTGCATATCTTCTAAAGCTGAAGGGTCTCTTTCTCTTAGTTGATAGGCCATTTCAGGTTCAAAGCCTTCTGGGAATTTAGCCAAATCTAAGCCTAGTGGAGGTTTCATGTCTGGAGGAAGTGCATTATACACACTATTGAATCTAGAGTAGTAATCATGGACACTTTCCCCAGTATTCCTTTTAATATTAGTATAGTCTGAAAGGATTTGGAGAGGGTTCTTCCTAATTTCCCATTTTTTTATGAATGTTTGATATAAGGAAGGGAGATCATTTATGTTATGAGGAGCTAAGTTTTTAAACCATTTCTTGACCTCTCCACCTAAAATTTGAGCAAAAATTCTCATCTGAATGGTCTCTTCTTATATTTCCATGTAATCAAAAGCATCATTCATTTTGTCTACATGTTGCTGGGTAGCAGTGGGTTCATTTGTAGTGAAATGGGAAATTTTGGACTGGAAATCATTTGGTAAGGGAGCCATAGGCTGTGGTAATACTAGTGGAGCATACCATGCTGCCATGATTGGAAATAATGGGGGATTTACAAGAGGTGGAGTTACAAGGGGGAAAGTGGGTTGAAATGGAGTGTTTTAAATAGTGGATGTGTGGATAGGGTGGAAGAAACACTTGGGCCAGCAAACTAATGATGGGAATATTTTTTATGGAAGGAGCTGAAATGATGGAGAAGCTAAGAATCAGGTGGAGTAGAAGGTGAGGCCTCTCTGCTAAAGCTTCGTTGCAAATCTGTGGTTTCAAAATCAGCTTGGTTTAAATCACTTTGAGACTTATTTCTAAAGAGGTTCTTTGTGTGAGGTAAGTCAAAGTGAGGATATTTCAAGACTGTGAGGTTTTCAGGGACAAATCTTGTTCTTGGGATGGTCCTATCAGTAGTTAGTTTTCCAGGTCTAGAAGTTTGCCACAAAATCCTCTCTGGATTGTTAACTATGGTAGGGGGATTAGGATTTGGATGGGGTATAGTGTTGATCCTATGTGAAGCCAGATTTTGGTTTTTCAAAATTTAGAGAGGAAGAGGTTTTTAGGACTGTTTTTCAAAATTTTTCGTTTCACAGTGATTTCTATAATAGGATAACTAGGCTCCTAAACTTCCTCAAGGTTGGTTAACACAATCCTAAGGAAATAGGGAGATCTAGTGAGGTAATGGCCTACTGGGGCTAGTGGAGTCGCCAAGTGGAAATTTTTAGCTTTTTCTAAAGGTAAAACGTTTTATGGTCCACCACCAGTGGTTAATTTAAAAACCAATCTGAAATTTTTTTGGGTTTTTATGAGTTTCTATGGTTTTTTGAAGGACTAATGAGTTTATAAGAGCTTGCTAGGAAACTATGAACTCAGAGGTCCCACCGTGATCGCCAGAATGTTGGGATCCTGTGACTTAGCAGATTGGCATACTAAATGACGAGGCAACACAGAACCAGTCTTTAGAGCTCTAGGATCTAGCCCTCCTAGTCTCAGGGAGGGATCTCTCAATATGTTTTGTATGGATATAGCTTGATTGCTTATAAAAGGTTGATTTTAGGCTAGTTATTAAGCTTGAATTTGTTTGATTGTTTGATGGGACATGATGTTCTAGGCAACATAGATAGTAAAGGGAAATCTCTAAGTCATTGGGCAATGGAGTCAAATGGAAATGGTAACAAGCTTGTAGATGAATCAGGGGTATCAAAGGGAAAATCTAACTTGGCTGTTGGATTAAAAAAGTCTTTCAGGTGAAATGAAATGAACATTAAGGTTTTAGAATGAAAAGCAGAACTAAGGGAAATTAAGAATCCTTAATTATATGTACTTCTCAACAATGGGACTTAAAACATTATCTAAACATGAAGAAGTAATTTATAGACAGGGCTAACCATGAATTCTAGAAATTATACTTCAAAAAATAACAATCTCAAGACAAACTTTCAAAATTAAATCTAAGAGTTGAGGAACTCTCTATTTCATCAAATATTTCACTTTAAAGGATAAGAAAACATTTAAGATAAATAGATAACTATATTCATAGAAGAGGGAACTCCTAAACATCTAGGACTGTAATTATAAAGACTTTCAAAACAATTATTTGATCAAGTACAAAGGGTATGATCAAAACATACCTCTTTGGCAAACTTTGGACAATGGTACTTTGAAAGGAGACTTCAGAAATAGTTTTTAAAGTGTCAAAAAGAATTAGGGAAAACCATGAATCATCTTGAGGCCAACTACATTGAATTACTTCTAAAATAAATAAGCTCAAAGGTTGAAAGGCATTTAAACTTACTCAATCAAACATTCAACAGATGAAAAAATAAAGACAGTGAAGAGTAAATAGGTCTAAGGTGCTTCCAGGAGACATTTCTTAGCCTAAAACTTTTACTCTACTGTAAGTAAGTGGTGATGAAAAAAGAATGGAAAATAGTAGAAAACATTGACAATTTAGAATACTTCACCAACAACCAAGCTCAGGGATCCAATGGCAGAGATTTCTTCATCCACAAACAGGTTAAAACATCCGCAGGTTCCAGTACATCAATTTCCTTTCAATCTTAGCAGAACTATATATTACCTCAAAGTGTTATCAAATGCCCACATACAATGAGTTTGAATTCAGTATTTATGCTGCAAATGAGGAGGTGGAAATATCTAGGTTTCAGAATGTCAGAAATGACACAGTAAATGCACTCCTATCCTTAGAAACCATGTAAGGAATAAGGTAGGAATGTTTCTCAACTATTTATCTATGTTTTATGTCTATCTTTACTTCCTGAGGATGAAATAGCTGAAAATATTCTTTGAGGCTCCTTTCTGCCTTTTACAATAACTGTCTGACAGTTTATAAAATATCTTTTTGTGTAATAACTGCCAATTTTCCCTTTGAGACATAAGGTAAGTAAAAGGTGTTTTTTTGAGTTTTTTTAAGTAAATAACTACTCCTTTGATGCATTCGAGGCTGTATTTAAGCTTATATTTCCTTTATTTTATCATTAAAATTGCCTTTCACTGTCTTTTAACACTTTATCTGATTTCTTTTAACCCTTTGTTTATTTGTTTTTAACTTTAGAATCCTGTTTAGGCTTTAATTTTTCCTAAAGCCTTTATCATCATCCTTTATGCGTTTTAAGGATCCTTTAAGCCTTCTGCCTTCTAATTTTTGAAACCATGATTAATCTTTAAAACTCTCTTTTGAGGCTTTGATTGTGCTTTAATCCTTTAACCTCTAATTTTTTAGCCTTTAAACTTCGTCTTCACGGTTCCTTCTTTGCTTTTGTTATATGCAGGTGTCTTTTGCATGCTGAGGGTCTTATTTGCATAACCAGCACCTTTCAAAACACAAAAATAACCCCCAAACGCTCATTTTTGGTGATTGTGCAGTTACTTTGGGCTTTAGAGGTAGTGATTCTCTGTCCCGCTCTTTAATTAAACCCTGAGAGGGCCTTTTGACCTTAAAAAAATTCCATTGAACCCTGCAAAACAAATGAAAAATGTTAATAAATCCTGCAGTGAAGGCTCTATTGCTTTTAGAGGTTGCGTGGGGGCGGAGGAGCTGGGCAGAAGTGGATATGTAGGCAAAGAGGTGAAAACCTGTGAAAACAGAGTTTAAAAGTTCATTGGCACAAAAAAATGAGGATGGGCAGTAATGGAAATCCACTGGTGGTTTTCGCGCTGCCAAATGGAAGTAAGCAGTATTATCGAAAATGAACGTGATTCCATACATTGTGTGACACCTGTCCGCAACAAAACCACCAGTCTCATGTAACTTTTGGTTGTTAAACCCCGGGAGAAAAAATTGCACGATATAATTTATGAGCCGTCGGATGGGAAGGGTCAGATCCGACGGTGCGGAAAGGAGCACGATGGAAAGGTGCGTGAGCGGGAGTGTGAGTGGGAGATAGGTGGCAAGAATGGATTGGTCGGCGAGCGGAGTAGTGGGTAGTGGGACCGACAATGACGTGGGCAAGACTGTCAGGAAGTGGGAAGGCTGGGAGTGGAATAGCCGTTGGATCGTCAGGTTTTGATGGCGGAGATCGCTCCGTGGAGTGGTAAGGTGGGGAGAAATGTGGATGAGTTGGGAGAAATGGTAGCCGTTGGATGCTTGGGATGGACGACTGAGATCCATTGAGGAAGACACAGGTGTGGAAAAAAGAAATTTTTGAGGAAGGGGGCTAGAGAAAAAGGGGCAGTCGGTGGTCCAGTGGAGGAGTAGGGGAAGATCGAGGGCGAAAAAATAAAAAGGGCTAAGGGCTTTAATAATTAGCCCATGGTCGGGCCCTCGGGTCATATGGCAGTGTAATATTCCAAATTATTCCTTCAATAAATTGGAATATTAATTTTGTCTAATTTCACTTATAAGTTAAATAATTGGGAGAGGAGGCCCAAAAACAATAAAAGAATGGATAAAATCCCTCTAGTATGAAAAGGGATCAGCCTTGGAACTAGATTTCACACCCTCATGTGTGAAAGGAGACATTTGCAAAGAGGCTAGGTCAAGTTTGACCAAGTCAAACAGCGCTGCTTAAAGAGGTGTAGCTTGCTTAAGAAGACATCGCAGAGAAAGAGGAGGGAACATTCCTTGAAGGAGGAAACCCTAATAGAGTGGGACCCATGGAGAGTGAGCTCTCATTGTATAAAAGGATGGTAAGGCAACCATTATTACTCAGGCATATGATTATTGATTTCTTGTCTGCTTAGACTATTTGCAGTCTCGACTATTTAGTTGAGTTGTTGTGCTGCTTAGCACAAGGATTTCCTACTTAGGAGTCCTTCTCCTTTCTTGAGAAGCCTCTTGAAGGAGTTG
The DNA here is from genome assembly GCA_034641835.2 of Pinus albicaulis. Classification (NCBI taxonomy): domain Eukaryota; kingdom Viridiplantae; phylum Streptophyta; class Pinopsida; order Pinales; family Pinaceae; genus Pinus; species Pinus albicaulis. The sequence continues at coordinate 627,116,176 of CM076576.1, read as the reverse complement.
TATAGGTTTTCCTCACATCTAGGCTTGAGGCCAAGCATCCTCCTCCAGGACAGTGTTATTGCTGTAGTAGCATAATTCTATGTTGTAGGGTGTTGCAGTGAGGAGTTACAACACCTTTTCCATCACTTGTTTTTCGGAGGCCGAGTATTTATTTCCTTTGGAGGATTAGTTTGGAAGCCATTAGAGCTTATTGCAGATCTTGGCATTGGGCCAACTCATTCCTTTGCCGCTACAACATAGTTTTCTTCAGTAACTGCATTATTTTCATAGAGCACTTGCTGTGGGGTTTACATTGTTGATTCGAGGGTGAGATCTTCAGTGTTAGGATCAGCCTTTCACCCGAAGGATCCATTGGATGATATTCAGCCATTAGTTGCAGCATATTTAGCTATCTTCATCCAGTTCCATTTTCTGAGTTGTAGCTGCTACCCAACAACTCCGACATTTTTTCCATTTTGTATATTTTAGCCAATCCTTCGGAGGATTGTTGTATTATTGTTTCTATGGGTTGAGAGCTTTCTTCCCCTTATTTCTTGAGCCATACGTTGTCATATCTTTCTATTATTATGTAATATGGAGAAGTACCTCTTATAAACTGTGTCCTCTTAGCTTGGGTTTATGCAGATATAGCAGTGTTCTTCTATTTCATGTACATGTCTTGTTGAGGCTTCATTGCCCTTCTTGAGTGGATGTCTCCTCAAGAATTTTTACTCTCTTTACTGCTATAAAATCATTTGTTGGCTATCTATATCTTCTTGTCTCACAGCTAATAAAATAACATTGTTGATCTATTGTATGTTCATGCATTTGTTGTAGTCCCCTCATCAGGCACTTTTGAGGACATCTAAGTGTGGGAGATCTGTTTAACCCACTTAGAAGGATTTATTTGGAGCCTCCTCTTGGATTTAGCACTTAGACACATTGTTCTAAGGGATCCAGGCCATGGTTTCAATTCCTGTAGCATTCATTACTGGAAAATGTGTTTTCCAGTCATGCCTTGCTAGCTGTTCCAGATTTGGGATATTACAGTGGTATTAGAGCTTCCATCTTGGCTCAGCCTGTGGATTTCAGATCCAATCAGAAGATAAGAAGGAGAGAAGAAAAAAATGATGGAGAGGATGGGATTGCTCTCATCCATTTTCAGGTTTAAGAAGGAAGAAGAGAAATGCATTGAAACTCCGAGAGGGTTTCAAGGAGGAGAGAGCTACAATGAGACCTCTAGAAGGTTTCAGGAGGCAGAAGAAGATGCATGCACTTCCTGTAGAGGAAGTGTAGAGCAAGGAAGTGCATGAGATCCTGAGTGGGTATTTGGCAGAATACAAGTTCCAACCTTCGGCTTTCAAAGAGACTCTAGATTTTCCTCAGTTTATTCAACTGAGAGAAGAAATAAGACCCTGTAGCAAAGGAGAGATCAAAGGCAATATAGTCCTATTGTCTACATTTTATGGGTCAACTACAACAAGAACTTGGGTGAGAAAGTTGGAGGCATTTTTTCTACTACATCCTATAGTAGGGGAAGAAGCTGTTGAAATATTAGCGCTGCACTTGGAAGGCGAAGCCTATGTTTTGTGGTTCAGCCACTTGAGCAATACAAGGGTAAATCAAAACTTTTGATGGAGAAGGAGCAAAGGAAGGAAAGCTCACACCACCACTTGAGGAGCCTTGTGATAACACTGTCACACTCATGGAGGAGAAGCCACATGCATCAACAGTTGGAGCAGCCAACACTTTGGAGGAAGGAACTCTTGCAGCCCTACAAGAAGTTCCCAAATATCATCAAGGTATGAAAATATTTCCACAATCTCTCATTGCAGCAAATTCTTTTGACAGTTGTGGAGATTTTATTTTTCACGACCAGGGGTCAAATCACACTGCTACTATAGAGCAGCTTGGTTGCACTGTGCTGTGCAACATGGAAACATTTAAGGAGGAAGAAAACCATCATTCTCATGAACCATTTTTGGATTGTACATCACATTTGAGGTTGGGGTTTGAAGACTTGAAGGAAGATAGTAGACATCTTGGAGTGAGAAACCCTTTCTCCTTTCAAGATGACACTTTCTCAATGAGCTCCTCTCAGCTCAAAGAGGAACTTCTACTTTCAGCAAATCCAAGACCTTATTGGTTTTGGAAGACTATTGTTGAGAGGGAGGTCTCAAGGAGAGATCTCATTGGAGGTGCACTTCAACACACTATGGAGTGCAAAGATTTTCTTCCTTTCTCACAGGAGCAGATAGAAGATGGAGGACATCTTCGGATGGATAACATATCTCATGCTTGTGTTGGACATTCCTTGAGCCATACACATCATGATGGGAGGTTTTTTACTACCACCTATTTCGGTCCTCATAGGGTCTCATTGATCCTTGAGAAGATTGCATTTCACAATCCCAAGAAGTGCCAAGACAGGAATTTGATTTGGGAGGATGGTAGCCCTCATGGGAGGAGTATCGAGATGAAGAGGAGGAGAAAGAATCCACATGTGATTGAGTGGATGTGGTTGATGAGCAAAGATCTGGGAGGTTACTTGCAGATCTATGACACTGAGCAGTAGGAGGCTTGGCTGCACTGGTTACTCTTGAAAGAGTTTGGCCATCACTTGGCATACACTCTTCCTAAGAGTAGGAGGATGGAGGAAAGATGGTAGGATACTTGCATCATTGGGCAGCATAGAGTATGGATGCATGGTGTTGATTTGATACTCATATCATTCATTGTGTCTTCATCACATGAGTTGTATGATGGAAGTATGGGAAGGTAGCAAAATATTCTGTTGCTTTGCTTGTTCTTGGGAGAGAAAGAGCAGATTTGCTCTCACACTTTGCATGATGTTGCAGGAGGAGGAAATGGAATTAGCTCCTTGGCTTTACATGGTAGAGAGGTACTTCCACCTTGGGAGGAAATTCTTATATATTGCAGCATCTTTGACAAGGAGCATGTCAAAGAGCAGAGCTTGGTATTGACAGGAGCTTATTTGCATGAGCTCACAGCGTTGTCACTTGGGAGCAGAGATTTATGGATGGAGTGTCCCCGGGATCACTTCACTTTGGATGCAATTGGTGAACAAGAAGGAGGTGATGATGATATAATGGTGGATAGAGACATCGATCACTATGACATATTCTTCTTGACCTGGATTTCCAAGCATGAGGAGAATTATCTTCTTGCAGCACATGGTTCATTCTTCTTCATAGCATGCCAAAACACTATGGAGAACTCACTCATGGATCCATGTACCATCTTACTTCTGATATGTGGTAAGAAGTTTGTTTCTACATGTATTGGTTTCCATACTCTTACCATTTCTTTGCAGTGCATTGCTGCACAAGAGGGCAAGCTTTTCACATTGCTCCATGTTCATAGTTGGGCCAATTTGTATGATGGAGACAACCATATTTTATATGGCCTTGGGAAAGTGTTTTGTTTCATGTATGATCAGTTGATATACTCAGCCATTTGCTATTTTTCAGTAGACATCATGACATACATAATTATCCATGTAACAAAAAACAACTTGCCATGTACTTTTCTGAAGCAGCAGTTTGTAAAACTGCACTATCACTACTCGGAAAACTATTGGTACCTTCTTGCACCACATGAAACCTTAAGAATTTTCCTCATTTTGTTGCTGATCATGATTTCATTTGCTGATATGGATCTTATTTGTATTAGAAGCATGATTATGAGAGAGACACATGAGTTGGATGTGTCCTTGATGGGAGAGAAGTCCCACATTTTCTGCACTACATGTTCTAATGGGAGCATGGGAGGAGATATGGCCACCACAACGACCTATTTGTTTTCTTTTTGGGTGAGCCATGAGTTTCATAGCCATCCATTATACAGCCATGGGAAAGTATTTGGTCAAGTATTATTGACACATTCAACCATTTACTATTCATTAGTAGATGTGATGATTCTGGTAGGCTACTTGCCATACTATTTTCTGGAGATGCAGTGGATGAGACTGCAATGTGTCCTCTTGAGATATTGTTTGTATCATGCATCATCATGTAAAATTTTCAGAAAAATTCTCACTGGGATACTTTATCATGACCATGTCCTATTCATCATGGATGGATTGTTTTGGGCCAGCTTGTTCTTCAAAGTTGGAGGAGGGATCCTTGGAGGATTGTTCTTCATTTTTCCACTTGAGGGAAATACTTTTGCAGCCTAGGATCAGCACAAAATCTACACTCATCATGAGAGGAAAGAAGGACAGCATGGGGTAGGCTATGATGCTTACCATATTCATATTTTCATCCCACCTTCATTTCCAGAGCTTGAGGTGGAAGGAGATTTTCAGGAGTCGCCATGTTGGGAGGTGACTCATTTTGTTTGGACGATTGCTTGGGGATGGAGGATCCACATGGGGGGAGATATTCCTCATCACATTTTAGACTCCATGCCTTGGGTGGAGACTTTCTAGTTCTATCCTTGCAGTTTCATGAGGACAAGCAACATTTGGGAGGGGAGGACTGTAATATTCCAAAATTTTCCTTCAATAAATTAGAATATTAATTTTCTATAATTTCACTTATAAGTTAAATAATTGGGAGAGGAGGCCCAAAAACAATAAAAGCATGGGTAAAATCCCTCTAGTATGAAAATGGATCAGCCTTGGAACTAGATTTCACACCCTCATGTGTGAAAGGAGACATTTGCAAAGAGGCTAGGTCAAGTTTGGCCAAGTCAAACAATGATGCTTAAAGAGGTGTAGCTTGCTTAAGAAGACAACGCAGAGAAAGAGGAGGGAATATTACTTGAAGGAGGAAACCCTAATAGAGTGGGACCCATGGAGAGTGAGCTCTCATTGTATAAAAGGAGGGCAAGGCAACCATTTTTACTCAGGCATATGATTATTGATTTCTTGTCTGCTTAGACTATTTGCAGTCCCTCCTATTTAGCTGAGTTGTTGTGCTGCTTAGCACAAGGATTTCCTACATAGGAGTCCTTATCCTTTCTTGAGAAGCCTCTTGAAGGAGTTGTATAGGTTTGCCTCACATCTAGGCTTGAGGCCAAGCATCCTCTTCCAGGACAACATTATTGCTATAGCAGTATAATTATGTGTTGTAGGGTGTTGCAGTGAGGAGTTACAACACCTCTTCCATCACTTGTTTTTCGGAGGGAGAGTCTTTATTTCCTTTGGAGGATTAGTTTGGAAGCCATTAGAGCTTATTGCAGATCTTGGAATTGGGCCAACTCATTCCTTTGCCCCTACAGCACAGTTTGCCTCAGTAACTGCATTATTTTCATAGAGCACTTGCTGTGGGGTTTTGCATTGTTGATTGGAGGGTGAGATCTTCAGTGTTAGTATCAGCCTTTCACCTGAAGGATCCATTGGATGAGATTCAACCATTAGTTGTAGCATCTTTAGCTATCTTCATGCAGTTCCATTTTATGAGTTGCAGCTGCTACCCAGCAACTTCGGCATTTTTTCCATTTTGTATATTTTAGCCAATCCTTCAAAGGATTGTTGTATTATTGTTTCCAGGGGTTGAGAGCTTGCTCTTCCTTATTTATTGAGCCATAAATTGTCATATATTTATGTTATTATGTAATATGGAGTAGTACCTCTTATAAACTGTGTCCTCCTAGCCTGGGTTTATGCAGATATATCAATGTTCTTCTATTTCATGTACATGTCTTGTTGAGGCTTGCATTTCCCTTCTTGAGTGGATGTTTCCTCAAGAATTTGTACTCTCTTTACTACTATAACATTATTTTTTGGCTATCTATATCTTCTTGTCTCACAACTAATAAAATAACGCTATTGATCTATTGTATGTTCATGCATTTGTTGCAGTCCCCTCATCGGGCACTTTTGAGGACATCTAAGTGTGGGAGATCTGTTTAACCCACTTAGAAGGATTTCTTTGGAGCCTCATCTTGGATTTAGCACTTAGACAAATTATTATAAGGGATCTAGGTCGTGGTTTCAATTCCTGTAGCAGCCATTACTAGAAAATGCGTTTTCCAGTCATGCCTTGCTAGCTGTTCCAAATTTGGGATATTACAGGAAGAGGGGGCTGAGGATATAAGCCCTTAAGGGCTTAGAACCTATTTATAAAATGGGTTGGAATTAGGCTAAAAGAGGGATTTTTAGCCTTTTAAAGGCTTCTGGTAAGGGAAAAGGAGTTTTTAAAACCATATAAGGAAGTTATGATGGTTTGGAGGAGTTTCTTAGAAGAAATGAAGAATTAGTGAGGGAAAAAATAAGGTTTTTAGAGGGGAATGAAATATAAATAAGGGGATTTGAGGGCTATTTTTTAGAGGGAAATGGACTAAAAACAAGGATAAAACACCCTAAAATGAGCCTTCTTCTTTAAAATAGCAGGATAACCTTTTAAGAGGCATGGATGAATATTTTTTGGTGAATTGATAGACTCAAAATGATGAAGGTAGTGAGATTTCTAGAACAGATAATGTATGTCTGAAATGTTATTTCTTAGAAACCTAGGATTGGTAACATTTAGTCATATTTGGATGAGGTCAGAATTATGGATGACTAACATTCGCATCCATATATTCTACATGTGGCGGTGGTGGTGGGGTAGGAGATGTCTTACCCCTGCGCAATTTTGACTGTGGTGTAGCAGGAGGGCTACCTTCACCACGCGTAGCCTCACTACTCTCTTTATTATGTGAATCTCTTAGAGGGTTGTATACAGATCTGTCCCCTCTTTGATTGAACCGATAATATTTTCCACTATGAGTAGTACTTTCTATCTTATCGGGGGTCATTCACTTAGTGTGGCTGCATACAACACCCTTTTCACACAATAACATCTTAATCAATAGAGGCAGGGTTCGTAAGAATTTACCTCTCAATCCATTGAAAAACCTTCTTTCATCTTTAGAATACGACACAAATTTATCTACTACAAATTATTTCACAAACCCACCCAAGATGATGTCAAACCAATGATCTACAGTCCGGGTGATGGAACTATCAATATTTTCCAACTGTTGGATCAATTCAGGCGTCCAATGTGTGACCTTGTTTTCCTTCTAACAGGTTTGGAACTTTGCTAATATTAACAACCACTCCTATAATTCATGTGCAAAGGTCACAAATAAGATCTCGTGAACCTTTGTGATAATATACTTGTTCTTCCAATCTTCAGCAGAGAACTTCTTACTCCTGTTTTATTTCAGGGAAAATTCTTGAATTTGTTTCTCAGACTAGTCCTCTAGTTTAGGATTTACGGGTTGCCACAACATCTAATATCTCTCAAAATTACCCCAGTCCCAAAAATGGAACCATTTTCTGGCTTGAGGGGTCCTGACCCAGGTTTGAAGTTAAGGTTAACCAACAAAACCCTCTTACTACTGACCTTTTCGGCAGTGACCTACTTGCGCAGACCAAAGTCTCTCCCGAAGCAGTATGGGGGGGTGTTGAACTAGATTTCCACAACCTGAGAGATAATTAAATGACGGGGTGTCTTCAAATCTGGAACAACTCTATTCTGATCTGCGTACCAAAAGCCCTAACCTGGAAACCCTAATCACATAGATTTAGGTCAACTAACTTGTGCATGCACTAAACAGATTCTGTAGTTGCTTAACACATATTATTAAAGCTCAATACTAAAAAATTCATTTACCTAGCATTCATCTAGAGTAGGAAACAGTTTCAAAAACGATCTATAACACAATAACCAAAATTAACATGCAAAACAACTCATAAAGTATGCATCAAATGAATTTGAGGCTTAGATATCATCAAAAACAATTCTTAATTCATTAATAGTTTAGAGTTTCCTTACAAAACCTTCAGTTCACCCATGCACATAGCCAGTGGGGTCCACACATAGTAGGACTTCAAGTCTCCCTGTACAAAGCCATCACGAGTCTTCTAACCCATAAAATTTTCACAAAATATCAAAACATAGCCAGATCTCTTACATCAACATCATCGTATATCATATCGATTCGATCTAGACTCCTATTTATAATTTTAGCTTGCTCTCATCTAAGGTCCACAAACTGTGGTTTACGACCCCTAGTTCTACCCTTTTTTCCCATTACAACTCATGAGGGGCTTTGACCCACCCCAAACCCCTTGACTTGTGCTACACACGACTAACTTACAAAATATTTACAAAATTATATAAAAAATGTATTAAAGTTCGGTCCTAGGGGACCCCACTCCAACAAAAACGCTTGTACAACCTAATAATAATAGATACACTATCTACTATGAAAAGAAATAGGAAAAATAACACTCATAGAGACAAAAGGACGAGAAAAAGTAGCAAAAAGAGACACATGAAAAACTTACCTAGAAAAGTGTTGCAAACTAAGTCAAAAGCTCCTTGATCTCATTGGGAAAGATATAGATCCAATTTCAAGTGTGTAAATAATCTTTATAAGTTTATATTTTAAATATATAGCCCCCATGGGGTCAGGTTAGGGTTTATAATGCACATGACTAAAATCAAGGAAAAAGAGACACTTGTCCAAAATAAAAAATAGAAACTTTGTGCCACTTTTCCAACAATTATTTGTGACACAATATTTTCCAGGGATGGAAATTAGCTTACTCTAAGAGACTTCACATCCACACTAGTAGAAGGAAATGTGCAATTTCTAATAAGAATGGATTGCACAGTTCATTGTGTTAGTGGATTTCATAGTCCTGACTCTGAGATAGAGATAGCACAATTTGCATGCTCAGTGATTGTTTTGTTTAAGGATTGTGTAGTTATGATCCTAAAGACATAGTGCAGTGTCTAGTGGTAGAGGATTGTAAAGTTCATAGAGGGAAGATCCATAGTTGGTGCAATATTAGGGAAGGTTTTGGATTGTGTTTAGAGTTTTTTTAGTTGTTGTCGACAAGAATACATCATCATCAAGAAAACATAATCAAGTCATCCCAAGCACTTATCTATAGGATAAAAATGCGCAAATTGTGATCCTAATTACTGTTGCTAGCCTCCAATATATAGGCAATGGAAGGTTCATATTTTTCTAATTTCTTCACAAGTTACCTTTGGGAAAAAGTTAGATGTTTCCTCTACTTTATTTCTCTTTCCCTATTCATTTGCTTCTGTTAGGATAGAAAAATTCCAAAGACAAGTCTAAGGAAAATATTTCGAGATTTTTAGAGTCAACATTGAGTAGAAGACAATGTTTTAGTGACTTAACTCGGTTTTTAGCCTTCAAAATATCATGAAAGTCTAGTAATGCTATGTTGTAAGAAAAACATAGCGTTCTTCCTTAGGTTAATGCGGTCTACTTGGTTATGGACCGTGTTTGCATGTTGTATGATTGTTTCTGAGGTGTGTTACCTTTGAAGATAGCCTTATAACTTACGTTTTCTTCGAATCCATGTTGTTCTTCTCATTTTAGCTAATGAAGAGGTCATTTCTTTAAAATATATTCCCCCTAAAGTGTGAGGTCAAAGAAGAATACAATGTCTAAAATTATTTACAAACTATCACTGAAGAGAGAGAGGATCAAAGTTTCGAAATTGAGGGAGACCTAAAATCAACAACATATGTCAAAATATATAAAATTGTCATGAGTCGGTCATTCCCATGTTTAGTAGAAAAATTAGATTGATTTCCAAGGAAGGTATGACTGTCATGTCCACCGATAGGCATAATGTGTCTTTCTGTCATAATTTGGTCAATTAGATAAGTTTTCTCTGAAAATAATAGTCACATCTTGGAAGAGGAGACACGGCTAAGTGATGTAATCCTTTACCCAAGGTCTTGGTTGCCACTTCCGAAATAGGATATTGTAATATTCCTACTTTAGCAAGGAACTAAGGGGAATATTAAAATTTTGATTTTTGCACTTAGTAGTTGGATAAATGGGTAAGGATGCCCATGCTTAATAAAAACATGAATAAAACCCATTATAATGTGAAAGGGGATCATCACAATAGCTATATTTTACACTTATGGGTGTGAACAAGAGCAAATGGATGAGGACATAGTCAAGATTGACTAAGTCAACATGCATGCATGAAGAAGAGGAGATCATCAATAAAACCATTTTAGTGTGAACAAGGATTAGCATAGATAGACATTTGTGAGCTTGATTGATTGCACTTGAGTGTGAAAAGGGATGAGGCAGATTGAAGAGGTCAACCTTGACCAAATCAAACAGTGCAGTATGGAGGAGTGGCCTTGATGAAGGTACAACGTAATTTTGGAGGGAGATTTCTCATGTGGAGTTGGAAATCCTAATGGGTGGGACCCAAAGTGAGGAGGCTCACAAATATTATAAAGAAGAGGATGGCAGCCATTTGGGGTTAGCTTGGATATTATTGATTTTTTTTGTTTAGAATATTTGGCATCCTCTTGCTATTTAGCAGTGCTGCAGTGTTGTTTAGCACAAGGATCTCCTGTTTAGGAATCCTTATCCTTTATTGAAAGGCCTCAAGAAGGAGTATTGTACTTAGGTTTTCCACACTCAGGCTTGTGTCCAAACATCCTCCTCCAGCCATAGCATTATTTCTACAGAGAATAGTGTTGTGTTGCAAGGTGTTGTAGTGGAAAGTCCCCAACACCACTTTCTAAGCTTACGTTTCAGAGGAGGGAGCTCCCCTTTCTTTGCAAGATCTGTAAGGAAGGTTTCTGAGCATATTGGAAATGTTGGCATGTGGTCAAATAAAAATCCATCTCCTACAGTGAATTTCTCTGAAGAAACTGCGTCATTTTTCCCAGAGTTGCAGTAACAAGGTTTGAACCCTTGCTTGTGAGCTTGTTCCTTGGAGGAAGGGCCAACCCTTCTCTCAGAAAGCTCTGTATTTCATTCATTCTTCTAAGATTTGTAAATTTCAGCTATTTTATACAGATTTTCAATATAATTGTGTTTTTCAGATCCATATTTGTAGATCTACTATTTATGTACTTGTGTTCTCATGAAACCCTTGCCAGGTTAGCTCTTTGATGTATAAAAGGAGCTAGATCTCCATTTTCCTCCATGTTATGATATAATAAATTCCAGATCTGTTATTGCATCATATTATATCTGAAACCCCTAGAAAATGATGTTGTATATGCTTCATTAGCTTTCTGTTGAGCTAAGTCATGGGATTTGGGCCTTTTTAATCCATACCGGGATCAAGAGGTCTATTTAACTTATCTAGAGTGTTTTTTTTTTGCTCGAATTCGGTATGTGAGTCCCATATGACATATCCTAAGGGATCCCATCATTATTTTCCTCTGTTATTACGTAAATATTTTGGAATAACATTTTTGGGGCTTAAAATGCTGCTTTTCCCTAACTTTTGGATCTTAAAATGAAGAAGAAGTTGTTGCTGTAACATCAACTGATGATAATTTGTTTCTTGACACATTTAATGAGTCCATAAGCTTGATTTTTCTCCAGAATTGTGTTTATATATTGATGCAGTCCCATTATTGGGCATTTTCCAGCCATTCTAGGCGTGAGAAGCTTGTTTATCTCACCTAGTGTGCTTGGTTTTTGATTTACTCTTGGATTTAGGACTTATATACTCATATCTAAGGGATACAAGGGCTAATATTTTTTTCTGTAGCATAAATTCCTAAAAAATGCGTTTTCAAGCATGCCTTGCTAGCAATCCCAATTTGGGGATATTACAGTGGTATCAAAGCATAGTCTTGGCTTAGACTGTGAGTTCCAGCCATCAGAGGGAGAAATATCAGAATGATGGAGAGGATGATTTTAATCTCATCACTTTTCAGATCCAAAAATAACCTCTCCCATGAGGTTAAGCTAATGAAGGAGAAGAGATGCCAAGAAACTCCTATAGGGTTTCAAGAAAAGGAAGAACCATGCACTTCCTGTTCTCATGAAGAAGGAGACCAGAAGCATGGAAGATACTTGGAACATCAGATTCTAAGTGAATACCTTGTTGAGTATAAGACTCAACCTAGAGCCTTCAAGGAGACTCTAGCCTTCCCACAGTTCATTCAACTGGAGGAAGAAAGGAGACCTTGTAGCACAAGAAAGATGAAGGGCAATAGGTTTCTATTGTCTACTTTTGATGGATCATCTTCAGCAAGGACTTGGAAAAGAATACTTGCAACATTCTTCCTACTACATACAGTGGTAGAAAGAGAAGTAGTAGAGATTGCAGCACTGCACATGAAGGGAAAGGAAAGCACTTGGTGGTTTAGCCACATAAGTCATGCAAGAGTTTCTACTCTTGTAGATTTCACTCAGAGGGTGATCAAGAGATTTGATTAAGAACATTCAGAGAGGGAGGAGCCCTCACCATATCTTTAGGAGACTTATATCAGTGCTATTACAACCATGGAGGAGCAGCCTTCAACATCAGCAGTTGAGGGAGCCAATACAGTGAGAGAAAGAACTCTTGCGGCCATGCAAGTTGTTCCCAAATTCCAAAAAGGTATGATTGCATTTCCACTTTCTAAATCTCTTAGAATATTATGGAAATATGGTATTGTATGACCCAGAACCATCACTTATTGCTAATCTAGAGCAGCAAGGTTGCACTGTGTTATCCAAGAGCAGCAGTGAAGAGATAAGGACCCATTCCTCATGGGAACATTCAGATGCCAGCTTCATTCAAGAAGCCATGGAGGGAGAGATTTCAAAGGGTGGACATCTTGAGATGAGAAACTATTTCTCCTCTCTAGATGACACTCTCTCAATGATCATGCCACAACTCAAAGGGAGAATTCTACTTGCAGAAGATCCAAGGCCTCTTTGGTTTTGGAAGGCCATGCATGAGGAGGAGGTCTCATCAGGATATCCCATTGGAGGTGCACTTCAACATTTCATGAAGTGAAAGGTTCTTAAAAGGATGGAGGAGTAGGGTGTCCTACTATGGGAGGATACCAAGAATTTGCAGAATGAGATCCATCACCCACATTGGGATGAGTGGATGGTAGTATGCGGCAAGAGGCTTCCAAACCCCTTGTAGATCTATGATATAGAACAGCAAGAGGCATGGTTGTGCTGGTTGTTTTTGGGTGAGTTTGGTCACTACCAAAAAATTTCTATTTCTTTATCTCGTGCCTTGAGTCTCAATGATAGGATGCAGAAGAAGGAGGCATGGTTGTTGTGGCTGTTAAGAAGAGAGTTTGGGCATCATATGTCAAATTGTATGTCCATGTATTTAACTTTGTTTGAGATATGTCTCATGTGCTCACATGTATTTATGTTTGAGATGTATTTCATGTATGTAAATTTTTTCGGGAAGGAGGATAACTTCCCCATGATTTATGATGAAGCTGGTTTGTACTTTGTTGATGAGACAACTCACATGTCCATCAATGTATTATTGCTCCATGATCTGCATTTTGATAATGCAAAGAGGCAGCAAGAGTCCTTGTTGCTATGGCTATTATTGAGAGAGTATGGGCTGAAATATCTCCATACTCATCATGATGTTTTAGAAGGAATGTATGTCACATTGTCTTGTTATTTTGATCATGTACAACTGATATATATTGCTGTTTACTACCACATAGTAGATGGGCACTCATGCACAACTAGTACCTTGTTGGAGGACAACTTGCCACATGACATTCTCAAGCAACAGTTTGGGAAACTGTGCTGTGTCCCTTGGATAGAACATTGGTATCATGGAACCATTAAAAATTTTCTGATTTGGATGCCAAATGGTGATGAGGTGCCATTTCCTTTGGATGGGGCAGTTTGGGCCAGCATGATTCATGACATGGGAGATAGTATCTTTGGAGATCTATTCTTCTTATTTCCACTTGAGGGCAACCTATTTGCAGCCCAAGATCAGTATGTACTCTACACTTCCCATGAGTGGAGAGGAAGACATCATGGGGTAGGCCATATTGCCTATCATGTTCAGCTATTCAACCCACCTTCTTTGTAGGAGCCTGAGGTGGAGGAGATCTTTCATGAGTTGCCATGTTGGAGGGTGACTCATCTTATATGGATGATAGCTTGGGGGTGGAGGTTTTACATGGGAATGTTAGTTCCCAAATACATTTCAAACTCCATGCCTTGGGAGGGAGTTTTTCAGCTCTATCCTAGTAGTTGCTTGAGGAAAAGAAACACTTGGGAGGGGAGGACTGTAATATTCCTACTTTAGCAAGGAGCTAAGGGAAATATTAAAATTTTGATTTTTTCACTTAGTAGTTGGATAAATGGGTAAGGAGGCGCATGCTTAATAAAAACATGAATAAAACCCATTACAATGTGAAATGGGATCATCACAGTAGCTGGATTTTACACTTATGAGTGTGAATAAGGGAAAATGGATGAGGACATAGTCAAGTTTGACTAAGTCAACATGCATGCATGTAGAAGAGAAGATCATCAATAAAACCAGTTCATTGTGAACAAGGATCAACATAGACAGAAATTTGTGAGCTGGATTGATTGCACTTGAGTGTGAAAAGGGATGAGGCAGATTGAAGAGGTCAACCTTGACCAAATCAAACAGTGCAATATGGAGGAGTGGCCTTGATGAAGGTACAACGTAATTTTGGAGGGAGATTGCTCATGTGGAGTTGGAACCATAATGGGTGGGACCCAAAGTGAGGAGGCTGACAAAGCTTATAAGGAAGAGGATGGCAGCCATTTTGAGTTAGCTTGGATATTATCTATTTTGTCTGTTTAGACTATTTGGCATCCTCTTGCTGTTTAGCAGAGCTGCAGTGTTGTTTAACGCAAGGATATCCTGTTTAGGAATCCTTCTCCTTTCTTGAGAGCCCTCAAGAAGGAGTATTTTACTTCAGTTTTCCACACTCATGCTTTTTGCCAAGCATCCTCCTCCATTTACAACATTATTTCTACAGAGAATAGGGCTATGTTACAGGGTGTTGCAGTGGAAAGTCCCTAACACCACTTTCTGAGCTTACCTTTCAGAGGAGGGAGCTCCCCTTTCTTTTCAAGATCTGTGAGGAAGGTTTATGAGCATATTGGACATCTTGGAATGTGGCCAAAGAAAAATCCATCTCCTACAGTGCAGTTCTTTGAAGAAACTCCGTCATTTTTCCCAGAGCTGTAGTAACAGGGTTTGAACCCTTGCTTGTGAGCTTGTTCCTTGGAGGAAGGGCCAACCCTTCTCTCGGAAAGATCTGTATTTCATTATTCTTCTGTAATTTGTAAATTTCATCTATTTTTATATGGATTTGCAGTATAATTTTGTTTTTCAAATCCAGATCTACAGATCTACTATTTATGTACTTGTGTTGTCATGAAAACCTTGCCGGGTTATCTCTTTGATGTATAAAAGGAGCTAGATCTCAATTTTCCTCCATGTTCTGATATAATAAACTATAGGTTTTTTATTGCATCATATTTTATCTGAAACCCCCAGAAAATGATAGTATATATGCTTTAGTAGCTTTCTGTTGAGCTAAGTCATCAGATTTGGGCCTTTTTAAGCCATACCGGGATGAGGAGGTTTGTTTAACTTAGCTAGAGTAATTTGTTTTTGCTTGAATTTGGTATGTGAGTCCCATCATACATATCCTAAGGGATACCACCATTATTTTCCTCTGTTATTACGCAAATAGCTGGGAATAATGTTTTTGGGGCTTAAGATGTTGCTTTTCCCCAACTTTTGGATCTTAAAATGAAAAAGAAGTTGCTGCTGTAATATCAACTGATGATAATGTGTTTCTTGAAAAATTTCATGAGTCCATAAGCTTGCTGTTGCTCCATAATTTTTTTTATATATTGCTGCAGTCCCATTATTGGGCATTTTTCAACCATTCTAGGTGTGAGAAGCTTGTTTATCTCACCTAGTGTGGTTGGTTTGTGATTTCCTCTTGGATTTAGGACTTAGATACTTATATCTAAGGGATCCAAGGGCTAATATTGTTTACTGTAGCATACATTCCTGAAAAATGTGTTTTTCAAGCATGCCTTGCTAGAAATCCCAATTTGGGGATATTACAGATATAGGCTACACATGTGAATAAAGGAGTTGAAGTAGAACATGTGAGAAATATTCTGATTACCAGTTAATGATGAAAATGATTAACAAATGAAATGATGAACATTGATAGGGATGATGGTCTCCAAGATGCACAATACAGTCTAGAGAGTGTGAATAATATGTCTTGAGGTCGAATAATCATATAATCATTCAACAGGGAGACATGCCACTGAGGACTGCAAGTTCTAGGGTACTGAAATGTTTCTCAATCTTCTTCCTATATAATATGTTGAATTCAATAGGAAGAGACTTTTCAAAGGTAGGAAATAAGGTTTCCTTCATCAATTGACATGAAATAGGACAAAAATGATAGTTTTGGAGATAATTTAGAATAATGGGGAAATTTGACATAGGGAATATGAGTGAATGGTTGATAAAGGAAGCACAAATTAGAATGACCCCTTTAAAATTAGAGGGTACACCACCAGGAATACGAGGGAGCTTAGACTCATGAACACCATGAGGAGTGAGATAGAGATATGCATGGAGATTGTGGTATCAGGGTAAGACTCATAGATATGGTAGGGTTTGTAGATAAGATGACACAAAAGAGAAATATGTTGAGAAAGTTCCATTTTTAAGGGATTGAAAAGATACTACTTCCAAAAAATTCCTTCAAAATATAGATAGTATAGTCATCACTCTGTCCATTTTTCCCCAATTTGTTTAGGTTTAACGAGTCTAGAGAGTGTAAACTCAGTTGTCTTTTCATATTTAGAGAGTCTAAAAAAATTATAAATATGAATCCAAGAGGTTCCTTTGTCATGGTTGATGACCGGGTGTGACACATGATTAACAATATACCCAACACAATTCCTTTTCCATAAGTTAGTCCATTGAGCCCATATAGAATGAGAATCCTATGCTCAATAGAAGTCTTCCTCATTTTATTATGAGTATGAGGGGACACAGTAAAATCGATAGTATTCATAAATTTTATTAACCAAGTAAGACGACGAAAAATCAAACTGTCTTTTTCGATTTTAATGAGTGAGAAAAAGAGATAAAAATGAATTTCTCAAATCTATTTCGTAGAAATTTTATGAGCCTGAAATAGGTAACTCGGGGTTTTATTTCATTTAAAGATCAAGAAAAATTCCCTAAAAGTAATTTGTGTATTCTAAGTCAACGCTGGACAATTCTGTAGAAAATAACTTAAAAGACATCAGATAAAAAAAAAAAACATTTTCAAAAATAGTGGTCAGGTGTATTAGAAACAAAAACAAGAAATAACTTCTCATAAGTGACAAAATATGGGTTAATTCATACCTCCAAAGTGTTATAAAAGGAAATGAGGTCCTCATTTGCACTAGTTTGAGTTTGGTGAAATCACTTTGGAAAGAAAAAGGAGTAGAGCTTCCGAGAGCGATTGTTAGCACACTCAACAACCATTCGCCTTCCCATCAGTTCTAGGTAAGAGCACTGATCCTGAGCTAGCATTTGATTCCTTAATTTTTTTATTTTCACTTGTTATTTTTCATTTTGTTCTTTCCTTAGATGGCTTGTCCGACTAACGTGGTCACCCAGGCCAACAGAGCACGTTAGCACACCCCTCCTGAGAGGGAGAACCATGTTAGCACACCATGTGGGGTGAAGTGAGGCTGCATTATCTAGCAAGGTGAAAAAGAAAAATGAAATTTCTTAATTTATAAGGTTATGCAGTTGGAAAAAAAAACTAAGGGTTCTTATAATACATGAATCTACTAATCAAAATGAGCCCTCGGAGGGAAATATCACATGACCGAGAGGAATTAAAAATTTTAAATTATCAAACATGTTTGGCTGCTCTAAGACAATGCGGGTTGCTTAAGTATGCTATAATTGATTTGATGAAGCATCAGGAGGATCTCTTGAGTTGGATAATCTAGCGGTGGGATGAACATCAAAGGGTTTTAAAAATTTTGGATCAAGAGCTCTAAATTGAGTGAGATGACATATATTTCCTCACTTTCTTGTCGTGCAGAGGTGTAAGAGTGAATTTTATAGGAGGAAGAGTAGATCTTGGAACCACTGTGGATTTATCTGCGCTTATTGCACACTATGCAGTCTTTTGGTCAACAACAAAAGTCCAATGGAATAGGTGATGGAAAGACCCTTAAGGTATATACTATGGATGATAGTTCTATTGGCAAGGGTTAAGATCTAACATGTGGCTACTAAAGCCGAAATTTTATTAGTGTTGGTCCACTTTCAACCGCAGTTGTTCAACTAGTGTGAGTGTGTCCTCCTTCAGGTGAAGGCAGAGTTGAAATCTTACAAGACTCGATTCCAAAGGGAATTTTTTATAGTATAATTATTGTATACTTCATGCTAGAGAGAGTGATTTTTATAAGGCCAAGGGAAAGTCTAGACATAATAGGTCTAAGTATGCCCATGAAAGGTACGTAGGCAGGCCCAGTACCTTGGACAAGAAGCAGACTTATTAGGCACTACTTTGATGATGACATATTTGAATGGATCCAAGGCCAGATTCCCATAATTAAGGACTTCCTGTATGCAGGGATGAATTATATAGAGGAACCGGAGCTATTTTTGCTACCCGACACACAGTGGGGGCCACTGGGTAAGAGGTCAAATCAAAGAAAACAATATTTTTTGTCTTTTGATGTGTATACAATTTTTTTTTTAGGGTGAAAAAAATATGACACGAGACTTGTCATGACACAGATGTGTCACCTATTCATTCTATGGGTATACATTGACATAAGAAGCAAGATGATAAACTACTTGGGGTTGGAGCAACAGTTGGGGTTGTGGTAGTCATCGAAGAGGGATGTGACACACAAAGTTTGCACGAGGTTTCTAGGAACCTTGAAGGTCTTAGCATGGGTGTGTTGCCTCTTCCCATGAGGGAGATACCTGTCCATACGTAGTGACACACAAGGGTTGTACCAGAAATATGTTTTGTGCCTATGAGAAGGTTAGCTAGAGAATTGATTTGTTAGCATGAGCATTAGGATCAGCAAGAGTAGAGGATAAGTTTTAGCCATAGGGTGTTAGTATGAGGCTCAATGAAGCCATTTTTTATAAAACACCCAAGTTTTGGGAAATTTTTGGATGTAAAAAACTAAAAAACATACACACACACACATAAATATATATATTGGTGATTTTTGGTGCATCTGATGTTTTTTCATGTAATTTTATAATGAAAATGTACATTAATGAATGCAACTAAAAATAATGTGAAAGATTCCTATCCAATACATAGCTTTCTAATGAATCAACTAGTGCATTAGATTCTCTTGGAATGTTTTCATAAGTAGAAATTTAAAAATGTCATTCCAAAAGCCTTACCCGTAAAAAATGTCTGTAATGTTCCTTTTTAGGAATATCTGCAATATCTCCAATGAAGACTTTGTATAAGGAAACCAGTGCAAAAATAATGCAGACCAAGGATTTAATCCTCTAATATATGTTGTATGTATCTTAAATATAGAACGAAATCAGAAAAAAATCATTCTAGCTACTCTAAACAGATCTCCCCAACTCATATATGCATAAAAGCACCCCAATCCCACTGCTTCAAAAAATAGAAATGTCGGAGACTGCAACAACGTTATTTTTATTACAGAATCTACAGAAAAATATAGTTTAATACATATTTATATCTTTCATTAAGCATGGAATCAGAAATGAGAGGGTAGACCTCTTTTACAAGCACCTCAGAATGCCCCGGCAAGGGTTTCCGGCAAAATAGCAACATAAAAAGTAGCTCTGCAGAAAATAACGCTATTCCCAACAAAAATGTATAAATAAAGACCAAATATGATCTGAAATGGACAAAAAATATAATATTTGGCCCAAGGCCTTCCTCAATAGATCTCCTAGAGTGAAATAAACTTCTCTTCCTCTGAAACAAGCACAAATGGAAAGATGCAACCCCAGTTACTGCAGCTACTACAGAAATAACGCAATCCTTGGAAGTGACTGTGACATCTAGGATGGAGAATGGTTTCCCTCAAGATAAATTATGAGAATTGAACTCAGGACCTCCTCCTTAGATCTCCCAATCAGCTATACCAATGGTGAAGATAGAATTCCTGCATGAGAATCCCTGTGCACAAAACAATGTTGCAACTCCGCCTAAACAACTGAAGCTTGCAATCAGTCATAATACTAATAAAAGATGAATGAATGAATGAATCCTTTGCTGCTATCTCCTCCTTATTATTCTTGGTGAGATTTCCCCTCCCGGGCCTCACTCATTGGTGATGTGACTTCCTTGAGAAGTTTCCTCCTTCAAAACTGCGCTGCCCTAGTAGTTTTCCCTCCTCTTGTGACAACACTGTTGACTTGGTCAACTGTAGCTATATCATTTCTTTGCCCCTATTTCACAACAAAGAGGCTTTATTTTGTCCTCCTACTTCAATCCCTTTTCACACTGGGATATGTTTTAGTTCCTTTCCTACTTCTTATTTCAAAATTGGGGCAGTTATAATGTTCCAAGTGACAATGGATAATTGGGAACATTACAGTCCTCCCTACCCAAAATTTTCTTGCCCACAAGAAATGGTAAAGAAGGATGTTGCAGGATCTTCTCTCCCTCCCAAGTGGCATCCTCATCTGGTAGATTCCTCCATCGAATCAGATATTCCTTGATGACTCTGTTTCTCAACTGCCTCTCCCTTGTATCTAAGATTGCTTCTGGCTGCAAGATTAAGTGGCCCTCATCATCAATAGGGGGGAGATCCATGTTGGCAACTACATTCCTCTCGATGGCCTTCTTAAGGCAAGAGACATGGAAGATATTGTGGATATTTCTCCCCTTAGGAAGCTCCAATTCATATGCTACCTTACTGATGCACTTGACCACCCTGTATGGCCCATAGAAACGTGGCTTGAGCTTCTCAGCTCCCTTCTCCTTGAGTGTGGATTATTTTTAAGGCTGAAGACGCAGGTAGACAAGATGTCCCACCTCAAACTGTCTTTATATCCACCACAATTTGCATACATCTTCTGCTAGTTCTAGGCAGTGGCAATGTTGTCTTTGAGTGCCCTGAGTATGTCTTGGTTTTCCCGAACCCAATCCTTTGCCCTTGGATCTGTACTTGCCCCAAAAATAACATCATAAAATGAGAGTGCCTCATACCCATATAAGGCTCGGAATGGAGTCATGCCAATAGAAGTATGGTGAGTAGTGTTGTAACAATACTCTCCCAAGTGGAGCCAAGACAACCAAGCTTTCTGCTGCCCTGCCACATAGTTCCTCAAGTAGCCTTGTAGCCACTTGTTCACTATCTCAGTCTGTCCATCGGTTTGGGGAAGATAGCTAGTGCTTGGAGTCAAATCAGTCCCTACTAACCAGAAAATTTCCTGCCAAAAGCCACCCATGAAGCAGTTGTCCCAATCACTCATTATGGTCCTTGGGAGACCATGGAGTCTAAATACATCTCTAAAGAAGAGCTCAGCTACCTGTGAAGCAGTATAATGTGCAGAAATGGAAAATAAATGAGAGTACTTTGTTAGTCTATCAACAACAACAAAGATACAATCCTTACCATGTATTGTCAGTAAGCCGGTGATGAAGTCCATAAAGATACTTTCCCACTTCCCATCCAGAATAGGTAGTGGTTGCAACAATCCAGCAGGGTGAGTGTGTTCTACCTTATTTTTCTTGAAAATGGGGCATTCTCTGACTTGCTGGAGCACATCCTCCTTGAGTCCCTTCCATGAGAATCTCTCTTTGATAGAACTGTAAGTCTTCATGAAACCTTGATGCCCGGCAAGTGGTGAATCATGTGATGCCAATAAGATCTTCTCCTTGAGCTTAGAATTCTTAGCCAAGAAGATCCGATCCTGGTAATAGATAACCTCATCCATCACTCTAAACCTCTCATCCGATACCACCCCATCAAGTATCTCACATGAAAAGTCATCTTTGGAATACTCAACTAAGAGTTGAGCCATCCAATCTGCATCCATGCCCCTCAAGGACAGCGCTGTAGGCCTCCTGGATAGTGCATGAGCTACTATATTTCTCTTCCCATTGACATATTCTATGTCAAAATCATAAGCTTGGATTTTTCTCACCCACTTCTATTATCTCTCTTGGAGTTGTCTCTGTTCAAGGAAGAATCTAAGACTGTTATGATCAATCTTCACCTTGAACTTATTTCCCACCAAGTATTGTCGGAATTTGGCTAATGCATGCATGATAGCCAACATTTCTTTATCATAGATGGGGTATAACCTCTCATGAGGGAGCATCTTCCTGCTCTTAAAGGCTATAGGATGCCCACCTGGCATCAAGACTACCCCAATACCTTCACCTGATGCATCACATTCTAGCACAAAAGGTTGAGAAAAGTTAGGTAAAACAAAAACAAGACAACTACTCATTACCTATTTGAGCTTGTCAAAAGCCCTCTAGGCTGTAGGTGTCCAATGGAAATCTCCCTTCTTTGTCAAGTCTGTGAGTGGTGCTTCTAGTTGTGAAAATCCTTTCACAAAATTCTGGTAATAAGTGCATATGCCCACAAACCCTCTGATTTCTGTAACATTCTTGGGTTCAGGCCAATCTTTGATAGCTTGGATCTTCTCCTAATGTACCCTCACACCATCCACTCCTATGATGTGTCCCAAATACAACATATCTATGAGGCTAAATTCACATTTGGAGAGCTTGGAATATAATTTCTGCTCCTTGAGGATATGTAAGACTGCCTCAATATGCTACAAGTGCTCCTCCAAAGTGTAGTTGTAGATAAGAATATCATAAAAGAATACCAATACAAAATTTCTCAAATGACCATGGAAGATGTGGTTCATGCAGGATTGGAAAGTTGTTGGAGCATTAGTCAATCCAAAGGGCATTACCAGAAACTCAAAATGCCCATATTGACATCTGAATGTTGTCTTGGGGATATCTTGCTCCCTCACCTTGAACAGATGATACCCAGACTTCAAATCAATTATGGAGAAGTATTTGGATCCCCTTAACTCATCCATGAGTTCATAGATCTTGGGTATAGGGTACCTATTCTTCATAGTCTTCTTGTTCAAGGCCCTATAATCAATGCACATCCTCAATGTGCCATCTTTATTCTTTACCAAAATCATCGAGGAAGCAAAAGGACTAGTATTAGGCTAGATGTTTCCTAGAGCTAGCAGCTCTTGGATGGCTCTCTCAATCTCATCCCTATAAGCCTTGGGATTCCTATAAGGAGTGGTGATTACTGCTTGGACCCCTTTTTCCAAATCAATGGTGTGTTCAAACCCTCGGTCAGGAGGTCTCCCTGGTGGGATATCCCCAAATACTGTAGAATACCGGTCCAATAGAGATTGAACATTTGGATGCACTAGTGAATCCTTGCCCTCCACCTCTGATCTATGCAGCTCCACTGCCCATTCAGCATCCCCTCTACGCAGACCTTCCTCCATCCTATGTGCTGAAACAACCTGAGGGGGATATGTGTTTATACCCTTGATTCTTTGTTGCTGGCCATCGTCTCCTTCAGTCCATTCCATCTCCAAGGTCCTGCAGTTAGTGGTAAATCTCCCAAGAGTAATTAACCACTGGACCCCAAATATGACATTGGTGTCTGGAATATCTACCACAAAGAAGTGGTATGTCAATGTATAGGTCCCCATAGTAATGGTTAGTGCCAAAACATACTTGGCACATTGCAGGGTCATAGCTCCTGGGACAAAAACTGAAAATCCCTCAAACTCCTCCATGCGGATTCCTCTCCTGTGTACCAGCTGTGCATCAATAAAATTATAAGTGGCTCCACTATCTATCAATACAGAAACTCTTTTCCCCATGATTCCATCTCTCACCCTCAAGGTTAGATACTTTGGGACTCATCTTAACGCTGCAATAGCTCCCCCTCTTGGAGCAAAGTATTCCATGGATTGTACAACGCTGGCATCCTTCTTGGAGAAGGTCTTGACATGATGTGTTCCTCTTGTAACACATTTCCCCTCCAATTCATAAACATGGGTTGTCTCCCTTGGTCTTGAGTGAGTCTCTTGCTGCAAGGAGGCTCTTTCCCTGGGCAAGATGTGTTGTAGATCTCTAGCTTTCTACACAACTTCAAGGAGTGTGGTTGGTTTAGTGGATTTGACCAACCCTTGTAATGGTTCAGCCATCCCATTCAAAAACATGCATACCTTCCTGCTCATATTGAGGTTGGATACCATCACTGAAAGTTGCAAATACTTAGCAATGTCATCCTCAAGATCTCCCTCCTGCTTGAGCTTCGTTATCTTGGTAAAGTGGGCTTCCGGATCCCTTGGATCAAACCTCTCCACTAGATTTTTGGTGAAAGCTAATTATGAAGTGATATGATGGTGCCAAAGTGTGGTCAGTCCATGAAACCACCAATCTTGAGCTTCCTCTTCTAGGTGCAGTGCAGCTATCTTGATGGCTTCTATCTCAGAAACCTTGTTGAGCTAGAAGTATGTGTCCAACTTCTCCACCCAAGCCTTTGTTGTGCACTTAGGTGTCCCATAAAATGTGGGAAAGAAGAACCCTACCATACTGTGCTATAGGGATGATCCTTGCATCAAGTCCTCCTCCTTTTGATGAGGATTAATCCTCCTTCCATCCTTGATTCGGAAAAACTCATGAAAGCTCAAGTGCTCCTTGAACCTTTGAGATTGGAGTTCATACTCTTCAAAATATTCTCCCAGAGTGCTCTCCTTATCACCTTAAGTTAGAAATGAAGGCATGGTGGAGCGTTGTGATGCAGCTAAATGCCTTATGCCATTTGCAGTGCTAGTGCTTGCCTCATGGAAAAATCCTAAAGAGTCCTCTTCATATCTCATCTCCATAAGATCCCTTGCAATGTTATATAGGGTTTGAAGTACTATATTTGAGATGTCTTCCTTCTCCATGCTGAAGGTAAATCTCCTCCCCATAAGCTGAGCCAAGAGTAGAGCTCTGATACCACTATAATGTTCCTTTTTAGGAATTTCTGCAATATCTCCAATGAGGATGATGTATAAGGAAACCAGTGCAAAAATAATGCAGACTAGGGCTTGGTTCCTCTAATATATGTTGTATTTAGCTTAAATATAGAATGGAATTAGAAAAAAATCATTCTAGCTACTCTAAACGGATCTCCCCAACTCATATATGCATAAAAGCACCCCAATCCCACTGCTTCATAAAATATAAATGCCGGAGACTGCAAAAACATTATTTTATTACGAAATCTATAGAAAAATATAGTTTAATACAGATTTAGAGCTTTCATTAAGCATGGAATCATAAATGAGAGGTTAGACCTCTTTTACAAGCACCTCGGAATGCCTCGGCAAGGGTTTCCGGCAAAATAGCAACATAAAAAGTAGCTCTACAGAAAATAATACTATTCCTAGAAAAAATGTATAAAGAAAGACCAAATATGATCTTAAATGGAAAAAAATATAATATTTTTCCCAAGGCCTTCCTCAATAGATCTCCCGGAGTGAAATAAACTCCTCCTCCTCTGAAACAAGCACAAATGGAAAGATGCAACCCCAACTACTATAGATACTGCAGAAATAATGCAATCCTTGGAAGTGACTGCGCTGTCTAGGATGGAGAATTGTTTCTCTCAAGATAAATGATGAGAATTGAACTCAGGACCTCCTCCTTAGATCTCCCAATCAGCTATACCAATGGTGAAGATAGAATTCTTGCATGAGAATCCCTTTGCACTAAATAGTGCTGCAACTCTAGCTAAACAGCTGAAGCTTGCAATCAGTCATAAGACTGAGACAAGATGAATGAATGAATGAATCCTTTGCTGCTATCTCCTCCTTCTCATTCTTGGTGAGCTTTCCCCTCTCGGGCCCCACTCATTGGTGATGTGACTTCCTTGAGAAGTTTCCTCCTTCAAAACTGCGCTGCCCTAGTAGTTTTCCCTCCTCTTGTGACAGCAATGTTGACTTGGTCAAATATAGCTATATCATTGATTTTCCCCTCTTTCACATCAAACAGGTTTATTTTTTCCTCCTACTTCAATCCCTTTTCACACTGGGATATGTTTTATTGCCTTTCCTACTTCTTATTTCAAAATTGGGGCAGTTATAATGTTCCAAGTGACAGTGGCTAATTGGGAACATTATAATGTTAGAATAAGCTCAGATTACGAATGTGATAATGATTGTTCAAATGCATAACCACCAACTAGGAGTCTAACCTAACCATTAAATTTGAGATGCTGAGAGATAAAGCCTTTTTAATGAGTTCGATGACCAACATATACTCAACAATATTGGTGGTAGAATAACCAATGAAGACCCCTCCAAAACTCAGTAACTATGACCTAGGTGTATAAAGAACCCAAGAAACTAATGCAATGTGTCGTTTGTGACAGCTGGAACCATTTTTATATCCGATGTATGGAAAGAGTGAAGAGAACATCTTTGAAAAATCAGACACATGCATGAGACAAATAACCATATAAAGCCAAAAGTAACCAAACACACACAAAAAAGAAATGAAACTTATATACATAAAATTACAAAGCACATGCTTGGTATAGCACTAGGAGAAATACTTTTTAAGATAGAGGCCATTGTGGGGCTTTCCGAGTGGGATTCTGATGCAACAATAGGCCACAAATATTCACTTATGAAAATTTAGCGGAATTAACCCTACATCTAACCACATCATTAAATATTTTTGATCAATTGCATGCAGAAGCTTATCCATAAGTGGCTCTCTATTTTTAACTCAATAATATAAACTTTTACCTTTAAAACTTTTCGTGCCTTCACCTTACCTTATCTCGTGCACGACTTCCACTTTAACCAAAACTGCTGACTGTGGTTTTGGGTCTCACATAATTCCTTTATACACACAGTGGATAAAACATACATACTTTATGAAATCAACATCGCTTAACTTTAAAGAAAACCACATAAACCAAAATTTCATTGCATATCCGCGGAACAAGGTTTCAAGGTCCCACCATCCTTCGAACAATCATAATATGTCACATTTCGAAATCCTTAATAAACAACGTTAATAAAAATATTACCATTCCGCTGATGCGAAATCACACTTTAATTTCCACCGTAGATATTCATGCGATGTAATGGCTATGCTATAACCACTCACATGATATCTTCCGTCCACATCTCATTGCATCCAGAACACTTTACCGTGTGAATTCTTAATTTTAAAATTTAAAACCTATGATGTGCGCTAATGCACAAGGATGACACGTGGACTCCACTCATTGCATCGCATCTTGCCGTCCTTACTGCATCGCGTCACAAGTTATATTGGTTACCTTGTGAAGCCTTTAACAATAAACTCTAAAACTTTCAATGCGCGATGTTGTGTAGTGCCGACATGTGGCACTTCTTCACCTCTTCTTCTTGCTTTGATATCTACCTTCAATTACTAAACCCTTGCTACTGCAATTTTATCCTTGTCGTCGAATTCCCCTTTTGAATTCTGCTCCATGCTTCGGTCTTTAGTCAGCTTCTATTCTTTATACTATCAATGCTCTGCACTACAATCTCCTCCTCGCTACTCCTCCTTTGCTTGTTCAGAATACTTCAAGTCTATCTAAACTGAGCTTATCTTCAATATTTTAAAGTGATGATCCCTCCTGGTTTATTCTGTCTCCTTTAACGCTATTTCTCATTTTCTTATTCAAGTTTCCTCTAGCTCGAATACAGAGCACTCTATGTATTTCTCCTCTTCTAGAATTTGTAATTTGTTCTTTACTTGACCTGTACACACATCTATTAGCTCCAGACTAGAATCACCTAGATTATACCCAGTATTAGGTCCCTTTATCACTTAGAAAGACTTATATATACAATTTGAATTCATTCATCATGGTTTATAACACAGAAACCAGAAATTATCAGTTATGGATCACTCAGCACGTAAAATAAATGACACACACAGTCACAGTGAATTCAATTTCCTCATTTATTAAATAAATGTACAGATACAAATAAAAACCTATTTTAAAATCTAGCTTTGGCCTAATCTGCCTTTACATGGCCCTTTTCTCTTCCTCTCTCTCTATGCCCATAGGTTACAATTAAAATCCCTCTCTAAGAATCTATATCTCTTTTTTTACTGTTTGTGCCTTGAGGCTTTAAAATTATATACAAAAGGTTCTGTAACCAATTTTGGTTCAGATCCATAGGTTACTAAACAAAGTCCTAAAAATCCTCTAAGTCCTCAATTAGTTCCTAAAATCTCTTCTCTATCCCTTAAGGATCTCAACATTCAACTAAATCCTAAGGATCCTCCATAAATCCATAAAATCATGAACTACTTTCTAATCTAAGATTTACAATATTTCAGAATATCTCAAACCACACCAATCACTTGTCAATCACTCATGTTCTCCTACATTCGAGAAGATTTAAAAATATGCCTCTCAATATTCAATTAAATCCTATTCTAAATGTCTCACCTAAATCACTCAAAATATTTAAAATTACATTACTTAAATACTTAGGAAAACCACTCATTTGAAAACACAAGACCCCGTAGATTCTACTAAATGTAAACACTTTTGGAACCATGATGCTACTGCATCAGACTCCCAAGGCAGAAAATAATCAGGATCTCTAGATTATGTGCTTCCAATATTTGTCCTCCTGGATCCCATACTTTGTTCTATAATCTGCCTTTGGCTGCTGCTGTTGTTTGTTGCTATTCTCGAGGTCTCCACACTTTATGTTGCATTGCCCCACTAGCTATGATCTCACAGTCTGTTGTTGTCTTTCTCTTACTATTGTTTTTCTTTATTGTTGTTGTCTTCTTCCGAGGCACCTTCATCATCAATCTTATTATTATTTCAATCTCTATGTCCAGTTTATCTTCTGACTACTAATCTCTCTTCCCATTGTTGTTGCACTCTCTCCACTCATCTTCAAACTGCTATTTTATACTTTCACTTTGAAGTTGTTGGATTCTTACTACCGCCCTTACATCCTTACCCTCTTATTTATTTTGAACTTCTATTTGATATCCAAACAACCTCTGTTCAATATCTATAAATTTACTTTCAAAAAATATTTTTTCCTCCAATTCCCTTTGTACTTTTCTCACACCATCAATATGTTGTTCATTAATTCCAACATTTTTTCCTTCCTCTTCCTTGATAACACCCAGTGATTGTCCTTCACTTCCTTGACATTATGACGGTAAATTTAGCTTCTTCAAGCATGGTATCTTCATGCTTTACATATTCCTCATAATTATTCCTTACCTGGAAACTTCTAGTCTTCTTCAGTTCTAAAACTGACTCTCCTTCAACTTGAAACATGTCTGTCTCATCTTCATCAGAACCTGTAATCATAAAAAAATTATCATAATTAAAAATATAAGGCATCGTTGCATTTTCCTTCTTTGGCAACATGTCAGTATGTTGCACTGAGTTTTCCTCTAACTCCTTTGTCAGCACATCAGTATGCTGATTTAAATTCTCCAAAGAACTCATGAGACTGTCAACTAGTCTCTCCTCCATATCATCCATTTCAAGGATTTCTCCCTGATCTGGTTCACAATAATGAACTCCCTCTGTAATGTCAATTTTTTGAGATATTATTACCATTATTTCTTCTTTATGATTGCCATTCATGACAATTTCTTTGTCTTCCTTCTTCAACAATTTATCCTGAGTATATATCCTCTGCTTTTCCAACTTTCTTCTTTGAAGGTCTAACTTTCTATATAGTTCAACAATTTCAATTGGAGTAGAATTTGGAAACTTTACACAGTTTTCAGTACCTTCACTTGTTGTTGACCCATCATCAAATGGTCCGTCTTCCTCTGCTAAATCTAAATCATCATGCTTAAAATTCCAAACTAATTAGGCACAATAAATACCTTTTCTTCATCTTCATGTCTTAACTCATATCTACTATTACAATCTTCACTGCTACCCGTTCCAATATTCTGCTGCATATTTCCATGAGACCTCTCTATCTCCTTTCATTTATGAGATCTTGTTATCTCAGTATTAATCTGAACAGATTTCAGATTCTTCTCCTTCTTCTTAAAAAACTCTAAAGTTTTTTCATCATCCCATGATGTACCTGCAATCATACACAAATCATTAGTTTTAAAAATACAAGACCTTTCGGTCTCGTTTGATTCTTCAAAGACCAATATTTCACAATGTACTTTCTGGGTTTTAGCAGATCCTCTTTGCTGTGACTCAACTCCTTTAAGTCTCTCCTTCTCCAAAAAGTTAATATGTCTCATCTCAATTTCTCTGAAATTGTTTATCAGTTTGGCATTCCATATTTTTTTCAACAGGTTACATCTAATCCGTTTCCTCATTCTCCATCCATGTCTTTGGTATTCATTCTCTTTATCTTGTAGCCATCCCTGTAGTACTTCTAACTGTACTCTCATCACTGCAAGATTTCTCTCTTGCTCCTCATTACTCACCTCACCTTCATGGCATTATCTAGAACCTCTTATATGACCCTCCATGGCCATCTTCCTCTTGAGATCATCCATGCTCGATTGGTTATTTGCAGCATAGCATTCTCTTGTAGTAATCTCCTCTTGCTACTCAATACCCTATCAAGCTTCTTCTCTGAGCTTGATCTATTCCTAGGTATTCTCTCTCTCTTGGTTCACTCTCTTGAACCTTTTCTGAGCTTTGCTACTCCTCTGGCTGCTGCACTCAGTCACCTCTCTCATTTCTTCCAACCTCTATTTGGATAGGTTCATTTCCATTATCATCAAAACTTTGTTGTTCTTGTCTACAATCATCAAACATCTTCATAGCATTTATTTCAATGAATAATTCATCATTACTTAACTGAAACATGAAGACCATACCTCACTGTCCAATTTTCTGAACACATGTTGCTATTGCAGTTTCTCTTTTCTATCTGCTGACTTTAGCTTCATTGTTTGAGGTTGTCATTATCCCTTCATAAACAATTTTCTCAATTTGTTCTTCACTCTGATCTACTTTCTCCCAAAGTATATTTTTCTTCTATTTCTTTACTGTTCTTTCAAAAATCAATTTATGAATCACCAATTTCAAAATCAGTAGGAAAATCATTTTCTTTCTTACCTCCATCTGATTCAGATCTGATTCTTCTCTTCGCTTTTGCTGCTCCACTCTGATTCTCTGAAAACTCTTCCCGTTCTATTCTCTTAAAATAATTCTTGTTGTCCTAATTTCATCACAACTTGTTCACAAATCTATTATACTAACTATGAAATAAAATAATTCCATAAGTTCTGAATTATCATCAAAGGATAGACTACTCTGATTTCTCTTCAGTGGAACGTATATGCTCTAAATTTCTCCCAAAATATCTTTTTCTACTTTGATACCAAATGATGCAACCATAGGCTGCAAATATTCACTTATTCAGAGTTAGCAGAATTAACCCTACATCTAACCACATCATTAAATATTTTTAATAAATTGCATGTAGAAGCTTATCCATAAATGGCTCTCAAGTTTTAACTCAATAATATAAAATTTTATCTTAAACCTTTCTGTGCCTTCACCGTATCTTATCTTGTGCATGACTTCCACTTTAACCAAAACCGATGACTGTGGTTCTGGGTCTCACATAATTCATTTATACACACAACAAATATGACATACATACTTTACACAATCAACATCGCTTAACCTTATAACATACCACATAAACCCAAATTTCATTACATATGCACAGAACAGGGCTTCAGGGTCCCACCATCCTTCGACCAATCATAATGCGTCGCATTTCACAATCCTTAATAAAAAATGTTAACAACAAACTTACCATTCCGCCGATGCGAAATCACACTTTAATTTCCACCGTAGATCTTCATGCGATCTAATGGCTATGCTGTAACCGCTCACATGCCATCTTATGTCCACATAGCATCGCACCCAGAACACTTTACCGTGTGAATTATTAATGTTAAAATTTAAAACCTGTGATGTGCGCTAATGCGCAAGGTTGACACGTGGACTCCACTCATCGCATCACATATTTCCGTCCTTATCGCATCGCATCACAAGTTATATTGGTTACCTTGCAAAATATTTAACAATAAACTTTAAAACTGTCGATGTGCAATGTTTCGTAGTGACGAAACGCATCACTTATTCTTCTCTTCTGCTTGCTTTGATCTCCGTCATCAATTAATAAACCCTCGGTACTGCAATTTGATCCTTGCCATCGAATTCCCCTTTTGAATTCTTCTCTGTGCTTCGGTCGTCAGTCAGCTTATGTTCTTTATACTGTCAATGCTTTGCACTACAGTCTCCTCCACGCTACTCCTCCTTTTCTTGTTTAGAATACTTCAAGTCTATCTCTCCTCAGCTTATCTTCAATATTTTAAAGTGATGATCCCTCCTAATTTATTATGTCCCCTTTAACACTATTTCTCCTTTGCTTATTCAAGTTTCCTCTAGCTCGAATATAGATCACTCTTTGTATTTCTCCTCTTCTTCCAAAATTCGTAATTTGTTATTTCCTAGACCTGTACACACATCTATTAGCTCTAGAATGGAATCACTAGATTCTACCTTGTATTAAGGCCCTTTATCACTCAGAAAGACTTATATATACAATTTGAATTCATTCATCATGGTTTATAACACAAAAATGATAAATTCTCAGTTACGGATCACTCAACACATAAAAGGAATGGCACACACAGTCACAAGGAATTCAATTTCCTCATTCATTAAATAAATGTATAGATAAAAATAAAAACGTATTTTACAATCTAGCTTTGGCCTGATCTGCCTTTACATGGCCCTTTTCTCTTCCTCTCTTTCTATGCCCATAGGCTACAATTAAACTCCCTCTCTAAGAATATATATCTCTTTTTTCACTGTTTGTGCCTTGAGGCTTTAAAATTATATACAAAAGGTTTTGTAACCAATTTTGGATTAGATCCATAGGTTACTCAACAAAATCCTAAAAATCCTCTAAGTCCTCAATTAGTTCCTAAAATATCTTCTTTATCCCTTGAGGATCTCAACATTCAACTAAATCCTAAGGATCATCCATAAATCCATAAAATCATTAATTACTTTCTAATCTAATATTTACAATATTTCATAATATCTCAAACCACACCAATCACTCATTAATCACTCATGTTTTCCTACATTTGAGAATGTTTACAAATATGCCTCTCAATATATAATTAAATCCTATTCTAAATGTCTCACCTAAATCACTCAAAATATTTAAAATTACATTAATTAAATACTTAAGAAAACCACTTTTTGAAAAACAAAAGACCCCCTAGATTCTACTAAATGTACAAAATTTCGGAACCATGATGCTCCTGCATCAGGTTCCACCACAATCTTGAAGTTTATAGGCTCCTTTGTAAATAACCTTAGTGACAAAATAGGGACCAATCCACAATGGCTTGAGTGTTATTTCCCTGAATAGATTGTGTTTTTTATCATAAAATAAAACTAGATCACCCTCTTGGTAAGAAAAAGGCTTGACATGTTTATCATATTGAGCTTTGACTCGAATTTTGTGTAGTTCAAGAGTTAGTGCATCATCTCAACGAGTCTCATCCAAATGATTGAGTGATAGCAAGCACTCCTCTTCAGAATTAGTACTGGGTAGGAGTTCAATAGAGAGTTTCAATGAAATAATCTGACACATGATATGAAGAACTGCTTCTAGGCCACAAACAAGCTAAAATGATGTGATTTTTGTAGTAGTTTTTACTGACGTGCGGTATTTCCGAAGTGTAGAATATAACATTCAAGGCCAACAGGTTTTGTGATTTCCTACTAGCCTATGTATGATGGTCTTGAGGACGCCGTTATTGGCTTCAACCTAGACATTAAACTATGGGTAATAGGAAGATGTTGAATAACTAGCTCCAAAAATAGAAGAAAAGAGATATCAATGCCTTAGAAATAAGCCACTTCGAGGGGGCAACCTCCAATACATTACATAAATGAACAATTCTTGGATGATACAATTTACAAAACCTCCTTTCTATATATAGGAGTCCATGGGGCCATAATGTAATCCTGGTGGGGCCACAATGTAATCCTAGCCGACCTAACAATAATAATTTAAGGGCACAATAATAACAATATGGGGGTTACAAGGGTACAATAATAACAATAAGGGGGTTACACTAACAATAATAAGGGACTATACTAGTAATATAGGGACCTAACATGCCCCTCTCCTTCAAAAAAGTGTTGTCCTCAATGATTGAGTAGCTTTGGGTGCTTCTGTATAAAATTCTCATCCTCCCATGTAGAATCTTCAGTGGGTAAGTTCTTCCACTTGATGAGATACTCTGAAATTGATCGATTCCGTAGCTGTCGAGTTCTTGTTTCCATGATCGCTTTAGTTTCCAATATGATTTTCCTTCCTCATCAAGTTCTGGCAATATTGTTTGAACTGGAAGATTTTCACCTATAACCTTCTTTAAGCATGAAACATGGAAAAATGGATGTACTCGCGAAGAAGTAGGAAGCTCCAATTTGTATGCCATAGTACCAATCTTTTGCAACACCTTGTAAGGACCATAGTACTTTGGCGATAATTTATTATCCCTCTTAGCTTGCTTGAGGGACATTTGTTTATATGGTTGTAGCCGTAAAAATACCCAATCTCCTATATCAAAACTTCTCTCGCTGCGATGTTGATCTGCCTTTTGTTTCATTCGATTTTGTGCCAAATTCAGGTTATCCTTTAAGAGTTGGAGAACTTCTTGCTGATGCTCGACGTGATCTTCCACTGCTTGAACCTTCGAATTTTCCCTTAAAGATGATGTGATCGATGGTGGATGATATCCATAAGTGCCATAAATGGGGTCATTTTTGCTGCAGTATGGAAGGAAGTGTTATACCACCATTCAGCGAGAGGTAACCACTTGACCCATTGTGTTTGTTTATCGGATACAAAACAACGAAGATATCCTTCCAAACATTTATTTACTATCTCAGTTTGACCATCAGATTGAGGATGATAAGATGAGCTATGAGCTAATTGAGTACCCAAACAAGAAAATAACTCCATCCAAAAATTTCCAATAAAAATGGGATCTCTGTCGCTCACAATGACCCTTGGGCTTCCATGTAGCTTTTGAATTCTGTCCATAAATGTAGTAGCAACTGTACTTGCTTTAAATGGATGAGATAATGCACAAAATTGTGCATACTTGGTAAGTCTATCAACTACCACCATGATGACACACTTTCCTTCGGACTTAGGTAAACCTGTGATAAAATCCATTGAAATCTCCTCCCAACATTGACTTGGAATGGATTAAGGTTGTAGAATTCCCGGGTCTTAATTGTTTCCACTTTATGCTGCTGGCAAACCAAACATTCCGCCACAAATTTTTGAATATCAAATTTAAGGCCATCCCAAAAAAATTCTTTCTTCACCCTATGGTAATTTTTTAAAAATCCTGAGTGTCCTCCTAAAGGAGAAGTGTGCAATTCCAGAAGAATATTTTGTTTTAGTTGGGAATTCTTACAAAGATATAAGCAATATTTGTACCATAAGGAATCATTTTTCCAACTAAATGTATCAAATGTACTAGGATCTTGCTGCAACTTTTGAATGAGTGTCCATACATCTTTTTCTTTCTTCCATTCATCTCTTGCTTCAGTTATCCAATCTGGGTGGATAATAGAAATGGCACAAATTAATGCTTCCACCTATTCATTATTTCTTGAGAGTGCATCTGCAACAACATTAAGCTTTCCTTTTTTGTAGATTATTTCAAAGTCATACTCCAACATCTTTGTGACCCATTTTTGCTGCTCTTTTAAAGATAGTCTTTGCTCCAAAAAGTGTTTAAGACTATCATGATCACTTTTACCTTGAAGTGTCTTCCCATTAGGTAATTTCGCCATTTCTTTAGTGCATGCAGTATTGCTAACATTTCCTTCTCATAAATAGGTTTATGTAAATACTTTCCTTTGATTGGACGACTTTCAAAAGCAATGGGTCTTCCTTCCTGCATTAAAATCGCATCAATTCCATTTCCTGAGGCATCACATTCCACAATAAATGTTTTTGTGAAGTCTGGCATAGCTAAGACCGGTGCTAGGCACATTGCCTCTTTAAGATGTTCAAAGGCCTTAGTTGCTTCAGGAGTCAATGAAAATGCATATTTCTTCAATAATGTTGTTAGAGGTGCTGCTATTCTCCCATAATTCTTAACAAACTTGCGATAATACCCTGTTAACTCGAGAAATCCTCGCAACTGCTTTATGGTTGTAGGGAATTTCCATTCCTTAATGGCTTTAATTTTGTTAAGGTCTACTTTAACACCTTCATGAGATACGATATGACCCAGATATTCCACCTCTTGTACTCCAAAGAAACATTTGGATGTTTTTGCATATAATTGTTTCTCCTGCAATAGTTTGAGCACCCTGTCAACATGTTCAACATGATCCTTCCAAGACCTGCTGTAGATTAGTATATCATCAAAAAATACTAGCACTAATTTTCTAAGGAAGGGTTTGAAAATGGAATTCATCAACCCTTGAAATGTAGAAGGTGCATTGGTAAGGCCAAAAGGCATGACCAAAAATTCATAATGACCCTCATGAGTTCGAAATACTGTTTTTGGAATATCTTAGGTCTTCATTCTAATTTGATGATATCCTGAACGAAGATCCAACTTGGTAAAATAAATTGCTCCATGTAATTCATCCAATAAGTCGTCAATCACAGGAATGGGAAATTTGTCTTTAATGGTGAGCTTATTGAGCTCCCTATAATCTGGACACATTCACCATGATCCATCCTTCTTGTGTACCAATACTACAGGAGCAGAGAAAGAACTTTGACTAGGTTGAATTATACCCGCCTCTAACATTTATGCAATCATACGTTCAATTTCGCTCTTTTGGAAGTAAGGATATCTATAAGGCCTGATGTTTGGAGGAACACTTCCTGGAATCAAATGAAGAGCATGATCATGATCACGAATAGGTGGGAGTCTTTTGGGAGTTTCAAACACCTTGGAATGATCGCCCAAGACTTGTTAGAGATCTGCAGAAATAGATGATTTTGATGTCGGAACTTCTAGTGAGCATAATTGTGCAATTACGCCTCGTTGTTCTTTCTTTAGAAGCTTTGTCATGACATTAGAGCTTATTATCCTTCCTGGCTTCCCTTCAATACCCCGTAATTTGACTTCCTTTCCTTTTGAAAAAAAATTCAAGAAAAGTTCTTGAAAATTAAAAGCTACCGTCCCCAAAGATTGTAACCATTGTACTCCTAGTACAACATCAGCACCTCCCATAGGAATGTCAAGCATTGGACTAGTCAATACATATTCCCCCATGGTTAGCTTGATATTATGGCATTTTCCAGAGAGATTTATAGTTCCTCCATTTGCAACCATCACTTGACATTCTGGTGCTGGGTATAGGAAACAATTTAATTCCTTGGCTACCTTACAATGAATAAAATTATGGGTGCTACTTGAATCAATCAACACTATTACCTTTTTCTTCTTGATTTGTCCTTGTATATTGAGA
Source organism: Pinus albicaulis (assembly GCA_034641835.2). Classification (NCBI taxonomy): domain Eukaryota; kingdom Viridiplantae; phylum Streptophyta; class Pinopsida; order Pinales; family Pinaceae; genus Pinus; species Pinus albicaulis. The sequence continues at coordinate 627,078,838 of CM076576.1, read as the reverse complement.
GTTTGAGGAGTGGTAATTCCTGCCAGCACATTACATGATATGGTCAGATTCATTTCTTCCTCTTCTAGGGCTGGTTCCAGGTGTATATCCTCTTCTTGTTCATTTTCTTCTTCCTCTTCACAATCTATGTAAAATAATTTCTTCTCAGCACACTTATGACCTTTAGTGTATTTGCTATCAAAACTGTAGCAAAGCCCTTTTGCTCTTTTTTCTTCCAATTGTTGTGGTGTCAACCTTGTAGGTTTTGGAAATCTAGGCGTAGCAACACTTCCTTCTTTATAGAATTGAGTGGTAGGCTTCCTTGTCGCCATAATTTTACATTCAACTTTTCTTGCCAACCTGAATGCCTTCTCCAATGAATCGGGTTCCAGAACGCGAACTTCATGTTGTATGTTATCCTTTAAAGTGCCTATGAAGAGATCAATCCTGTGTTCCTCTGGAATATCAGTTACCCTTATATTCAATTTTTGGAAGTCCTCAATGTGCTGCCCCACTAAACCCTTTTGTTTGAGATTTATCAATTGGCTAAAGGTGTTGCTCTTTGTATCCTCATAATGTGCTATCATTTCCTCCGTAAAAATTGACCAAGTGACAATTTTTTTACGGGAGCAAAGCCATGGATACCATACAAATGTATTTTGTTCTAAATGTAAAGTTGCAATGCGTACCTTTTGTGTGTTTTTCACGTTATGGAGATCAAAATATTGCTCCATCTGTAGTATCCATGTTACAGGATCCTTTCCATCAAACTTCATCATATCCATTTTTGGAATATGGTGGTTCTTCCCGCTAACATTAGAGTTTATGAAATCACGATTAACATTTATTTTGTTCTCATCATGAGGTTCTTCTACTATCTTTTCACCATTAGGAAACATTTCTTGTATCAACTTTGTCAAACCTTCGATGTCTGCTTTTAGATCATTCTTCATGTTTTCCATGTTGTCTTTCATGTCATCCATCTTAGCTTTTATGCCAGCTTCCATGCCATCCATCTTAGCTTCCATACCTTTCTTCAAAACTTCCATTTCATTTTTTGTTGCTCTTTGCGAGAGTGAAATTTGTTGCACTTTCTCTTGTAATTTTGATAGATCATGTTGCAATTGTTCATCTTCATGAGTCATAGTAGAGCCTTCTGAAGGCTTAATGGGTGTTGAATTATTTTTACGAGGCATATTTTAGAACCCAATACTGATATATTTTCTACAATATGCCCTTGGAATCAATTCAAATTGATTCTTCAAACAAGACTTATGCAATTCGAAAAAAAATACACACCTTTTTTTTGCTTTTGAGGAGCTCGATATTTAAATTGGATTATCTCTGTGATTGCAGCACTTCAATATTTGAATTTCGGTATTGACATAGCCCTCTGAATTATCTTTCGCATGCCACAGGTCTGACCTGATTTGGATTCTCCAAGACAAATTTGTGTCCAATCTCCCACAATGACCTAATTCTGGATTGGTTCAGTAGAGCGAACTTGTACGACTTGACACGTGTCACTGTTTCGTCCTTTGTCTCTGAAATTGATAGCCAAGAAACTAAAGTCTGTGTAATTCCAACCACTTTTTACGGCACTCCTATCCGATGCCCAGAGAGATAGTTATTGAACTTTTCCCACGATCACCTCTTTGAGATGAAATTCAAGAGCTTGAAAAAGCACTACCTTCCACAGATCATATCTCCAAAAATATTGCGAAAAAAGCTCTGAAATGTTTTGGCAAATTTCCTCAGGATTTCAGCTTCGCACCATATGAATTTCAGATTCTGAACCTTCATAGAAAAAAGGTTATAGCGCAAATTCCACGATGACCTATTTAGGAGCCTGAAAAACGACCTAACTTCCACAAATGATATCTCCGAAACTATCACAAACCAAGCTATGAAATTTTTAGAAAATCTTCCTCAGGATTTTGGCTTCACACCCTAAAAATTTCAGCTTCTGAAACTTCGTAGAAAAAAATTTATAGCGAAAATTCCATGATGACCTGTTTGGAGCAGCGAAACCCTAGAATCCAAACCTCTGATACCAAATGTTGAGTAACCAGCTCCAAAAATAGAAGAAAAGAGATATAAATGCCTTATAAATAAGCCACTTCAAGGGGGAAACCTCCAATACATTACATAAATGAACAATTCTTGGATGATACAATTTACAAAACCTCCTTTCTATATATAGGAGTCCATGGGGCCATCATGTAATCCTAGTGGGCCACAATGTAATCCTAGCCGACCTAACAATAATAATTTAAGGGCACAATAATTAAAAAATGGGGGTTAAAAGGGTACAATAATAACAATAAGGGGGTTACACTAACAACAATAAGGGACTATACTAGTAATATAGGGACCTAACAGAAGAAGAATGATATTTTTGAAAATCGAGCATAGAAGTTAAATCAGACATCATGTGATTCTGGAAGTGTGATCCATGTCCTGTAAATATTGTGTGGGGTACATTGAAGTGGAAGTTGACTTGATTAAACAAGAATAATTTTTTAGTTTTCCAGTCACCCCTAAAATTATAAATGGCTTCATCCCATTTCATAAATTAGTCGACAGAAAAAATTATGTAATCATGACCATCAATTGAAGTGGAGTTGCAAGTTATGAATTCAATTCCCCATTTAGAAAAAGGACCGATAGAAACTACCAGGTGTAGAAGGGCAAGGGCACACGGATTTTATTTGTATATATTTGATAAGGGTGATACTCCCAAACTGCGGTAATGCAATCTTTAAATAAGGTTGGCCAGTAGTATCCTGTGCCTAAGTGTTTTTGGGAAGTATCCATGCTCAAAATATGACCACCACACACCCCAACATGGAAGTCGTTAAGAACATGTTATTATTTTTCAAGGGTAAGAAAACAATAAAGAACTGAGTTAGCGCCATGTTGATACAAGGTATCATTGATCACTAGGTAGTGCTTAACTTGGTGGTGGATGCAACGACGGTCATCTTGCGATATATCTAGGTGGAAACACTGGGTATAGTGATACACAATGATATAATTGTACCACAGGTCAGTAAAGTCAACCATATAGATAGATTAATCTAGAATGGGATCATGGGCTACTTCATCCATGTTGACTCTAGGAAGATTCGAAAAAATCTCTATGAAGACTAAGGATTTCTTCAACTTAGTGGTGGTGAAGACCAAATAAAATTGTTGGAGGATGACGATCCAGTTAGAATGTTTTCCTCCAATAACCGGAAAATACAGGATATGTCTCATGAGGTTATCTAAGGCAATGATAGTAGTCTGACACAGAAGAATGTAATGTCAGAAGTGATTGACAACAAAGAATATTGCCAACAAAAGTTTCTCCCAAATGGAATACCTTAATTAAATTCCTAAAAGACCTTTAGAAAGGTAATAGACCACATGCTCACTATGATCATCGTGTTTTTGGACCAATACCATTCTTATATAGGATGGAAATGTTGCAAGATATAATAAAATGTCATGCGTATAGTCAGGAGGGCTCAGAAGGTGGGATGAAGTTAGCATCTTTTCAAGGCGTCTAATAATGGTTGTGCTTGATTATCCCATAGGGACACTCCTTTCCTTAGTAGGCCCATAAAACCTTTCGCTAACTCGACATAGTTGACAATGAAATGACGTAATAAGTTTTTCTTCCCTTGAAAAATTTGGAGTTGAAGTAAGGATTGTGGTGCGAAAACTGAGTAATCGCCTTAACCTTATCGAGATCAACTTGTATCCCATGTTTTGGGACAATGAATCCAAGAATACACCCAAAATTGAAAAGGAATACACACTTATGAGAATTTAGATGGATATTTTAGAAGCCACACCTAAGAAAAATAGCTTAGAGATGAGCTAGGTGTTGAGTTCGCTTCTTGGAATGAGCAGGGAGATCATCCAAGTATGCTTGAAGAATTTGTCTTATATTCTGAAAGGAATAGTATAATTCCCTGTGAAAATTTATGCCTACATTCTTGACATCAAAAGGGAGCTTTTGAAATGAAAAGGTGCCTGAAGGACAAATGAAGGAAATTTTAAGTTGATCAACCGATTTGATAGCGATTTGGTTGACGATTTGGTTAATGAAAGGAGTAAGATATTTTTATTTAGGACAAGCGACATTCAAATAATCATAATCGGTGCACACACAGATGGTACCTTGTTTTCTATTAGTAGGAACCAAATTAGATACCCATTTTGTCAAGGGAACAAGATAGATGAAACACTACAAGGAAAAGACCCTCTAGTGGAGGTTATAACGAAGGTTTTTAATGTTATAAAATTGGCCAAAATTGTCAAAAAAACATTTTCTACAACATCCGTTTTTAGTAACAGAGGTTTTGGCGAAGCTTCTAATAAAATTTCAACACAACTAAAAAAAACTGGACGGCTAGAGGTTCTTACGGATGTTTTTCTCATCGATGCGCTAATCAGGTGTAAACACACCAGTGCATTGTACTGTGAACGCAACGGTACTGTAAACCTACCAAGCATCGAGACAAAAAACAAAATTCAGATGCCCCAGGGCGTTTAGCAACGACCTTATGCGTGCTAAATGAACACCACACTGGTGCATGCAATGCTTATCGGACCGCCCGGATGGTAGTCATGTATAGAGCACACCGAGAATTTTAATTGGTATTGGTATTTGTGCGGTGCACATAGGTCGTAGAAACACACCGATGCATAGTATCACACAAACACACCGGTGTGTAGTATCATACAAATGCACCGAGCGTTTTAATTTGTATGGGTATTTGAGCGGTGCCCATATGTCGTAGAAACATATCGGTGCGCAGTATCACCAAAACACACCAGTGCTCAGTTTCACACAAACACACCAAGAGTTCTAATTGGTGTTGGAATTTGTGTGGTGCCCATAGGTCGTAGAAACACAATGTTGCACAGTATCATCACAATGCACCAGTGCTTAGTATCACACAAACGCACCGAGATTTCTAATTGGTATTGGAATTTCTGCGGTGCCCATAGGTAGTAGAATTGCACAGGTGCGCAGTAGCATACAAACGCACCAGGGCACAGTAACTAACATGCACCAGTGTTCATTTTGTATTTTTTAGAAACATGGACCTATGACAGTGCAATTATTGTTATATTTAAAAATCCATTATTCATCAAAATATGACACATCTTATAACAATATTCATATCAATTAATTTTTTATTAGTGCATTTGAATGTGATGTTTGGATTAATTTGTTATATCATATCATTATATTTCACATCTCTTCATTATAATATTTAATCAGTGGTGTAACATTTCACAGCGACAATGGAGAACGCAATAGAATAAATTAAAACGTAATATATATATATATATATATATATATATATATATATATATAGATATATATATATATATATATATATATATATATATATATAAGACACTCTTTTTCATGCAAAATGGGACATTTATTGGTATCCCTCTGTATTTCAATTGGGACGTTTTCCATTACATTAAACAAAATGTCTGATTTCACAGACAAATATTTCAAAAAATACAACGCCTTGCTTTAATATCTAAACATATTTATCATCATTCTACGCTTGAACTGCTGTCACTACTCGAGCTACTTCCATGACTTGGGTTATTTTGAGGAATGTTTTTTTCATGATGTTGATTTTTTTCTTCTTCTTCAACTTCCATCTACAAACATAAAAATAAACTGTAATGAGTGTATATACATTGGTGAGAATAATCAAAATTGCAATATTAAATAAAATACATCAATGTAAATTGAAAAGAAATGATGTACCATAGCATGAATTGTCTCATGAACTATACACATTCTTTCAAAACCAAATTTCATGCCATGTTTCAACATTTCATTTGTTAAAACGGTTCCATACTTTGTTTCCTGAAAGTTTTATACCCCATAAAAAATCATATATTTAATATAAAATATTTGTTTGTTTTATTAATTATAGATGGAGCTAAGTAAAACAAGATCGATAGATGCTTACAAATTCCACAATTAATTTTTGATATGCCAACATATTCTCACAACCCATATTTAACCCAATGTCAATCAATTCGTCTGATGGTTCTTCTTTGTATGTTAGCATCTGTTTGAAGACATTCAATGATGATTGTTGTACAACAACTTGAAATATACAAAAATTAAATCTAGTTAAGTTGTTATAAGGAAGTAAAAATTACTCACAAACTTAGATATCAACCCTTTTCTTCCTGTTTTATGTGCTGAATGGGTTCCATTTTCTTTTCCTTTCTACAAGAAGATACTTGAAAATTATTTTTTAATGCTAAATTGTTTATTTATTGTACCTAATCGAAAAATTCAATGATTACATATTACATTTGAAGCACGTTGTTGTTGAGATGGCTCCTCGTGTGATGCAATTATGTCCATTTCTTTGACCATATCCTTGAACACCTTTTTTGACATTCCTACAGGTATATTTCTGATATCGGCTCATTCATCCTTTGAGATTTTCATATTCTTCCTGAAAATGTAACATGACAATAAACTATTTGATTTTTATATTGATATATGAAAAGTAAATATAACATTAAAAGTGATATTTATAAATTATTGTTTTATAGTAATATATACATATAATTTTAGAAAAAATTTAAAGAAATATTACTTTTTTCATTCTTTTTTTGTTGTACGTTTTTTCTATTAAAAGTCCTGACATGTCTCATTGACCAACTATCTGAAAGTCATCCTGTAGTTTAGATAAAATTTGGTTCTTGGAAACATTGGATTGATTTTTGTATTGTAAGTGGAAAGAACGTCTATACATTCATTCCACTTGATCCCTCAAAGTTTTGTAAAAGTCCCCCCCCCCCTTTTCGTTAACCTGCAACACCACTCCATATGAGCTAAGGAGGAATTCATTTTCATTTGCATGTTCTATCTTTTTTCTTTTCTTAGAACAACATTCCTTTTTTGAGTTGATGGTCCCTGTAGAACATTAAACATATGTGGATTAATAGATTGTTTGAAACATGTTATCTAATATTTTAAAGTATATTATTAATGAAAATTAAAAAAAGAAACTCATATTGGATCGATAGTATTTTTTCATTCACGTGATTCATCCTTTTGCAATTTTCCCATCTAGCTTTTACACTCTTCTGGTCCTAGATCAGAAATAATATTATCGAGCTTCGTCATTTTGTGGCTCTGCATGATACACAGTAAACAATACATATTATTTAAACTTACATATAGTTCAAAGTTAATAATTTTGGTAAAGAATTTACAAAGAACTTGCCTTTTTTTCTTTTCTTGATGTGCTATCAGTATTTTTGTTACTTGATCTCTTGTCAGCCATTTCTTTATCAATATTAAACATGTACCATACCATTCATTAATATATTTTATAAATAAATCACAAAATTTTGAGGTAAAAAAAAGCAGGAAAACTGTGCGCCTTTCAAGAAGTATGCATCGACGTTGGTGCGACGTGTTCTTATAAATGAACCACCAAAACAGTAGAAACACCGTATGGTGCTATTTTTCAATAAGGAGAACTGATGCATTATATGTTAACTATCACACCGATTAACACAGACAAATTAACAAAAATCCTCTAGTGTTATTTTTTGTAGCATATGATGTCATGTAGGGGGTGGTGCAACATGTTCTTACAAATGCATCAAGAAAATAGGGGACCATCGTACGGTTCTCTCTATCAACATGGAGACCCGATGCGTTATATGTTAACCGGTGCACCGATTAACAAAAAAATAAAAAATTTGTTTTATCAAACAGTACGTGCGCAGTGCTCTATAATGAAATAGCGCACCGGTGCCCTAATTTACATAGGGCACACAGATTTTAAAAATATATATATTTTTAATTGTTTTTATCAAACAATACTTGCGCGGTGCACTGTGATAAAATAGCGCACCAGTGTGCTATTTTACACAGGGTGCACCGATTAAAAAATTTCTGTTTTTAAAAAATTCATGCAAGGGCCGACATGGATTGGGATTCGACTATGCAAGTCGTCCCGTGGGTTAGATGTCATAGGCCTATATATATATATAACAATAGAAACCCTATAAATATAAAATGAATATCCCTAATGTTGAAGTCACAGAAACAGGAAGAAGCAAGGGCAGAAATAAAAAGAATCAAGGGTTTTTCGTAAGAATGTATTTTGTTTTTGTTTTTGTTTTGTTTTTTGTTTTATTTCTGCTTTTTTTTGTTTTTGTTATTTTTGTTTTTTGTTTTTTTGTTTTTGTTTTTTTTGTTTTTTTTGTTTTTTCCCCTAAATATGAATAGTAATTTTTTATTTTTTTACTTACTGCGTAAAAAATACTGCAGAAAATGTAAAAAAAACAATAAAATTTAATCACCAGATGGTTTGAAATTCTATGCTACATGGTTTGAATCACTAGAGGTTTGGAATTTTGATTGTATGAAAAGTTCTGTTCGAATGTATTTCATTGCTCCACAGTGATTTCATGCTCTCTTGCTCTAGGTATGTCTCGTGCAAATCTCTCACTCAAATTTGTTGCAAAAATAATGAAACAATGCAAATTTTTTACTATTTAAAGAATTGTTTTATGAAATTAGTTTTTCAAAAATATTTTGCCACCCATTTTTCAATTTACCGCTTTTTTTCACATAAAAAAAATAAAGTTGCCCTTTTTTTATTTGTGGCTATTCGGCACCGATGCATCAATTAATAACACCGCACCAGTGCACAGTAACTAAAACACACCGATGCAGTTATCTGTACATTGGCACTGATAACAATAAGTCCATTTTTAAGGCACCAAAATTGCTTTTAGGTGTGTACACCAAAATTTATTTTTGATTTTGCTCAAATTCATGGAGAAAATATCATAATTATATCGAATGGCCAATTCTTCAAAATCCAGCTTGTTCCATAATATTTCTCAAAGTCCATTGCAGAGTTCTCCCTATCCATATCAAGACATAATATTTACTTAATATTTTATTATATTTTCATTATATAATTGAATTTATTTATTTTATCCATGTCAATCAGCTTAATAAAATTAATGTATACAATTTTTTAGGTTCATGTAGATTCAGGATCGAGTTCAGATACACAAAATATTCAAACAACTCCAAAACGTCGGAAGCTCTTATTAGGAGCATCATACTGCAAGGCACATTTTTTAGATGAAAATGGACAACCGCTTCACCCTGGAAATTGTAACATTGCATCTTCTAGCCACATTAATCCCGAGACAATGATGGTAATAATAATTGTTTGGTATGTTAATGTAATTATTTAAACATCAAACCAGTTAATCATGCATTTTCTACGTGCTTACTAATTGATATCATATATTTTGTACTAATCATGTTCAAATATATTTTTTAAAATTATTAGGATTCTCATGATGATGAGAGACCTACCTACCATCTTCCGTTGCACCCCACGACAATGTCAAATCAAGAGAAGGCTGAATTAAGACAAAAAATAGGAGAGGAATGATACCAAGAACGGTTGAATCAACCACCTATTCAATTCCCACTATGTCCATATTCACCAATTAGGAATGACTACAAGAATAGTAGTTCTTCACAAGCTGACAATGGAGGTAATCAAATAGAGGTTGGTATGGATGATTACTTAAGGGATACGACTACCGTGGAGACAATGTTGTTAGATGCATTCCATAACGATGATCATTAGCTAGGGGATGATGCTCATATCACTGATACATTTTTCGAAAGCCTTAAATTTTCTTCCACCACCCCTCTCTTTGGACCTGGCTGTCAGTCAAAGTCTACCCAGTTGGGGAAAATGATGTTAATGTACAACTTTAAAGTAATGTTTGTCTTATCAAATGCATGTTTCTCAGAAATTTTGAGGTAAGTTACCATAAAGTCCTCCCTTATATTTTGAGAAATATAATAACACAATGAACATTTCAAATGGTCAATTTTATGAACGTTAATAATTATATCCACATTAATGTACATTTAATATTGTCCATGATCACCAACTACAGGTTATTCAAAGATAAGGTTCTTCCGAGTGATAATTTCTTACTCGGTAGCTGCGAAGAGGCAAAGAAATTGTTGAAAATGTTGGGTGTTGAGTACATATCATATCATGCATGTCCAAATGATTGTATTCTATATAGAGGAAAATATATAGACAAAGGGATATTTCTGAAATGTGGGCATGACAGGTATGATAAATAAAAAAATAAGGGTAAATCACATGGTCCTCCTTTTAAGATATTGAGGCACATGCCTATAATCCCAAGGATTCAAAGGCTCTTTCATTGCAAAGAATTAACTATGTTGCAGGGATGGAATGGCTCACACAGAAGTGAGTTGGGAGTTATGTGAATCCCAATATATTCAATAGCCATGAAGAATATAGAGGATACATGGCCCGAAAAATTCAAGGATGAAGTACGAAGTCTACGACTCAACATAGCCATGGATGACGTCAACCCATATTCCCTCCAAAACACCAACTATTATGTTTGGCCTGTAGTAGTGATCAATAACAATATCCCCCCATGGTTGTCAGTGAAGAATAAACATCTTATGTTGGCTCTCATAGTCCCTGGTAGAAGACAAGTGAACAATATGGATGTCTACTTACAACCACTAGTAGATGAATTGAAGGAATTATGGGATGGGATAAATGTATACGATGTATCAAGAACCATCGCAATAGAGAGGAGTTTTATGTTGTATGGCATATGTACTTACACGACACATGATTATCCAGGCTTAGGAGTTTTATTTGGTAAATTACATGTTTATTTCTTTGTTTATATACGTAACAATATTATTTCGCATATTAGTTATTTAATTCATTGTAATTGTTCTGATCTTCATGATATTATTTAATGTGCTATGCATATATATTGTATACAATAATCTCACAGGTCTTGTAAGAAAAGGATATTTTGGATGTAAATGTTGTGGACCTTATCTGAAAGCTAGATGGTCCAACGACCTATGAAATCCAGTGTATGACTGCTCCAGGGTATTCCTCCCAGAAGAACACCCTTATAGAAGAACAATATCTGCTTTTAATGGTAAACGAGAGAGAACCCAAATGCCTCCAATAATGACACTAGGTGAATGGCTTAGAGCATATGAGAGAGAGAAGGAGAATGAGTTCATAGAAATGTTCAATTCAAATGGGATCATTTGCACGTTGGATCACATCAAAGGAGATTCACATGGCTAGCATTCCACGTTGGCGTAAAGAGATAGTTGATATTGTTTGTATGTTTGAGAAGTAACTGGCGATGAGTTTCATGGACTTGCAATTTCATCTTCTAATCCACCTAGTAGATGAGGTTGAATTAGTTGGGGTGGTTTATTGTCATTAGATGTTATTGTTAGAGAGGTACATGAAGAAATTGAAAGGTTTTTTTCGAAAAAGGGAAAAACCCGAGGGGTCTATGGTAGAGGGGTACATATCGTATGAGTCTTTCTATTATTCTAGTGAGTACATCAAGCATATTGATAATAGACCAGGTGCGGTGGTTTGGGATGATGAAAGGGATGAAGACAAAAGAGAAGGGGAGATGCTCCAAATGAATGGAAACAGGCGCTTGATAAAGAGTAAGCAACTTATAATTTTTCAAATTTACACAAAGTAAATATTCATGTTGAACTTCGATATAATGTATAATTTGATCTCATATGTACTATATGTCGGTTTTATTTCATCAATGAATGCAGAAATTGAAGCAATCAATAAATTCGTTCTTTACAATTTTGAAGCGACACAACTGTGGGTCGCATTGTATGATCAAAAGAGGATGACATGGGATAGTGTCAGGAAAGAATATAGACAGTTTAATGGTATAAGTGCATCTTATCCCGATAATTTAAAATAAAATATGCCAAAATTATGCCCCAATAGTTGGGTTGTTGACCAAGTCAGAGAGAAATACGGTGCAACCGATCATTACCCGCGTGCTGAAGAGGATGCGCTAAACATAGGGATTGGGTGCACCAACTCGGTAATAATATATTTATGTACATTTTAAACTTAATAATTCACCTTTGAAATTTAATTGCATCTATATTTCATATTTTACCTGTTGGGTTAAGACACATGACACTATGATTTTTTAAATTTTTTTATAGGCGCATTTGTTCCCATCTATGTGGGCATATGGACACCATTTGTGCACAGAAAATTCCGATGATGGACACATGATACAAGACTGTGGATTGGAAGTCAAGTTCAATCAATCTAGTTAATCTAGCCGCCGTGATCAAAACCTAGTACGAGGGACATTAGGTTACGTCAGACATATACAAGAGATCATTGAAGTGGATTTCTCTTCTTTCCAATGTGTTATTTTTAGGGGAAAGTGGCAGGACACCTTTGATCGGAATAATGTAAAGGAATATCACGATAGTAGGCTGATATATATCAACTCTAGAAAGATGTGGGATGAAGCTAAGGAGCCCTATGTTTTCCCCAAACAGTGCAACCATGTGTTTTTTTTATCCAGATGTGTTGGATAGGGATTAGTGGTTCGTATTGAGACATGACCCTAGATCAAAACATATTTTTGATAACAATAGTGTTATCATGCCAAGCGAGCTGGAAGATAATGAGGGTGATGATCATGAGAACCGAGAGTGATATGGTAAATGTGTTATTTCATCATTTGTACTTTTTAAGATTTTTTTTTACAAAGAATAGGAATCAATTACCTTATAACTAAGACTCTTTTCTTTTGAAACATTATAATATGTATTTTGAATTAATTGGTAATTTGCATTGTGTTAATGTTAAAATTGTTTCACTTGATAATTTTCAATTATGTTGATCTTGAAAACAATGACGTACTGTATACAGTTCTTTTTTTTTGGTATGTAAGATCATAATAAAATAATAATAATTCTAAAGTACATGAATTTATTTGCATTATTTTCTAAAATTTATTATGTTACAAAAATTCATAATATTATCGATTTATTATTTTACAATAATATATATTCATAAAAATTTTCAATTTTACAATTATGGTAATTTAACAATATTTATGGTATACATTTTACTTACGGTAGTTATGGTTCAAAATTGACAGTTAATTTACAAATTTAAAAATTTAAAAATATTAATAAAATTGAATGATGACAATACATACAATTAAAATTACAATTTTACAATTTAACAATACAATTACAATTACAATTACAATTTTAGATTTTTACATACAATTACAATTTCAATTTCAATTACGATTACAATCTTTTCACATTAATACAATTAAAAATTTAAAAATATTTTAGATACAATTAGAATTGGAATTAGAATTAGAATTTTACATTTTCACACACAATTACAATTAAAATAAAATTACAATTACAATTACAAAATAAAAACATACATACATATACAATCACAATTTCATTTTACAATTTCACATACAATTAAATTTAAATTACAATTACAATAATTTCACATTAAATATACAATTAAAATTTTACAAATATTTTTCATACAATTACAATTAAAATTACAATTGCAATTAGAATTAGAATTAGAATTACAATTTTACAATTTCACATACAATTACAATTACAATTACAATTACGATTTTAGAATTTTACATACAATTACAATTACAATTTTACATATATACTGTTACAATTAAAATTTTACAAATATTTTACATACAATTACAATTAAAATTAGAATTAGAATTAGAATTACAATTTTACAATTTCACATACAATTACAACTAAAATTACAATTACAGTTTTAGAATTTTACATACAATTACAATTACAATTTTACAATTAAAATCACAATTACAATGATTTCACATTAATACAATTAAAATTTTACAAATATTTTACATTCAATTACAATTAAAATTACAATTAGAATTAGAATTGGAATTCGAGAATTAGAATTAGAATTTTACAATTTCACATACAGTGACAATTAAAATTACAATTACAATTTTAGAATTTTACATATAATTACAATTTTTCAATTTGACATATATACAATTACAATTACAATAATTTCACAATAAATTAAACATTACAATTACAATTAAAATTTTACAAATATTTTACATACAATTACAATTACAACTAAAATTACAATTAGAAGTACAATTACAATTTTAGAATTTTAAATACAATTAAAATTAAAAATTCAATTACAATGATGGCATAATATTTAATAAATATCATGATTTAATATTAAAAATAAACATCATGATCATGATAACCATCGTACAAACATCATATTCGACTAAAAAACACATACAAATTCGCTAACATCATCTAATCATTGTGATCATGATCATCTAACAAAACACAAGCATTATATAACACCATTACAACACAAACATCAAATATACATATCATGTCAAATAACTGCTATCACATATACATCTATTTGCAAGTTGCACATTAAATGAACATATCTAACATTACCTAACAATATACACATCATGATGAACGCCAACATGTAAATTAAGTACATCTGCAACATGAAAATAAAATACATGGACTATATATATATATATATATATATATATATATATATATATATATATATATATATATATATATAGATATATATATAATGTCAAAAATATACAACTGTAATATAACTGCATATAAATGTCAAATATCAGCTGGTGGGACATCAATAGTAGTACTAGTCGAGGCCTGCTTATTTGATGGTGTAGCCTCAACATGCTCAGATAGATGTCGATCATCACGTGCCTGCTAATCTGGAGGTGCCTCATGCTGATCAAGATCAATTGCTTGCTCATGATGACTCATGGATGGTCCAACCTGTTGATCTGTGGATGGTATGGCAGCCTGCTCAGTGGATGGACCTGCCTCCTCAAATGGACCTGCGCCCTCCTCAAGATCAGGTGATTGCTCATCAGACACGAGGTGGAGGAGGAGGTGGAGTACTAGTTGAACGATGATTACTCCCCTGATCATGATCATGATCAAATGATGCGCTGCTCGACTGTCAACATACTGCATCTCCACCATGCCTACATCGACTGACCCTCCTCGCCCGCTCCAGTAATTTGGTAGCTCCAATGATATGCCGCATCAGGGTTAACATATCACGGGGCATGCCTCTCCACATCACTGTTAGCCTATCATTAGCCAGTATCTCTCTAATAGTTACCGTCCTGACTCCCTCCTCCACTAAGAGTCGACAGAGTTGGTCGCCCAACTCCATCCTAAATCAAGTGTCGGGCCTACGCCTCACACCCGCCGGTACCTGTGCATGACCATGAGGACTAGGTCTCTCACCTGCCTAATACTTTGCATCTATCATCTCCCGGTCATCAACAGGATCTACACTTGGATCATTTGGTGGCTGTGTCATCTCATCGCCAACAAATGACCCAATATCTACAAAATTTATATAAGTACACAACAATAATTAGACAATTTCATTAAACAATTTAATAAAACAAGTTAAAGAACGTTTTAGAATAAATTTAAAGAAAACACCAATATTACCTCTCTCATCCGGTGGCTCATCATCTGTGAAGAGGATGTTGGCACACCCTCACCAATCCAAACCAACATACAGACATGGCACTAGAACAAAGGCATGCTTATCAACAATGGATAGCAACTCCAGTACATCATGAGATATGGTAGTGGAAAACTTAGACTCACCCCTCTTGGGCATCATTTGGCCCCACATCTACATCTGTACAAGCGACATTGGCCTACGAGGCATCCGAACAAAAGTAGGTCTTGTCTTTGGAAACCTCTCAAAACATAAACAAAATAAATCTGAATAAAAAGGGAAGTTCACCCTCCCTTGTGCCTGAGAATGACATCTATCTAATGTTGTAAAAAACTGCCACAAAAAAATCACAGACCACCTCACAAGTCGTGGTGCCTGTAATAAAGGATCAAAATAAAATAAAAGTGGGCAACTAATGCGTTTCCTGTCACTAGTATGGTGTGAAATGGTTGGCAGCAGTAGTGAGAGGCACCTCACCCCCTCTACACTAAATAAAGAAATACGTAACTGACCATTGGAGATCTAAAAATCTACTGGAGAAAGTATATCAGCGCTAATGTATCTCTAGGATTACACCAACTGACTCTCTGCTGCATAGCCAACGGGGACCTCTGAGAACGAGGGAAAATCCTACCCTCTCCTAGATAGGATGGTAATAAAATATATGTCCTCCTCAGTGGGTGCGTACCACTGGTTAGGACCAACTCGGAAAGCCTGTCGGTGGGCATTCCACCTGAAGATGAGTTTTCGCAATAACCCATTATGGCCCTTCAGGGATGTAGCCTCCTCATAGAACTTGAGGATGCCTACCTCCCTTAGGAGCAACTGGGTGGCTGCCGTAATAGGGTGAGGGTGCATATGTTTCTCCCTCTCTCGTGCCTCCCATAGGCAAACCACATTATACTAGTCCATCATATGTTCTTGTTGTTCCCTCTCTTCTCTCCTTTGACATCACTAAACAATTCACATATTAAATACATTTTTTTAATTAAATGAGACATGTATTTACAAATATATATATATATATATATATTTATTTATTTTTATTTTTTTTTTTGAAAAAAAAAATAGTCGGTGCGCCAAAAAAAACAGTCGTGCACCGGTACCGATGCATATGCTTCTAGCACGCACCATTCGCGGTACACCTGAAAATTTTCAATGAACCGCGGAACATGAAATGTAATTTCTCCTGTGGTGCATTGAAAAAAATATGCATTCCGAGGCAGATAATCATGTCAACACACCTCCCAACATTAATTCATGGTCAATGGTGCGGTCGTTTAATCGATCGCACTGTTTACTATGTATAAGTTCGGGAGGGCAGTGCGCTGAGAAAACTACTCGCTGTGGGGCAAATAGTTTCATCAACGCATCGCCCTCATGGCATCATTATAAGGTCAATGATGCGGTGGTCTAACTGACCGCACCATAAACTATGTACCAGTGTCGGGAGGGCGGTGCACTGACCAAAATATGCGCCCCGGGGCAGATAGTTTAGTCAACGCACTGCCCTCCTGACATCAATACATGGTCAACGGTGCGATTAGTTAAACGACCGCACTACCATTTATATTTTTTTTTAAAATAGGGTGCACATTTTTCGGTACCGCACTAGAACCAGTACGCTGTCCATTAGCACAGTTAGTGGTGTGGCCCATAAATTTAGAGGCAGCACAACAAACTGGTGTGAGTCAAATGGCTCGAATGCACAGCGCAAGATTTTTTTCTTTTTTTTAAGGGTAAATTTTAAGTTATTTTAGAAATCTAATTGGCTAAAAAGTTTAATTATGGAGAAACAATTAAAATACCTGTACATTTGGGCGTCGAGGAGGCATATTTGCTGTATAATTTGCAAAACTAAATTTTCTTACCGGTTTCCAAAATTCGAAATCGAGAAGGTGGGAAATGGACAGCAATAGTGCATGCAATGGGAGCACTGATGGCAGGTCACCTCAAACAAGGGAAATTCGAACCAGTGCTTGAGATATCTAGAGCACTGAAGAAGTGAAAATGCAGATTTTATGGCTGTATTTTTTTTTTTTTTTTTTTTTAACCTTGTTCTGGTGGGCAGGCTTATGAGGCACACTGGGCAGTTTCTGCAAAGCGCACCAGGCTTGTTTTTTTTTAGCGCATGTTTTTATGACACATCGGGCCTGAATCTGTGTAGCACACCAGTGTGCTACATTAATGAGATGCACCAGGCGGGTTTGTATGGAGACCACGGTGTATCAGTGTGCCAATTTTTAGTGTGCATTGGTGTTTTGTGAGTTAAACGCACCGGTGCAGTTTATGATGAGAAACACACTGGACAAAAAAAATCCACAAAAACCTCCACCCGCCAACCTCCACTACAAATGGATATCTGGGCTATTTTTATAAGGGGTTCTGTTAGCCCCCTAATTTTCTCTCTTTTTACCATTTTCTCCTTCCTAAATAATAACCATTTACCTCTGTTTCACCCTTTTATGCACCCTCATCTTGCACCTGTCCAAGCATGGTGACACACTTCGTATAAACCTTTATTCTTCATGTTTTAATTTAATTTAGCATTAATTAAATATTCATTACATGATTTCTTAATTTTAAATCACTTTTGTAACTAATCGATATCTCCAAAGGTTATTTGATGGCTAAAGTGCTTATCGTGACCGCTGATCTTAGTGTAGGATCGGATCTTGCACTATTGCCAGCACAATAGATCTTCGCGGCAGATCTAAACCTCCTCGATCACCGCCCCATCTTGAGCCATTTTAGCCATGAAAATGAATGATTCAAAGGCAACCGAGACTAATCCCTGAAGGGCGAAAGCTGGTTAGCTACGGCTAGTTTTGCAAAACCGTCTTATCTTGAAGGTCGAGACTAAATTCTTCATTTTGTTATGAATCAGTTAAACGATCTGTTTTGGCCTTCAGCCAACAGATATATATAATGTAAAGTGTAAATAGGACCTAGGAGGAGAATTTTGGAGCAGAGTTTTTACAGCGAAGTTGATAAGATGTAACCGGCCGTTTTGTTATCGCCCAAATCTGGGCTGGACATTGTATCAACGCATGTATTCGCCTCAATGAATTAATAAAAGGTTTTTCCACCTCATGTTTTAGAAATTATGTTTCTGTTTTTAAGCTGATGAATTAACCGGTTTACTGAGCAGCGTTTTAACTTAAAAAGGGAAACGCGCTGGTTGGCTAGGGCCCAGCCAACCCAGCGCGTTTACCCAATTTTATGTTTCCTATAATGTGTGTTTAAATTATTAAAGTGTGATTTAACTTTCAGCATATGTATTCCCGTTTTATTGAAAATGGATCCATCGTGTGAAGTAGTTACATTTTCTTTCCCTGCAATTTACGTTCTTGCATTTAATTTCAGATTGGATTTCCCTGCCTAGTCTAAGCGGGAGAAACAAACCTGCACCAGTGCACGTTGGTGTGATATTTCTTTTTCCTGCAATTCTGTTTATTTGGTTTTCCACCACTTGGTACAAGTAGGAGAAATGAACCTGCACTAGTGCACGTTGGTTTGATGTAGCAAGTCTTTTTAATCTAATTTCCACGAGTTTCTTTCTTTCTTTAAATGCTTACAACAGGATAAATGATTGTTTCTTTACTTCTGCATTTTGTTAAAATTAGAAACATTCAATTTTATGTGTGAAATTTGATTTGATAAAAAGCTAGCACTTACAATAATTGAAAACTCATTTTAAAGATTAAACACTAAGTACAAGAAGCTCTGATCATGTGTAAGAACTAGTTTCTTGCCACAAGATCTGAGTGCTCTGGACCTTGAAAAGTTTGAGCCCTTACATGAAGTAAAAAAAATCCTTTAGTAAAGACACTATTTATACCTTCTACATAACTCCTTGATCCTCCACTAGTGCAGGATAGATTAATGCAAGAAGGAAATCTCTAAGGAAGCAAGTTTAAGGGCCTATCTAATGAGACTGCTAAAGTGTCTCTGCTAAGGGAAAACACACACTTAGTAGATTAAACAACCACTAGTGGGAGTGATTGCCTTTTTATCTTTAATTCTCTCTTGCAAATGCATACATTCTTGTTCCAGTCTTAGATTGTTTTTTATGGTTCAAGTTGCCTTCTTCTCTTTTGATTTGATTCTGCAATATTTCCTTTAAAGAAAGTAGGGATTTACATTCGAAATATTCATACCATC
Source organism: Pinus albicaulis (assembly GCA_034641835.2). Lineage (NCBI taxonomy): Eukaryota > Viridiplantae > Streptophyta > Pinopsida > Pinales > Pinaceae > Pinus > Pinus albicaulis. The sequence goes on along the minus strand of CM076576.1, from coordinate 627,059,180 downwards.
TATGGCATTTCCTGTGCTTCGTCTTTAAGTTTACGAATCCCCCGAGTTGACAAATTAAGTGTTGAGGAGTTTGCTTAAGTGTAATTCCTACACCCAACATTTTTGTGCCATTGCCGGGGAGGTGATTTGATTTGGTAATAATTTTCTTATTATACAATAGAGGTAATTTTTCTTTATTTTTGCAGTGTTTTTTCTTTGAAGGAATTTTACTAGTGATAATTGATTTCTGACAGAATTTTTTAGAAGTTGTTTGTTATTTTTCTTTTTTTCTTTCCTTTTGAAATGAATGCCTAGGAAAGGTAAGGGTTCAAAGCCCACAAAGGGCCGAAAGAATTCTAAAAACAATTTTCATATTGGGTCTCCTACTGTAAGCAGGAAGCCCAATCCAATTCAAACCCATCACGTAGGAACAATCCACCTGGATTTTGGTAATAACAACTCAGGTGTAGATCAACCTGTGGAGGGTGGTAAAAGTAAAAGGGAAACAATGGTGGACCAAGAATCATTTGGAAAGGACTGGTGACAACCAGGTAAGTGAAGGACAATCCAATTTTGTGTTTCCAATTGTGGATCCTGATACTGTGTCGCAAATGAAGAATATTCCACCATTAGTTCTCCCTCATTTCCATGGTAAATTTCATGAAGATCCTGACACTTTTCTATTTGAGTTTGATATTATGTGTAGAAGTTATGATTATGCAACTGAGGCTCAGAAGTTAAGATTATATCATGTTACCCTCAAGGACTAAGCTCTCCGCTAGTATATGGGGTTAGGAGGAAACACAATAACCTCTTGGGATCATATGAAGAGAGTGTTTTTGTCTAAATATCAATAATATTTCAAAACTCGGGACATGCAGGATGAAATTTTTACAATCATACAAGATGATGATGAAATGTTTGAAGATTATTTGGAAAGATTTTTGTATATTTTACAAAGGTAAAAACTTAAGCTTGACTCCAACACTATTAGAACCTTTTTCTTAAGAGGACTTACTGATAATGCTAGAAATAATTTGAATCTATTAAGACAAGGTGATATTTCTCAGCAAAATTTTGATCAAATTTGTGAATTATGCAGGAAATTTTGAAGGAACCAGTACAGATCCGGTAGAGGAACTTGAAATAGAAATATAAAAACTGAATCTACTAATGCTATGATTATTGGACTAGAAAATAAAATGGAAAACATGAAAATTAATATAATGAACACTGTTACCAAACAATTAGACTCCTTAAAATTTCAGCAGAATCTTATGAAGGAATAAGAGTCATTATGTATTTTCTGTTCGAAATTTAGAGACAAGCATCCTCCTAAAGAGTGTCCTCTTAATTTGAAAGAAGCTAATAAGTGTGCTATTTGTGTAGAAGACCATATCACAGAAAAATGTCCCTCTATACCAAGACTTAAAGCTGTATTTACAGGGGGACAACCTGAAGCTGAATACTTGAATGCTATGGGAGCAAGAAGGAATTGGCCTCAAGTAGGTACAGGTATGGCTTCTGAATTTTCTCGACATTATTTTGGTTATAATTCACACGCATATTCTTATCCTAACTCTTGTCATCAGTGGCAGTATGGGAATCAATATCAGCGTGGGAAACCTTCTCAACCATGGCAACAAGGTTGGAGAGGCCCAACTCATTCTCCATATTCCTACCAGCCACCTATGCAATCATATCCATCTACACATGCAATTTATTCAATGCCTCAACTTCCGGGTCAGTCCACTCCACCATTGCCTTTACCTTCACCCTTTCGACCTCCTCAGTTTCCTGCTCAACCTCTGCCCAATATTAATAATAATAAGGCAGTGCAAATGATCTATGTAACAAAATCACCTTTATCATTTGAATACTAGTCTATTCTAGTTGGGGTTTATGATATTCAATTAAGATCGGGAAGGAATGTAACATCAGAAAATCAGAAGAAACCTATGGTGATCGTTGAAGAGAAATGAGAAGAGGAAACTCTTAACCATTCTCTGAAATTTGTCACTAAGCAGCCCTTACCCTCTGAATCCTTACCATATTCTTCCAACCAGCCTACCTTCCCAGAGAGGCTAGTAATGGAAAGGAGTGAGCCTATTTCTGAGATTAGTTTGGCATCTGAGCTTCAGAATCTTTTCATTAAGATACCCTTGCTTCAAGCCATCAAAGAGATCCCAATTTGTACCAATATTATTAGGAACTTTGTCTCAAGAAACCCGGGAGGAAGAGATTGGAACCTCGAACCATTCAATTTTTTGGTAGGGCAGTAGAGTTGATGACAGGATGTGTGTCTGTGGAGAAAATATACTGATCCCAGAAACCCTGTTGTCTCAGTTCAGATTGGAAATGTCCTTGTCTCTAATGTTCTTATAGACCTATGGGTAGCCTTTAATGTCATGACTAAGCAAACCATGGATCAACTTCGGTTATCTCATCTTCTCCCTACTCCCACTGTGCTTGAATTAGCAGATAGATCTAAAATTAAGCCAGAAGGAGTATTGGACGATGTGATCATATCATTAGATTCTTGGGAATATCATGTTGATTTAATTATGCTTGAGCCAAAGAACCCAGTAGGAGGACATCCCTTGATCTTGGGTCGACCATGGCTTGCTACGACTGATGCATATATTGGATGTCGTTCCAGTGATATGTACATTTCACATGGAGATTCTAGGAAGAAAGTTACCTTATACCTCCTTGCCAGATCCATTCAGAACCTTCGAGATACTTTATGGTTGGATCAAAGTAGTGATGAGGAGACTCAGTCTATTTCCATTATCCATCATTATACTGGGTCTTCACAAGAAGATCAGATTCAATATTTTCTGAATAATCTAAACAATATGCCTAATTATGAGCCTTTGAGCCAAATTTTCAGCCTAAATTTTCAAGAAAATCATGATTCTCATTCTTCTATACCACTGAATTTGAACACTCCCTTGAGTAATCCTAAGCCTAATACCACTCTTGTTGAGATTAGCCCTAGTAAATCCTTGCATATTAGTTCAAATTTGGACTCATCCTAGCAAGAGCAGCTTGTGAATTTGTTGCAAAACCATCTTAGTGCCTTTTCTTGGGGCTATGAAGATATGAAGGGTATCCCTCCTGAAACTTGTACACATCACATCTATATTCAGGAAGGAACCTGACCTATCTGACAATCCCAAAGGCGAATGAATCCAGCTCTAAGAGATATTGTGAAGGAAGAAGTACATAAATTCTTAGATGCCGGTTTTATCTATCCTATTTCCGACAGTCAGTGGGTCTCTCCATTAGTACTGGTACCTAAGAAAGATGGAGGATGGCATATTTGTATTGATTATCGAGAATTGAATAAAGCCACTCTTAAAGATTACTTCCCTCTCCCTTTCATTGATCAGGTGGTTGATACCCTTACAGGAAAGAAATATTTCTCCTTTTTAGATGTCTTCAGTGGTTATAACCAGATACAGATTGCACCCAAAGGTCAGAATAAAACTACTTTTACATGTCCATGGAAGACATTTGCTTATAAAGTGCTTCCCTTTGGTTTACGTAATGCCCCGATTACCTTTCAAAGGGCAGTCCTGGATATTTTTGCTGATCTAGAATTTGTAGAAATTTATATGGATGACTTTTCTGTGTTTGGTGATTATTTTGAGGAAGCTCTCAAAAATATGGAGAAAGTACTTCCTCGTTGTTAGGAAGCCCATTTCGCTTTGAGTGATAATAAATGTATATTAATGTGCAAAGCTGGAGTGTTTCTTGGCCATTTGATTTCTGATAAAGGTATCCAGGTTAATCCGACAAAGATTGAAATCATTTTGCATCTTCTTGCACCCAAAACTCAAAGGGAAGTAAGAGGTTTTTTATGACATGCTGGTTACTATAGAATATTCATTAAAAAACTTCCAAAGATAGCTTCTCCTCTTTTCTGACTTCTAGCTAAGGATAGTGAATTTTCTTGGTCCACGGATTGCCAATAGTCTTTTGAAACATTGAAGGAAAAGTTAGTACAGGCACCAGTTTTGAGAGGTCCATACTGGTCCTTGCCTTTTCACATTTCCTTTGATGCTTCAGGTTTGGCTATTGGCGCATATTTAGGACAAGAGGAAAATAAGCAATCCTATGCTATTTATTATATTAGTAAGAATTTGTCTTCCGCTGAATTGAATTATACAGTTACAGAGAAAGAGTTTTTAGCTATGATTTTTACAATTAATAAGTTCAGGCACTATATTATAGGATATGAAGTATTTGTACATATTGATCATTCTGCGATTAAATATTTGATGAAAAAACCATTGAAAAGTGGGAGAGTGACTAGGTGTTTACTATTGTTACAGGAGTTTAATGTTGCTATTGTTGATAGACCAGGGGAATCTAATGTTGTCGCATATTTTCTTTCTAGATTAGATAATCCTGGTGAAGCAACTCCTGTTAATGATGATTTTCCAGATGAACATAATTTTTGTATGTCTATAGATTCTCCGTGGTTTTTTGACATTGCTAATTACTTGGTTACTGGAAAAACACAACCTCACTTGTTTGCTCGTGAAAAGCGGAATATTATTTAGAAAAAGTGTTTCATATTCCTAGATTCAAGGAGATCTCTTTCACATTGGTCCAGATCTGATTATCCGTAGATTTGTAAGAGAGGAGGAAGTGTTTGACATATTGAAATCTTCTCATGATGAACCTTGTGGAGGCCACTTCGCTGATAAGCGGACTGCATATAAAGTATTACATGCTGGTTACTTTGGCCTTCCTTGTTTAAGGATGCCAAACAGTATGTCAAGCGATGTGATAGTTGACAACGAATGGGACAACCTAATCAAACCAATGAAATTCCTTTATGCGCCCAAGTTATGATTGAACCATTTGAAAAATGGGCTATTTATTTTATAGGGCCAATAAATCCAACATCCTTAAGTAAAAAGCATATTTTGTTTTGTACAGATTTTGTAACAAAATGGGTAGAAGATAAAGCTGTTTCTTTTGCTACAGAAAAATTTGTTGTTGATTTTCTTTTTTCTAAAATATTTACTATATTTTGCCTGCCTAGAGAAATTATTTCTGACAATGGTCCACTGTTTATTTCTAATCTAGTACAGGGTGTGATGGAGCAATACAAGATCCAACATAGGAAATACATGCCGTATCACCTGCAAGAAAATGGTCAGGTGGAATCTACAAACAAAGTGATCGAGTCCATTCTAACAAAGACAGTCAATATGCATCGGAAATACTGGGCTGAAAGATTACCACAAGCTTTGTGGGCATACAGAACCACTTGGATAAATAGCACAGGACATACACCATATGAGCTGGTATATGGCAAACAAGTTCTGTTACCAATTGAGTTCTAGATCAAAACTTTTAGAGCTGCAGTTTAGTTAGGACTAGATCTCTCTGAGGCACAACAACATCTTCTTCTCCAATTAAATGAGCTAGATGAATTTCGCAGAGATTTTTTTCAGCATAACATCCTAATTCAGCAGCAACGAAAAAGGTGGCATGAAAAGACTATTTAGAAAAATCAGTTCCAACCAGGTGATTGGGTACTCCTTTATGATTCCATATTTAAAATTTTTAAAGGGAAGTTCCATACACGTTGGATGGGACCTTATGAAGTGATTCAAGTATTCGAGAATGGAGCAGTAGAAGTCAAAACTATTGATGGAAAAGATTAAGTATTCTTGGTAAATGGGCATAGATTAAAGAAGTATTTTCAGCCACTTACCAAGAAATATTTTACACAGCAAGTCCAACAGAAATTCAGGACGGTAGTGGTAAATGGTAATACCAACCTTTTGAAGACATAAATTCTTCTTCTTCTCATAGAAAAAAAATAAATTTAATAAAAAAAGTAAAGAAAAAAAATATTTTTCTGTAATTGTGAAAATCAGTTTGCTGACATGATTGCAGAAGGGTCAACCTGAAAACTATCTTGCTGGAATGAAGATAAAAAATTTATAATAAAAAGAGAATGTTTCTTGATCTTTAGATATGCTAGCGACCACCAAGTAAAAGAAGGTTCAACAGGACCAACCTTTATACATCGGGGTAATTAGCATGGATATTTTTATTCAAGTAACACTTAATTCTCGCTGCAGTTATTTTTTCCTTGCACCAGTACAGGTAGAATTTCCAGAAACGTTTCTACCTTTATTCATATCCCATTTTGTAATATTCCCTCATTTTTCTTCTTTAAATCCTAGAATGATTAACCTTCCCACATTCTTCTGAATTTACCCTACCTGCTTCGTAAAAATCCCACTTTACCCTTGAATTTTTTCTTTATCCCTCTTCTGTTTATCCCCTCTTTGGTACTATTCCTGGAATCCCTATAACAAAATCATTCCCATTCTGAAATTTTACCCTTTCCCACTTCTTTGTTCCCTCATGAATTCATTGCATAATCTCATACACAAAGAGCAAAAAGATGCTCTGAAGCATCAAGAAAGGGCGAAGCAAATTTCCAGTATCAGTTGAGGATGTTATGGTAGAAGTCCAACCTATATTTTACTTAAATTCTTTGTTCCTTTTTCAGAAAATATGCCTGCATTAGTGCAATAATATTGTCCTATATAATAATACAAGCATAATGGTACTAGCAGAACAACATAGTAAGCGGTGTAAACAGATCGGTGCAAGCATGCACTTGGACGGAAGCAGAGTACAATTTGTTTTTTTTCATGAGCACATGTCATAGGAAGTGGTCATCATAAAATTTTACAAGCAACCTTTTTCACTTATTTGATGAGTACTTATGTTATCATATTAACTAGGAGAAAATTATTTAAAGTACAAAGTGTTTTTAGTTAAGAATCATGATCATTTTTTAATAAATGCTAAAGTTTTTTTGAATTATGAAGGAGTGCGAAAATGTTTAACCGTTGCTTGGATATGATTACCCTTTCCGCCATGATCCTAAACATCCTTCACTTATGATGATTACCTCACTTAGCCGTTAAAAAAGCTGTTGTAAGTACCAATCCCACACGATTCTAAACATCTCGCACATCCATGACTATTTTGGTGGGATGGATCAATGATAAGACAGAAGGGATGGTGGATGTTTGGATCCCTATCTATAAAGAGCCAATTTTCTGGTATTGCATGCAAATTTGTTTTGACTGTTCATAACTGTTAAAGCAGAGATGCCGCCTGTTAGATGTGAACCTTCGTCCCTTAGTGAGGCAGATCAGACCGCCAAGTTTTGCAATAGTCTTGCACTATTGTGAGACTCAGGCTTTCTTCTGTTTTTGCAGAAATTTGACGGGCACAACAGTGAAGTGGCCCTACAGTTTGCAAAGAGTTTTAAAAATGGCCATGCAAAGATTTGGCCCCTAAGATTTAAATTCATGGAAAAATTGATAGCAGCAGCGACGGGCTTGCAAAACACTGGTGTGCAGTACTTTAAAAATCAAAAGCTCAAGAGGAAGTGCTGGTAGCGTTTCATTGTTGATAAGGACATGAAGGCAGACTAGAGGAAAGGAGTTCTGCCCAGCACCCTACTGGGACAGTGGCGGGACCTCCTTTTCATTCTCCAGAAATTCGTGACTTGTGAGGGGAGGTACTCCCTCACCTTTGTGTATCATTTCAGGATGCTGAAACACTTTGAACCCGACCGACACAATCGGTGGAGGATGGATTTCACTTACTTTTTGCTTAAGATTTTAGAAAATATGGCCAAGAGTGTGCAGGGTTCACGGGTGGACTAGGCCGATAAGAAATTGTATCATCACGGCCTGATCAAAATATTGTTCCTGAAACAATTTGAAATTAAGGGCATGACCTGGAAGGAGTTGTTGAAGCAGCTAGACAAAAATCCCTCTATAGGAAAGAAGACAGCTGCTGAAAAGAAAACAGAGACCCCCACCAGCATAAGTAAGGGTCCAAGTGTAAAGAGAAGTCCTTCTTGCACCAGTGAAGAAGTAAATGAATCGGGAAATCAACAGAAGAAAAGGGCACATCTCCAAAGAAACAGAAGACAGCGGGTGCACCTGTTGAAGAAACTCCTTCGACGCCCCAGTGCATGAACAAACCCCCGAAGAAGACGATTTGTTGTCCATCCTTGCAGACATAGCAAAATATGTGGAAATTGAAGATGACAATATTTTGGCTAACTTTATTAAAGCTCGGAAAAAGAATGAAGAACCTGGTACAGAACCACAGTATTCACAGAATGTTGAATCCCCACCTACACTAGTGCAAGATGAACTAGAAGAAGAAGAACCAAAAGCACAATAAGAAGAAGAACCAGAAGAGCAAGAAGAAGAAGAAGAAGAAGAAGAAGAACCGGCATAGGAAGAAGAAGAACTGGCACAATAAGAAGAAGAACCGAAGGAGCAAGAAGACGAGTAAGAACCGTCACAGGAAGAAGAAGAACCGGAAAAAAAAGAGGAAGAAGAAGAACTGAAAGAGGTAGAAGTGTTTACTAAAACCCTGAGGGATACTGAGGTCCCTGAAGAAAACACAGCCCCTATAGCTCCAGTAGATTTGGTAGCTCCTGCTGCTCGTAGCTAAAACACAAGAGGAAAAAGAACAGAATAAAGAAGAATTCACGACAGAGATCCAAAAGAAGAAAGGAGAAGTCAAGGTATGGAAGTACAGTGCTTCACAATGTTTTAGATGACTTAAAAAGGTGACGAAGAAATTGAAGAACAACAAAAAGAGGAAGTCTGAAACATTTCAAACTGATGATAGTATGCGGAAGCAGGAGTGAGCTGGAACGCTCAAAAATTTTGAAGGTTTTTTGCAGAGGTAAAGAGTTGTGTGAGGACACACAACAACTTAGGGATGGGAGGATGTTAGCCCCATAATTTTCTCTCTTTTTACCATTTTCCCCTTCCTAAATCATAACCATTTACCTTTGTTTCACCCTTTTATGCACCCTCATCTTGCACCAGTACAAGCATGGTGACACACTTCGTATAAACCTTTATTCTTAATTGTTTAATTTAATTTAGCATTAATTAAATATTCATTACATGATTTCTTAATTTTAAATCACTTTTGTAACTAATCGATATTTCCAAAGGTTATTTGATGGTTAAAGTGCTTATCGTGACCGCTAATCTTAGTGCAGGATCAGATCTTGCACTATTGCTAGCAAAAAAAATCTTCGCGGAAGATCTGAACCTCCTCGATCACCGCCCCGTCTTGAGCCATTTCAGCCATGATAGAGAATGATTCAAAGGCAGCCAAGACTAATCTGTGAAGGGCGAAAGTTGGTTAGCTATGGCCAGTTTTGCAAAATTGTCTTACCTTGAAGGCCGAGACTAACGATCTATTTTTGCCTTCGGCCAACAAATCTATATAATGTAAAGTGTAAGTACGACCTAGGAGGAGAATTTTGGAGCAGAGTTTTTAGAGTGAAGTTGATAGGTGGTAACTGGTCGTTTTGTTATCACTCGAATCTGGGCTGGACATTGTATCAACACATGTATTCACGTCAATGAATTAATAAGAGGTTTTTCCACCTCATGTTTCAGAAATTATGTTTCTGTTTTTAAGATGATGAATTAACTGGTTTAATGAGTAGCATTTTAACTTAAAAAGGGAAACGCACTGGTTGGCTAGGGCCCAGCCAACTCAGCATGTTTACCCTATTTTATGTTTCCTGTAATGTGTGTTTAAATTATTAAAGTGTGATTTAACTTTCAGCACATGTATTCCCGTCTGATTGAAAACGGATCCGTCGTGTGAAGTATTTACATTTTCTTTCCCTGAAATTTACATTCCTGCATTTAATTTCACATTGGATTTCGCCGCCTGGTCTAAGCAGGAGAAACAAACTTGCACCAGTGCACATTGGTGTGATATTTCTTTTTGCTACAATTCTGTTTATTTGGTTTTCCACCTCCTGGTACAAGTAGGAGAAATGAACCTGCACCAGTGCACGTTGGTGTGATGCAGCAAGTATTTTTAATCTACTTTCCACGATTTTCTTTCTTTCTTTAAACGCTTACAACAGGATAAATGATTGTTTCTTTACTTCTGCATTTTGTTAAAATCAGAAACATTCACTTTTAAATGCTTACAATAGGATAAATGATTGTTTCTTTAATTCTGCATTTTGTTAAAATAAGAAACATTCACTTTTATGTGTGCAATTTGATTTGATAAAAAGCTATCACTTACAATAATTGAACACTCATTTTAAATATTAAACACTAAGTACAAGAAGCTCTGATCAGGTGCAAGAACCAGTTACTTGCCACAAGATCTGAGTGCTCTGAACCTTGAAAAATTCGAGCCCTTGCATGAAGTAAAAAAAAAACCTTCAGTAAAGACACTATTTATACCTTCTACATAACTCCCTGATCCTGCACTAGTGTAGGACAGATTAATGCAAGAAGGAAATCTTTAAGGAAGCAGGTTTAAGGGCCCATCTAACGAGACTGCTAAAGTGTCTCTGCTAAGGGAAAACACACACTCAGTAGATTAAACAACCAATAGTGAGAGTGATTGCCTTTTTATCTTTAATTCTCTCTTGTAAATGCATACTTACTCATTCCAGTCTTAGATTGTTTTTTATGGTTGAAGTTGCTTTCTTCTCTTTTGATTTGATTCTGCAATATTTTCTTTAAAGAAAGTAGGGATTTACATTAGAAAGATTCATAACATCTCTTCATTTCCTGTGCTTTGTCTCCAAGTTTAAAAATCCCCCGGGTTGACAAATTAAGTGTTTAGGAGTTTGCTTAAGTGTAGTTCCTGCACCCAACGTTTTGGCGCCATTGCTGGGGAGGAGATTTGATTTGGTAAGAATTTTCCGATTATACAGTAGAGGTAATTTTTCTTTATTTTTGGAATGTTGTTTCTTTGAAGGAATTTTACTGGTGATAATTGATTTCTGACAACATTTCTAGAAGTTATTTGTTATTTTTATTTTTTTCTTTCCTTTTGAAATGAATGCCTAGGAAAGGTAAGGGTTTGAAGCCAACTAAGGGCCAAAATAATTCTGAAAACAATTTTCATATTGGGTCTCCTTTTGTAAGCAAGAATCCCAATCTAATTCAAACCCATCACGCAGGAACAATCCACCTGGATTTTGGTAATAACAGGTTAGGTGTAGATCAACTTGTGGATAGCAGAACAAGTAAAATGGAAAAAATGGCGGACCAAGAAGATCATTTCGAAAGGACTGGTGACAACTAGGTAAGTGAAGGAAAATCCACTTTTGTGTTTCCAATTGTGGATCTTGATACTGTGTCGCAAATGAAGAATATTCCACCATCATCTCTCCCTCATTTCCATGGTAAAGTTCATGAAGATCCTGACTCTTTTCTATTTGAGTTTGATATTCTATGTAGAAGTTATGATTATGCAACTAAGGCTCAGAAGTTAAGATTATTTCCTGTTACCCTTAAGGACTCAGCTCTTCGCTAGTTTATGGGGTTAGGAGGAAACACCATAACCTCTTGGGATCAGATGAAGAGAGTGTTTTTGTCTAAATATCAATAATATTTCAAAACTTGGGACATGCAGGATGAAATTTTTACAATCATACAAGATGATGATGAAATGCTTGAAGATTATTTGGAAATATTTCTGTATATTTTACAAAGGTCAAAACTTAAGCTTGACCCCAAAAATATTAGAACCTTGTTCTTAAGAGGACTTACTGATAATGCTAGAAATAATTTGAATCTGTTAGGACAAGATGATATTTCTTAGCAAACTTTTGATCAAATTTGTGAATTATGCAGGAAATTTTCAAGGAACTAGTACAGATCCAGTAGAGGAACTCGAAATATAAATAGAAAAATTGAATCTACTGATGCTATGATTATTAGACTAGAAAATAAAGTGGAAAACATGAAAATTGATATAATGAACACTGTTACCAAACAATTAGACTCCTTAAAATTTCAGCAAAGACTTATGAAGGCACAAGATTCATTATGCATTTTCTGTCTGAAATGTAGAGACAAGCATCCTCCTAAAGAGTGTCCTCTTAATTTGAAAGAAACTAATAAGTGTGTTATTTGTGCAAAAGACCATATCATAGAAAAATGTCCCTCTATACCAGGATTTAAAGCTGTATTTACAGGGGGACAACCTGAGGCTGAATACTTGAATGCTATGGGAGCAAGAAGGAATTAGCCTCAGGTAGGTATAGGTATGGCTTCTAAATTTTCTCCATACTATTTTGGTTATAATTAACATGCATATTATTATCCTAACTCTCATCAGCAGTGGTAGTATGGGAATAAATATCAGCATGGGTGACCTTCTCAACCATGGAAAGAAGGTTAGAGAGGGCCAACTCATTCTCCATATTCCTACCAGCGACCTATGCAATCATATCCATCTACACTTGCACCTTATTCAATGCCTCAACTTTCGGGTCATTCCACTCCACCATTGCCTTTACCTTCACCCTTTCGACCTCCTCAATTGCTTGCTCAACCTATGCCCAATCCTAATAATAATAAGGCAGTGCAAATGATCTATGTAACAAACCCACCTTTATCATTTGAATACCAGTCTATTCCAGTTGGGGTTCATTGTTGGGAAAAATACTGAGAGGGGGGGTGAATCAGTATTTAGGGAAAACTGAAACTTTTTACTTTTTTCATACTCTAAAACCCATACGCTACTTTGCTGAAGCCAACTAGCGTATATACGTGGATATCCTTCATACAACTCGCGTATACACAGAGATCTAATTATGCCATTAGTTCTTCACTTATGTCATTCCATCATTCATTCATTAGATGTTCTATAAACAGTAAACATGTGCAGTAAGAACAGAATAAACCATCACACAAAGCATCACACATGAACACAAGGATTTTTAGGTGGAAACCCAAGTCGGGAGAAAACCACCGCTGCAGTTGCTCAGCCTTCAATATTTTATTATAGAGAAAACATCTTACAACATATGTGCTGGCGCAGACTTGACCAGCACGCAGGCACCCACCTGCGCTCGTTTACCAGCCTCTCCTGGAAGGGAGCTCCAACCCCCTGACTCGTTTACCAGCCTCTCCTGGAAGGGAGCTACGACCCCCTGATCTCGTTTACTAGCCTCTCCTGGAAGGGAGCTACGACCCCCCCGATCTCGTTTACCAGCCTCTCCTGGAAGGGAGCTACGGCCCCCTGACTGAAGGCTACAACCCTCAGCACCTCTATGGACCACGTTTCATCAATTTTCACATTGGATCCAAAGCTTCCACTAGGACACCACTTGCAGGCCACGTTTCATCATATTTTCAGACTGGACCCTTTCCATACTTTTAAGCACAAACATACATCACCAACAGATACTTATCAACACAGATCAGATAGCAGAAATACAGCAGAACAGATCAGATGTTTCATACCCCATGCTACAGCAAACCCTAGTTTGCATACACGCGTTCCCTTCACTGATGTCGCGTATATACGCGCTTCCATCCACATAAACCAGCGTATACCTCTGTACTAATTTCACTGCGCATACGCGCTTTCTCTTTAGCGAATCCGCGTATATACGTGCTTCCTCTGCGGCGAAGTAGCGTATAGATCTTCAATCATTATAGAGCAGCATACTTCTACAGATCAGATATTCAGTTCAGATTTACCTTTTTACTTCAGACAGATGTTCGCCTAGATGTTCGCCTCATCACAGATCTAGTCATTCCATAAACAGATCTAGCAAATACAAGTATATTTCAGATCTAGATCCCCTTCTTTATCACTCCTTCATTGCTGCATCATACATTCAGATCCTTCATTCAATTGTAACCCTTTCCATTCAGATATACTCCAGAGAGAAGTATTCATTCAAGCTCAGACATTTTGCACCCACGCTCTTGATTTGCACAATGAATTTCTTCTCCTTATATAGGTTTACCCTTTTTCAATACCATGAGCCAAAACCACATTACTTCCGATGGTATTCCTGGACGGGGTCATTTAGGCGAATCATTACCCAATACAATGGGTCAATACCATGGTGGTTACCCCTGGTTTTGCACTTTTTGAGCGCTTTTGCCCATACGCGACTTGGCACGTTGTTTCCCGCGTGCATACGCGACTTCCATTAGACATATCCGCGTATGCCTAGAGACATACTCTTTTCATCATACTTTGAGCACATTCTGAATTCCTTTCTTCATTCCCTTCTGTACTCACTGCAGATACATCAGATTTACTTCATCAAGAACATATTCTATCAAGCACAACTTCATCAAGTAAGTTGTCATCATCTTCATCAAGAGGGTTGCCTATTAAATGACAACACTTATCATCACATCATTTCATATCAGATTTACATCATTTACTAAGTCCATTAAGTCACGAATAACTTCATCAGGTGGATTGCCATCAAGGAGAACACATGTCAATAGTCTCATGTCTTCATCTTCATTCAGTGGGTTGCCATCAAGGACAACACTCTGCATCATATTTCCAACAATCTCCCCCTTTGGACTTGATGGCAACCATGATGGTGTTTGGTTACCACAACAGATAGATACATTAAAAATACAATGACACCATGTCACTCTCCCCCTTCACTATTCGTTTTCTTCACAAACACCATGTCACTCTCCCCCTTTGACATCAAGGGAAAAGGGCGGATCAAAACCAACACACTCTCCCCCTTTTCTCCTCATGGAGAAGAAGCGTTCTGCAGATCTGATATATACTGAAGTGACCAAGCTCCCCCTGAGTTCATGTTGAATCTTCAAACATATTTTCAATGAAGTACATGACTCTATGAACTTCCTATCACCAAAGACTCATACTTACATCAAATATCCAACCAAGTGGATTTACATATGAGACTCAAGTACCCAACCAAGTGGGTTTACACATTTCAACTCGGCTACCCAACCAAGTGGGTTTACAAAATTTGACTCAGCTACCCAACCAAGTGGGTTTACAAATTTGACAAGTCCTTACATGACTGAATATTACAAATTTTACATCATGGGTCTCAACTTGACCTTTTCATCAAACTACAAATATAACATTAAGACCAACACCAGAAAGTCCTCAAGAAAGAGAACATATTTCAGAACCATCATAATGCCAACAATGCATTATACTCAGCAAAGCTAATGCTCCCCCTGAAACTGTGCATCCAAGCATCCTTTTCATAGGACTAAAGCTCCCCCTTAGTTTGTGCATCCTGAACACTTTCACCAACAAATCATCAAGGCATCTTTATCAAAACATTAGAAATAGAATTATGAGAACTGGAACACCACCAGAGATACCAAACAGTATCAGAGATACGAAACAGCACTGCAGCTGTGCTGAAAAGAGCTGACTCCAAACATAAAATTTGTCAGCAATCAAACATACGCGGTTTTCTGTGCATGAACTCGCGTATATGTGCGACTGTGTTTCAGGAAACCCGCGTATCTCATACCATCTTCTAAATTTATGCAAATTTGTTCTTTTGACTGGCAGAGAACACTCCCAGCTTCTGTCTTAGATACTCGAATGCTTCCCTGGGAAGAGGTTTGGTAAAGATATCAACAACTTGTTCTTTGGAGGGAACATACTCCAACTTCACCTTTTGATCAAGCACTTGTTCACGTAAGAAGTGATACTTGATGGGAATGTGCTTGGTCTTCGAATGCATAACATGATTCTTTGAAATACTGAGGGCACTTGTATTGTCACACATAATGGGGACAGGAGGTGTACACTTGATTTGAAAATCTTGTAATATTTATCATCCTAAGGAGTTAGTGCAACAAGAAGCGGCGGCCATATTACCTTGCTTTGTAGATAAAGCTGATAGAATTTTGCTTCTTCTTCCGAACGGGCCACTAGCAGGGACCCATATAGAATGCACCACCACTAGTGCTTTTCGAATCATCAACACTTCCAGCCCAATGCGCATCGATGTAAGCATGGAAGAGTAAGATCGGCATCCTTTGGATACCATAGACCAAAGTCTTGAGTTCCTTGTAGATATTTGAATATCCTTTTCACGGCCTGAAGGTGAGACTCTTTTGGATTAGCTTGGAATCGTCCAACAATCCCAATTGCATGCATAATGTCTGTTCTAGTCCCAGTGAGATAAAGTAGACTTCCTATCATAGATCTGTATTCTGGTTGATTCACCGTGGGAGAATCATCATGAGAACTGAGATTACATCTGGTTATCATTGGTGTACTTACGGGTTTGCAATCTTCCATGCCATACTTCTTCAGAATTTGCTTAAGATATTTTTCTTGTGATAAGAATATGCCATCTATTGCTTGTTGCACTTGCAAGCCAAGAAATAATGTTAGTTCCCCAAGTAAAGACATTTCAAATTCTTATTTGCATGGCGGAAACAAATTTTGACTCATAGATTCTTACTCCCAAAAATGATATCATCAACATATCTGACTAAATCAATAGTTTATCATTTTCAACTTTTGTGTATAAGTTGCTGTCAGAAGACCCTTGAAAATCCTTGTTGATGAAGATATTTGTCAAGACGATAATACCAAGCCCTTGGAGCTTGTTTGAGACCATATAGAGCCTTTTTAAGTCTACAAACAAGATTTGCATCATTTCCCAGAATGAATCCTTCCGGTTGTTCTATATATACTTCTTCTTCTAGATCACCATTAAGAAAAGCAGATTTAATATCCATTTGATAAAATTTGATTTGTTGATGACTTGAAAAAGCAAGAAACATTCTTATGGCTTCAAGTCTAGCTACGGAAGCAAAAGTTTCTTCAAAGTCTATACCTTCTTGCTGAGTATACCCTTTGCAAACCAGTCTAGCTTTGTTTCTTACAATATCCCCATTCTCATCTAACTTGTTCTTGAATATCCATTTAGTTCCAATGACATTTTTATCATGTTGTCTTGGTACCAAATCCCAAGTGTCATTCTTTTCAATTTGATCAATCTCTTCATTCATGGCTTGGTTCCAGCATTCATCTTGGCTAGGTTCCAGCATTCATCTTGGCTAGCTTGATTGACATTGAGTGGTTCAATTGTGGATAGAAGTGCCAGATTACTAGAAGATCCCACAAGTGTTCTCCGTGTTTGTACACCTGATTCCTTGTATCCCAAAATTTGAGATTCAGGATGATTCTTTTGAACATATCTGGATGGAGCCTTTTCAGAAAGATCATTTTCAGGTTCTTCATTGGATCCACTGTCTATATCATTTCCATCTTATGTATAAGGCCATATGTATTTATCTTGTTCTCTTCTTTTGTTTGTTTTTCTTCTTTGGGAGCTGCAGGAGACTCATCAATAACAACATCAATACATTCAACAATCTTTCGAAGACTTTTATTGTAACATGTGTATGCTTTTCTTGAAGATGAGTAACCAAGAAATATCCCTTCATCTGATCTAGGTTCAAACTTGCCAGATTTTCATCATTATTTTTGATAAAGCATTTACTTCAAAAACTTTAAAATGCTTCCACGGTGGGAGAATTGCCATGCGAGTTAGTATGGAGTTTTGTCACTATTTACCCGAACATGAGCCTTATTGAGAATGTTAACTGCTGTATGTGCTGCTTCACTCCAGAACATGTCAGGAACATCAGAATCAGCGAGCATAGCTCTAGCCATTTGAACAATTGTTCTATTCATTCTTTCTACTACACCATTTTGTTGTGGAGTGCTTGCTACAAAGAACTGTCTTTTAATGCCATGTTGTTCAAAAAATTCAAAGAATTCATTTGATGAATATTCTCCTCCTCGATCATATCTAAGACACTTTATTTTTAGATCTAATTCATTTTCTACCAATGCTTTGAAGCTCTGAAATTTTTCAAGTGCTTGATCTTTGTGTTTAATGAACCCGATCCAACACATTCTAGAGTAGTCATTAATAAATAAGATATAGTATTCTTCCCCACGTAATGAATTTTTCCTCATAGGTCCATAGATATCAGTATGAATGAGTTCAAGAGGCTTTATGATGATCCTTCTTTAGCATTAAATCGTACTGCGGTACGCCTAAATTGACAAGATTTGCATATGATACTTTCTGGAAGATTGACTTTGGGAAGATCACGAACAGCTTGAAGTCTTCTTGCTTTTTTGATTTGAGAGAAACTCAGATGCCCCAGCCTTCTATGCCATAGCCAATTTTCTGAAGACTTGCTCAAGTAACATTGATCTATGCTATTTAGTACATACAGGTTGCTTGGATTTATTTTTCCTTTAATAATGATTTTACCTGTATCAAGATCACGAACCACACATTATTTTGAACTAAAGACCACTTCTGTTCCTTGATCACACATTTGACTTACACTTCACAGGTTATGCCTTAATCCATCCACATACATGACATTTTAAGCCTTTACCTTTTCTTTCAGAAATACTGACCCTTTTTCTTTAATTATAGCAGGAGTATCATTTCCAAATGTAAATTTCTTTTCTTTTTCTAGAGCATCATATGCAAGAAGTTTGCTTTTGTCACATGTCATGTGTCTTGAGCACCCACTATCAATGTACCATTGATTTGCTTCACCTTCTGAAAATAACGCTGTGCCACAATTTTCAACCTGTATTTTTCTCTTTCCATACTTTAGAGCTTGAGGGAACATGTTCTTTTGGCTGGACCTTGCTCCTGCATTCAGACTCTTCATGACCAAAGTTATTGCAATAAGAACATTCAACTTCGTTTTGAAGAGGCGAAAAGTTGTTGTAGGCGTTCTTCTTTGGTTCGATATTCATCCTTTTATTTCTTGCTTCTGTTGTCATGATGGTTTTATATGCAACACATTGAACAACTTTATGACCAAAATTGTGACATGAGAAACATTGTCCATTGAAGTAGAAATTTTTGTGATCATGAAATCTTCTATTAGAATTTACCTATTGGTTGTAGCCATTTTGAAAGATCTCCCTGTTACTGTTTCTTGAATTGAGATGATCATGCTTTACCTGTAAAGATCCTTTGTTCCCATGCTGAGTGGATGAATGTAGAGAACCAGCTGTGGCTGATTTTAGAAAATTTGGTGCTGATGTCTGAGAAGATTCCCCAGTATATCCAAGACCTGTTTTTATAAGAGGAGACCGTTGTACCTTGATAATATCATCCAAGGTTTCTAAACCTTTAGCAAATCTAATATTGAGAGATTTCACTTTCTCATTATCTTTCCTTAGACTCACTACTTCACACTCCAATTCCTCAATGCGTTTTTTCCCTGCTTCAAGCTGATTTTCAAGAGTTTCTATGATTATGTTCTTTTCTTCGTGGTTTACCTTGAGTTGAGTGTTTTCTTCAAGAAGATTATTGTCTTCTAGAGAATCCACAAAAGTACCCTTTTCTTTTCTAGATTCTTGTTCACATTCTTTCACGATTGCCCATACTTTTACTGGTTCTTTGGGACAGAGCGTTAGTACAATCAAAGAATATCAATTTCTCAAACTGAAATAAGTTGACAATACAGACGTATCAGCTCAACGACTCCATGTGAAGATCCTCATTTCAGCGATCGGAAGCTCACAGAAGGTTCTCGACTATTGTTGGGCACTCCTGGAGGGGGGGGGTAAATAAATAACTAAGGACAGCCAGAAACTTTTACTTTTTCATACTCTAAAACCCATACGCTACTAAAACCAACTAGCGTATATACGCGGATATCCTTCATACAACTCGTCAAAACACGAGAGAGATCTAATTATGCCATTAATTCTTCACTTATGTCATTCCATCATTCATTCATTAGATGTTCTATAAACAGTAAACATGTGCAGTAAGAACAGAATAAACCATCACACATAAGCATCACACATGAACACCAGGATTTTAGGTGGAAACCCAAGTCGGGAGAAAACCACGGTTGCAGTTGCTTAGCCTTCAATATTTTATTATAGAGAAAACATCTTACAACACATGTGCTAGCGCAGATTCCTACCAGCACGCAGGCACCCACTTGTGCTCGTTTACCAGCCTCTCCTGGAAGGGAGCTCCAACCCCCTGACTCGTTTACCAGCCTCTCTTGGAAGGGAGCTCCAACCCCCTGACTCGTTTACCAGCCTCTCCTGGAAGGGAGCTACGACCCCCTGATCTCGTTTACCAGCCTCTCCTGGAAGGGAGCTACGACCCCCCCAATCTCGTTTACCAGCCTCTCCTGGAAGGCTCGACCCCACGGCCCCGAAGGCTACCACCCTCAGCACCTCTTTGGACCATGTTTCATCAATTTTCACACTGGATCCAACAACTTCAATAGAACACAACTTGCAGGCCACGTTTCATCATATTTTCAAACTAGACCCATTCCATACTTTTAAGCTCAAACATACATCACCAACAGATACTTACCAATTCAGACAACACAGATCAGACAGCAGAACAGATCAGATGTTTCATACCCCATGCTTCAGCAAACCCTAGTTTTCATACGCGCTTTCACTTCATTGATGTCGCGTATATACGCGCTTCCGTCCACACGAACCAGTGTATACCTCTGTATGTATTTTATTGCGCATACGCGCTTTCTCTTCAGCGAAGCTGCGTATATACGCGCTTCCTCTGCCTCGAAGTAGCGTATAGATATTCAATCATTATAGAGCAGCGTACTTCTACAGATCAGACATTTAGTTCAGATTTATCTTTTTACTTCAAACAGATGTTCGCCTAGATGTTCACCTCATCACAGATCTAGTCATTCCATAAGCAAATACAAGTATATTTCAGATCTAGATCCCCTTCTTCATCACTCCTTCATTGGTGCATCATACATTCAGATCCTTCATTCAATCGAACTTTCCATTCGTATCTACTTCAGAGAGACAAAGAGAAGTATTCATTCAAGCTCAGACATCTTGCTCCCACACACCTAATTTTCACAATGAATTTCTTCTCCTTATATAGGTTTATCCCTTTTCAATACCATGAGCCAAAACCACATTACCCCTGGCGGTGCCTTTGGATGGGGTCAATTAGGCGAATCATTACCCAATACAATGGGTCAATACCATGGTGGTTGTACTCGGTTTTGCACTTTTTGAGCGCTTTTGCCCATACGCGACTTGGCACGTTGTTTCCCGCGTGCATACGCGACTTCCATTAGACATATCCGCGTATGCCTAGAGACATACTCTTTTCATCATACTTTGAGCACATTCTGAATTCCTTTCTTCATTCCCTTCTGCACTCACTGCAGATACATCAGATTTACTTCATCAAGAACATATTCTATCAAGCACAACTTCATCAAGTAAGTTGTCATCATCTTCATCAAGAGGGTTGCCTATTCAATGACAACACTTATCATCACATCATTTCATATCAGATTTACATCATTTACTAAGTCCATTAAGTCATGAATAACTTCATCAGGTGGATTGCCATCAAGGACAACACATGTCAATAGTCTCATGTCTTCATCTTCATTCAGTGGGTTGCCATCAAGGACAACACTCTGCATCATATTTCCAACATTCATGATATTCAATTAAGATCGGGAAGGACTGTAACATCAGAAAATTAAAAGCAACCTATGGTGATCGTTGAAGAGAAATGAGAAGAGGAAAATCTTAACCATTCTTCGAAAGCTGTCACTAAGCAGCCCTTACCTTCTGAATCCTTGCCATCTTATTCCAACCGGCCTCCCTTCCCAGAGAGGCTAGTAATGGAAAGGAGTGAGCCTATTTCTGAGATTAGTTTGGCATCTGAGATTCGAAATATTTTCATTAAGATACCATTACTTCAAGCCATCAAATAGATCCCCATTTGTACCAAGATTATTAAGGAACTCCGTCTCAAGAAACCTAGGAGGAAGAGATTAGAACCCCAAACCATTCAATTTGTTGGTAGGGCATCAGATTTGATGACGGGATGTGTGTCTGTGGGGAAATATATTGATCTCGAAACCCTGTTGTCTCAGTTTAGATTGGAAATGTCCTTGTCTCTAATGTTCGTATAGACCTGGGGGCAGCCATTAATGTCATGACTAAGAAAATCATGGATCAAATTTGGTTATCTCATCTTCACCCTACTCCCACTATGCTTGAATTAGCAGATAGATATAAAATTAAGCCAGAAGGAGTATTGGACGACGTGATCATCTCATTAGATTCTTGGGAATATCCTACTGATTTCATTGTGCTTGAGCCAAAGAACCCAGTAGGAGGACATCCCTTGACCTTGGGTTGACCATGGCTTGCTATAGCTGATGCATATATTGGATGTCATTCTGGTGTTATGTATATTTCACATGGAGATTCTAGGAAGAAAGTTACCTTATACCTCCCTGCCAGATCCATTCAGGACCTTCGAGATACTTTATGGTTGGATCAAACCAGTGATGAGGAGACTCAGTCTATTTCCCTTATCCATCATTATACTGGGTCTTCACAAGAAGATGAGATTCAATATTTTCTGATTAATCTAGACACTATGCCTAATTATGAGCCTTTGAGCCAAATTTTCAGCCTAAATTTTCAAGAAAATCATGATTCTCATTCTTCTATACCACTGCATTTGACCACTCCCTTGAGTACTCTTGAGCCTGATACCACTCTTGTTGAGATTAGTCGTGGTAAATCCTTGCATATTAGTTCAGATTTGGACTCATCTCAATAAGAGCATCTTGTGAATTTGTTGCAAAACCATCTTAGTTCCTTTGCTTGGGGCTATGAAGATATGAAGGGTATCCCTCCTGAAACTTGTACACATCACATCTATATTTAGGAAGGAACCTGACCTGTCCAACAACCCCAAAGGCGAATGAATCTAGCTCTAAGAGATATTTTGAAGGAAGAAGTACATAAACTCTTAGATGCCGATTTTATCTATCCTATTTTCGACAGTCAGTGGGTCTCTCCATTAGTACTAGTACGTAAAAAATATGGAAGATGGCGTATTTGTATTGATTATCGAGAATTGAATAAATCCACTCTTAAAGATTACTTCCCTCTCCCTTTCATTGATTAGGTGCTTGATACCCTTGCAGGAAAGAAATATTTCTCCTTTTTAGATGGCTTCAGTGGTTATAACCAGATACAGATTTCACCCGAAGATCAGGATAAAACTACTTTTACATGTCTATGGGGGACATTTGCTTATAAAGTGCTTCCCTTTGGTATATGTAATGCCTCAGCTACCTTTAAAAGGACAGTCCTGGCTATTTTTGCTGAACTAGAATTTGTAGAAATTTATATGGATGACTATTTTGTGTTTGGTGATTCTTTTTAGGAAGCTCTCAAAAATATGGAGAAAGTACTTCTTCATTTTCAGGAAGCCCATCTCGCTTTGAGTGACAATAAAGGTATATTAATGTGAAAAGCGAGAGTGGTGCTTGGCCATTTGATTTCTGATAAAGGTATCCAGGTTGATCCGGTCCCTGCCTTTTCACATTTCCTCTGATGCTTCACATTTGGCTATTGGCGCAACTTTAGGACAAGAGGAATATAAGAAATCCTATGTTATTTATTATATTAGTAATAATTTGTCTTCCAATGAATTGAATTATAAAGTTACAGAGAAAGAGTGTTTAGTTGTGATTTTTGCAATTAATAAGTTCTGGCACTATATTACAGGATATGAAGTATTTGTACATACTGATCATTCCGTGATTAATATTTGATGAACAAACCATTGAAAAGCAGGAGAGTGACTAGGTGGTTACTATTGTTACAATATTTTAACGTTACTATTGTTGATAGACCAGAGAAATCTAATGTTGTAGCAGATTTTCTTTCTAGATTAGATAACCCTGGTGAAGCAACTCCTATTAATGATGATTTTCCAGATGAACATATTTTTGCTATGTCTACAGATTCTCCGTGGTTTTCTGACATTGCTAATTACTTGGTTATTGGGAAAACACCTGGGTGCGTATCAAACTCGTGACCTATGCTCTGATACCACTTATTGGGAATCACGATTGGACAAGTTTGTAGTACTTCAAGCGTAGACATAGAAGAGGGTGCTTGCACTAGGTATTCTACAATGTTGTATTTTTGGGTAGTGTTAGCCACCTATAAATTTTTGACAGAGAAAACAGGTGGCTAAATAATTTTCTGAGCCTTCAAGAGAAACCTTTCCTCTGAAATTCTCTCATTCTTGAAGCCTCTATGTGTCTTGTGCCTTTGAAAATATTTTCACTACTGTTTCCATAAAGAAAGCTTCACTATTTGTGAGAAAATTATGCTCAAGAAAGCCTACATCTGCTCCCTTTATCCCTGCAAATTCCCCTTTTAAAACCATGTGAATCCCTTCATTTGGTGGAAAAACCCCTTTATTCCCCTACTGGAACCACTGTTTAGCCTTAAAAAACTATGTTTTTGGGCGCAAAACCCATTTTTTACCATATATCAAACTTAAGCTCCCTTCGGCCTAGCCCTCAGCCCTTCTCCGCATATAACCGGGTGCTAAGACCAGGTGTTAAGCCCCAAAGAGCTAATCGCAATCGGAAGATGTTGTGAGCGCCTTTTCCTGTGTTAATTAAAAACTTTCGACGTGAGAATGATTTGTTCTATTGGCCGCGGATGCAATATGAGCCGTTGATCTGTAAATATCTAACGGCCAGCGCTAACTACACTGCGCCCCACTTCATCCATTTTTCAACCTCCGATTGCGATTTCCACCGTTGATCCTTAAAAAATCCAATGGCTAGCGCAAAATCGCATCACGCCAATCCAATGAATCCACCTTTCTTTTTCCCTGATTGGCCAATCTCCGATTCAATCCCAGTCGTTGAATCCACAAGAACCAACAACCAGGATTTGATCACACACCGCCCCTGTGCCCTCCATCAGTTCCCCCTCCGAAAAATATCCATCGTTGATCTTCTGCCGATCCAACAGTCCACATGTAATCGCAAGTTCAAAACCATCAGAGTTTTGGCCCCTGCCTTCTCCGATTGCGATTTGATCTCTGCCATTCGTTCCCTCTGATCCAATGGCTCCCCTTTCTCCCTCCCATTTCATTTGACCCTTTTGCCTCCACTTTCTCTTTAAATCCTGACCGTCCATTATCAGATCTAATGGCCCATATTAAAACCACCACTGACCCTGTCCCACCATACTGACCTCGCATCTTCCCGTATCGTGCTCCGTCCTGCACCGTCGGATCTCCCTGTCCCACATCCAACGACGGAGGTGCATATCATGTTTTTCCTATGCCCGAAAGTTAATGCTTCAAAATTACACGATGAAAGCGATTTTGGGAGGGACACATGTCAGGCGGCAAGCGATATCGCATTTTTTTTGGGAGATTTTCAAAACCACTCCCAAGCAGCGTGAAAATAGTTGTTTTCTTCGAAAAACCACCTCCCCATTTTCTTCCTCCAAAATTCCATCTGAAGATCCCGATCGTTGGTCTGTATAGATCTACGGCCCTCATTCCATCACATTTTCGTTCATATTATTCCACAGAGTTTCATCGGATTAATCCCCACCATTGATCTCCTCCTGAGATCTAACGGTCCATATTCAAAATCGTCCTTCGCCTACCGGTCCCACCATTCAAAGCCCCAGTTCATTTGATTTTCATGATTTTCCTGTGTATTTCACCCAAAGGCTTAGCTTTATGTTTTACACTAGAGTTATAATTTCTCTGTCTGACCTTATAAGGCCACTCCACTAGTAAATCTCTGCCGTCGATCATCATCCCACTGTCTAATTCGACGGTTGAGAATCATTTTTTCACTAGACCTTCATCAGACCACCTTCTCCACCATTACACAGAGATTTTCACCGTTTTCTCCACTACGACCATTGTTTCCACTGCTGCGCTGCCATCTGCTCAGTCCTCCACAGCATCCACTTCCACTTCCATGGATTTTCTTAACAAGTTTTTTTTTTTGCAGGGTTACAGACGGTGAAAACCATTATTGCTCACAGTCACGGTCATAGTGACATAGTGGCGTAGAATTCCATTTTCAGAGCCAGATATTGTAGAGAGAATGGAAGGTTTTGAATGAAATATTTCATTAAAGACCAGTTTTTAGCTCTGTAAAACCTCCAGTGCCATTAAAATTACATTTCCACAGGTAAAGGTAGTCAAAGAAGCGACAAAGAGTATCAGAGAAGGATTAAAGAGGTTTAATGCCCATTATTGAAGATTTTGAGATTTAATTCAGTATTTAAAGGGCGAATGTACAATTATTGAAAACCTTATGATTGACACAGAAGGCCTAATGAGGCCTAAAAGCACAGAAACAATCCTTGTCATTGTTTCACATCAGCAGAAGGTTCTTTCCCAATAAAGGACGAGTTCCCATAGTATTTTATTCTACATCGAGTTCCTGAGAAGATCTCCACCCTGACAGAAAGTCCTAAGATAGCCAGAGCATTTGTTGCATAGTATGGAAGGCGTAAAGTCATTTATCTACCTTACTTGTCCCAAAGTACTACAGAGTACAAAACAGCTGAAAAGTACATCAAAGAACATACCTTTGAAGTTATTATCAACCTGTCGAAGACCAATCTTTCATCCAAAGAGTACTGAAAGTCAATGCAGAGATATTAAAACAGAATGGGCCTTGAGCCACTCTTCTTCCTTTGTTTTAATGTTTCATTCAAAACTCCATCTACCTCTACAGCCTCCTTTTCAGCTATAAAACTCATGAAAATACATTGTAAAGGTTGTTGTTTGGATAACCGTGGATTGTAATTTGTTTCTCTTGAGATAGAGTTCTGTGTGTGTCAATTGTAAAATAGGCTGAGGAGATGATTTCAGACTGAATACCAAGTTATTGGATGATGTTTTATATGACTGGTGTTGCTCTTTAATATGACAAGCATGTTTCATTGGATCCTGATTTAAAGCAGCGGTGATGTGTTCTATCTTTGTCTATGTTTTCCTTCTGTAATTCATCATATTTCATTTCTCTGATAAGAATTAGAAATCTAGCTTAGGATATACCCTCACATGGTACCCTAATGCTTCCTGCTCTTCTTATCTTTGATGTTTTCTACTAATTGTGCTATCTGAGAACAAGTTCAAGATAATTTAGCCAGTATAGTAGTTGGTTTTCCCTGCTTACTGATGCATGAATTTAGAGTATGTTCTTAGATGTTCTCGTCTGGTTTTAATTGAAAGAATTGGGATAATGGGAGATTAGAGTTGATTCTGTCTCACTAGGGTCCTTTTCCAACAGTTAAGATTTTCTAAGATCCCTTAAGTTGAATTTCAATGCATGGAAAGTTCAAAGCCTTTCTCTGATCTCGGGCTTCACCTTTGTGTTAAGTCTTTAATGTTTTCTATTGTCTAAAGAGTTAGCCTCTTTAGGAGTTTGATCACAGATGGTTAAGGCATGCCCTGTCCCTAGATTAGCTTTTAAGGTGGTCACCTTGGAAGGTTTCCTTGTCATTCACCTTCATTCCTAATCATTTCATCCCATACTATCATCTTTAAAATATCCTCTGTTTTAGATGAATAGCCCATTTTAAAGCCTTGGATATTGAATTGCAAGTAAACCCTTTTATGACTGCATTGCCCAATGGCCTTGAGTTTCCTTTGAATTGTCTCCCATTTCCAAATCCTTCTTTGCTCACTTCTTGTCTTACATTGAACCCTTATTTCATGTTTCCCAACAACCAAACAAACAAACAAACAAAAAAACCACCCTTGAGCCATATAACTAGCCTAATACCTTAAATTTGAACTTCAAAGACATATATTTCTTTGCCTTATAGAGAGGTCCCTCTCTAGACCCAGGAGGGCTAGATCCCGAGGTCCCAAAGTGGTTTGATGTTGTCTTATCTTTTGGTATTGCCAAATCTGCCAAAACATAGGAACCCCAACATAATGGCGACTCCACTGGGGAAGAATCTGAGTGCCCTAATTGCTAATATTTGGTAATGTGTCCCATTGTCGTCACCAACATAATGGTGACTCCACTGGGGAACTAGACCAATCAGCCTAAATTTGGTAAGTTAATAACTGTGGTGGATAGTAAACCTTCTTGAAACATTCTAAACCTTCCACCTGGTGACTCCACAGTTCCTTAATGACTAAAAGACTCCACTGGTGATCAGTAGGCCTGCTGATTATCTTTGTTTTCAAAAGACTCCACTGGGAGACCAGATTTCATTACAACATCAACCATATTAGAAGAAACACATAGGATTAAACTTATTTGTTTGGAGACAAACATACTGGCTTCAAGAACCATTCACACAAGAGCTTATCCTAACCCAAACCCACCTGAAATAGTTGAAAACCCAGAGAACATTCTTAGGAAGTCTCCCACCCCAAGAAAGCCAACTATTATCAGACCCATTTATAGAGCTAACTCTGCACCAGAAAACTTTACAGCTTTATTGGACACTCATTTTCACTTAGAATCACAAAGTGATTTACCAAGAACTAAGTCATTTATTGCTTTAGATCATTCAGACCTCGAGCTTCCAAGTTCACCATCTCTTAGTGGTCAACATATTAGGGATAGAGAGACCCCTCCATCTACACCTCCGAATTTACATTTCATTCAAAAATTGGGCCTCTCTCATCCTAAATCAGCTCAACAGTGTGTTGTTGGTCTTAGCATTTCTGTCATCCATATACCTGCTACTCAAGCCAATCCTTTACCTCCACAAAACATCATCATGGCAGCCTAGTATGCACCTCTAGTGTTACCACAGACTTTGACTCCACTACCCAATGATTATCAGTCAAAAATCCCTCATTTCACTACCAAAGAGTCTAACACAACTCAACATCATGTAGATAGGATGGAAGATTCCTTTGACTATATGGAAATCGAAGATGAAACCATTAAGATGAGGATCTTTGCTCAGAGCCTAGGAGGAGAAGTGAAGAAGTGGTTTAAAGGCCTACCTCCTAATAGTATCCATGATCTTCCCTCTTTACATAAAACCTTCATAAACAAATGGGAAGTCAAAAGAAACCCTCTCCAAATATTAGTTGAATATAAGAACCTTAAAAGAAATTAGGGAGAGAGTGTCCATGACTATTCTACTAGATTTAACAGTGTCTACAATGCTCTTCCACCTCATATGAAACCTCCCCAAGGAATGGCCTTAGTGAAGTACCCCGAGGGATTTGATGCTGACATGGCCTATCAACTTAGGAAGAGAGATTATAACACATTGGAAGAAATGTAAAAAGGAGCAGTAAGTGTAGAGGAAAATGTGATTGAAAAAAGAGCTAGAATGAGGGAAAAGAAGAAGGTAACCTATAGGGATGACACATCAGCTTCCACATTTGATCCCAAAATTGACAGTCTAGCCAAAAACGTGGAAAGGCTAGAGAAAATGGTGGAGAAAATGGTTTCCACAGTCAGTAATCAGAACAGAAACCAAAATAAAAACCAGAACTAGAACTTTAGGAGAACCAATCCCCCTAACAGATAGAGAGACTCTGATCAACAAGTCATACCCCCATTTCAAGAGAATTTCCTTGATGAGGATGAGGGGATAATAGAAGAGTCTGAGGGAACCACAATAAACATGGTTGAAGTAGACAACTCGATCCACACATGTTCCATAGAAGATAATCAGACCTCATACTCACATTGGGATGAGGAAAGGATAGAATCTGAGGATTATAGGTTAGGATTTGAAAATTCCATCATGCAGGTCAGAGAACATATGAACTTAGAAGCAAGAAGAGCTTAGACAATTCCAAACCAAAAGCCTCTGAGATTACCATCAAGAAAAGACCTGAGAAAACTCCTAAAGTGACTACTGAAAGTAACAAATTGGCAGCTGAGAGTTCTGGGAAAAACAAGGAGAAGGACAGCCAAAATACCGATAAACAAAGTCAAGAAACTAGTAGCACTAGCATTGCAACTAATGCTCCTGAAAAAACAGCTTCAAACATTGTACATAGTGAGAATCAGCAATCTGATTCTGTTAATAAAATGGTGTCCAATAAAATAGAATTGAGTCTTTCAAAGAGTCTGTTATTTCCTAAATCCACCTTAGGCTGAAGGAAGGCAGAGTTCAGGGTAACATCATACCACGCTCAGTCTGGTAGCTAGCCCTACCAGAACAGGAGAGGGCTCTCTCCGGGTCAAACTCAGTAAAAATAATCAATAGGGTCTGAGATGACTTGAAATGAATACTAATTTTAGGCTAGGTATATGAATCAAGGAGTTTGATTTTGATTTTTAGGGTTTTTTGTTGGAAAAAAGGGAAAGGCAATTTTGGGCTTGGGGATGAGGCCAAAATTCTTGCAGAGTTCAAGTTGGGGGGAGGAAGGCAGCGGCTTTGATGTATTATATTAATTGAATGGATGGAAAATACTGCTGAGGAGCTGAAGAGGGCAAGAGGGAGCAAGGATCCTCTTCAAAATAACGAAAACATATAAAACTAAACAAAATTTTAAGGCAGAGCACCAGCAAACTAATGAATTCTACCTTAGTTACTAATTTGTTTAATTTAGAAGCAAAGAGAAGGGAAATGGCATACATATAACATTAATGAAACTTACAATAAAATGGAAGAAAACATCATCAAAACTCAGAAGCCACAAGGATCCCAACAAGTGCTGCAAAACCCTGGTCTTTCCTTTGCCAAAAACTGAAATGAATATACAATGAGGTGCCAAACTTTTCCCAAGAGTCCAACCCTGAAAATGTCTCAGAAAATACAATATATAGACAATCCTAACCCCTTCCCATGCCTCTAGGGGTCGAGCTTATCCTTCTAGGAGCTGTTTCAACCAATTCTAAACATGGAACTGAAATCTAGGCAGCCAAACAACTTGCCTCTATAAGGAAGGAAACTGATTCATTCATTTAATTTTCACCTCCTAGTGAACGAATCCTCTAGAACAAGTAAATATAAGCTAGAATTACATCATAGCCACAAAATTACATCAATATAGATCAATAATTACATCAAGAAGTGAAACTAGTCAAACTGGTTGAATTTCTTAGCTGAAAAGTAAAAATTGGACCAAAATCCTCTATGCGCTGCGCCAGAAAACTCAATGCGTTGCGCCACTTTGAGCCTATTTTTGGGGCATTTCTTGAAGTCCAAATTGAGCTCATGATAGCGCGTTGGAAAGACATGTCTATCTGCTATCCAACCCAAGTGGAATTTTTCAATTTGGAGTTCATTTGCCCCTCCAAAACTGCAATATCCCAAGACTGGTTCCTGATGGTGCAAAAGGTGGCAGAAAGGTCATTTTTGGAGTGTTTTTGACCTTTAAGACCACCCAAAACTTGATGAAATCTCTCAGCCATTCTTGAGCATGCATAATTTAGCATAAAAAACCCAAAAACATCAAGTTTTCCTCTAGAAGATCTCTCAAACGTAAGCGCACGTCGGGTGGCTCGACGCGTCAGGCAGAAAAACCTGTTTTGCAACCAAAATTTTCAAAAATGACAAAATTTACTCCAAATTTGCTGAAATTCGGAGTGAAGGTCTCCCATCATGTCTCATGCTCAGCCAAGGAAGCTTCGACCAAGATTCGAAGTGGATCAGGCCTTTTCCGACGTTTCAGTGCTCTCCTCAACCTCACCTTCAGGATCTTCATCCTAGCTCTGCAAACGTGTGTGCGGGCCCAATAGTGGCTCTTCATATGTCTGAGCATGTCTTTTTCCCTATTGGCCTTCACCAACAGCTTCTCAAGATGAATGTCGGCTCTCGTAAGGCAAGTCTCCCGCTCAAACGGTGTCATGTCACCTCGCCTTTTTCCGGCCAATTCCCGGTCTTCACGGATTTGCCACAACTCTATGAGTGTCTGCTGATCCTCCAATTTTTTATTCCGCTGCTCCAAATAATTTATAACCCACTGAAATCTCTGCAATTTCACATTCAATGTGTCGATCTCAGCTTTCTGCTCCTGGATGATTTCTTTCAGCTTTGAGCTAGGAGAGCTCAAATCAACATCAATGAGTGTAAAATCGGTGTCTTGGCCTCCTGAAGGGCCCTCATCGTGCATAGGATTTTTGCCTCTGTCCTGTACTTGTGCTGATGTCGAAGGCGAGACCCCTTCCACACCAAGTGGAGATAGTACTTGCGCTGCTGATGAAGGTAACGAGACCCCTTCCACCCCTGGTGGAGATAGTACTTGTCGTGCTGCTGCAAATAAGGCTCTGTGGCCTCTCTGATATGTCACACACACTGGAGCACTGATAGTCTCAGTCTCGGGAAAATAAAACTGATGTGAAGGATCTCCCTCATCATGAACAATCTTGGGAGGAGGCTGGGAGGCTGCAAAGAAGTGACGGGAAATGAACTCATCCCATGAGATGCCCTGCAATCCAAGCTGATGTACTACAATGATCTTGATGAGCGCATGATGATAAATGATGTTATGCTGCTGCTCTAGAGTCTTCCTATGCACAATGGTAGTCATCTGCTCTATGTTTCAACACATGAAATATGGAATACTCATCAGTCTCACTCTCATGAAATGCATCAAAATTCTGATGTGGTATGCATAAAGACGTGAGAACCGGCCCTCACAGCTGAAGTATCTGATGATGAGTTTCATCAACGGCGCATAGGACTCTTTCAGAAACCGGAATGGGAATACCCTAATGAGCTGCCTCAAAAATCCAGGCCTGATGTAAGGTTCATAATATTCTCTATCTAACTGCTGTCTCTTGTTCCACTCCTCACCTATGTTTGGTATCCCAGTTGCCTCAGAAATGGTTTCTGGTGTCAAGGTGAAGTTCACTCCAGCAAGGTTTACATGACCATCATGAAAATGTAGGACAAATAAGCGAACCAACTCCTGATGGTGTTGAATCTGAGAAATCATCTCACAATACTGAAAACACGACTGTTGCTGAAAGCATGCCATTGCAAGCGGGCAAGCCTGCAATTGAGCCAAAGAAGTGGGCTCCTCTCTGACATACCTGCCACTTTTATGAGACCTCCTTGGTACATTTAGCTCTGCGGTTGAGTCACTATCTTGCTCATATCCTTGCTCATATGATGAATTTGTTTCTGACATGGTGCTTTGAAATGTGTATAACAAGTATATGCTGATAGATATGTGGTGAAAACAAGAGTTTGGTGTAACTGCCTCCAATTGCCAAATATGAAATAGGGAACTGTGAGGAAATACTACAGTGAATATAATGGACTCTCAAGTGAAATTGGAATGGAAGGACAGTCACTTGATAGCTTTGGAGAAATTCGAGATTGGGAGATTTTATAAGTGATATGGGAGTGGGAGATAGTGATAAGAAATGTAGTTTTTAGGGATAGGAGTGAAATGACAAGATATACTTAAGTTAGATGAAGTCAAGGATGTCAAAACAGTCCTTGAATGTTTTGGGAATTAGGATTTTATCAATGATATGAAGGAATGGAAGTGATAGAAAGTAGTAGGGTTTGAGGATGAAAACATGGGAACAAAGGGTATAAAGGATATGGGGCAGCGGGAATAGGAGAAGGGATGATGATAACAATATGACAGTTATGGGAACACAAATGAGTAATGAAGCGAGAGAATTTAGCACCAAAAGTTAAACTTCAACACTTCTTTTCAAACCCTAAGAGAGCAGATTTTGACATGGATATAGGGTTTGTTTTTTCACCAACCACACTCTAATGTTTTTGCCTCTAAACCACACCACACATGACTAAAATCACTGAACAGGCTTTGTCAAAATTACTTGGAGAAAAATGAGTTGAATCGATTTGATTTTTTATGGAGCGGAGATGAATTTTTCCTTGGAGGCTTTGTGCGCCGCGCACAAGCCCAGTGCACCGCGTCCTGTGGATGCGCCGTGCCAGAGGAGAAATACACTGTGTGAAAATGCCTAATGCATCGCGCGCTTACCCAATGCGCCGCGCAGCCTCAAACACAGTCTTGGTTTTTCAAAATGACAAAATCGCCCTCTCTCCACTAAACTTCGACTTCAATCAACCTCTTGAATGCAAATGGGATTGATAAACATTGAAATATCTATATAGAGTCATGGATTTGATTTTCTCTTTGTAAACACCCACTTTGTAATGTTTCAAAATTGACATTTCTTCACTTTTCATATAACTCTATTTTTCAAATTTCCTTTTGATTTTTTGGCTTGAAATGATGTTTTTTCTTGGTTGATTTTTGCAGGGATGGTGGAATTGGACTTCGGAAAAGGATGACCAGAGTCTGCATTTGAAGTACTTCATGGCGAAAAAAATTTTAAAATACAAATTTATTACAAAAAACAAATTTGACGATTTCTTCCTCAAAACAGAGTTTTGAAGAAGAAACATCATCGAGCATTATTGGCGATGAAGATCTTGAAATGAAAACTTATTAAAGACATCCTCATGGCCTGCAAGCATTATTTAACATTTCTGAAGACCAAACCCTAGACCTTAGTGACTGAAAGACTCTTTTTGACCAAAACACCATCTATGACTGTAAATGACTAAAATCAACTTTGATGAACTTTGAAAATTTTTTACCAACCCAGCAGGTACAAACATGAGGGAAACTGAGAGAACAAAGCCCTTCCGTCAGATAATGGCATGCCCCCTAATGGAATGCAAATGCATGAGCAGAATGAGACACCTAAAAATGAAATGCAATAAGAGAAATGATCTCTGACGGAGGGATGACAAGACCGACTCTAACATTGGCTCTAATGGGGATGGTAGCTCCTGGGAGGTGCCAAGAACTACAGAAATTTGGGAGAGATAGACAGTGCCTTCGTCCATTGGGCTATGAAGTCCATTATTTTGATAAAGAAACTCAAGACTGTTGACTGAATTTATTTGACTGAAATTTTGACTCAAACTGACTCAAACTGACTCGACTTTTAAAACTGAAATGACTGAACCAAACTGAATTAACTAAAACAAGTACTTACAAAGATTTTTAATGGCAGCAGTCCACCAAGTTTCGATGGTTTCAAATCATGATGACAACCAACTGCCTGCTGATGGAATATGTACAATCATGTGTAGTGTGCTTTCCAATGTAACCATTCAAGAAGATGCCTCGTTGATTGATTCTCCTGATCAGATCTTCTGGTCAACAATAGATACTGGTAACTGGGCATCCAAAAACATAATTGACCATGATCTCCTTCATCACTGAATACTGCAATAATCACCTTCACTGTTGACAGCAACAGATTTTCCAATGGATCCTGAAAAACATGAAGATTTACCTCCTACTGAAGAAACAAGGTGTCTTTTTCTTTTGATTCTGATCTTCCTTCATAATGTACTTCAGTAAAAGTATGTTCGTGGTCCTCAAAAAATTCTGAACAAGTGGATGAGCAGAACTCCTCTTGGAAAAACATTTCAAAACACGAGACATATGAAGAAGAATATGAAAGGCAGTCCTGAATGTTCTGATCTTCTGTAGTCTGAATATTATTTTGATCATCTTCATATGATATAATAGCCAGATTATCATGTTTGTCATTACATTCATCAATCATAAGAAAAGAAACTTCAGATGATTCTTGATACTCAAATATGACATTTCTATCATCTACCAACGATTCATCCAAGGAAACTTTTTCACTTACTTGAGCGAAGATCTCATCTTGTTTTTCATAGAGGGAATGGACTACCTCCTCGTGAAGATATAGTTCTGGTGGGATGAGAGAATTTAGGTCTGTAACTCTCTTTTTTTTATTTAAGGCAACCTCAACAATACAACTCTCTTTTATGAGATCCGGAACAACAGGTTTTTCCTCATCACAATTTATCTCACGATCTGATTTATCGTCATCACTATCTGAGATTGGAACATCATTTTCCTGCGTATCATCCTTTATTTCAACCAGATCTGAAATAAAACTTCTTCTTTCATCATCTTCAGTCATATGGAAATCTTCAACCTGCTGATCTTGATAAGTATCCTCTAATATTTCTGTGTGCTGCTGAAACGAACTTTCATACAATGCTTCCATGATTTCTCCGTCCATCAATTCATTATCCCCATAAAAAATCTCAAGATCTTCAATGAAACTACTAACGTGTTCACAACAATTCTACACTAATATTAAGGATGGACAAGATTCTTTATACCTTTCAAAGAATATTGTATGAAAATCTTTTAGACAATAAATAGAAGCAGGTGGCAAACTTTAATACCAAGATTGGGCTTCATCTTCCAGAGTAGCCATCATCAAATAGTCTTCAGAAAAATCGATCTTTAAATTATGCACATGAATGTGAAATTTCACCAGATGAAGAGCAACGTCATTACCTTCCACATTTCTGAACATAGGCAAATTCTGAAGCCAATCCACCTTGGGCATTTTATTTGGAAAACCTGGGATGTGATCTTGGCTCATGGGAGCGTATCTTCTTGCAACCCGTTCCATCTTGAACATCTTAAAGCTACTGATCTTCCTGCAGTGGAGTCACCATGAAGCATTGATTTCTAGATTTTTTAATGAATGAAGTCGCCAGGTGAATGATTTTAGCCTTCTTATGTCTGATCATTGTCCACCATCAACCATCAGATCTGAACTTGATACATATACTGGGGCAATTTGCAAGTCAGATGTTACGTTTACAAGCTAGATCGGAGATTGACTGAAGCAGCATTTATCTACTTTCGCTAATGCAAAGCAAGAGCGTTTCGAAGGCTACCTGGCATAACTTCAGGCTCCGTCTGTAGCTTATGAAACAAATAACACTAACAAGAAAACCATTTTATCCCCAGTATGGTTGCCACTATGTTATTGCCTAAATCCACCTTAGGCTGAAGGAAGGCAGAGTTCAGGCTAACATCATACCACGCTCAGTATGGTAGCTAGCCCTACCAGAACAGGAGAGGGCTCTCTCCGGGTCAAACTCAGTAAAAATAATCAATAGGGTCTGAGATGACTTGAAATGAATACTGATTTTCGGCTAGGTATATGAATCAAGGAGTTTGATTTTGATTTTTAGGGTTTCTTTTTGGAAAAAAGGGAAAGGCAATTTTGGGCTTGGGGATGAGACCAAAATTCTTGCAGAGATCAAGTTGGGGCGAGGAAGGAAGCGACTTTGATGTCTTATATTAATTGAATGGATGGAAAAGACTGCTAAGGAGCTGAAGATGGAAAGAGGGAGCAAGGATCCTCTTCAAACTGACGAAAACATATAAAACTAAACAAAATTTTAAGGCAGAGCACCAGCAAACTAATGAATTCTACCTTAGTTACTCATTTGTTTAATTCAGAAGAAAAGAGAAGGGAAATGGCATACATATAAAATTAATTAAACTTACAATAACATGGATGAAAACATCATCAAAACTCAGCAGCCACAAGGATCCCAACAAGTGCTGCAAAACCCTGGTCTTTCCTTTGCCAAAAACTGAAATGAATATACAATGAGGTGCCAAACTTTTCCCAAGAGTCCAACCCTGAAAATGTCTCAGAAAATACAATATATAGACCATCCTAACCCCTTCCCATGCCTCTAGGGGTCGATCTCATCCTTCTAGGAGTTGTTTCAACCAATTCTAAACATGGAACTGAAATCTAGGCATCCTAACAACTTGCCTCTATAAGGAAGGAAACCGATTCATTCATTTAATTTTCACCTCCTAGTGAACGAATCCTCTAGAACAAGTAAATATAAGCCAAAATTACATCATAGCCACAAAATTACATCAAGATAGATCAATAATTACATCAAGAAGTGAAACTAGTCAAACTGGCTGAATTTATGAGCTGAAAAGTAAAAATTGGACCAAAATCCTCTATGCGTCGTGCCATAAAACTCAATGCGCCACGCCACTTTGAGCCTATTTTTGGGGAACTTCCTAAAGTCCAAATTGAGCTCATGATAACTCGTTGGAAATCCCTGTCTGTCTGCTATCCAACCCAAGTGGAATTTTTTAATTTGGAGTTCATTTGCCCCTCCAAAACTGCAATATCCAAAGACTGGTTCCTGATGGTGCAAAAGGTGGCAGAAAGGTCATTTTTGGAGTGTTTTTGACCTTTAAGACCACCCAGAACTTGATGAAATCTCTCAGCCATTCATGAGCATGCATAATTTACCATAAAAAACCCAAAAACATCAAGTTTTCTTCTAGAAGATCTCTCAAACGTAAGCGCGCGTCGGGTGGCGCGACGCGTCGGGCAGAAAAACCTCTTTTGCAACCAAAATTTTCAAAAATGAAAAAATTTACTCCAAATTTGCTGAAATTCGGAGTGAAGGTCTCCCATCATGTCTCATGCTCAGCCAAGGAAGCTTTGGCCAAGATTGAGAGTCGATCAGGCCTTTTCCGATGTTTCAGTGCTCTCCTCAACCTCGCCTTCAGGATCTTCATCCTAGCTCTGCAAATGTGTGTGCGGGCCCAATAGTGGTTCTTCATATGTATGAGCATGTCTTTGTACCTATTGGCCTTCTCCAAAAACTTCTCAAGATGAATTTTGGCTCTCGTAAGTCAAGTCTCCCGCTCAAACGGTGTCATGTCACCTGGCCTTTTTTGGGCCAATTCCTGGTCTTCATGGATTTGCCGCAACTCTATGAGTGTCTGCTGATCCTCCAATTGTTTATTCCGCTGCTCCAAATAATTTATAACCCATTGATCTCTCTGCAATTTCACAGTCAGTGTGTCGATCTCAGCTTTCTGCTCCTGGATGATTTCTTTTAGCTTTGAGCTAGGAGAGCTCAAATCAACATCAATGAGTGTAAAATCAGTGTCTTGGCCTCCTGAAGGGCCCTCATCGTGCATAGGCTTTTTGCCTCTGTCCTGTACATGTGCTAATGTCGAAGGCGAGACCCCTTCCATGCCAAGTGGAGATAGTACTCGCGCTGCTGATGAAGGTAACGAGACCCCTTCCACCCCTGGTGGAGATAGTACTCGTCGTGCTGCTACAAATAAGGCTTTGTGGCCTATCTGATATGTCACACACACTAGAGCACTGATAGGCTCAGTCTCGGGAAACTCAAACTGATGTGAAGGCTCTCCCTCATCATGAACAATCTCGAGAGGAGGCTGGGGGGCTACAAAGAAGTCACGGGAAATGAACTCATCCCATGAGATGCCCTACAATCCAAGCTGATGTACTACAATGATCTTGATGAGCGCATGATGATAAATGCTATTATGCTGCTGCTCTGGAGTCTTCCTCTGCACAAGGGTAGTCATCCGCTCTATGTTTCAACACATGAAATATGGAATACTCATCAGTCTCACTCTCGTGAAATGCATCAAAATTCTGATGTGGTATGCATAAAGACGTGAGAACCGGCCCTCACAGCTGAAGTATCTGATGATGAGTTTCATCAACGGCGCATAGGACTCTTTCAGAAACCGGAACGGGAATACCCTTCTGAGCTGCCTAAAAAATCCAGGCCTGATGTAAGGTTCATAATACGCTCTATCCAGCTGTTGTCTCTTGTTCCACTCCTCACCTATGTTTGGTATCCCAGTTGCCTCAGAAAAGGTTTCTGGTGTCAAGGTGAAGTTCACTCCAGCAAGGTTTACATGACCATCATGAAAATGTAGGACAAATAAGCAAACCAACTCCTGATGGTGTTGAATCCGAGAAATCATCTCACAATACTGAAAACACGACTGTTGCTGAAAGCATGCCATTGCAAGTGGGCAGGCCTACAATTGAGCCAAAGAAGTGGGCTCCTCTCTGACATGCCTGCCACTTTTATGAGACCTCCTTGGTACATTTAGCTTTGCGGTTGAGTCACTGTCTTTCTCATATCCTTGCTCATATGATGAATTTGTTTCTGACATGGTGCTTTGCAATGTGTATAACAAGTATATGCTGATAGATATGTGGTGAAAACAAGAGTTTGGTGTAACTGCCTCCAATTGTTAAATATGAAATAGGGAACTATGAGGAAATACTACAGTGAATATAATGGACTGTCAAGTGAAATTGGAATGGAAGGACAGTCACTTGACAACTTTGGAGAAATTCGAGATTGGGAGATTTTATAAGTGATATGGGAGTGGGAGATAGTGATAGGAAATATAGTTTTTAGGGATAGGAGTGAAATGACAAGATATACTTAAGTTAGATGAAGTCAAGGATGTCAAAACAGTCCTTGAATGTTTTGGGAATTAGGATTTTATCAATGATATGAAGGAAGGGAAGTGATAGAAAGTAGTAGGTTTGAGGATGAAAACATAGGAACAAAGGGTATAAAGGATATGGGACAGCGGGAATAGGAGAAGGGATGATGATAACAGTATGACAGTTATGGGAACACAAATGAGTAATGAAGCAAGAGCATTTAGCACCAAAAGTTAAACTTCAACACTTATTTTCAAACCCTAAGAGAGAAAATTTTGACATGGATATAGGGTTTGTTTTTTCACCAACCACACTCTAATTTTTTTGCCTCTAAACCACACCACACATGACTAAAATCACTGAACAGGCTTTGTCAAACTTACTTGGAGAAAAATGAGTTGAATCGATTTTATTTTTTATGGAGCGGAGATGAATTTTGCCTTGGAGGCTCTGTGCGTCGCGCACAAGCCCAGTGCGCCACGTCTTGTGGATGCGCCGCGCCAGAGGAGAAATACACTGTGTGAAAATGCCCAATGCGTCACGCAGCCCCAGTGCGTCGCGCACTTACCCAATGCGCCGTGTAGCCTCAAACACAATCTTGGTTTTTCAAAATGACAAAATCGCCCTCTCTCCACTAAACTTCGACTTCAATCAACCTCTTGAATGCAAATGGGATTTATAAACATTGAAATATCTATATAGAGTCATGGGTTTGATTTTCTCTTTGTAAAGACCCACTTTGTAATGTTTCAAAATTGACATTTCTTCACTTTTCATATAACTCTGTTTTTCAAATTTCCTTTTGATTTTTTGGCTTGAAATGATGTTTTTTCTTGGTTGATTTTTGCAGGGATGGTGGCATTGGACTTCAGCAAAGGATGACCAGAGTCTGCATTTGAAGTACTTCATGGCGGAAAAACTTTTAAAATACATATTTATTACAAAAAACAAATTTGACGATTTCTTCCTCAAAACAGAGTTTTGAAGAAGAAACATCCTCGAGCATTATTGACGATGAAGATCTTGAAATGAAAACTTATTAAAGACATCCTCATGGCCTGCGGGCATTATTTAACATTTCTGAAGACCAAACCCTAGACCTTAGTGACTGAAAGACTCTTTTTGACCCAAACACCATCTATGACTGTAAATGACTGAAATCAACTTTGATGAACTTTGAAATTCTTTTACCAACCCAGAAGGTACAAACATGAGGGAAACTGAGAGAAAAAATCCCTTCCGTCAGATAATGGCATGCCCCCTAACGCAATGCAAATGCATGAGCGGAATGAGACACCTAATAATGAAATTCAATAAGAGAAATGATCTCTAACGGAGGGATGACAAGACCGACTCTAACAGATTCCATCTCCTTTCAATCTGGAAAGTGAGATAGCCAAGATCAAAATTTCAGTCCTCTCACTTAGTTGGCCACCCAAGATGCATACAAGGGTCAAATTTTGAAAGCTTTAAATATAGGAGAAAACAGTGACACTATCAATCTAAGTGATGATCAACCAACCCTTCTGTTTGGTCCAAAGATAGGAGGGAAGTTTCAGGAAGGGGTAGTACCTCCTTTTTATATCAGTCTCAATATCCATGACAAAATCCATCACAATGCAATGCATGATTCCGGAGCTTCACACAACCTTATGCCTAAAGTGATTATGGAGAAGTTAGGCCTAGAGATAACTTGACCCTATAAGGATTTATACTAATTTGACTCTAGCAGAGTGAAGTGCCTTGGCCTAATCAAAGATCTTTGAGTGAATCTGACTTAGATCCCAGCCAAGTGTATGGTTATGGATGTTGTAGTGGCAGATGTGCCACCTAAGTATGGCATGTTGTTCTCAAGGTCATGGGGTGCCAAGCTGCAAGGTACAATGCAGATGGATGGGTCATATGCCACCATCCCTGTCTTTAGCCAGCTTAGGAGACTGTATAGAGAGGCACAAATGAATTTTAGGGTTAGCAGCCCTGAAAAACCTGAAAATTCACCTCTGTACTCTGTCCACACAAATCTGGACTCTTTTATCCTTTTCAATGATGAATCCATAGATGAGCCAGAACTAGAAGATAGAGATTCAAACAATAGAGTGGGGCCCACCGATCTTAACATAATGGCCTCTCTAGATATAGAGGAAAATGAGAGAGAAACCTTTGAACAACGCATTAAATCAGAAACTCAGAGTGAACAAAACCAAGACTGATGAAGAGCACCTTAAACATCTATGAAGAGTATTTGAGAAATGTAGAAGGTTTGGGCTTTCGTTAAATCCCAAGAAGACTGTATTTGGCCTTCAAGAAGGTAAGCTTCTTGGCCATATTAGATTAGAAAATGGGATCAAAATAGACTCGAGAAGAGTTGAGGGAATACTGTAGATTAGTCACCCGAGAAACATAAAAGAACTGTAGTCCTTTATTGGGAAAATTAACTTCTTGCGGAGGTTTATTTCCAACTTAGCTGAGCTCCTCAGAAATATGAAAAACATGCTGAAAAAAGACATAGGGGTTAAGTGGACTTTAGAGGCCAAAAAATATTTTGAGTTAGTTAAACTTGCACTTACCCAGGCACCAGTCTTAAATCAGCCCTGACTTTTCAAAAGATTTCCTGATATTTTCCTTTGCCTCCGAGCATATAGTGGCTGCAGTCCTACTGTAGAAAAATCAAGAGGGACAGGAACTGAGGGATGGACCCTTGAAATATAACATAATGGAAAAACAAGCCTATGCCTTGGTAAAGGCCTTGAAATACTTCAGGGTTTATATTATGCATTCTCACATCATTGCCTATGTTCCTAACATAGTGGTTAAAGACATCTTGTCCCATGACCCTGATGGAAAGAGGGGCAAATGGATTGCCATAATATTAGAGTATGATCTGGAGATCAAACCCACAAAACTTATCAAAGGTCAGGGCTTAGCTCAACTAATGGCTGAATCTAACTTGCAAGCCCTTGACATAAACATGGTAGATGCCCTGGATGAACACGAAGGATTGCCTGATCCTACTGTTGAAGAACAATTTCAAAACTCTCCTTGGTATTCCGACAACCTGTATGTGCTTACAAATCTTAATGCTCCTCCTAATTTATCAAAGACTAAGGCAAGGTTTCTAAAGTTAAAAGCTAGAAACTATTGCATTTTAAATGAATGTTTATATTGGAAGAATGAAAATGGTTTGCTGCTTAAATGTCTGCCTGAAACTGAAGCAGAGAGGGTTAAACATGAGTTCCATGTAGGAGAGTGTGGAGGCCATTTAAATTGGAAAGCCACTACTAAAAAAATACTCAGAGTTGGCTATTACTGGCCTGCACTTTTCAATGACATCCACAAAATGATAATTTCCTGCCATAAGTGCCAGATCTTTGAGGGAAAAAGAAAGGTCCTCCATTTACCATTACAACCTATCATTGTTGAGGCTCCCTTCCAACAGTGGGGCCTAGATTTCATAGGGG
This sequence comes from Pinus albicaulis, assembly GCA_034641835.2. Classification (NCBI taxonomy): domain Eukaryota; kingdom Viridiplantae; phylum Streptophyta; class Pinopsida; order Pinales; family Pinaceae; genus Pinus; species Pinus albicaulis. The sequence goes on along the minus strand of CM076576.1, from coordinate 627,015,955 downwards.
AGATCCATCCTGCTTCCTCAGCCCAACACAAGTGGATTCTCACAGCCACAGACTATTTCACAAAATGGATATAGGCCATCCCTTCTAGGAATGCCACAAATTCTATTATCATTAATTTCCTTGAAGACCACATCCTCTCTATATTTGGCTACCCTAGGAAAATCATCACTGATAATGCTGCTACTTTTGGATCCAAGAAGATGATTTATTTTTGTCATAGGTATCAGATTGCAATTGGTCATTCTACTGCTTACTACCCACAAGGTAATGGGCTAGCAGAATCATCAAATAAAATTTTGGTGACCATCATCAAAAATCTTCTTGAAGAGAATAAGAAATCATGGCATAACAAGCTAGTGCATGCTTTGTGGGTTGACAGGCTAACAACAAAGAAATCCATAGGGATGTCTCCATATCAACTTGTTTATAAAACATAGGCAGTGTTTCCTACCAACCTAGGAGTACCAGTGATTAAATTGGTACAAGAGATACAAACAGAAGAGGATAGCATGGTAAGGAGGATAAATCAAAATATACATCTCCAGCAGACAAGAGAAGAAGTCTACAACAGAGCTCTGAAAGTGCAAGAAAACATAAAGAGGTTGTTTGATAAAAGAAAAAAAGCTTGTGACTTCAAAATTGGAGATAAGGTACTTAAGTGGGACTCTAAGAGAGAAGAAAAATGAAATCATGGAAAATTTGACAGTTTGTGGCAGGGTCCTTACATCATCCAATCCACCATTGGTCCAAATGCCTTTTTTCTGCAAGAGCTAGATGGTACAGATCTATTTCGGGGTCCTGTCAATGGAAGGATGCTCAAGCATTACTACTACTGATTTCCAGTTTAAGGTTTTCATTTCCATTGTAAATACCATTGTAGTGTTTTGTTTTAAAGAAAGAGAGAAAAAATGTTTTAAAAAAGAGATAAAGAGAGGTTCAGACATGCTCAAAACCTTAACCTCTGAAGTTCCAAATGAATGACTCAAACAAGCTTAAAACCTGAGCCAAGGAAAATGAGAGGTTGGTTCTAATATGCCTAAAATCTGAACCAGCAAAGAAAGAAAGAAGAATCAGCTCTAAACAAGCCCAAAACCAGAGCTGAAATGGGGAAGAAAGTGACTCTAACAAGCTCAAAACGTGAGTCACAAAGAAAGGAAGGATGCTTCAAAATTTCACAATTTCAAGCCTTCACAATTTTGGTTCCAATTTTCCACAAAGTTCATGTTCATGAGTAGTTGTATTTATGCCATGAACCCACAACAAACCAGACAGTCTAATCCTGGTTTGACTGTTTTTCAATTTCTGTTGTAGAATGTAGAGAAAGAAATCTGCTAGATAGTCTAATCCTAGCAGATATTAGTGTAGGTAGAGAAGCTATGAGACCAACTGTCTAATTTGGTCTCATGGAGGAATAAGGATAGAGTTAGATTATATTTTTCTACTTTCAATAAAAAAAATGATGAAGAAGGTCTGCAAATTTAAGTGCACCTTGAAGAAAAAATGTTAGGACTGTAGGATGGGTAGGTAGATTGTTTGGGAAATGTTTTCTGCTGATATGATGCCTTCATGAGTTGTGGTAGCTGATTAAAGAAAGAAAAAATGTGTCAAAGAACCAAGCATCTAGCCTTCTCCAAAGATTATTTTCTAAGATTCTTGACACCTTCAAGCCTGATGCCATCCCCATGTGGAGCCACTGTTAGCCACCTATAAATTTTTGATAGAGCAAACAGGTGGCTAAATATTTTTTTGAGCCTTCAAGAGATACCTTTCCTCTGAAATTATCTCATTCTTGAAGCCTCTATGTGTCTTGTGCCTTTGTAAAGATCTTCACTGCTGTTTCCATCAAGAAAGCCTCACTGTTTGTGAAAAAATTATGCTCAAGAAAGCCTACATCTGCTCCCTTTATCCATGCAAGTTCCCCATTTTAACCCTTTTTTCCCTTCTCAAAATTTCCCTAAAATCCCTCAAAATCCCCTCCTTAGCCTTCTAAACCATCAAATTCCCCTTTTAAAACCATGTGAATCCCTTCATTTGGTGGAAAAACCCCTTTATTCCCCTACCGGAACCACTGTTTAGCCTTAAAAAACTCTTTTTTTGGAAGCAAAACCCTTTTTTTACCATATATCAGGCCTAAGCTCCCTTCGGCCTGGCCCTCAGCCCTTCTCTGCATATAAATGGGCACCAAGACTAGGTGTTAAGCCCCATAGAGCTAATCGCAATCGGAAGATGTTGTGAGCGCCTTTTCCTGTGTTAATTAAAAACTTCCGACGCGAGAATGATTTGTTCTATTGGCCGCGGATGCAATATGAGCCGTTGATCTGTAAATATCTAATGTCCATTGCTGAATACACCGTGCCACGCTTCATCCCTTTTTCAACCTTCGATTGTGATTTCCACCATTTATCCTTAAAAAATCCAACGGCTGGTGCAAAATCGCATCGCGCCGATCCAATGAATCCACCTTTCTTTTTCCCTAATTGGCCAATCTTCAATTCAATCCTCGCCATTGAATCCACAAGAACCAAAGGCCAAGATTCGATCACACACCGCCCCTATGTCGTCCATCAGTTCCCCCTCCGAACAATCTCCATCGTTGATCTTCTGGCGATCCAACGGTCCACATGTAATCACAAGTTCAAAAACATCCGAGTTTCGGCCCCTGCCTTCTCCGATTGCGATTTGATCTCCCCGTTCATTCCCTCTGAACCAACGGCTCCCCTTTCTCCCGCCTATTTAATTTGACCCTTTTTCCTCTGCTTTCTCTTTAAATCCTGACCGTCCATTATCAAATCTGATAGCCCATATTAAAACCACTGCTAACCCTGTCCCACCGTACTGACCTCGCATTCTCCCGTATTGCGCTCTGTCTTGCACCGTCGGATCTCCCGGTCCCACATCCAACGACAGAGGTGCATATTGCATTTTTCCTATGTCCAAAGGTTAATTATTCAAAATTACGCAATGAAAGCGGTTTTGGGAGGGACACGTGTCGGGCGGCAAGTGATATCGCATTTTTTTTGGGAGATTTTCAAAACCACTCCCAAGTAGCGCTAAAACAGTTGTTTTCTCCGAAAAACCACCTCCCCCTTTTCTGCCTCTGAAATTCCATCTAAAGATCCTGACTGTTGGTCTGTATAGATCTACGACCCTCATTCCATCACATTTTCATTCATATTATTCCACAGAGTTTCATCGGAGTAATCTCCACCGTTGATCTGCTCATGAGATCTAATGGTCCATATTCAAAATCGCCCTCCGCCTGCCAGTCCCACCATTCAAAGCCCAAGTTCATTTGATTTTCATGATTTTCCTATGTATTTCGCCGAAAGGCTTAACTTTATTTTTTAAACTAAAGTTATAATTTCTCCGTCCGACCTTCTAAGTCCACTCCACCAGTAAATCTCTGTCGTTGATCATCATCCCACTGTCTAATCCGATGGTCGAGAATCATTTTTTCACCAGACCTTCATCAGACCGCCTTCTCCACCATTACACAGCGATTTTCACCATTTTCTCCACTATGACCACTGTTTCCACTGCTGCGCTGCCATATCCTCAGTCCTCCACAGCATCCACTTCCACATCCATGGATTTTCTTAACAAGTTTTTGTGTTTTGCAGGGTTACAGATGGTGAAAACCGTTATTGCTCACAGTCACGGTCATAGTGACACAGTGGCGCAGAATGCCATTTTCAGAGCCAGATATTGTAGAGAGAATGCCTGGGAAGGTTTTGAACGAAAAATTTCATTAAAGACCAGTGTTTAACTCTGTAAAACCTCTAGCGCCATTACAATTACATTTCCAAAGACAAAGACAGTCAAAGAAGTGTAAAAGAGTATCAGTGAAGGATTAAAGAGGTTTAATGTCCATTATTGAATATTTTGAGCTTTAATTCAGTGTTTAAAGGTCAAATATACAATATTGAAAAATTTATGATTGACACAGAAGGCCTAATGAGGCCTAAAAGCGCAGAAACAATCCTTGTCAGTGTTTCACATCAGCAGAAGGTTCTTTCCCAAGAAAGGACGAGTTCCCATAGTATTTTATTCCACATCGAGTTCCCGAGAAGATCTCCACCCTGATAGAAAGTCCTAAGATAGACAGAGCATTTGTTGCACATTATGGCAGGCCTAAAGTCATTTATCTGCCTTACTTGTCCCAAAGTACTACAGAGTACAAAACAGCCGAAAAGTACATCAAAGAACATACCTCTGAAGTTATTATCAACCTGTCGAAGACCACTCTTTCATCCAAAGTGTATTGAAAGTCAATGCAGAGATATTAAAACAGAATGGGCCTCGAGCCACTCTTCTTCCTTTGTTTCAATGTTTCATTCAAAACTCCATCTACCTCTACAGCCTCCTTTTCAACTATAAAACGCATGAAAATATATTGTAAAGGTTGTTGTTTGGATAACCATGGATTGTAAGCTATTTCTATTGAGATAGAGTTTTGGGTGTGTCAATTGTAAAATAGGCTGAGGAGATGATTTTAGAATACCAAGCTATTGGATGATGTTGTATATGAATGGTGTTGCTCTTTAATATGACAAGCATGTTTCATTGGATCCTGATTTAAAGCAGTGGTGATGTGTTCTATCTTTGTCTCTATTTTCCTTCTGTAATTCATCATATTTCATTTCTCCGATAAGAATCAGAAATCTGGCTTAGGATATACCCTCGCATGGTACCCTAATGCTTCCCGTGCTTCTTATCTTTGATGTTTTCTACTAATTGTACTATCTGAGAACAAGCTCAAGATAATTTAGCTAGTATAGTAGTTGGTTTTCCCTGCTTACTGATGCATGAATTTAGAGTCTGTTCTTAGATGTTCTTGTCTGGTTTTAGTTGAAAGAATTGGGATACTAGGAGATTAGAGTTGATTCTGTCTCACTAGGGTCCTTTTCCAACAGTTAAGATTTTCTAATATCCCTTAAGTTGAATTTCAAAGAATTGAAAGTTCAAAGCTTTTCTCTGATCTCAGGCTTCACCTTTGTGTTAAGTCTTTAATGTTTTCTATTGTCTGAAGAGTTGACCTCTTTAGGAGTTTGATCACAGATGGTTAAGGCATGCCCTGTCCTTGGATTAGCTCTTAAGGTGGTCACCTTGGATGGTTTTCTTTTCATTCACCTTCATTCCTAATCATTTCATCCCAAACTATCATCTTTAAAAGATCATCTGTTTTAGATGACTAGCCCATTTGAAAGCCTTGGATATTGAATTGCAAGTAAACCCTTTTATGAATCCATTTCCCAATGGCCTTGAGTTTCCTTTGAATTTTCTCCCGTTTCCAAATCCTTCTTTGCTCACTTCTTGTCTTACATTGAACCCTTCTTTCATGTTTACCAACAACCAAACAAACAAACAAACAAAACAACCACCCTTGAGCCATATAACTAGCCTAATACCTTAAATTTGAACTTCAAAGACATATATTTGTTTGAATTTATAGATAGGTCCCTCTCTGGACCCAGGAGGGCAAGATCCTGAGGTCCCAAAGTGGTTTGATGTTGTCTTATCTTTTGCTATTGCCAAATTTTCCAAAACATAGGAACCCCAACAGGTAGTACTCGCAAATGTATTATGTTTCATACAATGAAGTTTCCCTTGGGGGGGAGAAATGATATATTCAATGACACGCCTTTCGATAGGTAGATCATTGGGTGGTGGTGGAACAAAACTCGAGGCAGTGTCCGAAGCATTTGGGATATGATTTCAATTTTTTTTGGCTTGCATTTCCAAATAAACTGTTTCAAAGGTGTTAGCCACCCATAAATTCTGATATACCAAATGGTGGCTAAGTTTGTTTACAAGCCTTCAAGAGATTTATTTCCCCTGAAAATCCATCATCTTTGAAGTATTATGATGATTCTATGTCCCTTTGGATTAATCTCCACTGCTGTTTCTACAAGGGCATGCCCGAAACCCTGCCAGATCTATGAAAAAAACTGTTTTCCAAAGGCCTCTAAAACTGCCCATTTTGACGCATTTCCCCTCATTTTCATAAAGCCTCCTTTTCCTATTTAAGACCCCCATTTCCCCCTGAAAATCCTTCAAAATCCCTTTGAACCTCTAAAAATCCCTTTTTATAGGTTTAAAGAACCTTTTCCCCTTTACCGAAAGCCAAGAAAATCCCTAAAAATCCTCGTTTTTTGGCCTAAAAACTCATTTCTGCACTAAGGCCTTAAGCCCCTTTTGGCCAGCCCCTGAAACCACTTCCCCACATGACCCCAGAACTAAGACCAAGCGCTAGCCCATAAGGAGCTTATGGCATCGGAGAATCGGAGCGGAACATCTTTTTCCTTTGTAAACCACGAAAGTTCCGATGCGATAGTGTTAAGTCTGTCGGCCCTTTGAAGAAATCTCTGCCGTCGATCTTTGAAGATCCGATGGTCAGCGCTTGTCTCACATGCGCCCATCGCCCCTATCCAATTACCCCTCCGATCTAATGTGAGCCGTCGATCTGTCTCCAGATCCAACGGCTATCGCATAATCGCACCACCGCTCTAATCGCAAATGTTAAAATGTGCCAATTTTCGTCCCGCCGATTGGCGAACCCCCGATTGGATCCTAGCCGTCCATCCATTCGGATCCAACGACCCAGATTACTCCTCACCCTACCCATTTGTTCCCATTTTTCTCCCCTTGCGATCAATCTCCACTGTTGATCCCTCAATAATCTGACCGTTGGCTCTTAATCGCACCAATGCCAATCGGAACCTTAATGTGTCAACCCCTGTTTCCCCCGATTGCGATCCTCCGATTTGATCAAGATCGTCCATTGATCCAAGATAGATGGCCCATATTGCATTTTGTATTCCACCATAATTCTCCCATCGGGTTTCCCTATTAACCTCATCAGAAAATCACCACCGTTGATCGCCTCCTGTGATCCAATGGCTCGTGTTTAATCGCCCTCCGCCATGACCGGGTCCCACCACCTAAGGTCCATTTCATATGTTTTCCATTGCATTTTCCCATTTTCTTTGTATTCGCCCAAACATTAAACTTTTATGTTTTAACACTAAAGTTCTTTTCCCACTCTAATTCATGTCTAAACCTCGGTTTCATGGTGTTGCGCCATGTAACCCTTCTCCACCACGCACGTTTCCTCTGCAATCGCTCCTCCACCTCTGCCAAAACCTTTTTGAAGCAGTTTTAAACCCCACGCAGGATTTTGTAACATGTTTCTCGTGTTTCACAGGTTTAAAAGCATTTTTTTTTTGTTGAAGATCAGGGTTATTGACCCCGACATGACTCCTCTAGTGCCCTTTTTTAGCCTGTGTATTCACACAAACGGGTCTACAGAAGTTTAAAATGTATCAGGAAAAGATTAAAGGGTCTAAAGGCATAATATTGAAAGATTAACACAGCCTTTGAAGACATCAGTGATAAAAGTAGTTTGAGTGATCAGCGAGGTCAAAGCATAAACAAAGCTAATGCAAGTTTAAGTACAAAAAAGACAGAGCAGCTAGTGATGCAGAATGATGACTGACACAGACCTGACCTTTACCCATGCACACAAGTCTGCCAAGCAGTTATTGCACCAGGGAAGCTACTACAAATTGTCAGAGGTAGTTATTTAGAAGTATGGGAGTCCTCATAGCCCATTCCTCACTTTACTCACATCGATAAGATAATAGTACCTCTCCGAATGATTTTCTTCTCAAGGACACCTTGTGGATGATTTATGTCATATCAAAATGGTCTCAAACAAGCCACAAAGTTATTGATCCTATTTGGAATTCAATGAAATGTTTAAGGCTTAGAATGGAGCATTCGGAATACCTCCTTCTATCACTGAGGATCATTAAAACATTCCTCACCTACTTTTCTCATTTTCTCTATAAAGACTCTTCGAAGTCTCGTTGTAAAAGGTTGGCATTTGTGATTTCTAAAGTAATACATATTGTTGCTTTGAAGAAACTTTGGCATTCTGAAAGAGTGTGAAGATCTGTGTTTTTCTGTTGATGAAGGAGGTCGGACCATCGGATCCCTGAGCCTGGTTTTGGTAAAGTACTTCTTATTTTTTATGTTATTTCCTGTGTTTTCACTTTTTTCCATTATGCTTTGCTTACAGTATGATAAAAGGCTTAGGCCGAGAAATGTACCTCAAAAGCACCTTTGACCTGTTTATCCTTCACTGTCTATATGTTTTCTGCTACTGAATGTGACAAGGTAGTCTAATAGCTCTCTTTAAATTTAGTTTGTTTTACTTTAGAAATGGTTAATTCGGTTGTGTTAAAGACTGTCTAGGTGTTCCCTCTTTCTTTACCACTGAATATCGTATTTGGAGTCTACCTTTAATTATTAATTCTATTAGTTTGACAGTGAGGTTTTGTCTCAATCATACCCTCTTTTCCTTATTTTTATCATTGTGTTTAAGGCCCCTATAATTGTATTCCTAGATGTCTAAGGCATTCCATCTTCTTGGACTGCAATTGTGTGTCTTTTTTGGTTAAGCTCTCAATGGTGAACTTGTAGGAGTAGGGCATTCCCCGAATCCTATAACTCATCTTGAAGGTTTAGTCTACATTTCTATTTCTTTGAGTGTTTAAATTGATTAAGTCCAAAGCAGTGAGCTTATTGGAGGAAATAGGGTGTTCCCCGAATCTTTTAAGTCATTGTGAAAGGGTTTAGTTTTTTGTTCACTCTTAGTCCTTAATGTCCATCCCATTTCACCTATATTATTCAACAGATCCTCGACCAAGTTAGATTTTCCCTTTGGTTTCCCTTCCTTCTTAGTCAGAGCTATTTGGACTTCACATGAATCCATTTCCCAATGGCTTGTAGATTCCTATGCTCTATCTATACCACATGAAACATATTTGTCCAACCAAACAAAAACAAACAACCTTGAACCTCATAACTAGCCTAAAATCAATTTCTAAACCTTTCAAGACACATCTTTACAAACATATTGAGAGATCCCTCTCTGATACTAGGAGTGTTACACTATTTTTTGGTCATATAACCTATTGTCATTAGATGGACCCAAGTACACCATGTAAGACCAATTTTACCCTAAGTAAAATTGCTTTCACTATGTGAAACAACGTAGTAAAACACCTTTATTAAGTTGTTTTTTTTCTAAAGAGGAAACCCCAAAAGGAAATAATAAAAAAATATATATTTGTTTATATTTCATGGTCATATTTAACCCAAAACAAGGAAATCAATTAAATAAATCCTTATTTATTTGATTATTTCCTAGGAATAAGTTATTTAACCCTTATTTAAATAATATTCCTAGTTAAATTTGACTAAATCGTTTATAAATAATTCATTATTCATTTAATTATATTTTCACCATTCCCTTAAAATAATAAATAAATCATTTATTTATTTATTATTTATAAATAAAGGAATTGACTCAAGTTAAAAATCCTTTCCCCTCCAACAAATATAATAAAGTATTCCTAAAAGGTGGTTCTAGAATTTGATTAATAATATTTTATTCGTGCACCAAGTTCTGGACCGCCCTAATATTTTGTTATAAATAGAAGGGTTTTCCCATTCATTAGTCACCTTTCATTGCATATTAGATCACTCTGGATCTATATTCTTGGTCTGACTTTGAGCCATTATCATTGTCACATTCTCCATCATTTGCTTTGTGAGCTCCCTTTGAGTTCTATGTTTGTCTGGGTTTTCTACACCAACAAGAGAGAGAAATTTTAGATTTGAAATGTTGAGGACTTTGAAGAACCCATCCCATTGAGGAGAATTGGAAACACCTTTCTTGTTTTCCTCTCAGGTGCCCCTTTTAATATAAAAAATTCTTTCAAATATATTGTTCTTGTCTTGTTTATTGGATGCATGGAGCAACATTTTATTTTCACTGCTTAATGTATTTTATGCTTAGATATGGATTTGTGCAGCTTTATTTGGATCACCTAACTGCAGATTTAAAGATATTGGCAGCCATAATTAATGTTTGGGCTATTTTTTATGCGTAGCTAAAGTGGTCTTTTTCTGACAAAAGATTCATACTAACAATTGGCGACTCCACACAGGTTTTCTTTTGCGACCATTGTTGTTTTATATATTCCTGCATATCCAGCTATTTCAGACCCTAGGGTTTCTCTTCAGTTTCCTGTTTTTCCTATTTTTATGGTGCTTTTCACCTCTAAAACCTTCAAACATTAAATTTTTTTAACTTCCGTGAGTTTCTGGCCCTATTGCGCAGGTGACAAACATCAGCCGCAGCTGAGACGACAAATTTTTCTGAAATCTACCACCGAGAGACCCGGATCTGCAGGTCGCACTTATCGGCCCAAAAACTGTGAGCTGGACTGGAGGGCACACTTTTCTTCCCCAAAACTATGGCCTGGACTGAAAACAAATCAGAACCTACAACCTGCACTTTTTTCTGCAATTTTCCAGCAATTTTTCTGGGTTTGTCTAAAGCTTCTGTCAGGGTTTTCCAGCCTCCGTCTCTGCCCGTTTAGACCTGTTTCTGATCTGTTTCACTCAAATAAGTGGGAATATTTCCCCTTAGGGCTTTAGTACCCTCCACTTTTTGTGGGCGAGTTTTGGCTGTTTCAGACATCTGAATTTTCAGAGTTTCAACCTTCTTCTTTTCAGATCTGATACCTCATTTTCAGATCCCTCCAGATCAGCTCTTCTCCCTTTCAAATCATCTCATATTATTTTTGTTTTTTTTCACCTCTAGGGCCACCTCCTTGTCCCTTCTACCTCTCGTTGATTCTTTCCTTTGTAGTAGCAACCTTGCCTCTACCTCTTTGCTGTTTTCTGCACCTCTTTTCAGCAGATTTCTCCTTTAGATCCCTATCCCTCTCGACCTTAGATCTATTGGCCTCTTTTCAGTGTGTTTTGATTATATTTTTGCCCTCTTCTAGACTAGTTTTGAGAGACCCGCCTTCTTGGGTTATATTGATGCATTGTTAGCTGTTAATTTTCTATTATTTCAATCTCACTTACTGTTCTCTGCAGATTTATTTTCAGTTACGCAGCACACTTTTTCTTTTACTCTCAAAACATCTAGGTTTAAAAATTAAAATTAACACACGCCACACACTGACCCTAAGTGAAGAAGAGCCTGGTTAACACCGCTTGGCAAAGACTTCAAAATCAATTGACACTGCACCTCTCCGCCCTTGTTTCGACATTGACCTCACTTGATTTTGCACCTCCCTGCCTTTGTCGATTTTTCTTCTTCCCGTCATTATTGTGCCTCCAAGGCATCTATCCTGAAGACTTCTTGGCCTTCACCCTCAGTTTCCGGTTGGTAAACTTCCTCCTTCCCGTCTTCATCGAGTTATTCCTCCCCTGAGTCTGTACTCCGACTCTTCTTCTGATTGTTCGGGTTCTCCCCCTCCTCCTGGTTCTCCCCCTACTACCTTCACCATGTCTAGTTCAGGACCTAGCGCTAGCGGCCACCCCCGTTCTACTGCTGGGTCCATTTCCACTGGAACCACTACGGGAATGACCTAGACTGTCCCCCTGCTCCCTTATATGGCTGGTCTTAGTCTCCCCGATTTCAATCAGTTGATCAATGATCCTATACGCCACGTTGTTAGTTGGCTTGCTATGCCAACCAAGCTCCCCTCCGACATTCCCAAGTTCGAAGGCCTTGCTAGTGAATATCCCTCCAACCATATCCGATATTTCCACATCTGGTGTTCATCCAATTCCATTACGGATGATTCCATCCGCCTTAGATTGTTCCAACGCACGCTTACCGGTGAAGCTTCTAAATGGTATGTTGATCAGACCGCCTTTTCCCATACCACCTTTGCGACCATTTCCCAAGCCTTTTTATCTTATTTCCAGCTCTCTCCGATATGACACTAGTACAAAATTCTTGAATTCTTTCCGTCAATCCTCTTCGACCTGCCTTTCCGCTCATGTCCAGGAATGGCAGAGAAGAAGGATCCTATGTCGAGCTCCCACCTTTGAAGATCAGGATTACATGGACTGGTTTCTTCACTCTCTCTTACCTACCATCAGCAAAGATTTCGCATCCCAGTTCCCCCAAACCAAAGAAGCCGCCCTCCAAATAGCCTTGAAATATGACCTTATCTATGCTCAATCTAGTTATGTTTATACCGTCCTTCCTGACCTCCCTAAACCCAGTGGCACTAACGCCCCGAGGGCATCTCACTCTATCGACGGTATCATTGGAACTCTTTCCCATACCTATGCTCAACCTCCTATGGGCTATGGTCTCCCTTCGGGAGGGGCCAGCACCTCCAGCACTTTTCCCCCTCTAGGTAGCATGTATCCAGGATATGGCATGCCTCCTCCCTTTGCCCACCCTCTTGCTTACCTCAATGTTGTCCATCCTCACCCTTATCCTTACCCACAGCCTGGTGTCCTAGCTCCTCCAGCATTTGGACCCCTCACTCCCTTGCCTCCTCAAACCCCGCAACCGCAAATACTACCCCCTCTAGGGCAAGCATTTGCGCAGCCGGGCGCGACTAATTCTCTTCCTTCTCAAAGAAAGAGGAAAGGAAATCAAAATCAATCTGCCTCTGGTAATCATGGATCCAATCCTTCAAGTATTGATTCTAACACTACTAACTAGCCACAGGACTCTTAGCCCAAGCCGGACAGGCCTCTTCGCACCAATAAGCCCTGTTTGTGTTGCAGTATTTATGGTCATTACACTCACGATTTTCCCCTATTACCACAGATGCGGCAGATGTGGAAGTCTCAGGCCACCGTGCGAGGACAGCGTTCCTCCCTTATTGTCCCTCCCAATACCGCTACTTCTCAACCCGCTGTGTTTACCGATCCTTTCCCTCAATAAGGATTCGTGGCTACTCAACCACCTCATGCCTCGGTAACCACTCAACCTTCCCCTTCTGGTTCCTCTAATTACCAGATTCTCATGATGACCTCTGACCAACCTCTCACCATCGACCTTCACCTTCAAACTCGGTCTCGTCAGTCCTCCACGCCTCTCGCTCCGTCTGTCCCCGAGTCACCTTCTTCAGGTTCTACTGAGCCTCTGTCGACACCCAATGGTCCCTTGCAGATCCCTTGGCCCATAGCTGAGGTTCATACCAAGATTCCTAAGGGCCCTTTACGCCGAAATGCTGCCTCTGGTCGCGCTGCCTATTCATATAGAATATTAGATGATCTGGCACAATCTCCCACTACCATTTCAACACTGGAACTCCTCCAGTCGTGTCCTTCTCAAAAGAAGGATCTACTAGCTGCCATGGGTTCTGTAGATCCTGCTGATGACCAATTGATTGTTTTCGATGCCCATCGGTCAAACCATCCCCCCCTTCCTGCTTCTGTTGCTTTCCAAATCCCAATCAAAATCTGAAATGCCAATGTTGCTCGGTGTATTATTGATGAGGGGGCATCTACATGTGTGATGTCTGCTTCGGTTTGGAAAAAACTCGGCTCTCCTGAGCTGGCCCCTTCCACAATCACCCTTTTTGTGTGGGACGGCCATGCCTCCCAGCCCATTGGCCTATTCCGTAACTGTCCTATCTCCCTTGTAGGCAAGACTATTTGCATTGACGTTGAAGTTATCGACGCCCCTCTTCACTATAACATTCTTTTGGGGCGTAGCTACACCTATGCCATGTCTTCCGTCCCATCCGCAGTCTACCGCAAGATGTTTTTCCCTCATAATGGAAAGATTGTCACCATCGACCAGTTGACATATCATGAACCAAAATCTCATACTTTCCCTGAGTCCACCATCTCTGCTGTCACCAATAAGCAAACAATTGATTCTTTGACCAGTGTTTCCCCTGGCATCTATAAATACTCCTCCTTGCTTGGAACCTTCTTGGACCCCCCTCCTGTATCTGATCCTAGCTTGGTGAACATTTGCATGATGCAATCCTCTCGGGATGACCTTTAGCAACCCGCTTTGGCTAGTCCGCAACCTCAACCTCACCCATCCCAACCAGCTCCTAGCCCTTTTTTAGTATGAATCCTTTGTCGAAGTGTACGAAAAAGGACCACTTTAGCTACGCATAACTAATAGCCCTAACAACAAAAGTGGCTGCCAATATCTTCAAATCTGCGGTTAGTTAGACATAAAAGAGCTGCAAAAAACCAGATCTATGCATGGAAAGACATTAAGCAGAAAAAGTAAGGGTTTACTCCATATACCAATAGACAAGACAAGAACAATTTTTGAAAGAATTTTTATATTAATGGGGCACCTGGGAGGAAAACAAGAAGGTGTATCCAATTCTCCTCAGTGGGATGGGTTCTTGGAAGTCCTCGGCACTTCAGATCTAAGATTTCTCTCTCTTGTTGGTGTAGAAAACCCACACAAAGAATGGAACTCAAAGGGAGCTCACACAGCAAATGGCAGAAAATGGTGACCAAGTGTATAGATCCAGAGTGATCTAATAGGCAACAAAAGGTGAAGAATGGTAGGAAAAAGCCCTCCTATTTATAACAAAATATTGGGTCATTCTAGATCTTGGTGCATGGGTTAACCAGATCTAGATCCACTTTTTATGGAATATTTTATTATATTTGTTGGAGGGAAAAGGTATTTGACTTGGGTCAAATCCCTTAATTTGTCAAAAATAAATAAATGATTTATTTATCTTTTTAAGGAAGCGATTAGAAGATAATCAAATAAATAATGATTTATTTAATTATTTAAGGAAGTGGTTGAAAGATAATTAAATAAATAATGATTTATCTAATTATTTATGGGTGATTTGGTCATATTTAACAAGGAATATCATCTAAAAAAGGTTTAAATGATTATTCCTAGAAAATAATAAGATAAATAAAGGTTTATCTAAATAATTTCTTTGATTTTGGGTTAAACATGACTGGGAATAATAATTAAATTATGGTTTAATTAATTATTCCATGAGGAAAATCAAACAAATATGGGTTTGTTTAATATTTCCTTTTTGGGGTTTCCTGTTTTAACATAGTGAAAGCAGTTTTACTTAGGGTAAAACTGGTCTTACATGGTGTACTTGGGTCCATCTAATGATAATAGGTTAGATGACCAAAAAATGGTGTAACACCCTTCACCCCTGCTAGCCCGCCTTCTTCCTTCTGAATCTTCTTCTACAAATAGTCCCCACGCACCTCTCTACACTCCCGGGTCACTTCCACCCGATATCAACCCCCTTCACACCATTCCTCCTGACCATTACCTCGCTGGTAAAATACCTTTCCTTGCTCCCCCTCCCGGAGTTTCTTCGGCACCTGTCATGGCCACCCTCTCTCTTCCTAACCTGACCCTTGGGATTCCCGTCTGGTACCTTGATCCTCCAGCCGCAACCCTGCCTGGTCAACCCAAACCTTATCTTGCTTTAACCCCGGTTCAACTGGTCCCCCTGACTTCTCATGCTGCAACAGTGCCTCAGTCACCTCAACAGGTACCACCCCTTGTTGCGACCGCCTGGGGTAAGAAGGGAAAAACTCGAAAGGGGGCATCCAACGACAAAGCTACCCCATTGCACCCTGCTCCCCCTCGGCCGCCAAAGCACGCTATCCAGTGTGCCTTGTGTGATGTTGTCGGTCATGCCACCCATACATGTCCTGAGATACCGCACCTCAAGACCATGGTCAATGAAACGTTTACGGAATCCGATATCCCTAAGGTCTATGTCATAATACCTGATTCAATCCCGAAACTTAAAAACTTGCGCACCGATCACCCTTGTTCTTTGTGTGATTTCCATGGAAATTATACCCACCTCTGCCCCTGCCTTGACGAGTATCATTCCTCTTTAGCCACATACCACCAATTCAAAGCCACGCTTGACCATATACTTTCTTCACTAGCACCAGATGACCTGTCTACCCAATTAACATTTCCCATATTGATATTGAAATGACCGACCCTTCAGCCACCATTTCTTACCTCTCATCATCACCGCGATTCTCGGTGACCAACCCCTTAGTTCCTTCCCCCAATGTTTCGCCTAACCACCCATCTGCTTACTCCTCTGTCACCCCACATGACATCGCGCATGTGAGCCTTTCCCCCCACAATCAGGAGTTTCATATTTCTACCTCATCAGGTGATCCTCTTCCCTCCACTCTTCCCATCTTCCAGTCAGATGAAGACATTATGGAAGCCATGAACGAACTGATTTTCCATGGGATGATATGCACCATCGTGCATACTTCCTTCCACATCAATCCAATGACCAATATGCTGTCGAATCTAAAGACTTCATTCCGGATAAAGTCGATTGGTTTAAAAACCCCATCCCTGCACCTGATGCTTTTGAAGAGGGTAATATGGCCACTATCTCTCCTACCATCAAAATAGACATTTCTGTCAAACCAGAAATCAAAGAACATATCACCTTGGGCGCCTAATGCACTCCGGAAGAAATTGAAGCCTACACCAAACTCTTCAAATAATTCTGCGATATTTTTTCCTCGTCCTACTCAGAAATGCCCGGACTCGATCCCGCCATTGTCGAACACCATATCGACACATGGCCATCAAAGCCGAAATCGATAAGCTCAAGCAGGCTGGTTTCATTTATCCCATCGAATACACCACTTGGGTGTCCAACCCAGTTCCCGTCCTCAAAAAATAAGGCACCATTTGTGTCTGCACCGACTTTCATGATATGAACAAAGCTTGTCCCAAAGACAACTTCCCCACACCATTTATTGACCAAATCATTGATGAGTGTGCGGGGCACGAGGTTCTATCCTTTATGGATGGCTTCTCCGGATACAAAAAAATCATTATCCGTCGTGCTGATCAACTTAAAACCGCGTTCATTAGTCCGTGGGGCACTTTTTCATACCGAGTCATGCCATTTGGCCTTAAAAATGCCGGCGCCAATTTTCAACGAGCCATGTCTTATTGTTTCCATGACTTAGATCATATTATCCTTGCCTATTTAGACGACCTTACTGCACGTTCTAAACATCGGGCACAACACCTCCATGATCTGCGTACCATTTTCCTCCGATGTCGCAAGTATAATATTCGCCTTAACCCATTGAAATGTGTCTTTTGCATTCCCGCCGGTCATCTCCTCGGAATCATAGTCTCTAAAGACAGGATAACTCTCGACCCTTTGAAATTTCAAGCCATTCTTGAACTTCTTATTCCCTGTACCTTACGCCAGCTACAAAGTCTCCAAGGTAAAGCTAATTTTCTTCGCCGATTCGTTCCTGACTATGCCACTACTGCACATGTCTTCCTTAGACTTCTTCACTCTAACACCCCATTTGTCTGAGATACCTACACTCAAGAGTCTTTTGATGCCCTAAAAAATGCTCTCACATCTACTCCCTTGATCCGTCCTCCTGATTTTGACCGAGATTTCATCCTATACATCTCCACTTCCACCTATTCGGTTGCTGGTGTCCTTATCCAGGAGGATGACAACGGTATTGAACATGTAATCTATTATGTCAGTAAGAACCTTGCCGGTCCACCTGTGTCCTACTCACATGAAAAAAAATTAGCTCTAGCTGTCGTGTTCTCGGTCCAAAAACTGCGTCATTATATCCTCATGTGTTCCACCAAGGTGGTGACTAATTCCAACCCCATGGATTTCCTATTGAGTTGACACGTCCTCAGTGGGAGTTACGCTTGTTGGGTCGTTATTCTACAATAATTCGACCTTGAATTTGTCACCCCAAGAAGTAAGAAAGGTTTAGTCCTTGCTGAACTCATTTCTGATTTACCTACCGGGACGCAGGATACTCCAATTAATGATGCTCTTCCTGATGAACATTTATTTTCCATCACCACCGACGACCCTTGGTACGGTGATATCCTTACTTACTTGCAAACCCAAAATTTCACCCTTCATCTTGATCATGATGCTCGATGACGTATCTGACACCAAGCCCCTCGCTACCTTCTGATCGGTGATGACCTTTATCATCGTGGAGTAGATACTATCCTACGTCGTTGCCTCACACATGCTGAATCCGAGCAAGTCCTCAATGCCTGTCAAAGCGGTGCTTGTGGTGGCCACCTCTCCGGTCTCGCTACCGCCCAAAAAATCATGTGCGCTGGGTATTTTTGGCCTTCTCTCTTTAGCGATTGCATTAAAGCAGTCAAACACTGTTCCAATTGCCCGCATTTTGCCCCTAAGGTACGAGCTCCTCCCGCTCCCCTCCATCTCGTCATCACAGCCGGTCCTTTCTGTAAATGGGCCATCGACTTTATGGAGTGTCTACCTCCATCCGTTGGTAACCACAAATATATCATCATGGCGGTTGACTATTTCACAAAATGGGTAGAGGCTATGCCAACATTCAACAATACGGCAGCCACCACAGCCCTCTTTTTCTTTAACCACGTCATTGCTCGATTCGGGGTTCAAAAAAAATTGGTCTCTGGCCATGGCCGAAATTTTGAAGATGAGATTTGGCATGAGCTATCCTCACTATTGGGTTTTGAGCACCAATATTCATCACCCTATTACCCCCAAGGTAATGGCCAAGTTGAAGCAGTCAACAAAATTCTTAAGACCATGCTTCAACGAATGGTGAATAAGCACAAAACCAATTGGCATCTTATGCTCTTCCCTGCTTTTTGGGCTTATTGTACTTATATTAAAACCGCCACCGGTTTCACTCCTTTCCACCTTGTTTTTGACGAGGAGGAAGTCTTACCAATCGAGTGCGAAATTCCTTCCCTTCACTTGGCCGTCGAAATTCTCCCTGATACTAAACCTCTAGAACAATGACTCATCATTCTTGAGCACGCCTTTGAGGACTGTTGTGCTGCATTACAAACTCTTGAAGTGGCCAAAAGCGCACCAAAGCTCAGTATGACCGAAGAGTACACCCTCATACCTTTCATGAAGGTGACCTTGTTCTAGTATATGACCAGGCCCACGATACCCTCAGTCATATGAATTTTGAATCATTATGGCTAGGGACTTACATCATCAGTAAAGATCTTGGTAAGGGGGCATACCTTTTAGAGGAATTTGAAGGCCACCCGCTTCCTAATCCTTGCAATGCACTCTATCTTAAGAGATATTACCCTTAGCATTTCCCGTTCGAAATGCATGTTTTATTTTCTTTTAGATAGCCAACATCTGTTTGTTTTCATGATTCGCTACTTCACCAGGACACATGTTGTCCACGAAGTATTACTTCACCTTTCCTCAAAATCAAATTTTCTCACTTACAACACTTTTCCTTGGGGCACCGCTTTGCCTCCATACTTATTCTTGTTCGTGTTGATTTCCGTCATGAGATACCATTTTGTACCCATGTTTTTACAGTCCCATTTGGATCTTCCCCCACATCATCATCATCATTAGTGTCCATATTTTAGTCGCTCTACTATTTTCTCTCATGCCTTAGTTGGGGATCCCTTATTGCCTCACCTATGGCGGACCTCCTTCTGTCGCCATTAACTCATTCACTCCAGAAGACAGGTCTAGAGGGTGGTGTACCCTGGTTCCAACTCATTTCAGCATGCTTGAGATCCATATACTTGATGGTCCAGTGATGCAACCGCAACTTTTGGTGATTCCCGGGTGTGTGTGAGATGTCTCAACCCTCATGAGGGGGTGGTCCTGCAGGTAGCCCCCCACATGCCCGGATGACCTCTTCATTTCAGCCTTTGATGCAACTCTTTATATTTGATGATGTCGGCCTGAGCCTCTTGCAGCGCCTTTTCGATTTGCATGTATCAGTCAGATTTTGCGAGCCCTTCCCCGTTTATAGGGGGAATTTGGGTTGTATTTGTATCTCATGTACTTAGATATTATTATATAAGTCCTAGTTGTTATCCCAGGCACAGCATGTATGTGGGATTCATCATTCTATTTTTCTGGCTCGTGTTTATGCCAGCATGTACTTTATAGTTCGGTTCCTTGTTTACTGGACACACTATTCTTTTGTACTTTGCCTCGGTGGGCATAGGTATGCCTCCCCCGCCGCCTTTAGCACAGGTACCCTCTCATAAACTTAAGACTTGTTGCACCTATAAGTCTCATCTCCTTAGGGTCTAGTCCTTTAGCACATTAGACTACCTTATATTTCTCTCTCTAACTTCCCTCTTGATGTCTAGTGATTGAGTTCTTACAACGTACTTCGGTCATACGATTTGATCCTAACACTCGTACGTTGGGGGGCAATCTGTTACACCATTTTTTGGTCATCTAACCTATTATCATTAGATGGACCCAAGTACACCATGTAAGACCAATTTTACGCTATGTAAAATTGCTTTCACTATGTGAAACAACGTAGTAAAACACCTTTATTAAGTTGTTTTTGGTCTAAACAGGAAACCCCAAAAGGAAATAATAAACAAATCTATATTTGTTTATATTTCTTGGTCATATTTAACCCAAAACAAGGAAATCAATTAAATAAATCCTTATTTATTTGATTATTTCCTAGGAATAAGTTATTTAACCCTTATTTAAATAATATTCCTAGTTAAATTTGACTAAATCGTTTATAAATAATTCATTATTCATTTAATTATATTTCCACCATTCCCTTAAAATAATAAATAAATCATTTATTTATTTATTATTTATAAATAAAGGAATTGACTCAAGTCAAAAATCCTTTCCCCTCCAACAAATATAATAAAATATTCCTAAAAGGTGGTTCTAGAATTTGATTAATAATATTTTATTCATGCACCAAGTTCTAGACCGCTCTAATATTTTGTTATAAATCGAAGGTTTTTTCCCATTCATTAGTCACCTTTCATTGCATATTAGATCACTCTGGATCTATATTCTTGGTCTGACTTTGAGCCATTATCATTGTCACATTCTCCAACATTTGCTTTGTGAGCTCCCTTTGAGTTCTATGTTTGTCTGGGTTTTCTACACCAACAAGAGAGAGAAATTTTAGATCTGAAATGTTGAGGAGTTTCAAGAACCCATCCAATTGAGGAGAATTGGAAACACCTTTCTTTTTTTCCTCTCAGGTGCCCCTTTTAATATAAAAAATTCTTTCAAATATATTGTTCTTGTCTTGTTTATTGGATGCATGGAGCAACATTTTATTTTCACTTCTTAATGTCTTTTATGCTTAGATTTGGATTTGTGCAGCTTTATTTGGATCACCTAACTGCAGATTTAAAGATATTGGCAGCCATAATTGATTTTAGCGTTATTTTTTATGCATAGCTAAAGTGGTATTTTTCTGACAAAATATTCATACTAACAAGAAGGGCTAGATCCTAGAGCTCTAAATTTTGGTTTGTATGCTGCCTTGTCTTTTGGTAAGCCAATCTATCAAAACATAGGACCCCAACATAATGGCGATCACGGTGGGACGTATTGAGTATATGATAGTCTAGCAAACTCTTTTATACTTAGTAAGTCCTTAAATAACCATATAAACTCAGAAAAACCCGAAAACATTTCAAATTGGCTTCATAGTAAACATGGTGGTGGAACCATAACACACTTTACCTTCACAAAAGCTAAAGATTTTCCACCTGGCGACTCCACAGTTCGTAAAGACCAAAAGACTCCACTGGGAGAGCAGTTTTCATTAGAACATCATCCATTTCATAAGAAACACTTGGGAATAAGCTTCTTTGTTAAGGGACAGACATACTGACTTCAAAAACAGTCCATACCAAAGCTTAGCCTGATCCAAATCCCCCCGTAATAGTTGACAATCCAGAAATAATTCTTTGGAAGTCTCTCACATCTAGGGATCCAACTATCGTCAGACCCATTTATAGAGCTAACTCAGCACCTGAAAACCTTGCAGTTCTATAAGATGCTCAAGCCAACTTAGACACGCCAAGTAGTTTACCAAGAACTAAGTCATTTAGTGGTACAGAGCAAATAGACTTTGAGCCTCCAGACTCACCACCACATAGTGGTCAACGTTTGAGTGACAGAGAAACCCCTCCATCGACACCCCCTCATATTCACTTCATTCATAACTTGGGTCTCTCTTACCCTAAATCTGCTCAACAGTTTGTTGCTGGTCCACGCAGTGTCGACATCCATATACCTGCTGCTCAAGCTAATACTTTACCTTCACAAAAAATTGCCATGGCAGTATGGTATACCCCACTAGTGCTACAACAACCTTTGGTTCCCTTACCAAATGACTATCAATCCAAAATTCCACACTTCCCTGGAAGAAATTCTACCATAGCTCGACAAAATGTAGATGAAATGGGAGATGCATTCGATTACATGGAAATAGATGATGAGACCGTTAAAATGAGAATATTTGCTCAGATTTTAGGAGGAGAAGTAAAGAAGTGGTTTAAAGGCTTAACTCCTAATAGCATCCATGACCTTCCCTCATTACGTCAAGCATTCATAAGCAAATGGGAAGCCAAAAGAAACCCTCTCCAGATACTAGCAAAGTATTAAAGCCTTAAAAGAAATCAGGGAGAGAGTGTCCATGATTACTCCACCAGGTTTAACAGTGTTTACAATACCCTTCCTCCTCACATGAAACCTCCCCAAGGCATGGCCCTAGTAAAATATCTCGAAGGGTTTGATGCGGACATGGCTTATCAGCTAAGGGAAAGAGATTATTTAACTCTAGAAGACATGCCTACAAGAGATGTGAGTGTAGAAGCAAACTTAAATGAGAAAAGAGCTAGGCTAAGATCGGAGAAGAGGGTAACTTATAAAGATGACATTGCACCCTCCACATCTAGCTCAAAAATGGAAAGGATGACGGAAGAGATGATGAAAAGGGTGAGCTTACTTGAAAGAGCACCTCCAAGAGAAAACCAAAACAACCTCCAAAATTGAAATAGAAACCAGAACTTTAGAAGAGATAACAATCAAGATAGACAACGAGATCATGACCAGAAAATTAGAGCTCCCTTCCAACAAAACTACGTAGATCAAGAGGAAGAAAGGGAGATTGAAAATTTGGGAGAAAACCGTGTGAACCTGATTGAATCAGACAATGAGGATGATGTTTTCCTCACTGAAGAAGAACAAGGTTTCTTCTCTTCAGAACCAAAGGAAGATACACATGAGGAGGCGAAAGACTATAGATTGGGGTTTGAAAATGCAATCATGGAGGTGAACAGACATTATGATCTAAGAAGCAAAGGGAACATAGATAGTCCAGATGACAAAAACACTAGCTCTGCTGTTAGGAAGAGTACAGAAAATCATACTAAAAAGACAGCTAACAAAGCTAACACAATAGCTAAAAGGGATGATTTAAACAAAGAGAAAGGCAGCCAGCCAAATGTTGAACAAATTTTCCCTAGTACCTCCACTAGCGGCCCTGATAAGACGGCTCAGATTGATAGGCCCAATAAAACCCATCAAGTCAAAATTGCCGAAAGAAACGTAAGTGAGAAAATAGATGTAAATATAACAAAAGCGATATTTCCTTTCAGCCTAGAGGGGGAGATTGCAAAGATTAAAATTAACATACCTCTGGCTGAATTAGTAACCCAGGATATGTATAGAGACCAGGTCCTAAAAGCTCTGAATATACATGTTGATACCGCTACTTTGAACTTAATAGATGATAAGCCAGAGTTGTTGTTTGGTCCTAAAATTGAAGGAAAATATCAAGAAGGGGATGTGCCTCCCTTCTATGTCAGCCTAAACATACATGACCAAGTTTTACACAATGCCATGCTAGATTTAGGAGCATCACACAACCTTATGCCAAAAGCAGTAATGGAAAGCTTAGGCTTAGAGATCACTAGGCCCTACAAAGACTTGTACTCCTTTGATTCAAGAAAGGTCAAATGCTTGGGATTAATTAAAGATTTGTGTGTTAACTTGTCCCAAATTCCTGCTAAAGAACCTTGTAATGGATGTAGTAGTAGGTGACATTCCCCCAAAATATGGTATGCTTTTATCTAGATCATGGGGAGCTAAGATCCAGGGCAACCTTCAAATGGATATTTCATATGCCACCATACCGGTGTTCGGTCAAACCAGAAGATTGTACAGGGAAACCCTTATGAAATACATGGTGAGCAGCAAGGACAAACCTCACAACACCCCTGTTTATTCCACCCATTCAGATTTAGATTCCTTCATTTTATACAACAAAGATGAGGTCACCCAAACAGAGAAATAAATCAAGCAAAACATTAGTTCACCAGAACATTCAGATTTGTCTTCCTCTCAGCTTCTAGATACCTCAACCCCCAGCAGCCTTGAGCAACACAAAAAAAATGAAATTAAACATAAACACTTTGGAAAATGAGTTTTGATGGCTCTTGCTGTAGAAATAGTGCATGGGTTGGTGTATGGATATACAACTCAAACAGAGGACATGCCTGCAAATTAGAATTTTCGTGCACTAACAACATCACAGAGTATGAAGCCCTTCTCCTTGGCCTACATATACTTAAATATTTAAAGGAAAAAAATATATTAGTACAAGGAGATTCTGAGTTGATCATCAGAAAAATCAAAAGGGAATACGCAACCAAAAACCCCAGGCTCAGAGAATATAGGAACATTGTTTTAGACCTCCTGAAAACTTTCGAAAAATATGAAATGGTGTTCAAACCAAGAGCCCAAAACCACCTGGCAAACGAACTTGCTTTTGCTGCTAGTAATTTCCAGATCCACAAATTGAGGAACAACTCATTATAAAGGTAAAAAACAGACCAGCAGTACCTAATAATGAAGATCATTGGTAGGTTTTTAACAATGACAAACATATAGAGGATTTCCTGCAATCAAAGAATGAGTTTGCCACAACATCACCAAGTTGCAACCATGAAAAATAACGTTCAAAAGGGGAAAAAATTCCTAAAACAGAGCCCCCTTCCCCTACTGATATAAATCAGTTTGATCATCTTTTCAAAGAAAATTTATCTGATGATCCTGACCAAAATGACCTTGAATTTCTAGAGTGTAAAGGTGATACCATACCCAAAGGTCTTGCGCCTCTAGAATAGATTTTTGATTTCAATGATGTGGCTAAAGAACCAAAGACAGAACCCATGGAAACTAATGTGGAAGAGCACAATATAGGCAGCCCAACTGAGCCTAAAATTATTAAGTTATCTAGCACCTTGCCTACCCACATCAAACAACAGAACATAGCACTCTTCAAAGAGTTTATAGATGTCTTTGCATGGGAGTATAAAGATTTGAAATCGTATGACACTAGCATCATTCAGCACAAGATTCCTTTGAAGGAAAATTAGAAACCTTTCAAACAGAAATTGAGGATAAAGCCTGTCTTATTGCCTGCAGTAGAAAAAGAAATTAAGAATATGTATGATGCAGGGATCATTGTTCCTGTCAGATACTCAGAATGGGTCTCTAATTTGGTATCTGTCAGGAAGAAGACAGGGGATATTAGGCTGTGTATAGACTTCAGACATCTTAATAGAGCCTCGCTGAAAGATAACTACCCTTTGCCAAAAATGGACCACATTCTGTAGAGGGTAGCTGGGTCAAAAAGAATATCCTTACTGGATGGGTTCTCGGGTTATAACCAAGTGTTAGTCCTCCCAAGTGATCAAAATAAGACAACCTTTACCACACCGTGGGGGACATTTATGTATTTCAAAATGCCATTTGGCTTGATGAACGCAGGGGCCACCTTCCAGAGGGCCATGGACATAGCATTATCGGAAGACATAGGCTACTTTATAATCATCTACCTAGATGATATTACGGGTTTCTCCAAAACTGATGAAGAACATTTAGAACATCTAAGGAAAGTTTTTGAGAAATGCAGAAGATTTGGCTTGTCTTTAAATCCCAAAAAGACACTCTTTGGCCTCTAAGAAGGAAAGCTTCTTGGTCATATAATCTCTGAATAAGGGATCAAAATAGATCCTAAAAGAATTGAGGTCATATTGAATATCAGTCACCCTAGGAATCTCAAAGAATTACAGTCTTTCATTGGAAAGATTAATTTTTTGAGGAGATTCATCCCCAACCTTGCCGAGCTATTGAAAAACATCACTAACATGCTTAGGAAAGAAGTAGGTGTCAAATGGACAATGCAAGCTAAACAGTCATTCGAACTGGTAAAGAAATCCCTTACTCAAGCACCAGTCCTCATCAGTCCTGATTTCACCAAAGTTTTTTATATTTTTTCCTTTGCATCAGAATAGATAATAGCTACAGTATTTTTGCAGAAGAATAAATCGGGGTAAGAACAACCTATATCCTTCTTCAACAAAGCCTTAAGAGATTCCCCACTCAAATACAACATCATGGAAAAGCAAGCATTGGCACTGGTTAAAGCATTAAAGGATTTCAGGGTATACATCTTACATTCACACATCATTGCCTTTGTGCCACATACCGTAGTCAAATATATTCTAGGTCAGGACCCCGATGGTAAAAGGGGAAAGTGGATTGCCACTATTCTGGAATACGACTTAGAAATCATGCCTACCAAACTCATCAAGGGACAAGGATTAGCAAAACCATGGCCGAGTCTAATTTCAAGGTTCTAGATATGAATATGGTTGATGCCTTAGAAGAGATAGAAGAGTTCCTAGCAACATTTACTGAAGAAACATTCACGAACTCTCCATGGTATGCCGATATTATTTATGTGCTAATTTACTTAAATGCTCCTCCTTCTTTGTCGAAAACAAAAGCTAGATTTGTGAAACAGAAGGCTTTAAAATATTGCATGATAGATGGAGTTTTATATTGGAAGAATGCTATTGGGATACTACTAAAATGTTTACTTGAGAATGATGCAGGAAAAATCATGCATGAAATGCATGAAGGAGAATGTGGAGGGCACTTAAATTGGAAAACCACAACAAACAAAATCCTCATATAAGGTTATTATTGGCCCACCCTTTTTCCAGACACCCATAAACTAGTAATGTCTTGCCACAAATGCCATATTTTCGATGGTAGGAGAAAGCTCTTGCCCTTACCCTTGAAGCCTATTAGTGTTGAAACACCCTTACAACAGCGGGGTTTAGACTTTATAGGGGAAATCCATCCACCCTCCTCAGCCCAGCATAAATGGATCCTCACAGCCACATATTATTTTACCAAATGGATAGAGGCCATACCCACTAGGAATGCTACTGACTCTGTCATTATTAAATTCCTTGAGACCAACATATTGTCCAGATTTGGCTGTCCTAGGAAAGTAATCACAGACAATGTTGATGCCTTTAAATCCAAAAAGATGGTTGATTTCTGCCATAAATATCGGATCACCTTGGGCCACTCTACTGCCTATTACCCCCAAGGAAATGGACTTGTTGAATCTTCCAACGAGAGCCTGATCAACATCATCAAAAATTTGCTGGAGTAGAATCGAAAAGCATGGAATGATAAGCTTGTTCATGCTTTTTGGGCTGACAGGTTAACCACCAAAAAGTCAATCAACACATCCCCCTATCAGCTGGTCTATGGCATGGATGTTGTTTTCCCAACATCCTTGGGAGGTCCAGCCATGAAACTCCTTCAGGAGGTTCAAGTTTAAGAAAATTATATGCAGAGAAGGATCAATCAGACCATCCACTTGCAGCAGACCAGAGAGGATGTTTACCAAAGAACTCAAGCAATCCAAGAAAACGTCAAAAGGAAGTTTGACAAAAATACTAAAGAAAATGACTTCCAAGTCGGGAACATGGTTCTCAAATGGGATTCAAGAAGGGAAGAGAAAGGAAAACATGGTAAGTTTGAAAATCTGTGGAAAGGGCCCTATATTATCCATTCCTTAAGAGGGCATAATGCATTTTTCTTGCAAGAACTGAAGGGTGAAGAAGTGTTAGGAGGTCTTGTCAATGGCAGGATGCTTAAACACTACTTCTGTCAAGAATCTTAAGTTTCAGAGATTTTCATCCATTGTACATACCATTTGCATCAAGAAAAAAAAAAGAAAATACAAAAAAAAAGAGGTCAGAAATAAAACAAGAAAGGTATTGCCCCATACCAAAAATAAAGGAAATTTGAAAGTGTGCAAGCTCAAATGCCACTACATTAAGAAGCACTATTGTCCAATCATACAACCTGATCATGATTGGGCAGATTTCAATTTACTACTGATAGGATAGCGAAGAAGATCTGCCAAACTGTTCAATCTTGGCTTATCAGTAGAATAGATTGGGATAGAAGAAAATATAATAGCTCTAACAGGATCTAAACCAGAGCTGAAGTGAAGAAAGAAAGGTGACTCTAAAAAGCTCAAAATCCGAGTCACAGCAAGAAGGAAGAATGTGTTTGAATTCCATATCTTTAATCCTTCCAAGTTTTGTTTAATTTCTATATTTTCAATTCATGTGCGGCTGTTTTTATGCGATGGACCCATAACAAACAAAACATTCTAATCTTGGTTTGAATGTATTTTCAATTTCTGTTTTAGAATATAGAGAATGAAAACCTGCCAGATTGTTTAATCCTGACAGGTATTAGATTAGGTAGAGAATTAAGAGTCCAACTACTTAATCTGGGCTCTTGGAGAAATAAGGGTAGCATTAGATAGGTTTATTTTTCTGTTTTCAAAATAAAATGTTGGAAAAGAGTTTTCCAATCCAAGTGCACTCAAAGGAAGAAAAAATGATAGGATAGTAGGAATGGGCAGGGAGAAATGTTGTTTTGAAGCATGAAAATTGTTTTCAGGTTGCTGCAAAGGTTATCAGATCAAAAAAAAAAATTCTGCCCAATGGAAAGGCACTAGTCTACTAAATATAGACATTACTGAGGTTCTGGACACCTAAAGGGCAATTTCCCCCCCCCAAGTGGAGCCACTGTTAGCCACCCATAAATTCTGATATACCAAATGGTGGCTAATTTTGTTTACAAGCCTTCAAGAGATTTATTTCCCCTGAAAATCCATCATCTTTGAAGTCTTATGATGATTATGTGTCCCTTTGGATTAATCTCCACTGCTATCTCTACAAGGGCATGCCCGAAACTCTACTAGATCTATGAAAGAAACTATTTTCCAAAGGCCTCTGAAACTGCCCATTTTGACGCATTTGCCCTCATTTTCATAAAGCCTCCTTTTCCTCTTTAATACCCCCATTTCCCCCTGAAAAGCCTTCAAAATACCTTTGAACCTCTAATATCCCTTTTTACAGGTTTAAACAACCTTTTCCCCTTTACCGAAAGCCAAGAAAATCCCTAAAAATCCCCGTTTTTTGGCCTAAAAACTCATTTCTGCACTAAGGCCTTAAGCCCCTTTCGGCCAGCCCCTGAAACCACTTCCCCACATGAACCTAGCGCTAAGACCAAGCACTAGCCCATAAGGCACTTATCGCATCGGAGAATCGGAGCGGAACATCTTTTTCCTTTGTAAACCACGAAAGTTCCGATGCGATAGTGTTAAGTCTGTCAGCCCTTTGAAGAAATCTCTGCCGTCGATCTTAGAAGATCCGACAGTTAGCGCTTGTCCCACTCGCGCCCATCGCCCCTATCCACTTACCCCTCTGATCTAATGTGATTCGTCGATCTGTCTCCAAATCCAACGGCTATCGCATAATCGCACCACCGCTGCAATCGCAAATGTTAAAATGTGCCACTTTTCGTCCCGCCGATTGGCGAACCCCTGATTGGATCTTAGCTGTCCATCCATTCGGATCCAACAGCCAAGATTACTCCTCACCCCGCCCATTTGTTCCCATTTTTCTCCCCTTGTGATCAATCTCCACCGTTGATCCCTCAATAATTTGACCGTTGGCTCTTAATCGCACCAATGCCAATCGGAACCTTAATGTGTCAACCCCTGTTTCCCCCAATTGCGATCCTCCAATTTGATCGTGATCATCCGTTGATCCAAGATTGATGGCCCATATTGAATTGCGTCTTCCACCATAATTCTCCCATTAGGTTTCCCCATTAACCTCATCAGACAATCACCACCATTGATTGCCTCCTGCGATCCAACGACTCGCGTTTAATCACCCTCCGCAATGACCGGGTCCCACCACCTAAGGTCCATTTCATATGCTTTCCATTGCATTTTCCCATTTCCTTTGTATTCGCCCAAACATTAAACTTTTATGTTTTAACACTAAAGTTCTTTTCCCACGCTAATTCATGTCTAAACATCAGTTTCATGGTGTTGCGCCATGTAACCCTTCTCCGCCGCACACGTTTCCTCTGCAATCGCTCCTCCACCTCCGCCAAAACCTTTCTGAAGCAGTTTTAAGCCCTGCGCAGGATTTCGTAACACATTTCTCGTGTTTTGCAGGTTTAAAAGTATTTTGTTTTTTGTTGAAGATTAGGGTTATTGACCCCGACATGACTCCTCCAGCGCCCTTTTTTAGCCTGTGTATTCACACAAATAGGTCTGCAGAAGCTTAAAATGTATTAGGAAAAGATTAAAGGGTCGAAAGGAATAATATTGAAAGATTAACATAGCCTTGGAATACATCAGTGCTAAAAGCAGTTCGAGTGATCAACAAGGTCAAAGCATAAACAGAGCTAATGCAGGTTTAAGTACAAAAGAGACAGAGCAGCTAGTGATGCAGAATGATGACTGACACAGACCTGACCTTTACCCATGCACACAAGTCTACCAAGCAGTTATTGCACCAGGGAAGCTACTACAAATTTTCAGAGGCAGTTATTTAGAAGTATGGGAGTCCTCATAGCCCATTCCTCACTTAACTCGCATCGAGAAGATAATAGTACCTCTCCGGATGATTTTCTTCTCAAGGACACCCTGTGGGTGATTTGTGTCATATCAAAATGGTCTCAAAAAAGCCACAAAGTTATTGATCCTGTCTGGAATTCAATTAAATGTTTATGGCATAGAATGGAGCATTTGGAATACCTCCTTCTATCACTGAGGATCATTAAAACTTTCCTCACCTACTTTTCTCATTTTCTCTATAAATACTCTTCAAAGTCTCATTGTAAAAGGTTTGCATTTGTGATTTCTAAAGTAATACATATTGCTTCTTTGAAGAATCTTTGGCGTTCTAAAAGAGTGTGAAGATCTATGTTTTTCTGTTGATGAAGGAGGTCGGACCATCAGATCCCTGAGCTGGGTTTTGGTGAAGTACTTCTTATTGTTAATGTTATTTCCTGTGTTTTCACTTTGTTCCATTATGTTATTCTTACAGTAGGATAAAAATCTTAGGCAGAGAAATGTATCTCAGAAGCACCTCTGACCTGTTTATCCTTCACTGTCTGTATGTTTTCTGCTACTGAATGTGACAGGGTAGTATAATAGCTCTCTTTAAATTCAGTTTGTTTTACTTTAGAAATGGTTAATTCGGTTGTGTTAAAGACTATCTAGGCGTTCCCTCTTTCTTTACCACTGAATATCGTATCTGGAGTCTACCTTTGATTATTAATGCTGGCAGTTTGACAGTGAGGTTTTGTCTCAATCATACCCTCTGTTCCTTATTGTTATCATTGTGTTGAAGGCCCCTATAATTGTAGTCGTAGATGTCTAAGGCGTTCCCTCTTCTTGGACTGCAATTGTATGTCTTTGTTGGTTAAGCTCTCAAAGGTGAACTTGTAGGAGGAAATAGGGCATTCCCCGAATCCTATAACTCATCTTGAAGGTTTAGTCTACATTTCTCTTTCTTCGAGTGTTTAAATTGATTAAGTCCAAAGCAGTGAGCTTATTGGAGGAAATAGGGCGTTCTCTGAATCTTTTAAGTCATTGTGAAAGGGTTTAGTTTGTTGTTCACTCTTAGTTCTTAATGTCCATCCCATTTCACCTATATTATTCAACAGATCCTCGACCAAGTTAGATTTGCACTTTGGTTTCCCTTCCTTCTTAGTCAGAACTATTTGGACTTCACATGACTCCATTTCCCAATGGCTTGTAGATTCCCATGCTCTATCTATACCACATGAAACTTATTTTTCCAACCAAACAAAAACAAACAACCTTGAACCTCATAACTAGCCTAAAATCAATTTCTAAACCTTTCAAGACACATCTTTATAAACGTATTGAGAGATCCCTCTCTGAGACGAGGAGGGCTAGATCCTAGAGCTCTAAATTTTGGTTTGTATGTTGCCTTGTCTTTTGGTAAGCCAATCTATCAAAACACAGGACCCCAACAAAAGGCATAAACATCTAATGATCCTTCTCCAGATAGAGGTGGACGTGAACCACCGTTTCCCCCTCGCAGAGGTGGTGGTGGGTTCGATACAAGATTTTTTTGTTGTTGAGTAGGGAAAGGATTATTAAGAACTACAGGGTTTCAACCAGTGTCCTTTCAGGAAAGGAAGTCAGTGCTATTTTAGGGATGAGGACATTTTTAGGTCAAATATTCCTCAATGCATAGCTTTCAAGGGAACTTGACAACTTTTTCCTTCCCTTTCTCATATTTAGAAGCGTCTCTCTGATTTGGGTTGTTCTGGGTTGTCTGCTACTTTTAAGAAGGAGTGATATTGTTATTATTATTCTTATTATTACCACTGGTGTTTTGTATAGATTGCACATAGTTAATCGAAGTGGTTGGAGGAGAATAAAATTGGGTAGTAGGAGTAGTATCAACAATAACAGATATTTGGGTAACTTTCTCGCTCAATTGTTTTACAACATACCTAGAGGTAGTGTCGACGATACCGTCAGGATGTGCACCACACTACTTAGTAGTGGGAGCATTGGAAGTTCTCAGGGAATTAGGAAGTAAATCATATAGCATGGTAAATTATGAATAGATCAGATCTAAATGTTGGACACGTCGAATATATTGATCTTCAATAACCACACCAACCATCGAAACACCCTTGGCTATGGGGGTAGTGTTGGGAATCACGATTTCCGTTAGAAAAAAACCCGTAGGTGATAGTTAATGATCACATCGCCAGAGATAAGGATCCATGAGAGGTGGTTAGTCCATGTCGAAAATCACATGGGGAGCATTGGTTTATCCAATGTCCAACAATCTCTCCCGCAATTCAAGCTGGGCGTGTATCGAACTTATGACCTATGCTTTGATACCACTTATTGGAAATCACAATTGTTGTTAGACAAAAACCCGCAAGTTTAGTTAATGATCGCATCGCTAGAGATAAGGATCCACGAGAGGCGGTTAGCAAATGTTGCGAAACACATAAGGAGTGTTGGTTTATCCAATGTCCAACAGGTAGAAGATAGTTGCAGAACCACTCTACTAAGAGGTAGCCAGAATGGGGGCTTTGAAAAACATCCATCTACATCTTCATTCATGAATGTGGCTGGAGATGTGGGTGGAAGTGTCTTGTTGTAAGGTAGTGAGAATTTTCTTTCTAGTTTCATAGTGGATAGGTAATTGGAAGTGCTTTAGAAATTCCATAGGAAGGGAACCAAAAAAATTGACTAAAGTGTGTGGTAACTTAATGTAATACTTAATAGCATTTCCAGTAAGGTGTAGGGGAATAGTTTGAGCTAGATATTATTGTCAATCATAGAGTTTGATACACACCATAGGTGGTAATTTGTGACATGTGTTGTTGGTTCATCTCCCTATTTTCCTTCGAACTTCGAGATATGTAAAGGAATATTATGCGAGATCAGGGTCCAAAGTAAGTTGCGGTTGATGGGTTCATTCATGAGTTTGTGGAGATTTGGTATTTCTAGAGTAGTCAGGAAAGGAAAGGATGTAGATGCCCCTGAATCAGACCAGGGCAATGCAAGATGACTTGAAAGAGCAGGAGGTCCTCCCATCAACTAGTTTCCAACAGGGTACGTAAGTTGCAACATATAATAGTTTCTTGGTGATGGAGGTGGGGTCACATAAATTGGTGGGCCATATGGAATACTAGGTTGGGTGAAAAAAGGTTTATTTCTCCCAGGATAGAAATTACCCCCTTAAATTAATTGTGGCTGAGGGGGGGGGGGGGGAAGATATATACAAAATACTAGGTTGAGGGATACTGCTGGCCAAATATGGCGCATTTGGTGTAGGACCACCACCTATAAGCCTTGTCCACCAGGAGGGAATAGATCGATCAATGAAGAACTAGTTTGTACCATGGGTTTTATTGGGATTGTCATGCCCCCTATGGGAATGTGCATGTAGAAAATATTTCCTCCAAGCGTAGATTCCTTGGGGTTAGAACTTAACAGTGGATTCCAACAAATGGGTTGTCGAAGGTAGTCGTACTAAAAACACTACCATGGGTGATAGCTAGAGGTCCAAGAGCTGACACAAAAGGTGTAGATACATGAAGGTACTGAACTCCACCCATAGAAGGTGTAGTTGGAATGCTTAGACTAGGCATAGTCTAAGTAGTAGGGTGGCCAATAAATGGTGTTGAAAAGACTGTAGGAGGGGGAAGTGCTAGGGTAGAAAAATTGTCCACAAAATATCACAACTCACTGGTCGCATCTAGAAATTAGAAGTGGAAACCGATGAAGACATAACAAGCAAGGGTGCATCCTGAAACAAAACAGGGTCAAGAGGATCAATAAGTGGAGGATTAAAGTGAGATAAGATACCTTCAAAAAATAAGTCCTAGGGTAATAATGTATCTTTGGAAGTTTTTTTTAATTCAATATCTAATACATTCCCTTGTGAAGAGGGGGAATTTGATTCACTAAAGCTTGAAAAATCCTCCAAACTTAGTGGAGGAATAACTCACTGTCACTTATACAGAAGAGGAGGGAAGAATGTAGCCACAGTGAAATATATATTTTTAACAAAATTTTAAATTAAGTGTAATATATATAAGTCTCGGTAGCAAAGAGAACACACCTAAAAATAAAATAAAAAACTCTAAAGGAAATAAGCAACAATATATGGAAAGAGACTTTGTTTGATATCCACAACTAACTAGAGATGAAACCTAGTATCGAAGGGCTATAAGAGAGATTCGGTCTAATGCAAAAATTAAGATTACTCCTGAGATTCACCTAAACCTTTGTAATAAGGGGTCAAGCACTCTCGTGAAGACAAGTACCCTCCTAATGAACCAAATACTGAGTAGGTTCACTTGTTTAGGTATTAAGGAATCCCACCCCAATAAACTTGTGTTCATACCTAAAAGTATGGCCACTAAGGTTGCCTCAAATCACAAACACCACCAGTGGGGTCATGGTCGTAGACAATAAACTATGTGGGTAGGACACCGAGTCCCCGACTTAGCTTTGATATTCTCGATGGGAAACCTGGTACACATAATAACCACCGAAATGCAATCGAAAATGGGCTACATTATGTTACACTTTGATGTTGACTCGTTATTAACTCCCCCGTTAGAGAAGCGGTCCCAAATGATGTGAGTGCAACAATATTTTCTTTCTTTAATGACACTAGTTCAAGTTTTGTAGTCTTGGGAAGTTTACTCTTACAAGCCTATCCCAAGATGCTATCCTAAACTAACATGTGTGTATTCTTAAAAAGAGTTGTTGATTTATTTTATTACGAGGTTTATTTTAAGTGAACTTGATTAATGTCTTTAGAGGGGGTGTTGTTGTATGGAATTTTATGAGATTCTGACTCAAACCATGCAGGAAATATGATTTTCATTTTTCAGTTTTATGAATAAGAATTCCTACAATGAGAGAGTAATTATATGAAATTTTCAAAAACCAAAATTCCTAATGTAGTTCTAACAAATGAAAACTGATGCATACCTACAATGGTCATATAATATACACAATTTACGTAACATAATCAACTAAAATGAAAAAATGTTACAATTTTTCACTTTTTTATTTTCAAAATCAAATTCATTTAAGTTATTCTTCCAAAATAAAATGAACATGCATGCAATCAATAAGGACATATTTCAACAACACAAATCCCAAGGTAAGATATAACTAAGATTTCCAAACACTAGAATCCATAGTATTGGGCGGATGTTGTGGGTTTGGGACTATAACACAGTTCTCTAAGGCATACATGCGATTAGCAGCAGGGTTACCAAAATGTACAAGAGAGAGGACAATATTATAAAACTCAAAAAGGAACTATGGTGGAACATTACAAAAGACTAACTCAGGAAAATCCCATATTAGGGTCTAAACAGTGGTTGTGAAAAAATGTACTGGTTGCAAGCAAGTAGAGTGATGATAATTCATCTCGAAAAGCACAAAAAAAGGTGGGGAGAGGTAGAGATCCATGGACTATGAGATGAAAGTCGGGAAACGAGACTAATTCTGTTGTAAGGATTAATGCATGGGCGGTGCATAGATAACCCTCTCAAGCTTCTCAGAACCTAAGGTAGACAAAATTAAGGGCCTGCAACTATTCAAGGAAGATAAATCCAAGCATAGTAATTTTGAATAAGAATTGAAAAAGCGATGGTGAGGAGTTACATGTTTTTCCTTAGCACACATTTGCTGGAGTTCTTAATGTGAAAACAAAATATCTCAACTAGCACTCAAATCAAAACCTGCACATAAGAAGGATACCAAGTGATCTTCACAAAATTCATAAACTTAAAAAATTGAATGCATAAACATATAACAACATATAAATAGCATGATTCAATTAAAAAAGCATTAGTCTCACCATTGAATAAGAAAATACAATAAGAAATCATTGATATCATGACATAGATAGAACATGATCAAATCTATATTATATGTTCTGAGAAGAATGATTAAAACCATGATTGTTGCAACAAGTACTTCCTTAGCTCCTAGCTCCTCTCTTTCTCTCTCAATAGTGTCTATACAATATAACATTGCACAAGTTGTGATCCCCATTACTGTCACCATAAACTAGAATATATAGGCGATGAGAGGCTCAAGTTTTGCCAATTTCTTCATAAGTTCCCTTTGGGAAAAATATAAATGTTTCCTTTGCTTTATTGCTCTTTCCCTATTTGTTTACTTCTATTAGGATAGTAAATTTCCAAAGGAAAGTATGAGGTGAATCTCTCTATATTTTTAGAGTCAACATTGAGTAAAATACAGAGTGTCAATGAGTTAACTCAGGTTTTATCCTTTGAAAGCTTATGAAAGTCCAATAACGCGACCCTATATGAAAACAAAGTGTTAATCCCTAGGTTAGCACGTTATGTTGGGTTATGTACCACATTAGGACGTTGTATGATTGTTTCAAAGGTGTGTTACCTTGGAAAATAGTCTTGTAACTTAGGTTTTCTTCCATTCCAATTCGGTCTTCTCCTCTTAGCTGATGAGGAGGTCATTTTCTGTATAACATCACAATTTTGTCTAGGAAATAGAGAGAAAAAAATTCAAGATTTGATGTTGGGTCATGAAAAAGTGTAGATTGGACTTAATTTGAGTTATATCAGCCAATAACATGGGCCAAAAGAGATCACGTAAAAGGAAAAAACATGCATGCACAAAATGACCCAGCAACGACAACTGTTGGTAGGAAAAAAACAAGAAGGTGATGTGACACTTGTAAAAATTGAACGAAGGACTGAAACAAAAATTGTACAACCCAATAATAATAGAGACACTAACTACCATGAAAATAAATAGGAAAAATAACACTCATAGAGATAAAAACGACAGAGAAGCAACACAAAGTGACATGAAAAAATTACCCAGAAAAGTGTTGCAAACTAAGTTGAAATCTCTTTGATCTCGTTGGGAAGGGTAGCAATCCAATTTCAAGCGTGAAAATTAGATTTATAGGTGTATATTATATATATCTATCCCCCATGGGGTCATGTTAGGGTTTAGAATGCACATGCATAAAATCAAGGAAAAAGAGACACTTGTCCAAAATTGAATATAGAAACTTTGTGCCACTTGTCCAACAATTATTTTGGATGCCTTATTTTCTAGGGATGAAAATTATCTTACTCCAAAAGACTGTGCAATCACACTGGTAGAAGGAATTGCACAATTCACAACAAGAAGGGATTACACGGTTGACTGTCTTAGTGGATTGAATAGTCTTGAATCTGAGATACAAATAACACAATTTGCATGCTCAATGACTGCATGTCTTCAAGGATTGCGTAGTTATGATCCCCAAGGCATAGCACAGTCTCCAATGGCAAAGGACTGTGCAGTTCCTAGAGGGAAGATCGATAGTTGGTGCAAGATTGGGGAATGTTTTGGCTTGTGTTTAGAAGTTGTTTAGTTGTTGTTGATGTTATCACTATAATTTTTTTTTCCAAACTGGGACAATTTTCTTTGTTCCTAGTCATAGTTTTTTATATACGTGTGAAGTCATGTTAACTTTTTAGGGGTTAAGTGATAGGGTTAGAGTCTCATTTCCATTCACAAAAGAAAGTCTAACAACCTTATTTCATACGTTGCCAGTCTCATACCATGTTTAGAGAGTTAAATTTTAAACCATTTTGATTTTTTTTTTATTAAGCCATGAAACCACGTTTTCATAGTGCAGACAGTGTTAAAAATTGCCTTTGCGCTACGAAAATGTTGCTCATTTTGTAGCACAAAACCCTGAAATTGCATTGAGCGTGCTACGAAATTGGGGATTTGTAGCATGTCTTGTCAGTTATCAAATCCAATAAAATTCCGTTAATCATTCATGATTAGGTGTCATCCGCGAGTCTTTTCTCACACATGCAACCATTCATAGCCATCATAACATTCATTTGAGGTCATTTGTCTTATGTCATTTTCAAATTTGAAAGGGGATGGTTTTGGTTTTATTGTCTCATGCAAGAAACACATGATGCATACCCTCTTCAGAATGGTAAGCTCATGGTAAGTAGAAACCAAAGCTTCTCTTTCATTCATCAAGTGAGGCAGTGTCTCTAATCAAGCGAGGCAGTGTCTCTAATCAAGCGTGGTAGTTTACTCTAAAATCAAGCGAGGCTGTTGGTTATAGGTTTTCAAAAAGCACACAGGAATTTCAAGGAAAGGATGACAGAGGAAAGAAAGAATCACAGGTCAGGCCACTGTTTAAGGACGGAGCCTGAAAGCATAAAGGCTCTAACCAAAGGCAAATTAGTTGAGGAGGCCTTCAAGAAGGCATGATGTTGGAAATTCTGTGAAAAATTGCAGGGAGGTCATAATCAAGTGACAAAAGAGTTTTCTCTTCATTTCACAGGTTTGAATACAAAATTTGGTCTATTAAACTTGACAATTTCCCCTGAGATCATATCATTAGTGACAGAAATTCCAAGGGGAGAAGAAATATGGTTCAAAAATTTCAGGTTTGAAATGGAACCTTGTAAAATATTCCTGAAACTAGGGTTTGAAGAAATATATTTAACTAAAGTAGTGCCAAGAAGATACATCAAGAACACCTATGCCAGTCTGCTCTACAACATTCAAAGGTACTTCACCTGTGAGGGGAGATACCATAAAGTGTATCCTTGTCATTTCAAACTCTTGTTGCATTTTACTGGAATGATTTCTTTGGATTTTCCTTTCTTCTTGTTTCGAAGTTTAGCTAAGATGGAAGATAAAGTGCAAATGAAAGCTTAGTATTTTGAAACTTCACTTTTCCATCGTGGTAGTTAAATTGATAGTTTTACATGAACTTCATAGGATAAACAGAGAATGGTCTACATTTTTTTTTTGTGTGGATTTGGGTTGGAAACGTAAGGAGCAGGTATTAGCCCTAGGGCCAAAGAAAAGTCACCATCAGAAACACCAGTGACCCTGCAGAGACAAGATCAAAGAGATTTTCCAAATTAAAACCTATAAATCAAGTCAAAGAGCCAGAGATTAAAACTTCAATGATTATTCAAGAAACCCCTCAACCTGCACAAAAGAGGACAACTAAAGTCAAGGAAACAGTACAGGAATAGTCAACCAGCAAATCAGCCCAGAAAAGATTGACTAGAAGCCAAATAGAAAAGGAAAAGGGAAAAATAGTGGTTTCAGAAGAAGATCCAAGTTTAAAGGATAGTTTGAATGATATTTTACAGGCTATTGATATTGAGAAATCTCCTTTAGTTCAGGGAGATTTTATAAGATTAGATGAAAGGAAATCTAAGAAGATCAAATCTTCCAAAAAGCTGGATTTTGATGATGAAATTTCAGAGTTTTTGTTCAAGCCCAGAAGGCCTCTAACTAGGCAATCAAATAGGTTGCAAGGGCTGGATATGGAGTTAGATAAAGCTGGAGAAGTTTCAAATGTTTATGAGGAGCCCATAGACTTCTCATCACCAATGCCTGAAGCTGACAGAAACAGAGTTTTCAACACTATATAATCTCAAAATTTCTAAGCTTAAGAAGAAAGCAAGAGCACATGCTGTTGAGAAGACAAAATTCAACAGAATAAGGGCTCCGTGGGAGGTTGAAAAAGTTTCCAAAACTGAAACAGTTAGCAGTGAAGCCCATCACTTTACTTGGACTGTCCCTGCAATCAAAGAGGCAAGATTTATGAGGATGATAAATGTTAAATTGAAGGCTACCAACAGGAGACTGAAAAGAAAGATTGAAGATCTTCAAATTCAATTGACAAAGTCTGAAGGTTAGCTACAGCAGAGGTAGAACACGAGCAATAAGACAAATTCTTAATACAATTTTGTTTTTGGGAAGGCCATCACTTTTTGAGGACATTTCAAAGATGAATTATATTGGTTGTTAAGGTATATTGACATCAAGGAATTCATTAAAAGATGTAAAT
Source organism: Pinus albicaulis (assembly GCA_034641835.2). Classification (NCBI taxonomy): domain Eukaryota; kingdom Viridiplantae; phylum Streptophyta; class Pinopsida; order Pinales; family Pinaceae; genus Pinus; species Pinus albicaulis. The sequence continues at coordinate 626,975,676 of CM076576.1, read as the reverse complement.
ACTTTTAAAATATGAAGATTGTGAAAATACTGTGTAAAAAAAGACATACACAGCAGTTTCATAGCGCGCTACGAAACTACTGTAGGTGCATTTTTGAATGTTTTTATAAAGGTTTTGAGAGGTAAAAACCCTTGGTTTCCAAAATTTGTTGTTGCTGATGATTGGAAAGGTTTCATAAATGAAAGTCTAGGTATCAAGGCAGAATAAAGTGGATGGTTGAGAGATGTTTTACAAAGATACAAATTATGCGCTACGAAAACAGTTGCTCATTTCGTAGCGCAACTATACTATCTCTCCTTATACTTTTTCAAAGGTTTAGTTTTTGTACAGGTGGAAAGGCATGGTTCCATGGAAATGATAACACATGTATCTTATCTTAAAAGGTCAACATTTCCAGCAAAAAGGGTTCGAAGATCATCAAAGAAGGAAAAGGCCTAATTACAGGAAACATGTCCCCTGTTTTGTAGGGAAAATAAAATATGAACCACATTGATAGCATAACAAGATTGTAAGCATCATCAAGGTCAAAGATATGGAGGAAAAACTGTCAGAGATAATATTTAAGTTCTAGATAAGGTTGTTTAGACATAATAAGGAGTTTTGCTCCTATTTGTATTAGGACTTCCATAAGAGATAGTTAATTGCCAGATGTAATTAATAGTATGTTTTAGGAGCAAATAGGTGTCAATCTAAGAAATTCTAATTCTCTTCATGATAGATAATGGAATCCAAGACTGTAATGATGACTCTATAAGAGACATGAGATCGAATTGCTAAAGGTTGGAAATTTTCATTAACAAGCAAACTATGTCACTATAGCCAACTGTGTGTTTTTATCTTAATATAGATATTGCCTTACTACTCAGGATTCAGAAAGAGTTTTTAATGTTTGATCTTCCTATGGATTTCCTTATCTACCTATTTGCAGTGGTATGAACATATGTTACTTATAATTCATTGGAAATTTATCTAACTTCCTGCATATGTTTGTAAACTATGTTTTGTTCACTCTGTTACTGTTTTGCTGATACATCTAAAAATTATGAAATGCCTTGACTTCCATGATAAGATAATTTTGATGCTTTGTGGAAACATAGCTTGACTCCATAGCCCAATGGATGTTTGTTGATTAGTAATTCAACCAGTCATACACTTTATCTAATTTATTCCTAGAGTTAGCCATCTAATCCTTAATTAAAAATCTTAAACCTATTGAGAAAGCCCTCTCAGGTTGAGGAGGCTAAGCCTCAACTAAAAGTATGATTTGAAATATTTACACTGAGGTAGCCTGATCAACAACCTATCAGGTCCTATTTTCGTGATAACAGTTGACAAGACTCAGTCATCATCAAGAAAACCTAATAAATTCATCACAATAACTTCATGCAATGATAAGTCATCAAAACACTAGACAATCAAGAGGAATACTTGACGACAACAAAAAATAGGTTCTCATGAACAGAAGGTGGGCTCCAAAATCAAGGCATAGGAATTTTTTTTTGAGGGGGGTTGTAGCAGTTAAAACACTCACCTTAGGGTATTTTATTGTCAAAAAATTTCTCACTCCATTTCTTTGTAATTACATGCTAATCTTAGTCATAGAAACTTGTTTTTTTCTTAAGTTAATAACGATTAGGAAATGAAAATGTATGCGGACTATTCTAATCAATTCATTGCCTAATTCATCATATGTCTTCTTTTAATTATATCAACATAACCTTTCACATTAGCTAGCTTAATAAAAAACTAACCACCTTAATCCATATCATATTTTTACCCCCACATTAAAGAAGTGAAAATTTCTAATTATAATTATTCAAGAAATATTTTTATAATTCCTAACCCCCTCGACCCCCTCACCCCCCACATGCGCACACACACACACATCCCATGATATTTTTTTTTTGGGTACTCAAATACACATATACTAGTCTTTCTGCCCCATTAAAATGAAAAATAACTAACATATTTATCTATTAAGACATATATATCCTTCTATTTCAAATGGGCTTCCAAAAATCCTTTACCATACTTAACATACTTGTAATCAATGTACATAAGGTACTAAGTATTATTAAAAAAGGACAAGCTATGAAAACAAGAACTTGAAAATCCAAACCCAAAGAGAGATAATTTGATAACATTCAAACAAACGTGATCCTTGACTATGGATTCCTTTTTCTAAGGTAAGCGCTTCCTTTGATAGAATATCAACTTTATTATTTAATTATTTGAATATATGAGAAAAGGATGCCTCATAAAAGAGTGTTATGATCTCCAAAATCCTTTCCAAAACAAGTCCCAAAACCACATTTGTGATTTGTTCTTTTCCATTTTATGAAAACATCACCAATTTAAAATCCCTATTGTAATGCCCCCTCCCTACATTTTCCCACTTTTACAGGCCCTCCACATAAATGTGAAGTGAATTGATACTATTGCATGACCCCACCTCCTATCTCCAGTTAAGGAAGTGGGGTGTACAACTAAGACTTATTGACCATGAACTGACATCCTATAGGGACTACAGATCACCCATGAGTTGAAGAAACATCCAAGGTGGTCAATCCTTGTGCTAGAAATTTGTTTCAATGACCTAGACTCCAAACCAAACCCTTAACACTGCCTACATAAGGTTGAAGGCCTCCAATTGCACTGACAAGCCTTGCTCCATGCAGCTATGACCTAAATTTCTTAGTTCAATACCTACGGTATCGATATATGAGAGACAATTCTAGGCCAACCTCTAGACCATTTCCAAGAACTGTCTGATACTTTTAAAAATGATAAATGACATAATTATAATGCTAAACATACAAAACTTGAACAATAAATTTAACTAACCAAGCCTAACCATGACAATCATTTCGTCAAACATATAGTGAACATGTGAGTTATAGGTCATGAACGCATATCTGATCATAAGGGTTCGTAATCCATCTGATAATAATTAAGAAGGTCTATTCCCCTCTCTTAAAAACTACAATAATGCATGTTATCCCATGCATTCATTAACCATCAAATACTTATTAAATATTGACCAAAGTCATAACTAGAGGACATTATAGATCCATGCTTACCAGCATATAACCAGATTGTTAACCATGACATAAAAACCATCAAATCATCATAATATCAAGTATAAGTTCTCATAGAATACAATAGAAAAATAATTCTTATTAATTGATGCAAAAGCCAACCAAGTCAAGGAATTCCACGTACCACCCAACCATAGATTGGGTTGAACCAAAGATTTCTTTTAGCTACTCACCCTTGTGTCATACTCCAGGCGTGAATGTGGGATATCAATACATAAACAACCAAGGCTTCCCGGAGATTAAAATACCTCCACCCTCGGGCTACCATGATCTCACCAAAAATGGTCAAGATATCACAAAAACCAAACAAGATTGGATGCCTTAGATTTTCTTCACCATTACCTTGAGGAAGTTTCATGTCTCCACCCACTTGTTGAGGGCTTCTTGGATATTAAAACACCTCCACCCCTAACCCTTGGGAATTTTCTTGAGACCACCTCACCCCATTTCAAAACCTTATGGTAATCCAAAGGTAATTAGAAAAGAATCCCATCAGACCATGGTTATCTAGGAAATGGCAAGGCAAGGCTAAAATCACTGTCAAACCATGAAAACCCGATGCCAATGATAAAAAATGAAGTAAATAAACAAATTCTCGTACCACACATTCACACCTCAGCTAGGAAATAACACATGCAACCTATTACCTGAAAACTCCTCCTGATGATGCTCCTTGGTCCAACCTTTTATTGCTTCTCCTTTCATTTCCTTATCCTTCCTTTGCTTTATGTGTCCTTCCTTTTCCTTCCTTTCTCCAATGCTATAGTGCTCCAAGAATTCTCCATGTGTGCAAGAGAGTATGAGAGAATATAAGAGAGCTCCAAAACCGAACTGACAAAAGGTAAACTAGTAAAAGATATGAACTGATCCTCAGAAGCCGTTTTACCATTGAGGCCTCTATTTTCTTAATTTTCCTTAATTTCCATTCAATTTCCATCTCATGAAAATTTGTGAAATTTTATCTCCCTTTTCTCCTATTTTCATAAATAAAATGCCAATTAATGCCTATTTTCCTTTGCCAATTTCCTTAGCCGTAAATAAACCAAAAGTGACACCCACGAGGATATTTTTCCTAACATTCAACTTGGAATATGTGTCCCATGACCTTGTTCTTATTCATTTTCCCTTATTAAAGTTTATTACATGAAATTTTAACCCGGGGTTGTTAATCTTTTTTAATTATTTGTCAACAAAAACCTTCCTTGGGATCTAAAGAGAAAACATATCCACTCTAATATTGGTGCCCTTTCCAACTCAATAATTTAAAAACAAATTATGAGCCTTATCTAGATATGGAATGCCCCCTACTCTACAAATTCTAGAATTTCCTAGGGAAGCTCTGTTGAAAAACACCCAAGGCCTTGTGAATTCAATAGATCGTGTGTTGATTTTTGTAGCATTGGAAAGTGTTCCAAGTCTCATATTCTTTGAGGAGGCTTGGAAATCAGTATTCCAAAGAACCCATAAACCGTTTGTGGAAATTCCACTCGCTTCATGTTTTATTAAAATAATTAATTATTTTAATGTGGTCAATAAGTAAAAACTTAGGGAAATTAAATACTTAAGGGTATTAATAAAACAGAGTGAGAATATTCTAGAGAACGAAGATTAAGTCATGTTTTAATCTTAGCCATTGTTAAGCCCCTATATTAATAGTGTAGTCCCTTATTATGTTAGTCTAACCCCCATATTTTTATTATTGTGCCCTTACATTATTATTATTAGGTCGGCTTGGATTACATTGTGGCCCACTAGGATTACATTATGGCCCCATGGACTCTTATATATAGAAAGGAGGTTTTGTCATTTGTATCATCCAAGAATTGTTCATTTATGTAATGTATTGGAGGTTTCCCCCTCGAAGTGGCTCATTTCTAAGGCGTTGATATCTCTTTTCTTCTATTTTTGGAGCTGGTTACACAACATTTGGTATCAGAGCTTTGGATTCTAGGGTTTCGCTACTCCAAATAGGTCATCGTGGCATGTTCACTATAAAAATTTTTCTACGAAGCTTTAGAAGCTAAAATTTTTAGGGTGTGAAGCTGAGATCATGAGGAACATCGTCAAAAAATTTCATAGTTTGGTTCGCAATATGTTCGGAGATATGATCTGTGGAAATTAGGTCTTTTTTCAAGCTCCTAAACAGGTCATCATGGAATTTGTGCTATAACGTTTTTTCTACGAAGCTTCAGAATCTGAAATTGTTAGGGTGCAAAGTAGAAATCCTGAGGAAACGCATCAAAAAATTTCAGATCTTGGTTCGCAATATTTTCGGAGATATGATCTGTGGAATGTAGTGCTTTTTCAGGCTCTAGAATTTCATCTCAAAGAGGTGATCGTGGGAAAATTTCAATAACTCTCTCTCTGGGCATTGGATTGGAGTGCCGTAAAAATTGGTCGCAAGTACACAAACTTTAGTTTCTTGGCTATCAATTTTAGAGACAAAGCATGAAACAGTGACACGTGGCAAGTCCTACAAGTTTTCTTTACTGAACCAGTCCATAATTAGGTCATTGTGGGAGATTGGATACAAATTTGTCTTGGAGAATCCAAATCAGGTCAGACCTATGGCATTCAAAAGAGAATTTAGAGGGCTAATTCAGTGCTAAATTTCAAATATTGAAGGGCCGCAATCACAGATATTATCCAATTTCAATATCGAGCTTCTCAAAAGCAAGAAAAAGGTGCGTATTGTTTTTTCCGAATTGCATAAGTCTTGTTTGAAGAATCAAGTTGAATTGATACCAAAGGCATATTGAAGAATTTTTGTCAGTAATGGGTTCTATTATACCTATAAAAAATAATTCCATACCCATTAAGCCCTCATAAAGCTATACTATGACACATGAGGAGGAAGAATTGCAATATGAGATATCAAAATTACGGTACCAAGTGCAACAAATTTCGATCTTACGAAGAGCAACCGAAGATGACATAGATGGTTTAAAATAAAAAATGGAGGCTAATTTGGATGGTTTGAAGGATCAAATAAAATCTATTATGGATGATAAAGTAGTGGAATATCACAATGAGCATCAACAACAAGTTCTCCAACTCTAAAAGGATAACCTTACTTTGGTGAAAAATCAAATGAAACAACCAGAAGATCAATATCACATCGAAATAAGTTCTGAAGTAGTCAAAGAAACAAGAACTCGACAAGTACAATCAATTTAAAATTATCTCAGCAAGTGGAATAACTTTCCTGTAGAAGATTCCACATGGGACGATGAGAATTTTATATAGAAGCATCAAGAAATAATCAAGCGTTGAGGACAACACTTGTTTGAAGGAGAGGGGCATGTTAAGCCCCTATATTAATAGTGTAGTCCCTTATTATGTTAGTCTAACCCCCATATTGTTATTATTGTGCCCTTACATTATTATTGTTAGGTCGGCTAGGATTACATTGTTTCCCACTAGGATTACATTGTGGCCCCATGGACTCCTATATATATAAAGGAGGTTTTGTCATTTGTATCATCCAATAATTGTTCATTTATGTAATGTATTGGAGGTTGCCCCCTCGAAGTGGCTTATTTATAAGGCGTTGATATCTCTTTTCTTCTATTTTTGGAGCTGGTTACACAACAGCCATTGATTAGAGATCTAATTTGGGCATTTTATTCATCAACGATAAGATTATAAGAGAAGTATTGAGGGTCATTTGGAAGGCAAGCCAGGCACACACTCAGTACCGAGAGGAAATTGATTCTGAAGGAACAGAATTCGATTTCAGAGGGAGAGTTGCAGGAAGGGGAAGTCATCATAGGTAGAGAAAGGAAAGAGGAGGATGCAGAGGGCCAAATAGGACAACATTGAGTAGTAGCACTAATTCCCCACATAGAGTAACACAGTCCAAAGCAGTGACTGCGTAGAAGATCACACATAGTGATGCAGAGGGAGCTAGGGTGTCAAAAATTATCCCAGAGGATTTGGGGAATTTATCTTAGGTGTATTATATAATTTTTCTAGTCTAATTCTTGTAAAATATTTTTATTTATGAAGAATATTACAAACCCTCACCTACTGCACCGGTTTTCCCACATTGGGTCTTTCTGGGAAAATTGTCCAAAATTAGCTGTGTTCGTGTGATTTTTTCTATTGAATTATATGTTTTGTGTTCTATTTTTTACTTATGGTTAAGTGAATACTGCAATTGTGTTTATTTCAGAATTTACTGGAAGAAAATCTATAAATAACTTATCATAAATAAGTAGGCGAAATAAATCTATCACCGCAGTATTGTTTTGTTTCAGTTTGAAAATTTCACATGGTATCAGAGAGAAAGACGGGTAATAGAAGAGGAGGTTTTGTAATGGAACGGAGGTCCGATAGTGATGCAACATCAACTCGTAAGGGTTTGTTGATCAACGGTTGTCATTGATGTCAACCCAAGCAACATCAGGGGCTACCCCAATATTGCATGGGAATTTTGACCTACCAAATTACTATATTATGGGTCAAGAATTATTTTAATGGTTTCTAATTGTCGAGATGTTTCCAATGATATATGGCACGCCACATAATTCTTCACGGTTTGAGAGATATTCATGTTTGAAAATTGTAACCCAAGTTAGTGGGCTAAAACCCCATGGGGTTGTGGCATGCGTCATTGAAAAGTAAATAATTAATAATTTTTTAGCTCCTAAAATCCCTCCCACATTCACTTTTTGAAGCCCCTCTCAACTTAAGCATGTATATAAATTGTGATCCTCATATCCTCCTTATGTAGGGATTTTGCTACCTGAAATAGGTCATCGTGGAATTTGCACTCCAAATTTTTTTCTAGCAAGGTTTAGAAGATGAAAATTTTATGAGGTGAAGCCAAAATCTTGAGGAAGATCTTGTAAAAATTTCAGATCAGGGTGCGTAATATTTTCGGAGATATGATCTGTGGAAGTCAATTTTTTTTGCAGGATCCTGAACTTCATCTCAAAGAAAGTGACCTTGGGAAAATCATCATAACTATCTCTCTGAGTATTGGATTGGAATTCTGTAAAAAGAAGAAGATAGTGTACGAATTTTTTTTTCACAGTATCAATTTCAAAGCCGAATTAATAAACAATGACATGTGGCACATTGTACAAGTTCGCTTTACTGAAACTATACATAATTAGGTGATTGTGAGAGATTGGGCATAAATATCTATTGAAGAATCCAAATTGGATCAGACTTGTGGCATTGGAAATAAGACTCAGATTACTACTACAGAACTAAAAATCACATATTGGGGAGTTGAAATAGCGTAGATATACCATATTCAATATCAAGATCCTAGAAGGAAATAAAAAGCTATATCATGTGTTGTCAAGGGTTGCAAAGGACCAGAATTTCTAGGCCATCAAAGCAAAGCAAGGTGCAGCAGAGGGTACCATGACAAGAGAAACAATCAAGGTGTAGAACAACAACAAGAAGTTCAACACATGAAGTCTTTAAGTCGGCATCACTGCATATAGTCATTGTAAAGGTATCATTGTACTAAGTCATTGTGAATGCATCATTGTAAAAATTGTACAACTGTCTATCTACCAAGAGTTGAAGAGGTGGTGTCGGGAGGTCTAGGATCATCATTAGGTGGTTGTGTCATAGTTGGGGTTATGTTCTAGTGTGTATTCTTCTTCTACACCATTTTATATCATTGTAAAGTGGACCATTTTCCCTGGTACGGGAGTCCATTCCTGTTTTATTCTTCTATAGGGCGGTGGGGTGGTGCTAGGCTAGTGCATGAAGTCACCAACAGGTTCAATCCTGTGAAAATTTAAGGATGGTAGGGTGGCGCTAGGGTGAGTTGTAGCTCATTGGGTGTTGGGGCATCCTTTCAGTTGACTACTAAAGAATCTCGGGCGTTGGAGCATCCATCTAGTGGGAGCTGGAGAAGAATTCTTTTCTAGATTCTAGGAAGTTGGAGCTTTATTTTCAATTGGATTTGAATATGAAAGAATTATTAGAAAATCATTCAGGTGGTTTTTGTCCTGGAGAGGGTTTCCACCTTAAAAATTGTGTGTATTTTTGTTCCTTTTGTTTACTGCTATCATTGTACAAACATTTATAGTAATTGAAGATTAAATAATGCTCTAATTGTAAGAAATACTGATTCACCCCCCCTCTCAGTATTTCCAACAATTGATATCAGAGCTTGGTTCCTTCAATAGCAGTTTAACAGCTGGAAGGAGGTCATGGAGCATACCAAGAATGTTGTACCTCTGTTCAATGAAAATAATTATGCACTATGGAAAGGAAGAATGGAGGTCTATCTCTTGGCACAAGGTTTCGAATTATGGGACATTGTTCAAAATGGATTTACATCAACTGCTGATAAACAAGGTAAGAAGAATTTGGTAAATGATGCAAAAGAAAAGAATATTATTATCAGTGGACTTATTGAATTTTCTTATCATAAGGTGTTGGGTTGTAAAACTGCCAAAAATGTATGGGACAAGCTTGAGAATATATATGTAGGTGACTCAAATGTTAAAGAATTAAAGCTTCAAATCTACAGAGCAAAATTTGAGCAACTCAGAATGAACAAAGATAAAAACATTGCTGCATACTTCCAACATGTTGATGAAATAACCAACATTCTGGAAGGATTGGGAGAGCTTATTGACGAGCAGACTATTATACAAAATATTATTAGAACATTCCTAGGGAGATTCACCCAAAGGTATCAGTCTTAGAATATAGTGAAAATTTGAACAAACTCAGCAAAGAGGAATTACATGGAGTTCTCATAGCATATGAAATGAGACTTGATGAAGAAGAGGGTACTTCGCATCTAGAAACTACATTCGCTAAATCTAAGAAAACCAATAAGGAGACACAACCTTCAAAGGCACAGGCCTACACCTGCAAGTGTGAAGAAAAGGAAGATGATGAAGAAGGTATTTCATATGGAGAATATGCTTACTTTACGAGAAAACTAAAAATTGGTAAGGGAAAATTCAAGGGTAAACTTCCATTGATATGTTTCAGCTATGGTGAGATTGGTAATTTCGCAGAAAAATGTCCGAACAGAGTTGATGTCAACTCAAAAGAAAATAAAGGCTTTAATAATTTCAACAAGCAAAGAAAAATAAAGGATTTAAAAGGAACTTTCTCTCTAAAGAAGATAGCTCATCATCCGATGAAGACAATGGCAATGAAGAAGAAGCTAATGAGAGAGTATTTTTTATGGCCAAGCACATTAAACAAGAGGTATCAAACAATGAAGAAGAAGGGATGACCATAGAAGATTTTTCTAAGGAGGCAATCAAGCTTATAAAAGAGCTCAAGGCTAAGAAGATCCATTCCAATACACTTGAAGAACAAGTTCAAGGTCTCAAAATTGAAGTTGAAGAACAGAAATGTATTGAAGAGTCACTTCAAAAGAAGTTGGAAGAAAGCAACCAAAAAAGGGAAGCATTAGAAGCCGAAGTAGTCTCCCTGTGTAAGGAAGTGAAGAAGGGAAAAACTGTCTAAAACTATGCCAAAAACTCAAGGGCATTGGAAGAACTCATCAACAATCAACGATATTACAACGACAAAAATGGACCTCAATTAAAAAGAAGAGGAAGTAGGACCTTCTACAACAAAATACAATGAACCTATGAGATCTGACATGCATGTAGACTTCATTGGCCAAGATTCGCAAGAACATCCTTGGAAGACGATTCCTTGACGAAGATTTCCATCTAGGTATTAACATATTTTTCATGGCTATTGTTATTCAAGTGGAAAATTTGGTCATAAAGCTGTAGAATGTCGCACGTACCCTAGGAACCAATACAATTCTAGGAGATCCTTCAAATATGAACCTCCCAGGGCTCAACGAAACATCAGTAAATTTGAACATTTAAAAAATAATATGGAATGTTACAAATGTCAGAACTTTGGACACATATCCAAAGACTGCAGACTTGAAAATCCTCTAGAAGAATCTTTGAAGCAATAGAACGAATGCCCATGGAAGAAGAAGAAGAATGATAATCGTGCTCTTGCTCTCAGGGCTCAAAAAAACAAATAGGTGTGGTATGTTGATAGCAGTTGCTCAACACATATGACTGGAGATAGAAGGAAATTTGTATCTATGAAAGAGAAGAAGGATGGAACCGTATCTTTTGGAAATGATGGATCTTCAAATGTTATAGGATTAGGTACCGTCACTCTCGGAAGAAAATATTCTCTAGCCAAGAATGTTCTATTGGTTGAAAGCATGAATCACAATCTACTCAGTGTTGGAAAAATGTGTGATCAAGGACACACAATACTATTCAACTCCACAAAATGTGAAATCAGGAAAGGCAGGTATGGTGAAATTGTGGCTACAACAAGTCGAGCTCCAAATGACATATATGTTCTGGATGAAGCAACTAAATCATGTATAATAGCTAAAGAGTATGATATAATATTTGGTAGCAATGATGATCGACTAAGTAAGAATTTTCTACAAAGATGCAAAGTGCGTTCAAGATGTCTTTACTTGGTGAGTTGACATACTTCTTAGGGCTTCAAATATCTCAGTGAGAGAAAGAAATATTTTTATGTCAAGCCAAGTACATCAAGGAAATGCTCAAGAAATTTAAAATGGAAGATTACAAACCCATCCTTACTCCGATGGTAACAGGTTGCAAATGGAGCATAGATGACTCATCTAAGGATGTGGATCAAAGGTTGTATAGATCTATGATTGGTAGTCTTCTATATGTAACAACCTCCTGATAGATGTTATGCAAATACTTGGACAAGTAGCATGATTCCAAGCAGCACAAAAATAATAACATATTATTTCCATCAAAATAATTCTTTGATATCTAAAGTAACAATAGAATATGGCTTGTGGTATCCCAAGGGTAAAAATCTCATTATTCAAGCCTTTACAGATGTAGGTTGGGCAGGAAGCGTTGATGATTGTAAGAGTACTTGTGAAGCATTGGAATATCTTCACCAGAAGCTTGAGATTCTCCCAAGTTCTCATTAGATTTTCCTTATTATTAATATAAAGGGGGTGTAGAAGTGTGTACAGGTCCGTAGGATGGTTGTGTTTCAAGAGGAGTTACCCTTTGCCATTGATGTCAAAGGTGGAGAGAATGTTGTAGGAAGATGTGTCATAATCACAAGGGGAGTACTTGTGTTGCCATCAATGCCAAAGGGGGAGATTTTTGATCAATGGTTGTCATTGATGTCAACCCAAGTAGAACCAGGAGCTACCACAATATTTCATGGGAATTTTGACCTACCAGATTACTATATTATGGGTCAAGAATACTTTTGATGGTTTCTACTTGTCAAGATGTTTCTGTTGATATATGGCACACCACATAATTCTTCACGGTTTGAGAGATATTCATGTTTGAAGTTTGTAACCCTAGTTAGTGGGCTAAAACCCCATGGGGTTGTGGCATGGGTCATTGAAAAGTCAATAATTAATAATTTTTTAGCTCCTAAAATTCCTCCCACGTTCACTTGTTGAAGCCCCTCTCAACCTAAGCATTTATATAAATTGTGATCCTCATATCCTTCTTATGTAGGGATTTCGCTACCTAAAACAGGTCATCGTTGCATTTGCTATCTAAAATTTTTTATATGAAGGTTCAGAAGCTGGAACTTTTATGAGGAAAAGCCGAAATCCTGAGGAAGCTCCTGTAAAAATTTCAGATCAAGGTGCACAACATTTTCGGAGATAATATGTGGAAGTTGGTATTTTTGTAGGCTCTTGAACTTCATCTCAAAGAAGTGACCTTGGGAAACTCGTCATAACACTCTCTCTAAATATCAGATTGGAATTTTATAAAAAGTGGCAGATAGTGAATGGACTTTAGATTTTTTTGTATCAATTTTAGATTCGAATGAAGAAACAGTGACACATGGCATGCCGTACAAGTTAGCTCTACTGAAACAATCCATAATTAGGTCATTGTGAAAGACTGGGCATAACTCTATTTTGAAGAATCCAAATTGGATCAGACTTATGGAATTAGAAAGAAGACTCAGAGTAATACTACAGAACCGAAAATCACATATTGGGGAGATGAAATCATAGAGATACACTAGATTCAATATCGAGATCCCAGAACGAAGAAAAAGCTAGATCATGTGTTTTCAAGGGCTGCAAAGGACCAGACTTTCTAGGGCAACAAAGAAAAGCAAGGTGCAATAGAGAGTAGCATGAAAATAGAAGAAATCAAGGTGCATAACAACAGTAAGTAGTTCAACACATGAAGTCTTCAAGTGGGTAGCACTTCATACAATCATTGTAAAGGTATCATTGTACTAAGTCATTGTATAAATTGTACAAGTGTCTATCTGCCCAAGAGTTGAAGAGGCGGTGTCGGGTGGTCTAGGATCATCATTAGGTTTTTGTGTCATAGTTGGGGTTATGGTTTAGTGTGTCTTATTCTTCTACATCATTCTATAGCATTGTAAAGTGGATCATTTTCCCTGGTACGAGAGTCCATTCTTGTTTTATTCTTCTATAGGGTGGTGCTAGGCTGGTGCATGAAGTCACCAACAGGTTCAAGCCTATGAAAAATTAAGGATGGTAGGGTGGCGCTGGGGTGAGTTGTAGCTCATTGGGTGTTGGGGCATCCTTTCCCTTGACTACTGAAGAGTCTCGGGCATTGGAGTGTCCATCTAGTGGGAGTTGGAGAAGAATGTTTTTCTAGATTATAGGAAGTTGGAGCTTTATTTTCAATTGGAGTTGGATATTAAAGAATTATTAGAAAAGAATTCATGTGTTTTTTATCCCAGAGAGGGTTTCGACCTTTGAAACTGTGTGCATTTTTGTTCATTTTGTTTACTGCTATCATTGTACAAACATTGATAATAATTGAAGATTAACTAATGCTCTAATTGAAGGAAATACTGATTCAATCCCCCCCCCCCCCCCTCTCAGCATTTCCAACAAGGTTCACGTAGTTCTACAGAATGCATGAGGGAACAGAGGGATCATGACATTTCAGTTATGGAATCCAGAATAGAAGAGGAATTTTCTTGTGTGTCAAGCATGGCCTCTCCAGAGATTTGGTATATTGACAGTGGAGCATCTACTCACATGACGGGAGTTAAAGAATGCTTCTCAAGCTACCAAGAGGAGGAGATGAATTTTCAAATCACTATGGGAAACAAGGAAAAATGTACCCCTGTTGGAAGAGGCACCATAATATTTCAAATAGAAGCTGGCAACAAGCTTCAGGCCACCAACATACTGCATGTACTAGGATTGGGGATGAATTTGATCTCAGTGTCTACACCCAAGTTGGAAAAAGAAGGCACAAATTGGAGTCAGGATCCATAAAATGTACAAGTTACAGCTCAAACCCCCAATGGAACTGATAGGTAGTACTGATGAAAGAGATTTGAATGAATTGTGGCATAGAAGAATTGGGCATCTACATCATGGAGCCTTAAGAATTCTCAAGAAGACTATCATGAGAGCTCCAAAACTTAGCACCATGTGAGACGGTGTCTGCAGAGGGTGCGTATTAAGGAAGTATGCCAAGGAATCATATACAAGAAGCAACAATAGGGACAAGAGTGTGTTGGGATTGATACACTCAGACATCCACAGACAAATGTCCACAAATTCTCTCAGTGATGCAAAGTATTTTTTCACCTTCATTGATGACCATTCTAGAAAGACATGGATCTACTTTCTCAAGACCAAATATGAGGTCTTTGAGCGATTCAAAGAGTTTAAGTCTCTGGTGGAGAATCAAATAGGAAATAGGGTCAAGAAATTGCAATCAGAAAATGGTGGAGAGTACATTGAAAAGGAATCACAAGGTTTTGCGCAAGGGAAGGCATCAAGAGAGAATGGACTGCTCCATGTAATCCGAACCAAAATGGGGTTGCAAAGAGGAAGAACAAGACTATTGTAGAAGCTGCAAGGGAAATGTTGTATGATCAAGACATGCCCAAATTTCTGTGGACTGAAGCTTGTAATACAACCGTGTATGTGCAGAACAGGGTTCCTCATATGCATCAAGTAAGGTTACTCCTGAGAGTGTGTTCACTGGAAAAAAGCCTGAAGTGAGCCACTTTAGGATATTTGGAAGTATAGCGTACTGCCATGTACCCTATGAGAAGAGGAAGAAGTTGGATCAGACTACAGAAAAAGGGTACCTTGTGGGATATAGCGAGAATGCGAAGGATTACCACATCTATATTCCCAAGAGTCGGAAGATGGTAGTAACACAAGATGTGAAGTTCATGAAGGAGAGAGCCTTAAATAAGTTCCGAGAAATGTCTTCAGCTACGTAGTCTAAGGAATATCCATTGGTCCAGCCACAAAAATCTATGGATGATGGCTCTCGTGCCTCTCCAAGGCACACAGATCCTAAGGATAGATTTTCTGAGGAAGTGAAAGAAGGAGAGTAGGTGAATCCACCCACCACTAGTGGAAGGAAGAGTATAGAACTACAACATACTTTGAGGGATGCAGAGGAGTTTGTTGGAGCTCCTAGAAATGAGAAGAGGGAACGCATGCAGCTAGACAGGTACTAGGCATTGGTAGCACAATTGGAGAACCCTCTATTTTTCAGGAGGCAGCTCAACATCAGGTGTGGGTAGATGTTATGGAGGAGTACAACTCCATCATGTCAAATGATTTCTGGGAAGTAGTTCCTAGACCTTCAAACAGGTCAGTTGTAGGTTCGAGATGGATCTACAAGATTAAATATGATGCACATGGAAACATACAGAAATTAAAAGCTAGGTTTGTGGCTAAGGGTTATGAACAGAAGGAAGGGATTGACTATGAAGAAAAATTCACCCCTACAGCTCAATATACTTCAATCAGATCTGTCATATCCCTTGCAACATAGATGGGATGGGAAATTCACCAGATTGATGTCAATACTACGTTCTTGAATGGGGTGATTAAAGAGGAAGTTTACATACAACAACCATAGGGATTTGAGATGCATGAGCAGAAAAATCATCTGTGCAAGTTTAAGAAAGCCTTATACAAATAGAAGCAAGCCCCTAGAGCTTGGTATGGGTGAATTGACAACTACGTACAGAAGATGGGATTTTTCAAGAGTGACGTAGATCCCAACCTCTACTATCTTAGAGTAGGGGATGAGACTCTAATATTAGTGTTATACGTAGATGATCATTTTATGACTAGATCATCTAGGCTCATCAAATAATGCAAGGAAAATCTGGCTACAGAATTCGACATGAAGGATCTAGGCAGATGCACTATTTTTTGGGTTTGGAAGTTTGACAGCAAAAAGGAGAAATATTCCTTGGGCAAGGAAGATATACTACATCGATTTTGAAGATATTTCATATGGAGGAATGTAGACCCATGGCTACACCAATGATCACAAATTGGAAGAAAATCAACACGCTCAAGGATGATGAGGTTGATCCTACCTTGTATAGGTAGCTCATAGGATCATTGATGTACCTCGTTAACACTAGATTAGACATATGTTATGTCGTGAATACCCTCAATCAGTTCATGGTAGAACCAAGGAGGGCTCACTGGGAAAAAAACAAACATGTTCTCAGATACTTGAAGGGGGCAGTCGATTTTGGATAGAGGTACAACAAGGGAAATGAAATCCAGTTGAGTGGGTTCACTGATGCAAAGAATTCAAGTAGATCGGAAGAGTACTAGTGGGTACTGTTTCAGTGTCGGATCATGAATGACTTCCTGGTGCAGTAGGAAACATAAATATGTGGCTCTAAGCTCAGCCAAGGCTGAATATATGCTAGCTAGAACAACTTTGTGTGAGGCCATATGGCTTCATAAGTTGCTCATGAACTTACTCAAGAAGAGGATGGAACCAAACATAAATCTGTGTGATAATCAGAGTTGCATCAAGCTCTCTGAAAATCCCGTGTTTCATGATCGGTTCAAGCACATTGACATCGGGTGCCACTTCATTAGAGTCTATGTCCAATGGGGAGCTGTACAATTGAGGGAAATTCCTATAGGGGAACAGGTGGCAGATATCCTCATGAAAGATCTAGGTAAGATTAATTTTTATTACTTCAGAGAAAATATGGAGATGGTCAATAATCCATTCTAGTAGAGGAATGGATAGGCTCGAAATTTAGAGGGTGCTGTAGTATGGATGAGGTGGTGATAGAGATGGTTTCATGGGCAGTAGTACAAAGGGCAGCAACACAGTAGATGAGGGGCAACAACTAAGACTTCAACAACGCAGTAGATGCATCAAGTCAAAGCAGATGTAGTTGGTATTTTTCTTGAACACTTTCCTCACTAAGAGGGATTGTTGATTTTTGTAGCATTGGAAGTGTTCCAAGTCTCATATTTTGTGAGGAGGCTTGGACATCAGTATTCCAAAGAACCTAGAAATTGTTTGTGGAAATTCCACTTGGTTCATGTTTTATTAAAATAGTTAATTATTTTAATGTGGTCCCTAAGTCTAAACTTAGGGAAATTAAATAATTAAAGGGTATTAATAAAACAAAGTGAGAATATTCTATAGAACGAAGATAAAGTCATGTTTTAATCTTAGCCATTGATTAGAGATATAATCTGGGCCGTTGATTCATCAACAAAAATATTATAAGAGAAGGCTTGAGGGTCATTTGGAAAGAAAGCCGGGCACATACTTAGTACCCGAAGGAAATCGATTCTGAAGGAATAGAATTCGATTTCAGAGGGAGAGTTGCAGAGGCAGAAGAAGGAAGGGGAAGTCAACGGAGGCAAAGAAAGGAAAGAGGAGGACACAGAGGGCCACATAGGACAACATTAAGTAGCAACACTGAGTCCCCACACAGAGTGACGCGATACATCGTAGAAGATCACACAGAGTGACGCAGAGGGATCTAGGGTGTCTTCCGGGTGTCAGAAATTCACCCAGAGGATTCAGGGAATTTATCTGAGGTGTATTATATAAGTCTGCTCGTCTAATTCTTTTAAAAGTTTTTCCTTGCTAAAGAATAATATAAACCCTCATTTGTTGCACCGGTTTTCCCGCATTGGGTTTTTCCAGGGACAATTATCCAAAAATAATTGTGTTCATGTGATTGCTTCTATTGTGTTATATGTTTTATGTTCTATTTTTTTCTTATGTTTAAGTGAATACTGCAGTTGTGTTTATTTCAGAATTTAATGAAAGAAAATCTGTAAATAATTATCATAAATAAGTAGGCAAAATAAATCTATCATTGTAGTAGTGTTTTGTTTCAGTTTGAAAATTTCACATATTTTATATTTCTTGGGTCAAAGTGTTTTGGATGCTTCCTTCCTTTACCAATGAGACTCTAATATGATAAGAAAGTCTCCCTAAATGGGCCTCTTGATATTAAAATATTATTTTTTCTCGAATAGTCAAATTACCCAAATTACATAGCAATATAGAGCTTGATATTAAGAGAATAATCTATCTATAATACAATATTCTAATAAATCCCACAAATATGGTTTATTCCACTAATTTTACATATTATATTTACTTATCATCTCCTTCAAAATGGCCTTGGATAAGGAATGAGATACAAGTAGGTTATTCAAAGTCTCGCTTGTGTTTTACATAGGTAGCACTAACTAGGTTTGATCCAATTTATTTTTTGTCTATTCCCCCATGTTAATATCTTATTTTCCAAATATAACTAAAGGAAAACATATTATCTTCCTCACAACATTCCACAATTGTAGTCACTCTACTTCAAATTTCTCATTTATTTGTGTGTCATAACCAAGCTTAGTTTTGAGGACCCCCAAAGACTTGTTTTTGTAACAACAAAATTCATCACTTGAATCCTTTAGCACATGGAACTATGATTTAATACCATAAATATTCCATTCTTAAGTGACATTTCCCTATAATCCAGAATATTTTGTGGGTTTATAAAACTAAAACCCCTAGCCATGAGTCTCAATCCTTGATGCACCTTTTAAACTTTTAATTTATTACTCATTTAAAGCTAATCATAAGGGTTTAGAAAGTTTATGATTACCATTGCATCTAAACTAGGGGATTTTTCAATTATTAATGTATCACCTCCCCCATTTTTCTAGGAAATATAATTACCTATAAGATCATAATAGTTTATCAACCTTTTCCACATATTAAATTCTCCTTTAAAAGGCTTTCAATTGTCACTAGTCATCTAGTTATTTATTCTCCAGATACTTTGCCTTCCTCACTTTCATCCACAATCCTTTGTTAAATAGAAGCCTCCACAAGGTTTTCACTTCCAATGTTTTAATAAATACAAACAATTATTTTAGTCCCCATTCTCCTAAATCCATAGGCCATATTAGCATCATCCATTTGACAAGAGGGATTCCTTCTTCTACCCTTTGACCATTCCAATAAAAACTACATGCTTTTTTCCTAATTTGATTTGAAATACCCTTTGCAACATGTGCAATGGATAACCAATAGACTATTATGATTTCTAACATAGATTTAATTAATACTAACCTTCCTCCCTGAGAAATCCAACTATGAAACCAACATTTAATTTTCAATTCAATTTTCTTTAATAACTAGATCTAGTTTACATAGTTACAATTGTTAAGCTTTAACTAAAACCTAAGTATTTGACTCCTTTGTTTAAAGGATATACCTTAATAAAAAATAACCATTGTATTATTCTTTTAATAAAATAACTTAATCTATTAACCATAATACCAAATTTATCCATATTGATTTCCATCCCTATCACGTTATATATATATATATATATATATATATATATATATATATATATATATAAAACTTTTGACATAAATCAATTCTCAGATATTACCTTTACGAAAAAGGAGCTTATCATCTACAAACACCAAACGAGTAATCAAAATATCATTTGTAAATTTTATATATATGATAAAAACATCTCTTTTGGACTTTACTAACCGTTATGTTATGTCTCTCAAGTACTAATAATCCAATGTGTTATCAAAAGAATGTTAAGAAACTAAGGAAGTTTGTAAGGAGCTGAGTAATGGCCATATGTATTACATAGTTCACATGGATGCTTTGTATGCAAGGACTTTTGAACTACTTGGAAAAATCCTAAAGAGAGATCATGATCATGGGGGTGGATTTATTATAACTCTTTTCTTTTTAGGGTGAAGAGAAACATACAATGTTGAGATATATAGTCTATGATTGGTGGGATTCTCGATGATGTCACAAAGAGCACATGGAGGAGTAACTAAAAATTGATGCATGGTGGTTAGAGTGGCCATAGGCTACCCAAGAGTATTGGTGGCCATAACTTGCTTAGTTTTTTTTGTTACCACCCATTTAGCTTTGGCTAATTTGATTTTTTTTAGATGCACTCATTTAATGACTATGAGGTTGGAATTGATAGGACACACACAGGGAAAATTTTAGGGGATAGTATTCGCACGTGGTCTAATTTTCCACGTTAAAAAAAAAATTTCGACAATTTCCATTTTATTCTAAAATGATTCGCCCAAATTTTATAGTACACCATTATTTTACCTTAAAAATCGCCAAAATATTATATTGAATAATATAAATCATTATAAATATAAATATTTCTACAAAAATATTACAATTTAAATATTAGGGACTAGTAAGATTCACCAAGGTTTCTAAACTTTAAGATAAACTTTCATCCTTAAAATTTTCTCTAGACACACATAGGCTCTACGAGAGTCAAGAATAAATGGGGACAATTGGGGTAGAATTAATTGATGGATTATCTTTTGTGTGACTAATTTGATAAGAGTTTGATAAAAAAATTTGGAATGTTCAAAGTTACAATATGGTTTAAGTTTTATGCATGTTAGAAAAATGACCTTATGGTTTTACTCAATTATGGATTGATCAATATTGTCAAAAAATTGTTCAATGTCTTGAATCTATGAGAACTCTAACTTCCTATGTTACTAATTCCAGCATCTACATGGAAGTTTTCTACAAGATTGGACAAATCCTAAGCTTAATGCACCATTTCATTAACATATGAAGCATTCATGGATCACTCCAACCTTGGAACAATTGGTATAATTATCCATTATTTTTAACTTTACAAACTAAGAAATGAAGTATATGACATTCATCGTAGAACATAAATATACTAGAGCTGATAGTTTGGTCATACAAGCCACTTAGAAAAAAATCAAAACTATATCAAAGTGGTAAGGGGTTTATGTCTTCACATTCTCATCCACAAAGATCAATATATACGTATATATGTATATCTTATGCCTTATTGCTATACTCTAGCTCTTATTTGACTCTCTATGATTGCAAACTTCTAAATATTGAAACACATGTGGACTCTGAACTACCACAACTCAAATGAAAATCAACATAAATTTTTATTCACTTTATTGTTTGATTATCTATCTTTTTATAAGTCTTCATATATTATTTTAATCTCTTCATGTGCACCTAGCTTGTGACCTTCCTTTTAATTTATTCATATTCGTTATATGTCTTCAACTACCATTGTGATCTTTCAGTGTCCCTTACAGATCTTCGTCTATCATGCACACTCATAATCACCACACATGCTTGCTATCATACATCTATCATACATTCTTGTCTCTAATACCCTTGAACCATATTTAGTGTATGTAACTTATGTCATGTGCTCTTATCTCATGCACAATCAGTCCATATGCACTCACCATGCAGACTTCTTGTCACACTCTTATTCATGTCACATTTCCCTACACTTTTGTGTTAACATCCTATAGGGCCTTTCTTTATTTGTAAATTTTTTTTATATTCTTCAATTTTTTTTGTAATACACTCACTCATATCATATCACATTATGTCATAGATTTAATTTATTTAAAAATACTCATATGTCACACTCCACCTTACTTCAATACGAAATGTATGTCACATTATTAGTACACTAAGATCATGTGTAACACACAATTTAAATTACAAACTATAGCCTCATGTAGGAGAATAGATGCTCATAATAAAGATCAAAGCATTCTATGTTTTCCATTTGTTTCTTCTTTCTTAATCTTGTGTTTTTGATGGTGTGATATTAATGTTATGCCATCATCCATTTAGACTCATAAAAAATATATGGTTTCTTGTTTTGATCACTTGTGCCAAATACCCTATTACATGATCAAGTACAATGACACATTTTCAATTACCACATGAAAATAATAATAATAGTAATAATAATAATAATAATAAAATCATGATCTAATAAAATATTTAACTAAATATTAACATATGAAAATTCCCCTTTTATACTAGTGTAAAAAACCATTTCACATCACAAGCTTAGTTGATTATATAATTTATAGAAATGTATACAAGATACTCTCCTAAATCAAATATAGAATGAAAAGAGAAATGAATACATATTATTTATTCTCAAAACCACTTAAATTATATTATATGAGTATGAAAATTCATCTCGTCTCCTTCAGTATCTTATCACCTAACTACTACAACCACCACATTTGTTGACATGTATGATACATTCATATCAACCAAGAATATATTTGAAAGTTAGAAAATGAGGTCTGTAGTTCTTAATTATGAATTTTATCAACTACATAGTTGTTACTTTTTAATAATTTGTAAAAGTATTTTGTTTTATAATATTACAATCAGTTAAATCTATGTGGATTTTCTACATGGTATGAGAGCAAGAATCACTATAGAAGAGAATAATATGATTTTTTTTTGAACTGGTGAATTGAATTTGTAGATCTACTCTTCAGAACCAACAACAGGATCAAAATGTATTTATGTGGATTGAGACTCGAATATTCCCTTGAGGGTAGCTCAAATTACATAGCTTGTAAGAACAAGATGGAAGTAGTGTTGGAATACAACAGGTTGAAGGAGTTCATAGAAAGCGATATTCCTGGGCCTACACCAACAAATAATCAAAATCTTGATGCATGGAAGAAGAATGTAGAAAAGGTTAGGATTCTATTAGAAGGAGTTTGAGATCTTATTGCCTCAAACCTCCATGGAAAGAAAATTCCATATGTTGTGTGGAAGGCCTTAAAATATTTGTTTCAAAATATCAATGAACACACGAAACTGGCACTGAAGGAAAAGCTCAGAAAAATAAAGATGGAGAAGGGCGACACAATACCCGAAATACTTGATGAAGTTCACTCAATGTCAATATGATCTTGGAAGTGTTGGTATTATATTGCTGAGGATGATATGGTGAACCTGTCACTTCTATAAATTCCCAAGAGTTTGCACAACTACAAGGATTAAGTGAATAGGAGGGAGAAACTACCAGAGTGGGAGCGATTGTGGTCCGACTTGGTACAAGAAGAGATTCAACGGAATACAAAAGATGAATCCTAATGAAAGACTATTGATGTGGATAATTGCACCTTCGATGGAAAGGAAAATAAAGTGAAAGGGAAGGCATCCCACTCCAAATTAGATTCTGGTAAGGTAGGAAAGAAGAAGGACTTGTTGAAGATTAAATTATTTCACTGTCATGAGATGGGACATTATGCCAAAAAGTCTCCGCACAAGAAGGCCAACAAGAATCCCTAGGATGAGCAGCAGGTGAAGCACTTGATTCACAATTTGGGTTGGATTTCACTCTCATCGCATTCATGGTGTCATCAATGATGGGTTCTGTGTGGTACCTGGATAGTGGAGATTCATTGCATATGACTGGAAACAAAGAATGCTTCAGGAACTTGGAGGAGAAGGATCTCCATATGCACAAATATATGGGAGATGAAAGAAGGTATATAGTGACTGACATAGGTACTGTTACCATTCAGAGGGATTCTATTACTTCTCTCACATTAAAAGATGTCATGTATGTTCCTAGTTTAAAGAATAATTTAGTTTTAGTTTCTACGTTAGAAGACCGTAGATATGATGTGATATTTAGCAAAGGAAAGTTCTCCCTTTGTCACAAAGCAACGAGACAGGTGAAGAATATTGGTGTTTGGATAAAGAACTTCTACAAATTGGATGTAGAATAATTTTCTACCTTGAGCACAAAATTAGAGAAGGTTCAGAGCCGAGACATCGATGAGTTATGACATAGAATATTGGGACATCTAAACCACGGCGCTTTGAATATCATACATCATATTTCTACAGGACTTCCTAAGGGTGCACTTGAGCAGGGTGATGCAAGCAAAGGGTGTAAATTGGGTAATTACACCAAAGCCACCTTTCATGATAAGGATAGTCGAGCGATGGCGATCCTTGAAAGAGTTCACTTAGATGTGTGTGGATCGTTCTCGACAACCTCCACAACAAAACACAAGTATTATATGATATTTTTAGATGATTTATCATGCAAGTGTTGGATATTATTCATGCCAAAGAGATATCAAATGCTCTCAAAATATTGTGAGTTCAAATCACTTGTCGAAAAAGATACAGGGAAGAAGATGAAGGCTCTCAGAAGTGACAACAGTGGCTCTGAGAAGTGGCAACGATGGATAATATGTCTTGAATGAATTCAATAACTTATGTTCTTCAGAAGGAATTCGACATGAATTGATATAACCTCATAACCCACAGTAGAATTGGGTTGCAGAAAGGAAGAATAGAAATATTGTGGGAGCAACACCAGTGATGTTGCTTAATCAGGGCCTACCATTTCACTTGTGGGATGAAACAAGAAACAAAACCGTATTTGTGCAGAACATAAGTTCTCATCAGATTCTTAGGATGACTACACTAGAGGAATATTTTTCAGGTAAGAAACCAAATGTGGCACACTTTAAATTTTTTGGTTCATCAGTTTATTTTCATGTAACCAAATATTACAGGAAAAATCTAGAGCCAACAGTTGAGTTTGGAATATTTGTGAGGTACACTGATACACCTCACAACTATTGGGCGTAATTGCCATCTCACAGGATGACAATGGTCAGAAGAGATGTGAAGTTCGATGAAGAGAAGGCCATGTGAATTTACCTTGAGAGGGAGATTTTGTTGCATGTAGTTGAGGATATCTTCGCTCCAAAAGAAGAACCTCAAGATGTGAAGCAGCCACAAGAAGAGGAACAAAGAGTGGAAGCACCCACTCGTGAAAATACATCTAGATACGGAGGGAAGCGCACCATAGAGGCTGACAGGTTGGTGCTTGATGCTAAAGAGAATGTGGGAGTGCACACCTCACAGTGAAGGCAGAGGAGGTCCCTAGATAGATACATGGGCTACATGGATATTATGAGTGAGAGTGTAGATATTGAGCCATCCTCATTCAAGGAATCAGTGAAACAACCAGTTTGGGTTGATCCCATGGTTGAGAAGTATGCCTCCATTATCAGAAATAGTGCATGGAAAGTTGTCCCAAGACCGGAGGACAAGTCAGTTGTAGGATCCATGTGGATCTACAAGGTGAAGCAGGCATCAAATGGAGTGTTGAGAAACAAAAGGCCATATTTATGGCCAGAGGGTTCTATTAGGTGGAGGGAATTGATTACAAGGAGACATTTTTTCTAGTTTCAAGGTACTCGTTAATCATATCTATCCTTGGAATTTCAATGCATATGGGATGGAAGATACATCACATGGCTGTAAATACAACCTTCCTCAACAGAGGGATTGAGAAAGAGGTGTACATATAGCAGCCAAAAGGATTTGAGACCTTCGACAGATACTCGCATGTGTGTAGACTCAAGCGAGCACTATATGGACTGAAACAAACACCCTGTGCTTGGTACATCAGGATCGACAGCTAGGTCACCGCGTTGGGATTCATAAAAAGTGAAGAAGATGCGAACCTTTACCATATTGTGGTAGAAGGTAAAATATTAATCATTTTACTATATTTCGATAATATTATTCTGATAGGTGATGAGAAGCTCTTAAAATATTGAAAAGAGGATATTGCAAGAGAATTTGAGATGAAGGATATGGGGCTCTTGTATTATTTCATTGGATTGGAAATTTGAAAAAGATATGGAGAAATATTTATATCTCAGGGAAAGTATGCCAACAATATTCTGAAGAAGTTTCACATGGAGAGAAACAAACCTATGGAGACTCCTCTAGCAGGGAATTGGAGGAAGGAAGATGTTACCTCAGGCTAAGTGGTAGAAGCTACCATCTACAGGAAGCTTGTGGGTTCACCCATGTACTTTGTGAACACACGACTAGACATATGTTACACGGTTAACCAACTTAGTCAAGATATGGTTAAGCCTACCAAGATCTAGAAGGCAGGAAAACATGTGTTGAGATAACTCAGAGGCACCACTTAGTTTGGGCTATGGTAGAAATGAACAGATGGAGTGAAACTCCAAGGATTCACAGATGTATATTAGGTAGGGATTCCATTTGACAGGAAGAGCACATCAGGGAGCATCTTCAATATTGGGTCAATAGTAGTTTCCTGGTATTACAGGAAGCAAATATCATTTTCACTTAGTTCAACAGAGGCAAAGTACATAGATGTTGGTCAAGCAACTTGTGAGGCCATTTGGATGAGGAAGATCCTTGTTGGGTTTTTTAGTAAGCAGATGGATCCGACAGTAATTTATTGTGATAACCATAGTTGCATCAAACTCTTAGTTAATCAAGTTTTTCATGACAGGTCCAAACATATTGATATTCGGTATTAGCATCTCAGAGATAATGTGTAGAGGAGGATTATGTCATTAGATTACATTCCTATAGAGGAGTAGGATGCATACATCTTGACGAAGGCACTGTCAAGAGAAAAATTCATGTTCTAAAGCGGCAAGATCGGGGTAGCAGACAATCCATTTCCTGTTGAGAGGGAGTGTTGAAAATGACAACAAGAAGAGGCTTCTAATTTAATTTAAAAGAGGTCGGTCAACCTTAACAAGGATGATGGGTGGAGTGTTAGTAGATGCTGGATCCCTGCCCGTCATTCTTAGTTATTGGGTTTCTTCCCTTCTGTTCTTCCTCGGGTCATCTTTTCCTCCCCTCTGGTCCCGTATTCCTTTTTCGTTATTGGTTCCTTATTATTATTATTTATCTATTTATTTATTTATTCTAAATATTATCTAGTTACTAATTATTTATTTATTTATTTATTATTATTATTATTATTATTATTTATTTTTAATTTCATTATTTATTTATATTTAATTAATTAATTAATTAATTAATCTATTTATTAAATTTTTAGTTTCATACTTTTATTTTTATTTTTCTTAATATATATATAATGAATTACATTCAAATAATATATATTTATTTATTTTTAATATATTTATTTTATTATTATTATTATTAATTTTTTATTTTATATATATATATATATATATATATATTATTTTTATTTATTATTTATTTTTAAGATTTGATTATAATAAATTAAATAAATAATAATAATAATAATTATACGACTTAGTAGAAATTCTTTCGGTAATAATCACATGTACAGGAATGTGGTCGACGCGTTTCAAACCAACCAGTGTGGTTCATCATCAGGACTATGTGATGAACCACACTGGTTGGTTCGAAACGCGTCGACCGTGTTCCTGTACATGTGATTATTACCGAAAGAATTTCTACTAATTTATATGAAGGATCACAGAAGTTTAGATTCCAAAAATTATGCGACTGTTATTTATTTTTTTACTTTTTATATTTTTATATTTTTTATAGTCAAATTAGCCGTTATTCTACAACGACTATTTGGAGCTTTTTTATCTATTTAAGCTGAGCCTTAGATCAGATTTCTCATCTTGTCCCGATGATGAACCACACTGGTTGGTTCGAAATGCGTCGACACAATTTACTCGAATGTGATTTTCACCGAAAGATTTGATACTTAATTTTCCCTTAGTTAAATTAGACAGAAATTGTAATTTCACATCACATGACAATTTGAACGAGTTAACTACGTCAGGAAAACTAAGTTAGCTTAGTCGATTTGAGTCGAAGGTTAGACTAGAGGCATGTAAATTTCTCTCTAAGTTTTAGGGTATCTAGTTACAATTTATTTTGAGTTGTAATTATTTAACTTAATTATTTGAGTTAAAATCAGTTAAGCTAGTTCTAACTTATGGAGGAACTAGTGAGAGGTCCAGTGGATTAAATCTATTTTAATTCAAATCAATGATCAATCAGATAACTGATAATTTTCTATAAATAGTTGATGCATGTAAGTTCTGAGGAAGACCGGGTTGAGATTGGATTTAAAGGGATGTACTATCAATTGTATAATTATAAAATTGTATAGGTGTTGCACGGAGTCAGCAGAATGCCTTAGATGTATTGCACAATCATTAATTGGGAATTTCCTAATTAATAGGGGTTCAATTTCTCTAAGGATTGCGCAAGCAAGGGAAGGCATCCAAAGACAATAAATTGGTTAAGTATTGAAGCAATCTAGCCTAGGATAGTGTGAGCCAGATAAAGATAGTGCATAAGCCAGAGAGAAGCATTATATTGTTTCATATTCTTTGAATTATGCAATATACATATTGCGGGGTTTTTAGCTGAGGCTTTCCCAAGATAAATCTTTGAGTTGTGTGATTGAAATTATTTCTCTTTCTTGGTCATGTGATTATGCGATTGTAATTGGTTTCCACAATTTGTAAAATAGATTCAAGTATTTTGTTTTAACATATTACAAGACCAATTGGATCTATGTATATTTTCTACACTCATTCTCATCTACAACGATCAATATACATGTGGATATGTATAAATTATGCCTTATTGTTATATGCTAGCTCTCAGTTGACTCTCTATGATTGCAAACTTCTAAATATTGAGACACGGGTGGACTCTGAACTAGCACAACTCAAATGAAAACCAACATAATTTTTAATTCACTTTATTGTTTTATTGTCTATATTTTTCTAAGTCTGCATATCCACTTTGCATCTTTTAATGTGCACGTAGCTCTTCACCTTCATTTGAAGTTATTCATATTCATTATATGTCTTCGACGTCCATTGTGATCTTTCAGTGTCCCTTACAGACCATCCTCTACCATGCACACTCATCATTGTCACACATCTCTGTTATCATACATCTATCATACACTATTGTCTCTAATACCCTTGAACCTAATTATGTAACTTATGTCATGTGTTCTTATCTCATCTACATTCACTCCATATGCACTCACCATGCTCACTTCTGGTCATGCTCTTATTCATGTCACATCCCTTTACACCTTTTGGGTTAACATCCAATAGGATCTTTCTTTACTTGTCAAATTCATTTATATTCTTTCATTTTGTTTTGTACTACACTCACTCACATCATATCACATTATGTCATAAACTTAATTTCTTTAAAAATACTCTTACGTCACACCCCACCTCACTTCAATACAAAATGTATGTCGCTTTCTTAGTACACTAACATAATGTGTAACACAAGTTAAATTACAAACTATAGCTTCATGTAGGAAAATAGATGTTCGTAATAAATATCAAAGCATTCTATGTCTTCGAGTTGTTTCTTATTTCTTTATCTTGTGCTTTTGATGGTGTGATATTAACGTTATGCCATCATCCATTTGCCCTCATAAAAAAATATATGGTTTCTTACTCTTGATCACTTGTGCCATATACCCTATTACATGATCAAAGTACAAGAATACATTTTCAATTACTACATGAAAAAGCTAATAATAATAATAATAATAATTAAATCACTATCCAATTAAATCTAATTAAATGTTAACCAAATATTAACATATAAAAATTAAATGTTTAACCCAATAAACATGTAAAAATCGCTTTTTATAGTGTAAAAAACCATTTCACATCAGAAGTTGATTATATAATTTAGGTTTATTATATAGTTTATGGAAATATATACACGATACTCTCCTAAATCAAATTAAAAAAAAAACATATTCTTAAATTATATCATATGATTATCAAAATTCATCAAGTCACCCTAACTACTACAACCGCCTAACTATTCTTAATTATCACCTAACTACTACAACCACCGCATTTGCTGACATGCATGATTTGAAAGTTAGAAAATTGTCAACTACGTTGTTGTTACGTTTTAATATTTTGTAGAAATAACTACAACCACTCAATCAATATTAAAGTACTCAATCTAAACGTCAATGTTACAAATATAAGTTACGTCAATGTCACAATTAAAACTGTACATAACCGAGAAAGGATAGGTTTGAATGTTGAAAAGGAGGTCTCTAGTTCTTAAATAAGAAGATTATCAACTACGAAGATTTGTCAACTAGTTCTTGCACGTCAATGTTAAAAATATAAATTTGTAAATGTTACGTTGAAGTGCGTGAAGTTGTCAATCCCACGCCTCAATAATAAAAGCAATTTGTACTTGAATGGTAAGGTGTTCAAAGATTTGAAGGGTTAAGGGTTTTGAAATAGAGGAAATTTTTGAATGGCGAGTAGATTAGTGATATATTGATTATGATATCTGATTTGATACATTATTGAGTGTGATTTATATACTCAAGGGTTTTTAAATAGAGTAAAATTTTGGATTTTTTCGATGGGAGATATCTGATTTATACAAATTATTGAATGCGATTGAGTTAATTTCAAATTTTATATATAAGGTTTGTGATATTTAATTATCTAGATTATATAATCAAAATTTATTAAATAATATTTTTATTTATTATTGAAAATAAATGAAATGTTTAATGTATTAGTTTCTTGTTGATGGTGTTCGAAGTCACCAACAAGGAAGGGGTCTCCCCGATGTGAAGTCTCAATTAGAACTCACACTATTTGGAGTAGGAGCCTCAACCAGAAAACGATTGGTTGTCAAAGTGGTGATTTCAAAGGTGTGCTTTGGCTGCGATAAACACGTAGAACGATATATACATGACTTTGGTGGAAACAAGTGTATGAACTTTATGAGGTATCAAATGTAATGCATGAGAGGTTCCATCACATTGAAGGGAAATAAGTGAGCCCTTTAGAAGCATGTAATACTACTTAGCTTAAAAGAGATACACGAGCAATAAAACAGAATCGTTAGTTAACCTGCAAAATAGTTCACAACATAACAACAATCATAATAACATATCAACACACATTCAACAAGATCATACTAAATCAAACTGATTAGTTCATAAGCATTGCTGTAAATGAAGGAACACATATCACAAATATAATAATAATAGTCTTACGACATCCAGGACATATCCATGAAGACGTGTTGACTTTGAGCTTTTATTAAAGAGTGGAATTTACAGAAATACATTTACAATTGAAAAGACACTAGCCCCAATAGTGGAATATGAAGCCAACACATGCTTCTCCAAAGAATGTAATCCTCCTATGGTAAAATAGAGAAGCCAAGGCTCCAAAAAAAAGCTTCCAAACCTTCGGTTCCAAGCCCTTTTCTTAAGTTATGAGGGTGCATTTATAACATATGAGATGACTCTTCATCTCCCTTCATGACATTTGAGCTACCCTCATGACTCTTCGACTTCCATAGTCTTTTCCTAACTACAAGACGTTTCATACTCCACAATTGACACTTATATATTTATTTCAAATACAATATTACAAAAACCCATATGAGACAAAAATGGGTAGACACTAATAATACAAACTAAACATATCAAGACTGAGTTTGAGGAAACTCTAGCTAATCAACTTCAACTTGATGATATTCAGTCACATAGCGATACTATGCTTTTCATTATGCGATGGTCGCATTAAACTTCACAATATTTGGATGAAAGCAAACTCTAGCCTCCATTGCATATGCGTACACAATTTTGGAACCAATTTGTGTCTCCTTCTTCAATAAGAACATCATGGTATTGATCTTAGTAGGGTCACCAAGATACTTCTACATGGTGTGTCTATCAATCTCTAGATCTTCTTTGGTAGAAATCTACCTTAGCTGGTCCAAGTATTCTGAAACTTCATGCCTAGACACATTCCTGCCTTTTGCCTCTGTGAATATCACGACTGAAGGGATCTTATGAGATTTCACCATAGAGTCCACATTGTTGTACAACCGTGCATATGAAGACAAAATTTTGGCTATGAAAGTGTTGAGCTAATTATTGCTTTGTATAAGCATTCTGATTTTTTCTTTCTGCAACTCAACTTGCTGTCTTGTTTTCTTAACCAACTCTGGAAGTGCACCTATGTACATCATTCCCCATTCATGAACTGCAATGATGACTGCATGGATGACATTTAAAGCTTTTGGATTCTCATGTGATTTCTTCTACATATCATGTAAGGGGACAACTTCTTTATGCATAGTAACCAACTCCTACTAAAGGTTCATCATAATGTCTCCCAATGTTTGCACTTCACCAAATGTAGTTGCTTGAAGCTCTTTCAAGTACATATGTGCAGGATCCAACTTCTGAGTTTTGCCTAGAGTTGTTCTATATGTTGTCTCGCAGCTTCCAAATCCTTTTCCATTTACTATTATTTTATGCCATTAGATACTTTGTATTTTCCTTTGAATCACTGACAAACACACAAATTGCTTGTGGCAATGGTTACATGATTCTTTCTAGTGTCCATGATAATCACCCTTTCGGTATTCATGAAAGAAGGATGTGTGAGATCATTGGGAAAATTCTTATTTCTCGCTTGGAAAATTTTCCTCTAAATCTCATTGAAAGTGAGACTAGAAGCATCCATGACTAGGATATCACCTAGAGGAGAAATTTCCTCTTCATCACTTGAAGCTTTCCCATCTGTTGGAGGAGGTGGAGACTGAATGATGATATATTATGTACTAGGCATAAGATTGACATTTTAATTTTGTTTCTCTTGTTCTACCTCCTTGTCTTGAATAACTATTAACTCTACAAGCTCTTGGGCAAGCTCTTGATCCCGCTTCTATTTATTTTCTTCTTCTTGTAGCTAGTTTTGTCTTACATCTTCTGCTTGCTTCAACATTGCTTCTTCTTCCTCTTTCCTTCTCATTTCTTCTTCTCGCATCTATCTTTCTTAATTTACTCTCTTTTAATGTTATTCCTCTTATCTCTTCTCTTCTTCTTGCCTCTTATTCTCATCTTGCTTCTACTTCCTCTTTCTCTCGGCTACCATATCCACTTTGAGAATAACTTAATCGACTTTGAACTTGCAGCTTTGCTTCTTTGCTAGACTGTGAGAAACCTTCCTTTTATATTTAATGCTTGTTATAAAATTAAATATTAGATCAATGGAACACATAAAATATTGTGGGAAAAAAAACACAAAAACTCATAAAGCAAGAGAGACACATATATACGACATTCACTCAGTTTGGGATATGTCCAACGGAGAAAAAACTAGTCCTTCCTTTTATATTATCTAGCAAAATGAAGAGATACAACCTACAACAGATACATTGTAATTTTATCTTCACTATCACACAAGCTCCTCTCTCTTTCTCACTCAGAATAATGATAATACTCAATCACAATACAATTCCCTTATATAAACCAAGGGCTTACTTGTAGGGAAAAAAACCCTAAATTAACATAACTTGTATCGTCAGATCATCTGCCTAATGAAAGACCCAAATTTAGTACGAAATTAAAATATTTTTATAAGGAAAATTTTCATACATTTTTAGCTGCGGGGGACCTTCCCCCAAACCCCCGCTGAGGACCCACTAGCCCCCGAACCCTATAGCTAGGGGGGATAGGCCCCACAAACCCCCACGAGGGGGGGGAAGTCCCCCCCACACCTTGACACATGGAGGGGTGTACATTTTTCCTAGGGTATACACCACATTGAAACAATACCTATGAATCAGGAAGATAGTTAGGCTCTGCACCCAACAATGCGCACTGGGTTGCACTTTTCTAGTTGACTTTCTTCCAGAGTGTTGTCCTATTCTGGGGTCATATGAGATGGACCCGACTGGCTGATTGGTGTGTGGGGCCTAAAATCATTATAATAATTATTGATCTTATGTTCCTTTGGTCTGGAGTAGGTCCGAGATGACTAGTTGAAATGAAACTTGGCATGGTTCTTCTTGCAAATTCCTCTAAGATAATATTGATGATACTCCATCATGTCAAACCTGAAGTTCTCCAACTCCTTACCTTCTATTTTTACAACCTTCAAGTTCTTTATTTCGTAAGATCCCACCTACAAAGTAAAATTAGGCCAATATGCTTTCTTTTTCCTCTACAATACTGTTGATAAGTATGTGGCAAGATGATATGCAACCTCCTGCATGATAAAATTATCTGTGGCATACCTCGGTAACAAATGTGATGGTTTCTTGCATCTGAACACCCAAGGGTAAGTTCCATCTAGTGAGGCAAACTAATCAACAAGTTTTGACATTACTTCCAATGTCTCAAGGGACATGCAAGGGGGTTCCTCCTCGAATATCATCTGGTACAATAATTTGAGGAAATGGTCAACCAAATTTTCCATGACTCCTCTCTAACTACACTCTGAAAGCATTCTGTAATAAATATGAACAACAAGATCTTTGATTGTCCAACTCTAGCTCATACCAGGAAAAGAATTATAAGCACATATACATTTCATCAGGTATTTAGACATGTATAATCTAACTGGCTTGTCCTTAGGAGTATTATTTTCACTGCTCACATTAATTTTAAATTGTTGAGCCAAAATATATGACTAGTTGAATATATTCCCCTCATTAACAATCTGATGCAACATGTAAATCCAACCTTTAAGGAAGCTCCAGTACTCTTCAATCCATATATCCGATAGCATAACACAATTAGGTACTGGGACACCTTTTCGATATATCTAGTTGTGTAAGTGTTAATGGGAGTCTGGTGGAAATTATGTGATTCTTTTACCCATGTCTTGATAATATATTTGGTGTTCAAACAATTGGTGACTGCATAGAAATGTGAATCCATGTATCCCTCTCGCTTAGGCAAGTGATACATCAAGTGAATATCATGAGTTAAATAGGAAGTAAGTCGTTGTCCACTGAAAAAAATGAGGGTCATGATCTTAGTATCCAAGTGCTACAAGATCCACTTGATGACATCTACACAAGGTAGGACTGGGAATGTACATGAAACTCTTTGGAAACTTGACTGCAAGATTTTTATGTACACATGTCTGTCCTCCATGTCTACCTTTAAATCCATAACCGTGAATGTATATTTTATTGTATGCCAGGTGATATCTGGATCCTTTTAAATGAAGAGTTGAGTGTTATATAGAATATAAATGGTGACTGGAGTGCTCTCAACCACTTCATCAGTACTACTCTCTCTTGTCTCTTTTGAGGCTAATATCTTAGGAGGCATGATGATGGCTACTGATTGAAGAGAGATGAGCTAAAAAACTACAATACCTGTAACCAAAATATGCACTCATGGCGAAAACAAATTAGCTAACACTACAAGGAAAAGACCCTCTAGCGGAGGTTATAAAGGAGGTTTTTAGTGTTATAAAATTGGCCAAAATTGTCAAAAAAACATTTGCTACAACATTCGTTTATGGTTACGGAGGTTTTGGCAGAGCTTTTAACGGAAATACAACACAACTAAAAAAAATGGGCGGCCAGAGGTTATTACAGATGTTTTTTCATCGGTGCACTACTATGCCTTTAACGCACCGGTGTGTACATTCCGACAGTGCCCCAGGGATGTGTCAGTCCAACGCACCGGGACGTTTAGGTGTAAAACCGCACTGGGCATAGTGTTGGTCATACAACGCATGGGGCCATTCTAATTGGTCTTGGGATTTGTGTGGTGCCTATAGGTCGTATCAACGCGCCGGTGCGCCGTATCACAGAAAGGCACCGAGATTTATAATTGGTATCAGTATTCGTGCGGTGCCCAAAGATCGTAAAAATGCACCGGTGCTTATAGATACGCAAATGCTCCGATGCACAGTATCACACAAACGAATTGATATTAATAACTGGTATCAGTATTTGTGCGGTGCCCATAGATCGTATAACGGCACCGGTGTGTATAGACACATAAACGCACTAGTGTACAGTCACTGACACGCACTGATTTTCATGTTGTATTTTTTAGAATCATTGACCTGTGACATTGCAATTATTGTGATTGTTTTAAATTCATTATTCATCAAAAGTTGACACTTATATATCTTATAATAATATTCATATGAATTAAATTTTTATTAGTGCATTTGAGAATGATAATGGAGAACACAATAGTGACAATGGAGAGCGCAATAGAATAAATTAAAACATATATATATAAGACAATCTTTATCATACAAAATGGGACAGTTATTGGTATCCCTTTGCCTTTCAATTAGGACACTATGTCCATTACATTAAACAAAATGTCTGATTTCACAGACATATATATTTCAAAAAATAAAACGCCTTGCTTTGATATCCAAACATAGTGATCATCATTCTTCACTTGAACTGTTGTCACTACTAGAGCTACTTCCATGACTTGGGTTATTTTCAGGAATGTTTTGTTCATGGCGTTGATTGTTTTCTTCTTCTTCACCTTCCATTTACAAACGTAAAAATAAACTGAAATGAGTGTATATACATGGGTGAGAATAATGAAAATT
Source organism: Pinus albicaulis (assembly GCA_034641835.2). NCBI lineage: Eukaryota > Viridiplantae > Streptophyta > Pinopsida > Pinales > Pinaceae > Pinus > Pinus albicaulis. Next base: position 626,939,235 of record CM076576.1, on the reverse strand, counting down.
GCAATATTAAATAATATACATCAATGTAAATCGAAAAGAAAAATGACGTACCATAGCAACAATTGACTCATAAATTATACACATTCTTTCAAAACCATGTACCATGCCATCTTTCAAAATTTCATTTGTTGGTGCACTTCCATACTTTGTTTCCTGCAAGTTTTATACCCCATAACAAATCATATATTTAATATAAAAGATGTTTTTGTTCTATTAATTATAGATGGAGCTAAGTAAAACAAGATCGATAGTTGGTTACAAATTTCACAATTAAATTTTGATATGCCAACATATACTCACAACCCATATTTAACCCAATTTAAATCAATTCGTTTGATGGTTATTCTTTGTATGTTAGCGCCTGTTTGAAGACATTCAATGATGATTTTTGTAAAAACAACTTAAAAAATAAAAATATGAAATCTAGTTAAGTTGTTATAAGGAAGTAACAATTATTCACAAACTTAGAGATCAACCATTTTCTTCCTTGTCGTCCTGTTTTATGTGCTGAATGGGTTCCATTTTCTTTTATTTTTTGCAAGAAAATTCTTGAAAATTAATATTTAATGCTAAATTGTTTATTTATTGTACCTAATGATCGAAAAATTCAATGATTACATATTACATTTGAAGCACGTTGTTTTTGTTGGAAAGAATGTCTATACATTCGTTCCACTAGATCCCTCAAACTTTTGTAAAAGTTTTTCCCCTTTCGTTAACTTCCAGCACCACTCTAGATGAGCTAAGGAGCAATTGATTTTCATTTGCATGTTATATTTTTTTTCTTTTCTTAGAACAATATTCCTTTTCTGAGTTGTTGGTCCCTGTACAACATTAAACAGATGTGAATTAGTAGACTGTTTGACACATGTTATCTAATAATTTTAAGTATATTATTAATGATAATTAAAAAAAGAAACTCATATTGGATCGATAGTATTTTTTCATTCACCTGATTCATCCTTTTGAAATTTTTCCGTTAAACTTTTACACTCTTCTGGTCCTAGATCAGAAATAATCATATCGAGCTTCATCTGTTTGTGGCTCTGCATGATACACAGTAAACAATACATATTAGTTAAACTTACATATAGTTCAAAAATCATATTTTTTATAAAGAATTTACAAAGAACTTGTCTTTTTTTCTTTTCTTGATGTGTTAACAGTATTTTTGTTACTTGATCTCTTGTCAGACATTTCTTTATCAATCTGAAACCTGTACCATATCATTCATTAATATATTTATAAATAAATTCTTAATTTTTCAGGTAGAAAATAAATATCAAGGTACCGGTGCGCCTTTCATGAGGTTCGCACCGCCGCTAGTGCGTGGGGATATTAACAACGCACCACAAAACAATATAATACATTGTACGGTGCATTGGGTATTGTAAACACACCGCAAAACACAGAGTAATAGACCTAATGGTGCGTAGGGTATTATAAATGCACCGCAAAAATGATGTAATACACCGTACGGTGCTTTCCTAGTTAAATGGAGCACATGTGCTCTATTTTAGATTTGGCGCACAGATTTAGAAAAAATGTTTTCGTTTTTTTTACTACAATACTTTCGCGGTGTGCTATATAATACAGAGCACCGGTGTGGTATAGTACGCAGGGTGCACCGATAAAGAAAAATCCATTTCTTCAAAAATTCACGCAATGGCTGAATGGATTGGGATCCGACTATGAAAGTCGTCCCGTGGGTTGGAAGTCAATATAAAGTGAAAAACCCTAATTCTGAAATCACAGACACAGGGAGAAGAAAGGGAAAAAACAAAAAAAATGAAGGGTTTAGGGTAAAAATGGATAAACTGCAGAAAAAAGTAAAAAAAATTATCAAATTTAATCACGAGATGGTTTCAAATTATATGATACAGGGTTTGAATCACCAGAGGTTTGGTTTCTGATTTTCTGAATACTTTTGTTCGAATTTATTTCGCTGCTCCACAGTGTCCTCCTACTCTCTTGCTCCAGGTTGTCTCCTGCAAATATCTCGCTGAAAATTTTAGCAAAAATAGTGAAATAATGAAAAGTGTTTAATATTTAAAGAATTATTTTATGAAATTAGATTTTTGAAAATATTTTGCTGCCCATTTTTCAAATTGCTTCTTTTTTTTCACTTAAAGAAAATAGAGTTGTGTTTTTTTTATTTGTGTTTATTTGTTACCGGTGCGGAAGAGTTGTGACGCACCGGTGCGTGTTAGGATGATAAGCGCACTGGACTGTATAAAGTTTTTTTTTTTTTTGTATGTAAGATCATAATAAAATAATGATAATTATAAAGTACATGAATTTATTTTCATTATTTTCTAAACTTTATTATGTTACAAAAATTCGTATTATTCTAGATTTTTTATTTTACAATTATTTGCAAATTTATAAATTTAAATATTTTAATAAAATCATTTCACATTAATAGAATTAAAAATTTTCAAATATTTTACATACAATTACAATTAAAAGTACAATAATTACAATTAGAATTAAAATTACAATTACAATTTTACATTAATTTCACATACATGAATTACGATTAGAGTTACAATTACAATTTTAATTTTACATACAATTACATTTACAATTACAATTACAATTTTACAAATATTTTACATACAATTCAATTAAAATTACAATTACAAATACAATTACAATTTTAGAATTTTACATACAATTACATTTACAATTTTACATAGAATTACATTTGCAATTAAAATTACAATTTTACAAATATTTTACATATAATTCAATTAAAATTACAATTACAAATACAATTACAATTTTAGAATTTTATATACAATTACATTTACAATTTTACATAGAATTACATTTACAATTACAATTACAATTTTATAAATATTTTACATACAATTCAATTAAAATTACAATTACAATTTTAGAATTTTACATACAATTACGATTTTACAAATTTTCATATATACAATTACAATAATATCATAATAAAATAAATATTACAATTACAATTAAAATTTTACATTAATAAATATTTTACATACAATTATAGTTTAAATTACAATAAGTACAAATACAAATACAATTTTACAATTTTACATACAATGAAAATTTAAATTACAATTACAATCACGACATAATATTTAATAAATATCATAGTCATTTAATATTAAATTAATTAATAAACATCATCACGATCATGATAACCATCGTACAAACATCATATTCGACTAATAAACACATTCAAACATCAAATTAACATTATATATTAAGATCATCACAACACAAACAACAAATATACATCTCAATATGTCAAATAACGCATGCTATCACATATATACACATCTAGCTGCAAGCTAAAAATTAAATGAACATATCTAACATGACCTAACAATATGCACCACATCATGATGATCACCAACATGAAAATTAAGTACAACTGCAACATGAACATAAAATACATGGACCATATATATATATATATATATATAATTGAATAATGTTAAAAAGATACAACTGTAATATAAATGTCATGGATCAGGCGCTGGTGGTAGTATAACAACATCAATAGCAGTACTACAAGTGGATGTCTGCTTAGTAAAGCTGGGTGCAACCTCGACAGTCGATGGTCGAGCCTGCTCATGATCATGATCACTATTACTGATGGATGCATCTGCTGGTAGTAGTAAAACATCAATATGAGTAGTAGTAGTGGAGGCTTGCTTAGTGAATAGTGCAGCCTTGGCAGTCGATGGTCCAGCCCGCTCATGATCATCATGACTAGTACTGATGGATGTAGCTGCAGGCTGCTGACTGGACATGGCCGATGGTCCAGCCTCATCTCCATGATGACTGTCAGATGCTGCCAGTGGAGCGTCATGCTCATCAGGCGCGCCGCGAGGTGAATGATCATGAGATGCATTTGAGTCGCTGCTCGCAGAGTCATGTCCATCATGTGCCACGGCTCGACTATGCCTATAGCTACCGACAATCCTCCTGAGGCGCGTAACTACTGTCGTAGATCCTACAAGATGCCACATCAGGTTGTACATGTCACGCGGCATGCCTCTCCACATCCGTTATAGCCTATCGTCTACCTGTATGTCTCTGTAATGAGCGGGCCTGATGCCTGAATGAAAAATCAATGCACATAGTTGGTTTTCCAACTCCATCCTATATCTGGTCTCAGGTCGACCACGCCTAGCAAAAGGTGGCACCGGTGCACCATGATGAGCAGGAGCATGGATCTCTACTACTCTGGCCTCATCCTCATCATGATCATGCTCGAAATCAGCCATATCCTGATCGTCATAATCAGGATCCACACCTGGATCATGTGGTGGACCTGGTATATCCTCACCATCAAAAGAGCCAATGTCTGCAAAATATATACAAGTACACAAAAATAATTAGACAATTTCATTACACAATTTAATAAAAACAAGTTAATTAAGAACATGTTAGAATAAAAATAAATAAAACAGTAATATTACCTCTATCATCTGGCGGCTCATCAGCTATAAAGAGGATGTTGAGACACCCTCGCCAATCTAAGCCAACATAAGGACATGGGACCAAAATGAAGGGATGCAGCCCATCAACACTGGCTAGTAAGTCCAGTGAATCATGTGATATCCTGGCTGGAAACAAAGTGTCTCCCCTCTTGGGCATCATCTGCCCCCACATGTGCATCTGGGCCTCAAACATCGGCCTATGAGGCTGTCGAAAAAAACTAGGTCTTATCTCTGGAAACCTCTCAAAAAATAAACAAAACAACTCTGAAGCAAAAGGGAAGTTGAACCTCCCTTGTGCATGAGCATGAAATCTATCTAAGGCCGTACAAAACTGCCACAAAAAAATGGTAGACCACCTAACAAGTCATGGCTGCTGTTCTAAAGAATCAACATAATATAAAAGCGAGCAACTAATGCGTTGCCCATCACTGGTGTTGTGCGAAATGTTCGAAATGATAAGGGAGAGGCACTGCACATCCTATCTACCAAAATCACCTATACGTAACTGACCTCCAGGTACCTAAAACTCTAAAGGAGACAGTACATGTGCTCCAATGTATCTCTGGGAGTAAACTAATTGACTCCCTGCTGCGCAACCAGCTAGCACGTCTAGGAATGAGGTAAAATCCACCCCTCTCCTTGATAGTCCTATAATAAAATAAATATCCTCCTCAGTGGGTGTGTACCATTGGTTAGGACCAACCTGGAAAGCCTGTCGATGGGCATTCCACCTACGGATAAGATATATCAAAAATAAACTATGCACCTTTAGGGAAGTAGCCTCCTCATAGAACTTGAGGAGGCCTACCTGCCTAAGGAACTCCTAGGTATCTGCAGTAATAGGGCGAGGGTATGCATCTGTCTCCCTCTCTCGGGCCTCCCATTGGAAAATCATGTCATATTGTTCAACCTGTTGTTGCTGCTGTTCCTCCTCTTCTCTTTGAATCATTGCCATATTAAATGATTTTTTTTATTAAAATAGACATGTATTTAGGAATATATATATATATATATATATATATATATATATATATATATATATATTTTGAAAAAAAGCAAACAGAAAAGTCGGTGCACCATAAAAATAGTCATGCACCAATCGCGGTGCGACTTAAGAATATAGAGCACCGGTCCCGATGCCCCTAATGAAATACAACACACCGGCCTTGGTGCAGTTGTCTATTTTTCAAGCACCGTTAACTTCATCAAAGTTTAGAATAGTGGTGCGCTGAATGAAATATACACCCCGACACGTATAGTCGTGTCAGCGCACCGAATTAATGAAAATTACATAGCTGATGGTGCGGTATTTTATCTGGCTGCATCGTTGACCCTCTCAGAATCTAGAATGTGGTGCGCTGACATAAACCGGGGTAGATAATTCCGTCAACGCACCGCACTGTGATTCCCGTGGTTAATGGTGTGCCTGGATAAATGAGCGCACCACCTTTTATTTTATTTATTTTATTTTAAAATTATTCAGGGCGCCTTTCGGTACCACCCTAGAAATGGTGCAGATACCATTAGCACTGGTGGCGGTGCGGCCTGTAAATTTTACAGGCAGCACCGCTATCCGGTGCGAGTTGAACATATCTGGCGCACTGCGCGATTTTTTTTTTTTTTTTTTTTTTAAATGGTTATTTTTAAGGTTATTTCAATTTCTAATCCGCTAAAAGGCTTAATTATGGAAATATAGAAAAAGACCTATACATTTCGTCGTCGAGGAGGCATATTGGATGTAAACTTTGCAATTGAAAATTTGCCCACCATTTTTCAAAATGCAAGCTAGAGATTGGTGGCCAATGCAGAGCAGAAGTGCGTGTAATGGGTGCAATGAGAGCACCGATGTCAAGGCGGCTCAGACAAGGGGAAATGGCACTGATTCTTGAGAGCTCTGGAGCACTGAGGAAAGTGAAAAATGAATTTTTTTGGCCATAATTTTTTCATTTAACCCTGTTCCGGTGCGCGGGGTTTTATAGGCGCACCTGTATGCTTACCTACAACCACACCGGACTGTGTCAAATTTGGTGCGTTGTTTATAATGCACCGGGGTGGTTTCCTAACACCACACCAAGATGTTTCAGTTTCGGTGCGAAATTTTGATGAGGCACCGGGGTGGAAAATCCGTAAAGCACCGGTGCAAAATAGTCGTAAAGCATCAGTTTTTTGGCCTTAATTTTTTTTTTATGTAACGCTATTCCAGTGCGTGCGGTTTATTGGCACACTGGTGCTCTTGGGTAAGAATGCACCAGTGCGTTTCTATTTTTGCACAGTTTTTTATGATGCACCGACGTGGAAGAGTGGTGAAGCACCGGTGCGTTATAGTAATAGGAGGCCCCGGATGTGTGTGTATGTCGCGCAAGTTGTCCGGTGTGCCAATGTCTCGTGTGCACCAGTACGTTCTATGGTAGGGTGCGCACCGGTAATTGAGAGCTCAGAAGCACTGGAAAAATGAAAAATACGGGTTATTTTGCCATAATTTTCTAATATAACCCTTTACTGGTGCGCGTTGTTTATAGGCGCATCGGTGCTCTTTGATAAGAATGCATCGGCACATTTCTATTTTGGCGTGATGTTTTATGATGCATCGGAGCGGAAGAGTGGTGAAGCACCAGTGTGTTACAGTAATAGGATGCCTCGGATGTGTGTGTACATCGCACAATATATCTGATGTGCTAATGTCTCGGGCGCACCAGTGCGTTCTATGGTAGGGCGCGCATCGGTAATTGAGAGCTCAGAAGCATTGGAAAACTGAAAAATCTGGGTTATTTTGCCGTAATTTTTTTTTAATATAACCCTTTACCAGTGCGCGTTGTTTATAGGCCCACCGGTTTCGTTTCTTACAAATGCACTGGTCGGTTTGTGTTTTGGTGGGATGTATTATGATGGACTGGTGTAGTTTCTTTCTACCGCACCGGGTGGTTTTGGTTTTGGTGTTGTGTTTTATAATGCACCGCTGCGGAATATCTGTGACACACCGGTGCTATATAATAATAATATGCACTGGGTGGGTGTGTACGGAGTGCACGGTGTCCGGTGTGCCAATGTTTTGGTTTGCACCAGTGCTTTCATGGTTCGAGTGCACCGGGGCGACGTGTAATGATAAGCGCATCGAGAGGAAACCATCTGCAAAACCCTCCGCCTGCCAACCTCCTCTAGTAACCTCCGCTAGAAATGGATGTATGGGGTATTTTTCTGTGGGGTTCCTCAAAAACATCCACTATAGGGTATTTTCCTTGTAGTGTAAAGAAGATCAATTCATCAATCAAGATTAACACAAAAAATCACTGACTGATGACGAGGATTGTGTAGTTTCTACGTTCTAGTAGGAAAATTGGGCTCATGAATCGTGCACTGTTCAATCTCAATAGACAAGAGTGGAACTTGTGGTTTGAGACTACACAATGTGCAGTCTTAGTTGGGCGAGAGGGGGAATAAACTGTGCATTGTGCAGTCTCAAAGGCCAAGGTTGAGGGTTGAGGCCTAGAATTGCGCAATTCCCAATTGCGAAAGCCAGTGAGTGCGCGTTGTGTAGTCTAAGAGGCCAAGGACGAGGCTTGAGCCTTGAAGATGTGAAATGCATAGTTGGAAGGGGTAGCATGTTCTCAAGATTTGTGTATGTTATAAGGATTAATGCATGGGTGGTGGACATAAAATCCTCTGAGGTTACTTGAAACCTAAGGCAGACGAAATTAATGGACCTACAATTGTTCAAGGAAGATACATGAAAGAATAGTAATGTTTAATAAGAATTAGCTAAGTGAAGGTGAGGAGTTACCTATTTTTCCTTGGCATAAATCTATTGGAGTTCTCAGTGTGACAGAGAAAATATCCTCAACCAACTCTCAAATGAAGACATGCACATAATAAGGACACTAAGTGATATTCACAACATTCATAAACTTCAACAATTCAATGCATCAACATATAACAACATATATAATAACATACATCAATTTAAAAATCATTAGTCTTTCCATTGAATCAACATATACAAAAAGAAAGTATCGATATCATGACATAGAAAAAACATGAGCAGATCTATATTATCAGTTCCGAGAAGAATTATTAAGGCCGTAATTTTTGCAAAAAGTATTCCCTTAGCTCCTAGCTCCTCTCTTTGTCTCTTAACAATGTCTCGACACCATAATAGTGCACAAATTGTGATCCCCATTACTGTAGCCTAGCCTCCAATATGTTAATTTTTCAATATTTCTCTATGTTGTATCAGTTACTTAAGCCCAAATCAGATTTTCATTAACACTATATCAAGGTCTATGCAATGTAAATAACCATAAACTGTAACTAAATATAGAAAAATGTATGCAAGGAAAAAGAAGACAATATCAAAACCATGAGACATAGAAATTGGTCCAAGACCAAGGAAAAACCCCAATATGGGGGAAACCCTTTCAAATCATATTCTTCTAAAGATTGTATTCAAAATATTTCAGTAGAGAGTACAATAAGCCCAACACAATAATATAATGGATAATAATCTGATCTGATCTATAGATCAACAAAACACAAAATCGATGGATCACTGATACCAAGTGATCTTAGCTGCCTTGATATAGATATGAGTCTAAATAACTGTCAATAGCTGACCTGACGCTGATATGACTACGTGATGAATGACTGATAATACTGTGTGAGCAACTTACAGAATACCAAATCTAATCTACCCAATAACTCATAGAGTCGCAGGCTTATCATGCCCTGCCCACAGCTATATAATCTTTGAGCCACTACCACATAGTTTTGTGCCCGCGGCTGAGGGCCTGAATACCTAGAAACTTGGCCATGCCCTTAAGCCTTCATGCAAGTGACTTTACTAGCCGAGCCATGACCATAACAAGATCAACCAGTGACCCAAGCCCAACAGATTCGCTACCTCAAATTATCTTGGCTACGACCCAGATCGAAAATACACAGATCTGAAATGTGCATCTGTCTGTGATCCTGATCCACTGCGTGAACCTCTTGCGACGTACCTATGCGAGCTAGAAAACAAAAATTCGACCAATAATGAAAACAACATGAAGATGATCTCATGGGCGAATGTGTGCAAATAAGCTTGAGGTCGCTTCTATTTATAACTTGATGAGGGACCACTTAGGGCTTTGACCAGATCAACATGGAATTTAACCAACTCATAAAATAATAAAATAATTCATAACTTAACTTCCACTTAACCGATTGGGACAATCTATAGACCGACTTTTATCCTCTCGAAAAGAGGAATCTAGTTAACTCATTATTTTAATTATATGATCTTTCCATTGTGGAATTTGACTTTAGTTTCCAAAAATTAACACTCCCTCTCAAGTAGGAAGAATTCCACTATGTAATCTAGTTGTAGATCTTTGCATCAAGGTTTCATCATGGATCAACTCTATCTGTTGAAACTTTCTCAAAACTAAGAAGAAGAAGAATAGGGGAGTGATAAATTCCACCCACATGTTGGGTTTGTGTTATATTATTTCCACAACTAGAAGCAGGTGCGAAGTGAGGGGTAAGAGGGGAGTGGTAGCCCCCTTGCACAGGGTTCAAGGCAACGCCCTGATAATTTTTTTTTTTGGGCCCTATTTAGGTGGGCGGACTTGCCTGTGGTTTTGTGCATGGGTTTGCACATGGTTTTGAGGCATGATGGTTTTCTGCCCTTGGTATTTTTTAGATCCAGTCAATGGAAATATGGTTATGTTCTACTCCAGGATTAATGGATTTGGGTTTATGAAGGCTTCGACATGTATATATATGTGTTGTAACACTAAAAGGAATATAATGAAAAATCAAGCTAGTAGTCCCGATTTGGGATCGAGGGGAAAAATCTCTTTGTATATATTTTTTATGTTTTATGCTCCCACTATTGTTTATTTTCTATTTTTAAGAATTCATTTGCAGATAATTTATGTACAAGGTTAGAACCTACATTTGGTATCAGAGTTGTTTCTGCTTCAAGGGGATGCCTTTGATGTTGAGGGGTTTTTTACTCGGGCCTGTGGTAGAACCTGTTCAGTGGGAGATATTTGGGATTGATTATTGCGGTGAAATAAGTTAGTGAGAAGTGGAAAGATAGAGATCGAGAAATTATTGGTAATAATTTTGAGTTGTGGAATCTCAAGGTGGAGGACTTGCTAGTGGATAAAGATTAGTGGATTGCAGTAGATCTGGGTACTAAAAGAACGACAAGGTCATATGAAGACTGGGAAAAGTTGGATCAAAAGGAAAAGAGCACAATATGGATGTGTATCTCAGATTCCCTATTGTTGAATGTATCTAGGGAATCTATGTCGAAGAATTTGTGGGTCAAGGTAGGGAATTTGTACCAATATAAGTCTCTGGTGAATATTTTTTTCTTACAGAAAAAGTTGTATAACTTGAGGATGAAGGATGGAGACTCGGTGACAGAGCATCTGAATGCCTTCAATACTATGGTAAGCTAGTTTTCATATTTTAATATTAAAATATCTGATGAAGATAAGTGCATCAGTTTTTTGTGTTCTCTACCATATTCGTGGGATAGTCTGGTTATTACAGTAGGTATTAATAAAAATACCTTGAATTTTGATGAAATTATATCAGCCTTGTTGTCAGAGGAAATGAGACGGAGAAATATGGAGGGCCAGAATAGAGATTCCTTGTCTATACAAGGAAGGTCCCATAAAATAAACAAAAATAATTTTTCGAGTGGGAGGTCTAAATCTAGAGGGAGGTCTAAATCTCTAGGAAAGCCAGTAAATTTGTGTTGGAAATGTGAAAAGGAAGGACACTTCAAAAAGGACTACAGATCTAAAGCTGTTGAGAAAGGAAAGGGATCTGATGGTGCTCCTTATGCAGAGGAAAAAACCACCTCAGATGAAGGTGGGGATGTGTATTTGGCTTCTTCTTCAAATACACATGTAGATCATGAGGCATGGTTGATTTACTCAGGTGCATCCTTTCACTTAACGCCCCATAGGGAGTGGTTTTGCGAGTATGAGAAGTATGATGGTGGTGAAGGATTCTTATAGGATGACAGGGAGGCCAAAATTTTTGGATGTGGAAAAGTCAAGCTAGAGCTACAAGGTGGAAGGATTAGAACACTTGCTGGTGTTCTGCATATTCCTGCATTGGCCAGAAATCTGATTTTTGTAAGCAAGATGGATGATGTAGGTGTAAAAAGAGTGTTTAAGAAATATTCCTGAAATATGGTTCGAGGAGACTTAGTATTAATGCAGGGAGTTCAGATTGCAACTATGTACAAGCTTTAGGATAGCAAAGTTATTGATGGGTGTAGCAATTCTGTGGTTCCTGAAAGTGAAGTGGAAAGCCTAGCGATATCTGGAGAAAATACCATGCTATGTCATCAAAGGCTTGGACATATTGGAGAGAAGGGCCTTTGGATATTGCATGGTAATGGTATGGTAGAAGGTATGCCTAATTTCTCTCTGGATTTCGATTTCTGTGAACATTGGGTGGGAAGCAGAATTGGGTGAGTTTTCCTTTTGGTGCTAAGAGGGCGAACAAGATATTAGAGCTTGTGCACAGTGATGTGTTTGAACCTATTTCAGTTCCATCACTAGGTAAGTCTGTGTACTATGTTTAATTCATAGACGACTTCTCAAGGAATACATGGATATATTTCTTGAGGAGGAAATGTGAAGTCTTTGACATATTTAAATAATTTAAGGCTATGGTGGAAAACCAGACAGAGAATAAGATAAAGGTGTTGATGATAGATAATGATGGAGAGTTTTGCAAGAAGGAATTGTTGAGTCCCGAATTTGCATCTTTTCCATACACTTTTCCATACCTTTTTCACTCACCTAAACCTCACAAATTGTCAATATCATGTGCAAAAGGGTATCTAACATGGTTTTTAATTATATTTTTGTGTTTTCTATTTGATCTAGATTTTGTTCATTCAACAGGAATCCCGCCACTTTCCGCAGCTTGCCGCAACTTTCCGCCTATTATGTGGAATTCTATGCTGGCTAGTTTTCTACAAGGGAAACGAGCCACATGGTGTGCTAGGAATGACGTGGACATGGTTCGTGTCCTATTGGTTCAAGCAAGCTCACACCCAAAGAAGCCGCGGTCAAAGGCGTCCACATGGAAGTCAACTATGGAGTTTCATGTCGGCCGGACTCTGTTTCGTGGCACATAAACATCCATACGGCCGTTTCTAAGCTTGCGGAGGTTAAATCGACATCTGTGCAGAGCTATGGAGTCGAATTCAAGCATCCACCTTCTGTAGATTCACTTTCCAACACGGCCATACTCCTATATCCGTGGACGTAGTGGTCTACGTGCTCTCTGCCATCATGAACTTTAGGAGACATTTACAATTTATTGTTATATATAGAGCGTTTTCATACGCACATAAAGTTAGTTGATAGTTGATGTTCGTGAATGTACTCTGTTATCTTTTAGTCTGCTCTGTAGTGATTACGCTACACTTTTGCCGTAACACTACCATTCTGTAATGAACTGCTTTTTAATATGAGAAGACTCTGTTTTTCAACTTAATTCGTGTTTGAGGATCGTTACCAAGGCTGTGTAGAGGGCCCCTGCTCAGCTAAGGTTTTGTGTATTAGTATATATTTCTCATTTCATTTCTTTAAAAGTCATTGTATCATAATCCATCCATATGTTCATACTTTGCAGTTGTTTCATTTCTGTTTATACATTTCCATAATTTCCATTTCATTTCCGTCTTTCATGTTTTATGATTGTTAATCACTGATCAGTTTTCTTGATTGCAGGTTTCAGATAATGTCTTGCATTTTTCATAGCTTTTTGATTAGTGACATTGAACTAACATTGTTCTGCTGCTAGTTTGCTTTTCATAGCTTTTGTTTAACTTCAGTATTGCTCTGTACATTTCAGCTTTGTTTTTCTGCTTCAGTAGTTAAAATTAGATATACTAATCTGCTCATAGCATCTTCAATTGCCTCCGAAAGCCACAGCTGGACTGATGGCGAGGGATTGCATTATGAAATGTGTAGTTTAGTATTAGTTTCTTTTCTGCAAATTTAGATATACTAAGCTGCTCATAGCATCTTCAGTTGCCTCCGAAAGCCACAGCTGGACTGATGGTGAGGGATTGCATTATGAAATGTGTAGTTTAGTATTAGTTTCTTTTCTGCAAATTTAGATATATTAAATCATGCATGACATCTTCGGTTGCCTTCGAAAGCCACAGCTGGACTGATGGTGAGGGATTGAATCATGAGTGTATGGTTTAGTATTAGTTTACTTTCTGCAAATTAAATATCAGTTACACAAGTTGTTTATGATTACTTCCGAAAATCATAGCTGGTCTAATGATGAAGGGTCAAAAAATGAATTGATGTAATCTGATTTAGATTTATTTTGTTGCAATTTTGAATTTCCTTAAGCATAGTTTCTTTTGTGTTTAGTTGGCAGCAAGAATAGTTTGGTTTTCATGTTCACTAGTTTACTGTTTTGATTCATTAGATTAGCAGCACCTTTTCATTTCAGCAGTACATTTTTACTTTCTTTCAAGTCTTGTCATTGTAATTTTCAATTTGCTTTTAAAGTTTCAAGTTGGTAAATCATTATAGGGGATATCACTTCCTTGAACAAATATAACCAAACTTGCTTTTCATTTTAGAATTTCTATTTCACCTTAGAAAAACCAAAAACGACAAAAGTTAAGAAATAGGTTATCTTGCACATATAGTGTGCCGCACTTCATCAGCTTACGATTCCCGGATTGACAAATTAAATGCAGCAATTTAGGACACACTAAATTGACCAAACATTTTGGCGCCGTTGCCGGGGAAGTGTAACTAGGTAGCCAATTTCTTAAAAAATAAAACATAAAATCATAAAAGAAGGGAAAACTTGATAACTTCTTGAAGTATGCTCTCCTCTTGCACCTAGTGTGATCTGGAGGATCAGAAAAGAGAGTTATTGGTTTAGTAATTTCTTAAGTATTCTCTCTTCTTGCACCTAGTGTGATCTGGAAGATCAGAAAGAGAATTATTAGCCCAACTTTTTTAAAAATAAAAATAAAAAATGACATGCATAGAGCAAGAGATTCTAGGGGAAGGTTTATAGCTAAAGCCAAGAGTTCGATTTTCACAACTCCATCTTCTTGAAGGCATAGACCAGATTCACCACCATCTACCCCTAGCCTTAAGATTTTTGGAAGTCAAGGAACAGCTGAATTAGAGGATTCTCCTATACCATCTACTAAAACCCACTTAGAAAACAAAGAGACTTTCTCTCATCCTTCCTTGGTAGAAGAACTAGAGGACTATAAGGACTCTAAAGAAACTATCATGGCAGAGGAAGTAATAAATAGAGGTGGAGGTAGAAGAGGAGGAGATAATGGAGATAACAATGGTGAAGGAAATAATGTTAGAAATAGGGATTTGTTGGGATTCCCTATAGCTGATGAGGAAACTCATGCAACAATGAAAAATATTTCACCATCTGTTCTCCCTAACTTTTATGGATTACGAAGTGAGGATCCTGAAACATTTCTGTTTGAGTTTGAAGTTGTGTGCCTAACTTATGACTATATGGAAGATTCTCAAAAACTCAAACTGTTTCCTTCAACATTGAAGGGATCTGCTTTGAAATGGTTCATGGGATTAGCCACTCAATCTATCAGGACTTGGAATGAAATGAAACAAACATTTTTGGATAGATACTTGGATTATTGTATGCCCACCAATCACAAGGATGAGGTATTCAAAATGATGCAAAAAGAAGATGAAAATTTGGAAGACTTACTTGAAAGATTTCAATACAACTTGAAAAGAGCAAAGATGAGCAACTTAGATGATGAAACCTTGAAAGCCCTCATATTAAAAGCCATTAGAGATGAATGGATAGATATTTTAAACATGATGGGAAAGGAGACATTTCTCAACTTCCACTTCGTGACATAACAGAACTATGTGTCCATCTCTCAAGAGGAAAATCTAAAACAGGAAAAGGGCCTAGGGATCCTTCTCTTATTAGGGCTAACAAATCTGCAACTGGATCAGTAAGTAGGGCAGAGATTGGTAATATGCTTGATGAGTTCAAAACTGATATCTTAGGGAGCCTTAGTGAACAACTAGACACCCTTAAAATCCAAAACAAGCAGAAAGCAGAAACAAATGCCTTAGCCATCTTTTGTCCGAAATGTAGGAAGAAACATGCTTTAAGGGAATGTCCCTTGGATGCAAAAGTTGTAGAAACATGTATGATTTTCTCAGAAAATCATGAGATCAAGGATTGTCCTTCAATCCCTGGACTCAAAGCCGTTTTTCAAGAAGATCCAAATTCAGTAGAATCTCTCTGTTTTGTCGCAAGGAGACCTTGGCAGGGACAACAATCTCAAGGGTTTAATAACCCTATGAATCTTCAAACCCCACCAAGTTGGAATCCTTGGCAACAACCTTGGCCCCAACATCAGAATTCATATCAGCCATGGGTACAAGGGATGCAAAATCCTTATGGGAGATTTGCTCAATTTTATCAATATCCTCCATCTTTTCAAAATCAACAAGCTCCACAATTTCCAAGCCCAAATCCACAACTTTCATTGCCATTTCCACAACAAAAACCTTCTCAACAAAATACAAATCCTCAACTCATGCTCCCATACCAACAGAAGACAAATCAACTTCCAGCTCAGCCATAGCCAAATCCTAACAATAAGAATCCTCAAACTACTTATATGGTAGAAGGACAACAATTTCCTACCTATATGATTGTTCCTCTCAACGATGTACAACTCAGATCTGGTAGAGTTTTAGAAAAACCTTCTATAGACATTCAAGAGCAAGATACCTTTGAAGAGGACTCTCTTCAAGTCAATAAGGGTTCTGAGGAAGAATCTCTTCAAAATTCAAAAATTCAAAAAGAAAAAGAAAAGCTAACATCCACAACTCCTATAGTTGAGCAACCTGTATCTTCATCTACACCTCCTTTTCCGGAAAGACTACAAATTGATAAGGGGGTGGAAAAACAAATCTTGTTGCCCAACTATGACTTTCTAGATGAATTGAAGAATGTTTGTATCAAGATTCCATTGCTACAAGCCATTCGAGAAATTCCTATTCTAGCAAAAACCATAAAGGAGTTGAGTTTCAAAAGACCAGGAAGGAAGCTAAAGGACACAAGAAGAATCCACCCGGTAGGAAAGATTGCAGACATTATGATGGGAAAAATTACCATGCAGAAGTATGTAGATCCAGGAAGTCCAATTGTCAAGACACATATAAATGGGATAGAAATTCCAAACACATTGATTGACTTAGGGGCCGCTATCAACATTATGAGTAGACAGACTATGGAACAGTTAAAACTTCCTAACCTTCTTTTTACACCTACTTTATTGCAACTTGCAGATCGATCGGTTATTAAACTAGATGGTGTATTAGAAGATATTTCAGTCTCCTTAGATTCTTGGGAATATCCAATAGACTTTATGATTTTGACTCCCAAAAGTAATCTAGGAGGACATCCACTTATTTTAGGAAGACCTTGGCTAGCCACAGCTGATGCTTTTATTAGTTGTAGATCTGGAGACATGTACATTTCAAATGGTAATTCGACAAAGAAATTCAATTTGTATCCTCCAGCAAGAGAAATCACAGAAATAGGAGACAATGAATGGGTCGATGATGAGAACACTATACAACCTGTCTTTACCATTTCTGAAATTAGTGAGGATAGTCAAATTCTGAATACCTTAGAAAATTTTGAGATAACTTCAGAATATGACCCCACACAATTTCAGTTGGAATCTAACATAGAATATTTATCATCAAGACAAATGTATCTTTACTCTATGGAAGAGTTTGGTAATTCTGCTATTGAGATTTTTCCAGAAAAGACATTGAATATTAACAAACATCTGGAGAAGTCACAACAAGAAGAACTAACCAGAATCTTGCAAAAACATTCTACTGCATTTGCATGGGAGTATACTGACATGAAGGGTATTGATCCTAAGACTTGCATCCATCATATCTATATTGAGGAAAACAGTAGACCAATCAGATAACCTCAAAGAAGGATGAATCCAAATCTTAGGGAGATAGTGAAAGAAGAGTTCCAAAAACTTCTCAATGTAAACTTCATTTATCCAATTTCAGATAGCCGATGGGTTTCTCCTTTGGTTATAGTACCTAAAAAGAATGGTAAATGGAGGGTATGCATTGATTACAGGGAATTGAACAAAGCAACTTTCAAGGATCACTTTCCTTTGCCTTTTATCGATCAGGTATTAGATACATTAGCAGGTAAAAAGTACTTTTCATTTTTGGATGGTTTTAGTGGCTATAATCAAATCCAGGTAGCACCTGAAGATCAAGATAAGACCACATTTACTTGTCCATGGGGAACTTTTGCCTACCGAGTGCTTCCTTTTGAGTTATGTAATGCACCAGCAACATTCCAAAGAGCAGTACTAGGAATTTTTTCTGATCTAATCCATGATTGTGTAGAGGTTTATATGGATGATTTTACAGTTTATGGTAATTCATTTGAAGAGGCATTAGAAAATTTGGAAAAAGTTCTTATAAGATGTAAAGAAACAAACCTTTCATTAAGCCATGAAAAATGCTTTATGATGTTTTTCAAAGGGATTGTTTTGGGGCATCATATTTCAGGAGATGGGATTAAGGTTGATAGATCAAAAGTTGAAGTAATCTCCAAGTTACCTATTCCAAATTTTCAAAGAGATGTTAGAAGTTTTCTGGGATTTACTGGTTACTATAGAAGATTTATAGAAAACTTCACTAAAATAGCATCTCCACTCTTCAAATTGCTTACAAAAGATTGTGAATTCAGATGGGATCCTGATTGTCAATCAGCTTTTGAAACTTTGAAAACAAGAATATCTGAAGCACCTATCTTGAGAGGACCAAATTGGAAACTTCCTTTCCATATTTCTACAGATGCTTCAGATACAGCTCTTGGAGCTGTGTTAGGTCAAAAAGATTTAATTCCTTATGCCATTTATTACACCAGTAAAAATTTGACTCCCACAGAGTTGAACTATACTGTGACTGAAAAAGAGTTTTTAGCCGTTGTTCATGCAATTAATAAGTTTAGACATTACATAACAGGCTATGAAACTTTTATTCATACTGACCATTCTGCAATTAGATATTTAATGAACAAACCCGTTACTAATGGCAGAGTGACAAGATGGCTTTTACTTTTGCAAGAATTCAATATTACTGTGTTGGATAGACCAGGAAAACAGAATACAGTAGCTGATTTCTTGTCTAGGATTCAGAATAATAAAGAAGATTCTCCCGTAGAAGATAAATTTCCTGATGAATACTTGTTTGCAGTAACTATTAAGACCCCTTGGTATGCAGATATTGCTAACTATTTGGTTACAGGGAAACTACCTTCACATTTATTTCCAAGAGAAAAACGAAAGATTATTCAGGAGAGTTCAAAATATTCATGGATTTCTAACGAATTGTTTAAAATAGGGCCAGATCTTGTGATCAGAAGATGTGTCAGGGAAGATGAAATGCCCGATATTCTTAAGGCATGTCATGATGAACCATGCGGCGGACACTTTGCGGACAAAAGGACGGCCTATAAAATCCTTTCCTTGGGATATTATTGGCCTTCTCTCTTCAAAGATGCAAAACAATATGTCAAGAGGTGTGATAGCTGCCAAAGAGTAGGGAAACCTACCCTTTCAAATGAAATGCCATTGCAAACACAGGTACTCATTGAACCCTTTGAAAAATGGGCTTTAGATTTCATCGGACCTATTAATCCACCATCTAAGCAAAAGAAGTATATATTGGTTTGTACTGATTATGTTACTAAATGGGTAGAAGCCAAAGCATTAGTATCTGCTACTGAAAATTCAGTTGTTCATTTTCTTTATGAGGATATTTTTACTCGCTTTGGTGTTCCAAGAGAAATTGTGACGGATCAGGGGAGCCAATTCAACTCAAATGTGCAGAAGCTGATGGAAGAATACAAAATCAAGCACAGAAGATCTACTCCTTACCATCCACAAGCAAATGGTCAAGTGGAGTCCACAAACAAAGTTCTTGAAAGTATCATCACCAAAATTGTTCATCTACATAGAAGAGATTGGGCAGAAAGGCTTCCAGAAGCCTTGTGGGCCTACAGAACTACATGGAGGAATACAACAGGACATTCTCCCTATGAACTTGTTTATGGGAAAGAAGTCTTGCTCCCCATTGAATTCCAAGTCAAGACCTTCAAGATAGCAGTTCAGTTGGGGATGGACTTATCAGAAGCCTAAAAGCATAGAATGGAGCAGTTGAATGAGCTAGATGAGATCAGACAAGAAGCAATTCTAAGAACTGATCTAGTTCAATATCAAAGAACTAAATGGCATGACAAATATATTAAAGAGAAGAAGTTTCAAGAAGGAGATTGGGCATTGTTATTTGACTCCAAGTTTAAATATTTTCAAGGGAAATTTCAGACTCATTGGCTTGGGCCATATGAGATTGACAAAATCTTTAGCAATGGAGCTGTAAGAATCAAGACCATTGATGAGTTTCAAACTCCTCTTATTGTGAATGGCCATAGATTGAAAGCTTATCATAAGCCACTCTCAAAAGAGGATTTTATCAAGATGTTTCAAGAAAGTTCTGCAATCAGGCTGGTACAGAAGAATTCTTCTTCTCCACCAGCCTAGCTTTTGTTTTTCAACTTAAAAAAAAAAAAAAAAAAAATGGTATAAGCCTGAAAACCAATCATTGATTGGCAGTCTTATGCAGAAAATATAGGGTGAAAATCAGGGACACCTGACACTCTCTATTTTCCAAAAAAAAAAAAAATCTCTTTTTCATTTCATTTCATTTCACCACCCACTCCATTTCATTCCACTTCATTTCATTTCATTTCATTTCATTTCACTTCATTCCACTTCATTTCATCCATTCCATCAATAAAAATCTTTTTTATGACCATTTCCATCTGGTCATTTGTCATTTGTTCATTTCTATTCAACCAAGTAATAGTTGTGTCAGTTTCCGCAGCTGACATCTGTTTCCGCAGCTGACTCCAGTTTCCGCAGCCAGAAGCAGATTCCGCAGCTACTACTCTGTTTTCAAAGAGAATGTACAGTCAGTTGTTATTTTCATAATTATGAAATAAAATGTAGGAGAGAGGATCAATGGAACATTCAAGACACCAATGGAGATCAATCAGCTGAAGACCAAGGGCAAAAGCAAGGATTCCAAAGGTATGAATAAAGTTTATTTCAAATAGTATTGAAAAACACATTTTTATATAGTTTTAAACCATGAGCTCTACCCATTACGCGCAATGATTATATTGATAGTCCCGTAACCTGTCACGATCTCCATGTTATCCTCTTGCATTCATTCATAAACGGTTTCATCATTGAAATTCCGATTCTCACTCATGTTCCAATATCCCACTGGAGATAATGAGACGTATTTGAGTTGACAAAGGACTCTTACAAGCCGCATAACTTCATAACCGTTGATTGAAACGTGTTTATATTTATTACACAGCCACCAAAATTCAAAACGCGGCCGAATGTATTATACTTTGTTAACCTCTTTGTCGTGTCTCTGTCGTGTTTACAAAACCCCACTTTACTCATTCTCACTCCCTGTTTCACTCCATTTCGTTCCTTTTGCTCATTCTCACTCCCGTATATCTACCCACAGTCTTACTCCATTCCGTTTATGGTGCTCATTTCCATTCTATGATACATTCCCACAGTCATTGTGCTCGATCCTGTGTATTCATTCGTTCCATTTCCACTTAAACCCTCACAGAGGCAAATTAGTGAAGCACAGAAAAGTGAAATGGGTAAGTTGCTAAGGGCAGAGCCGGAAGGACCAAAGTTTATAGAGGGATATCCGCAAGCAAAAGAGATATTGAAGAAAGCTAAATGGCCGCGTTTTATTCAGAAATTCAGAGGTTACCACAAAGAAGTTACGAAAGCGTTTGCAAGGTCATTTGATGGCTCGGAAGCAGAAATTGGAGACCTCAAGTTTTCGGTCAATGAAGCATCAATAGCAACAGCCACAGAACTTCTTCAGGAGGGAGAACGTTGGTTCAAAAATAAAAACATCAGTGATGAGGCATGGAGAACAATTCTACGAAATCAAGGTATGGATATCACTGTTTTTAAAAGAGGAATCCCTGTGCATGCAATAAAAGAAGAATGGGCCACTTTACTACTAATTGTTCAGAAATTTATTACATGTGAAGGCCGTTTTGGGTCTATGTACATGTACCATACCAGGCTATTGATGATTTTTCTTGAAAACCAAACTCTCAATCTTCCTTATTTTCTATTCAATAGCTTAAAGAAAATGGCTGTGACTGTTCAAAAACACTTAGGAGATGTAGAGCCTCATCTTTATCACCACGGCCTTATAAAAATTCTGATTGAAAAGGAGCTAAAGGAAAGACAAGATACATGGGAACAATTCCTAGTTAGAAACTTCTTTGAAGAACCTCAGGAAATTCCTGAAGGTAGTTCAATTAGAAGGAGTAGAAGAAAAAGAATGAATGCTGAAACCCAAATTACTCCTACTCAGGAAATTCCCGCAGCTAGTACAACAAAAAGAAGTAGGAGGAAAAGAACAATTGAGGAAATCCAAAACACTCCTACTATTACTATGGAAAGAACTGATAGGGAAAAGAGATTGGTAAAAAGGAAGAAGAAGGAAATCAAGGTTAAGAAGCCAATAATACCAAAAGGGAAAGAAATTATTGAGGTTGTCCATAAAACTCCTTCTTCTGAAGAAGAAGATCATCAAATACTATCTGAAAGATTAGTTTATCTTCAAAAACAGTCATCTATATCCAAGAAGGCAGAGATAGGAAAACAAGAACAAAAGGGTAGTATACCACAGCATGTGAGGAGAAGCAGCAGGCTTAAGGGAAAATTGAGAAAAACACAAATTAAGGGTCCTCATTTCATTGATTTGGGTGAGGAGACATCTGAACAGTCTCCAACTGACCATAGTCCATTTCAGTCAGTTAGTGAACCCGATTCCTTTCATTCCCAATCAGACAATGAGCATACTCCATCTTATTCTCAGCAAAACATTGATGTAAGCCCTCCTCGGCCAGATTTTGAACATAATTCTCCTTTACAGCATTTTGGGGACAGCCCAATGAAAATGACACCTGAAATAGACCCCAAGCAGCAGGAGGTATATGACTATATAGAATCCTTGGAAAAGGCAGCCACAAGTCCAAGTACTTCTTCCATTCAGCCTCATACATTGCAGGATGATTTAGTTCAATCATTAAAACAGGAAATTTTTGAGCTGGAGCTTTTAAATAGGCACATCAAAAATGAAAATGAAACATTGAAAGAACAAGGCAAACCGGACAAGATCATCCATGATAATACTATGTTACATTTGGGAATATGGCAAAAGAAGAATAAGAAATTGAAAAGGAAATGCCAGAAATTGAGCAGAGCACTTGTGAATATCAAATTTAGGTGCTTAATGAAGAAACCCAGAATGATGGCAGTACCAAAGAAGAAGAGACGGGGGTTGGATGTGTTGGCTGAAGTATCAAGGCACATGAACTGAACAAAGAGTATCAAAATTTTGGTTGCATGAGGACATGCAACACCTTCACAGTGGGGGCATGTTGAGTCCCAAATTTGCATCTTTTCCATACCTTTTTCACTCACCTAAACCTCCCAAATTGTCAATATCATGTGCAAAAGGGTATCTAACATGGTTTTTAATTATATTTTTGTGTTTTCTATTTGATCTAGATTTTGTTCATTCAGTTGCGGAATCTTGCCACTTTCCGCAGCTGCTGCAACTTTCCGCAGCTATTTTGTGGAATTCTATGCTACAGGTGTCTACAAGGGAAACGAGCCACATGGGTAGGCTAGGAATGACGTGGACATGGTTCGTGTCCTATTGGTTCAAGCAAGCTCGTCCAAAGAAGCCGCGGTCAAAGGCGTCCACATGGAAGTCAACTATGGAGTTTCATGTCGGCCGGACTCTGTTTCGTGGCACATAAACATCCATACGGCCGTTTCTAAGCATGCGGAGGTCAAATCGACATTTGTGCAGAGCTCTGGAGTCGAATTCAAGCATCCACCTTCCGTAGATTCACTTTCCAACACGGCCATACTCCTATATCCGTGGACGTAGTGGTCTACGTGCTCTCTGCCATCATGAACTTTAGGAGACAGTTACAGTTTATTGTTATATATAGAGCGTTTGCATACGCACGTAAAGTTAGTTGATAGTTGATGTTCGTGAATGTACTCTGTTATCTTTTAGTTTGCTCTGTAGTGATTACGTTGCACTTTTGCCGTAACACTACCATTCTGTAATGAACTGCTTTTTAATATGAGAAGACTTTGTTTTTCAACTTAATTCTTGTTTGAGGATCGTTACCAAGGCTGTGTAGAGGGCCCCTGCTCAGCTAAGGTTTTGTGTATTAGTATATATTTCTCATTTCATTTCTTTAAAAGTCATTGTATCATAATCCATCCATATGTTCATACTTTGCAGTTGTTTCATTTCTGTTTATACATTTCCATAATTTCAATTTCATTTCTGTCTTTCATGTTTTATGATTGTTAATCACTGATCAGTTTTCTTGATTGCAGGTTTTAGATAGACAGCCCGGGCATTTTTCATAGCTTTTTGATTAGTGACATTGAACTAACATTGTTCTGCTGCTAGTTTGATTTTCATAGCTTTTGTTTAACTTCAGTATTGCTCTGTACATTTCAGCTTTGTTTTTCTGCTTCAGTAGTTAAATTTAGATATACTAATCTGCTCATAGCATCTTCAGTTGCCTCCGAAAGCCACAGCTGGACTAATGGCGAGATTGTATTATGAAATGTGTAGTTTAGTATTAGTTTCTTTTCTGCAAATATAGATATATTAAGCTGCTCATAGCATCTTCAGTTGCCTCCGAAAGCCACAGCTGGACTGATGGTGAGGGATTGTATTGTGAAATGTGTAGTTTAGTATTAGTTTCTTTTATGCAAATTTAGATATATTAAATCATGCATGACATCTTCGGTTGCCTCCGAAAGCCACAGCTGGACTGATGGTGAGGGATTGAATCATGAGTGTATGGTTTAGTATTAGTTTACTTTCCGCAAATTAAATATCAGTTACTCAAGTTGTTTATGATTACTTCCGAAAATCATAGCTGGACTAATGATGAAGGGTCAGAAGATAAATTGATGTAATCTGATTTAGATTTATTTTGTTGCAATTTTTGAATTTCCTTAAGCATAGTTTCTTTTATGTTTAGTTGGCAGGAAGAATAGTTTGGTTTTCATGCTCACTAGTTTACTGTTTTGATTTATTAGATTAGCAGCACCTTTTCATTTCAGCAGTACATTTTCATTTTCTTTCAAGTCTTGTCATTGTAAATTTCAATTTGCTTTTTAAAGTTTCAAGTTGGTAAATCATTATAGGGGATATCACTTCCTTGAATAAACATAACCAAACTTGTTTTCATCTTAGAATTTCCATTTCACCTTAGAAAACCAAAAACGACAAAAAGTTAAGAAATAGGTTATCTTGCACATATAGTGCGCCGCACTTCATCAGCTTACGATTCCCGGATTGACAAATTAAATGCAGCAATTTAGGACACACTAAATTGACCAAACAGGAATTTTAAGAGTTTTGTAAGAAGTGTGGTATAGCATGACAGAAGAATACTCCATACAAAATTCAACAAAACAAAGTTTCAAAAAGAATGAACAGAACAGTGATGGAAAAGGTAAGAATCATGCTCAGTGGTACTGGGTTAGGACAGGAATTATGGGCAGGGGCAGTGGATAATGAATGTTACCTAGTTAATAGATCACCTTCATCATCATTGGAGGATAAGACTCCACATGAGGTATGGAATGGTAATAAACCCTCTCTTTCACATCTAAGGGTATTTGGATTTGATGCCATATGTACATGTTCGAAAGGAGAAAAGGGCCAAGTTGGAGAACAAATATGAAAGGTGCATCTTTATTGGGTATAAGGATAGTTTAAAAGGTTACAAGCTTTGGAACCTAGAAACAAGGAAGGTTGTGTACATCCGAGATGTGGTGTTTAGAGAGGTGAAAGATGTTATTAAACATGAATTCCTACCAAATGAACCTGATAATATAGAGTTTGAGCTAAAGGAAGATGAATTAGACTCTACAATGGAACGAGATTTAGAAGAGGAAGAGCCACAAACTCCAGCTGCAAAAAGATTAGTTCGAGAAAGAAGGAAACCATAAAGGTATAGTCCATATGCTTTTTGTTCAATTTTTTCTTTAACTATCACTGATGATGATCCCATAATTTTCAGGGAGGTAGTGGATTCAGGGGATGGAAAACTCTGGATGGAGGCCATGGTTTATGAAATGGTATCCTTACACAAAAACGAAGCATGGGATCTAGTGGAGTTTCTGGCTGGAAGGAATCACATTGGGAGAAAATGTGGGTTTAAGAAGAAGAAGAATGTAGAAGGAAAGGTGGAGAAATACAAAGCTTGGTTGGTAGCAAAAAGTTATTCCCAGATGCCGAGAATTGATTTTGGTGATATTTTTTCTCTTGTTGCCAAGGTTACTTCTATTATATTACTTTTATTTGTTGTTGTTGCATTTTATTTTGAGGTAGAATAGATGGATGTGAAGACAAAATTTATTCACAGGGATCTGGAAGAGGAGATCTACATGAATCAACCTAAATTTTTTGTGTTGAAGGGTAAGAAATAATGGGTATGTAGGTTAAAAAAGTCTCTGTATGGGTTAAAACAATCATCAAGGATGTGGTATCACAAATTTGATACCTATTTATGGGGACTTAGCTTCACCAGAAGCAAAGAGGATCACTGTGTGCATTATAAATTAGTTGGTGGCCATGTTATTTATTTGTTCTTGTATGTGGATGATATGTTGCTAATTGGAAATGACAAAGAAATTATCCAATATTTGAAGACCCAATTGTTCTCCAAATTTGACATGAAGGATCTTGGTGTTGCAAACTATATTTTGGGCATGGAAATTAAGATATATTGGGAAAAGAGGAAGCTCTAGTTAAACCATAGGATGTATGTCGAGATGATATTATAGAGGTTCAATATGCAGTATAGTAAACCGATGAAGGTTCCTATTCTGGTAGGTGTTAAGCTATCTGCTGAACATTGTCCCAAGACACAAGAAGAAGAGTAGGACATGTACTGTGCTCCATATGCAAGTGTAATGGGTAGCCTGATGTATGAAATGGTTTTTACTAGACCAGACATTGCACATGCAGTGGGATTATTGAGCAGTTTTATGTCAAAACCAGGGAAGTAGCATTGGAAAACAATGAAGCGGGTTTTCAGATATTTGTGTGGTACTAGTGATTATAGTTTGTGCTACTAGGGAAGAGTGGGATTGGACAGATTTTTGGATATCCATGGTTTTGTTGATGCATACTGGGCTGGATATATGGAACAAAGAGGATCTACAATTGGGTATGTGTTTAGCCTATTTGGAGGTGCAGTCAGCTGGATGAGTAAAAGACAATTTGTAGTGGCTCAGTAAACTACAGAGGCAGAATACATGGAGGCCACTCATGCAAGAAAGGAAGCAGTTTGGTTGTAGAGATTGTGTTCAAGTATGGGGTTGGTGCAATGAGCTATAAGGATAGAATGTGATAGCCAGAGAGCATTTTTCTTGGCTAAGAACCATACTTATCATTCAAAGACAAAGTACATAGATGTTTAGTATCACTTTGTGAGAGATATGGTAGACGATAAGAAGGTGGACACTTTGAAGAATGTTTCAGATGCATTGACGAACTCTATGAGAACTAAGAAGTTCTCTTGGTGTAGAGAAAAAATGGGTGTTTCAGATCTAGATCAATGACTAAGCTCTCCTATGGCCCCCTATGGAAATAAAACAACAAGTGGGAGAATGTTAGGTTTCTGTTATATTCATTCCATGAATAGAAGCAGGCACGAAACAAGGGGTAAGAGGGTGGTGGAAGCCCCCCTTCGCTTGCATTAGGCACAACATGGGGGTCATAGGGGGGAAAAAACAAGGAAAATTTATAGGATGGACATTTATCTTAAAGTTTATAAACCTTGGTGAATCTTACTAGTTGCTAATATGCAAATTGTGAAAATTTTGGTGATATTTTTGTAGAAATATTTATATTTCGAATGATTTTATATTAGTTTATATAATATTTTGGTGATTTTTAAGGTAAAATAATGGTGTACTATAAAATTTTGGCGAATAATTTTGAAAAAAAATGGAAATTGGTATTTTTTTTTTTTATAATATATATATATATATATTTTTTCAGAAAAAAGCATGGAAAATTAGCCCACTTGCGAATATTAGCCCCTAAAATTTTCCCTGGGTAGTATCCCCCCCGGCCGGGGCATTTGCAGGGGGGTGATAGCCCCTTTGCACGGGGTCTGGAGCAACACCTCGAGATACTTTTTTTTGGACCCTATTTAATGTGGGTGGACCTGCCTATGGTTTTCTGCATGGGTTTGCACATGGTTTTGGAGCATGATGGTTTTCTGCCCCTGGTATTTTGTAGATCCAGTCAAGGGAACTACGATTATGTTCTAATCCCAAGTTAATGGTTTGGGGTTTATGAATGCTTCGGCATGTATATATGTGTGTTGTAAAACTAAAAGGAATATAATGAAAAATCAAGTTGGTAGTCTCGATTTGGGATCCAGGGGAAAAAATCTGTTTATATCTATTTTATGTTTTATGCTCTCGCTATTTTTTTTTTTTTTTTTTTTTATGAATTAGTTTGCAAATAATTTATGTACATGGTTAAAACCTACACCGCATCTAGCAACAAGATAACTCATCTCACAGGGGAGCACAACTCTGACCCTGAAATCTCATCGGGGAGCTCACTCTCAACCCAAAATCATAAAATGGGAGCAAGTCTCAACCCAATTATGTTTCCTACTGATATTCCCATCAATGGCTCTCATCAGTCAGGTGGTGGAACACCTCCATCATAACCCAGCTTGGATGAGATACATGACTTACAAAGTGGTAAGGATCAGACGCCTCCAAGCCTCCTCAACCCATTGGCCAAATGGGGAGGAACAATCCCAACAAGCCCTACTTGTGGGTATGATTCCAACTGGGGTATACTCTGCAAAGACTTAATGATGGAGGATATACTCGACTTATGAAAATGGACAAGGACTACACACATACCCACGAGTTACAGATAGGGAATATTCCCTATTGTCCAGAGTTTCCTCAACTCCAAGAGCCCTTTATCTCAATTCCTCACCTCGAGAGCTCAAGTAGGGTAGGAAGAGAACTTAGTGTTCTAGATCAATGTTGCCCCTTATCCAGAGGGGCTACGTGCATCATTCCAAGATTTTCTCTAAAAACCAGGAGCTTCCCTTTCAGAAAATCCTTGGTAAGAATATTTGAAGTTTGATCATCAGTCACAATGTGTTGGAGTCTCATATCTCCTCTCTGCACCATGTCAAGTATGAAGTGATGTTGAATGTTGATATGCTTGAACTTGTCATGAAATACATGATTCTCTTCCAAATGAATCCCACTTTTTTTGCAACAGTATATCGTAGTAGTGTCGACCAAGGATCTCACCAAAGAGCTTCCTTAACCACACAACTTCACAACTTGTTGTGATAGCAACAATGTACTCTTCTTCTATGGTGCTTAATGCAACAGACTTGTGATTCTTGATCATTTAGGATATCATGGTAGAACCAAGATTGAAGCAACATACAGATGTACTCTTTCTGTCATAAACATTACCTGGCTAGCCTCCATAAGTGAATCCATGAAAATGGATATCTCAGCAAAGTATCTTATACCAAGTGTTATCGATCCATGAAAATACCTCAATACATATTTAGTTGCTATCCAATGCACATGAAGGGGTCAGTCATGAACTGAATCAATGTGTTTACTACATAACATATATCTGGGTGGGTGTTCATAAGGAACATCAGAGCTCCAATCAATTTTCTATACTCGAATGGATTCGCCAGATCAGGTCCAATTGATTTACCACACAACTTCTTGAAGTTAATTTCCATCGGAGTGACCATGAACTTGCAATAGGTCATACCAAACCTTTCCAACAACTTCACCACATAATTTCCCTGTGAGAGAAATATTTCACCGGGTCTTTTCCATAGCTCAAGACCCAAAAATTAATGCATAAGACCGAGGTCTTTCATTTCGAATTTAGAGGCTAGCTTCCTCTTGCATTAAATAATCAATGGTTCACTTCCTATTAAGAATAAATCATCAACATCTGGAACCAAATTAGAGGCATAAAATGAACAAATTTAAAATATAGGTTTGGCTCAGCACTACTTCTAGTGAAACCCAATTTCGTTAGATAGCTATCAATGCAATCATACCAAGCTCGGGGAGCTTGCTTCAATTTGTACAATTCTTTCTTCAAATTACAAACATGTGATGTGCGATCTTCCACTTCAAATCCCTATGGATATTCCACATAGACTTATTCTTGCAATATACCATGGAGGAAGGTTGTCCCTACATTCATTTGATGAAGTTTTTATCCTTTACTGGAAGCAAGGGCAACTATCAAGCATATATTTGTATATCGAGCCACAAGATAAAATATAGCAACGTAGTCTTCTCCCTCTTTCTGAGAGAAACCAAAATCTACAAATCTTGATGCTACCATAGACACCATGCTTGATTTTAAACAAAAATTTTAAAGTCAAAACTGACTTCCCATGCAGTCTAAGTGTTAGTCATCAATATTTTTTTACGTATTGTTGATGACTAGTTTCCTTAGCTGAGTTTTCTAGAAGCTAATCTCAAACTGTCAATTTGTCATCTAGAAAACACCCCAAAATAATTTTTGTCCTCCTACCCCTTCCTGTCAGTCTATGATGAGAACAATCTCCAGTATTCAAGACTTATCTCACTTCAGCAAATTCTCCCTATCTATAGCTGTCATAGCTGTGATTATCTACTATAATTTCCCCTTATTTCTCATGCCATTCACTATCCAAAGGTTGAAAAAGTGTCTGCTACTCTATCCTTTATCATCTTGTCATATGAAAATCTTATCATGCCTAAGAAAACACTCAGAATCCATGAAAATTGTCCCTAAGTTAGATAGTGGTGTTTATGGAGTTTTTCCTTGGCTAAGATATCCTAGGCCAAAAAGCCTTTGTCTAGTACCAGTCAACCATGAATTATTTCCTATTCTACAAAAAAATCCTTGGTCTATCCATAGGTCACACACCACTAAGAGGTCGCTTTGTCTCATTTCAGAAGAAGTTCAACAAAGATTCAAATTTCAAGAAGAGAAGTTTTTTCACTGTCTGAAGAAATATGTTTAGATCAAGCATAAATCCCCATGAAACACCAAAGGAGCTCTTCAAGGTTCAAAAGCATCTGTTTTTAAATCTCTGTAGGGGTGTAATTGAATGATGATTAGTGTGCACATAAGAGAAAAAAGACAAATTCATACAGGTCTCTCATGCTGAAGGGGTTTGCCATCATGAAGCAAGTAAGGAGCAGTGAGTAAAGAGAAACTAATATATATGGTTTTAAATCCAAAGGCTGCATGAATAAAATGGTCATCCATCAATACCAATGAATACAAAGAAATTAAAAAAATGCTTATCATCAGCACTCCCTGATCAACTCCAAGGGTAGCGTTGCCTCAATTTCTTTGAAAGATGACCTAGCCTTAAAAGTTCCTCTGTTTCAAAAAGATGGGTAGTCTTTGAAAAGAGGATCTCCAAAGAAAATTAGGCAACCAGATGAAAGGATAAGACAGACAGTTGGCTCTTATACCTTATCATGAACTAAAACTTTGAAAGGTTGTCACAAAAAGTTCGTTGCCTCTTAAAACACAGTCAAAGGAAAGAGTTAGTTCAAAGGTGCCTAACAGTGAGCACTTTCCAAATGCCAATCACATTGTTTACTCCCTAAAAAATTCACAGTGATGTGGCAAAGCAAAGGCATATATTACAAATAAAGGTACAATGTTGAGATGGATGAAAATTTATATGTTTGATGGAACCTCCTCCAAAAGTAGAGGGTTAGAAACACATTCATAAGACCTCCTTCACAACAAAGAAGAGGGTCAAAACATGGTTTGAGGACCTCCTTCACAACTAAGCGGAGGGTCAAAACATAGCCAAAATGACTCCTCCAAAAATATGAGCAGAGGGCATAACACACTCTGTTTAAATTCCTCCTCCAAAATAAGAAAAAAGACAATACAAGCCATGAGTCGCGCCCAGGGCCAACTTTGTTTCAAAATGAGTTTCTGACCAAACAGAGATGAAATTGAAAAAAGTGAGAGAGGTTTTTGTCCATCATAGGTTCAAGAAGAAAAAAATCCTTCAGTTTCTACACAGGTCTCATGGTTTGTGAGAAATGTAAAAAATACAGGTGTCGCGGGAGAATTTCTGCACCAGGATTCACCATTTTTTACCGGTGTTGGGACAGTCAATTTTTGAAAACCTAAATAGACACCAAATGAAAAAAATAAAGAATATTTGGAAATTATACTTCCATAGCTTTCAAACAAGCCATATCGGGCCCAATTCCGACACCGAGAAGGCATCCAAAAGTGGCCTGCAAACAACACTATGCATTTCTGCACCAGGATTCACCATTTTTGACCAGTGTTGGGACAGTCCATTTTTGAAAAAAAAAATGGATACAAAATGAAAAAAATCAATAATATTTGGAAATTATACTTCCATATCTTTCCAACTAACCATCTCGGGCCCAATTCCGACACCGAGAAGGCATCCAAAAGTGGCCTGCAAACATCACTATGCATTTCTGCACCTGGATTCACCATTTTTTACCAGTGTTGGGACAGTAAATTTTTGAACAAAAAAATGGACACCAAATGAAAAAAATCAAGCATATTTGGAAATTAGACTTCCATATATTTCCAACGAGCCATCTCGGGCCTAATTCTGACACCGAGAAGGCTTCCAAAACTGGCTGCAAAAAGATGAAACGCTCCTGGAATGTTGTGCGGCGCGCCTGTAGGTTTCTACAGTGAAGTTTTCTAAGTGTCATGATGCACCTGTGTTTTTGTGCGGTGTGCCTGTGTAGCACCCAGGCCTCTATTTTTCTATTTATGAAAGCCTCCTTCAAAGTATAATCCAAGGGTGGAGTTTTGACTAAGAGCAACCTCATCTAAATGGCCAAGGAGGTAGAACAAGCTTGGTTTTAAAATAAATTTTGCAAACTGATATAAATAAACATTCACACATAGGGTTTATGTGAAAAGGAATATGTTTCATTTAGAACAGATCCATTATGGCTTATAAAAAATACTCCCTCCAAGTGATGAATAAAGGGCAAAGTGCCAAGAGTTATTTTTTCACATTATTTAAAAGACAGTGGGCACATTGTTAAGATAGGTGAATTGTCATTTTTTGAAGGCCTCCTTCATCATGAGCTAAGGGCCCAACCATGATTTTACATGAGCATAAGTGGTCACATTTGCAAGGATTTTCTTTAGGACAAATAGAAGGTGTATACACAGTCAAGGGAAAGTGTTAGTCCACAATTCCTAACAGCAAGCCCTCATCATCTACTAGTCATGTTATTCACTCTTAAAAATCTTCACAATGCTTTTGAGACAAGGACACTTACCATAAGAAAATTCACATGGGAAAGAGGACAGTTGGTTTGAGAGACTTCAACAATGGCCTCCTTTACAAAAAAGTAGAGTTCTGCTCTCCAAAATATTAACACTATGAATCAGCTCATTCAAAGGGTTAAAAAGGTGATGAAATCATGATTCACATTCAGTCAAAGGGTGCCTCCATCACATGATAGGAGACCAAGTCTTGGTGGATACAAAAAGTTTGCTTTATGAGATATTCTCAATCAAAGGATAAATTCAAGTTTCAAGTTTGAAAAGACCACCTTCGAAAAGACAATATGGCACAGTGTCTTATAAAGATAAGTTTTTGTTTAGAGGCCTCCTTTGTGTAAACCAGCTGAAGGTAAATCATGTTTAAAGACCTCCTTTATGAACAATTATAAGACCAAACTAAAAGGACCTCCTTACTTCACAGAAAGTGGATTGGCATAGTAGTTTTAAGATGGCTGCAGCAAAGTTTTTATAGTGACCTCTTTGCAAACAAATAGAGACAAACACATGGTTTAGGATCTCCTTCACTTCATAAAAGTAGAGGATGCATTGTGGTGATTGAGAGGATGCAGTAGTGCGTTTATGATAAACTCCTTTGTAAACAAAAAGAGGCAAAGCACAGTTTTATATTTCCTTCATAACAAGTGGAAGATTAAAAGATCATCAGGGTTGAATATAAGTTTGAGAGGAAATTTGTAGTGACATCAGAGATTGAAGACATCATTCATTTTTCAAAATTTTCTTTCAAGCAAGCAAAAAAAGGAAGGCTTCTTCAAATTCCGAAAACAAATGCACCAAGTCATTTTCAAATATCTACAAAGACAAAGGGGAAGTTTGTTTTGTTTTTTAAATTAACAAAGGAGGGGAAGATGGTTTAAAAACCTCCTAAAGTATAAGAGGCATGAGCAACATATCATTTGTCATTTTTCAAACCAAGTCAAGGAGGAAAGAACGATTTTTTAAGAGCATTTGAACTCTTTGACATGCTCGGCACGCCTGAAGAATTGCGCAGCGTGCCTGTAAGTGCCAGCAGTGTACATTTTCAAATAGTGCGACGTGCCTGGGTTTGTGCATGACATGCCTGTGCAGCGCCTGGTGCCCGACTACATGTGACGCTCTTCACCTGGCAAGCCTGAACGCATCGCCCATGCTTTTTTTTATCCCTCAAACCGCCCGGGCCATGGATAGAGATACTCCCACCTGCCTTGTACCCTCATCATGGTTATCTTTCATCTCTAGCCTTGCAATTTTCATTTTCACCTTCTGCCCGACCCATATTTTCCTTGCCCAGGCCAGTGCTAAACGGCCCACTGCCTGGGCTAGTGATGAACGTGGTCTTGCCTGCGCGGGCTGCTACTAAATCTCTTTCCTCTTGCTTCTGCAAGTTACCTTATTCACACCAATAGCTTGTTCTTCCCATATCCAAATCTACACGGCATTTCTACCTTACCTGGCCCACCTCTACATGCCCATTTTTACACTGCCCGGGCCAGTGCTGAACGGCCCATCGCCCGGGCCACTGTCAACCAGGAGTGTGGAAACTTGCCAAAGTTTTCAAAGGTGACAAGATTAGATTTTAAACAACAATTTCATCTCCAACAATAGCAGGGACATTGTCTAAAGGTATTTATGTCTCTAGGCCAAAATTTTGTTTGATTTAATGGAAAATTTGATATCAAAGTTGAAAGGAAAACAGTGAATAAGGAAAAGGGGCTTATTGACAGTTTGAAAGAGGTTTGAGTAGTTAAGGGAAAAGAAACAGTTTTCTCTGAAAACCTGTCTTGTTTGCTAGCCTAGGAAAAAACAGTGATTTCAAGAGCGCCCTTTTTTGTTGCAAATAACCACAGAGAAACAATGATAAAGGAGTAAAGGCTTATTGGAAGTTTTAAAGGGAGATTTGTTGTTTTGAGTTTGTAAAAGGATAATCACAGTTTTAGAGAGCTAAACATTGTATGCTAAAGAGAAAAGGACCTGTTCTCAAGGTCATATAATTTTGTGTGCCAGCCTTAAGAAAACACAGTTTGATTTCAAACATATCATGTTTGCTAAAGAGACAGAGGGACAATGATTAAAGAAGGAGACCTAAATCAGTGTTAAAAGGGCCTTTATGTTGAGTAAGGCATAGATCTTAGTTTTAAGCAGGGAGGCCCATCATTTCAGATCAAAAAACTTGTACTAAGTGACAGAGAAGATATTGTTTCAGAAAAACAAACTAACCTTCATCCAAAAAGAACTTGCTTGCTAAGATCATCAAAGAGAAACTCAGATTACTCAAGGGGAAAAACATAGTGGTTTTCAAGAGTGCCCTCTTTGCTAAAAAAACAAATAAGGACAGTGATTAAAGAAGGAGGGGCTTATTATCAGTTTAAAAGGGGTTGGTTGTTATGAGTAGTTAAAGGAAAGAAACAGTTTTCTCTCAAAAATGTCATATTTACTAAGAGACAAAGGGAAGATAGTGACAAAGGGAAAGGAGACTTGTTTTCAAAAAATAGATCTTATTGAAGGCCTAATTGCTCACAACATAGTTCATAAGAAGTGAAATTTTTTTTCATTTGAACAAGAAACTTGTTTGCCAACTAAGGAAGGAAACAATGCTTTAAGAAGAGAACTATTTTTCAGTGCATTTAAAGGTCTATTAAACATGAACAAAATGATAGTGAGCATAGCAGTCTTGAAAGCAAACAAAGTGGCAGCCAGCATAGTGATGATGAGGAACATGACAGTTTTCAAGGAAATAGTGAAGGGGCAGAACAAAACAGCCCTCAACAAAGTAGTGATGATAAATAACCTAGCAGTCATGAAGAAAGCAATGATAAGGAGGAACAAAGAAGTCCTAAAGAAATAAATCAAAGAGACAGTGGTAACTTTCAGAAAGGAAAAGAAGACAATCAAGGAGAGAGCATTCATGATAAAGGCACCCACAGTAATGGCAAGAAAACACAAAACATTGAGCATTCCGAGGAAAGTAGCATGAAACAAAAAGAGCAAGGCAGCCCAAAGGAAGACAATAAAAACATAGAGCATGAAGAGAGTTCTCAAAAGAATGTGCTAGCTACCTCTCCTAGGCAAGGGGCCATGACTTCTTCTCCAAAGCTAAAAATTCCAAAAAAACAAGGAAGAAAACCAAACGAGAGAAACACAAAAGCTGCCCAATAGAGGCTCCTGGCGCAAAAACATGGAAAATACTAATCTAGGCTGAATATTTTGGTCCAATATTTTTTACAGGTTTATAAAAACCCTTAAGGGGTTTTCTCACCAATATTGAGCAAATTTTGACATGATCTTGTTTTTTGACATTTTTGGGCCTAATTGCACAAATTCATGAGCGTCGCCATTTTTTTTTGGAGCATCCTCAGCTGTTGAGAGTGGTATCATTGGATGCATTAAATTTAAGGGCACCTACTCAGAAAATTGCAGATCAAAATAAGGTGTTTTGGTCCCCCAAAGAGGCAAAAAACAGTCATTTTTTAGCTTTCTGCCTCACATATCAGCAGGTGTGACCCTCCTAGGTTGTTTCACTCAGTCCACTTTTTTATAGACTTCCAGGGATCAGTTTGAAAAAAACCAAGTAGTTCTAGAAAGTAGACATCCAGGGCTTTCCAACTAGCCATCCCGGGCCTCTTTTAGACATTGGGAGGTCCCTCAAAAGTTGTTTTCAAAACATGATTCTTTCTGCTGCTACGCTCCTGTAGCATTTTGGCTAAAAAGACAGTTTTCTGAATAGGCTCCTCCAAATGTGCGTTTAGCTATTTTTATCACCATGTCAGTGATTAAAAGTCAATTTTGTTTCTATTATTAGCTTAAATAGATATTTTTGAAGATATTTTGTGCCTTGGGCTTTGCAAAGCCTCAAGGACAAAATCATATATTTGTAATAGGCCAATGGCCTTCTAGATTCTCTTGGATAGTTTCTTTCTCTTTAGCCTATATATTCCAAGATATTTCATTGTATCAAGGGGTTGAAATTGATGTTATAGAGAAATACATGATATTACAAGCTTTGAAGAAATACTTTGTCTCATGATGTGGATGATTTCTTGTTTGTCTTGGATGGTGGAAGAGGATTGTTTGTAGGATTCCATGGCTTGGTGAATGGTATAGCGTTCCTTATCTATATGTTTTCCTTAGTTTATCATACATGTTTTCATGCTTCTTGCTTGTTGTAGGTCAGTAAAGAATAGATTTGAGATGTGCCCATGGAGGCACCTCAAGTTTCTTGATTTCATTACAGCTTTTATGTTTTTCTTCTTTCTTAGTTATGTCAAAGAATTCTTAACTGCTCTTTGACACCATAAGAACTTGTTATCAATTTCATTAATGGATATTATGTATGCTATCTAGTATGATTCACGGTATGCCATGCTTACTCATAGCTATCCAAAACCCCATCACTGAAACCTTTCTCTGAATATTTGATTGTCCTAGTTAAACCAAAGAGGTCTTGTTTCGATCTTGGCCTTTGCCTATGCTCTGCAATCTTATTTCAAAGTTCTTGATAGCTCAAATATGATGTTTAGGAGTTCCCTCTTCATATATTGAGTTGTTTTTTTATCTTGTTTTTTTTCCCCAAAGTATGAAGGTGATTTTACCAAAGTTAGAGGGTCTTATACTTCTATGTATCGCATGAATGTTTATTTTATGCATCTATCAGTTTGAGTTTCATTTATAGTGATTAATGGTTAGCCCTACCACATGGATGTTTTTTGTAAAAATATTTGTGCTCAAAACTTCTTCGTCTTTCAAAAACTTAGTGTCCATCTCGTTTCACTCCACCTAAAGAATCCATTTTACCTTGACCAAATCGGCCCTGCAATATACCTTGTCCACCCTTTGAGGCAGTCTCGACCTTATCGACCCCATAGCCTAGTTGATCTGACAAAATTTTGATCTAGTTATCCTTTGATCAGTTCTCCCTCAAAAAAATTAAAAAAAACCAAAAAATACTTAACAACTAGCCTAAAATCAGATACATAGAAAGTAAACAAGTTTACATCCTTTGCACAAATAGAGAGAGCCCTCTCTAAGTCTAGGAAGGCTAGGTCCTAGGGCTCCAAAGTTGGTTTTATGTTACTCTATCATTTGGCTTGCCAATATTCCAAATCACGGGACCCTAACACTAAGTACAACATCCCATACATCATTTTTCACGATTGATTCATATTCTTCGGTCATGGCATCCTTCCATGCTTGCTCTTTGTCTGCTTCTTCAAATGAAGATGGTTCAACTTGAATCATAGTACTCATGGTTGCTAGATAACCTTGATACCTGCAATGTTCCTTCCTTTCCCTGAATGATCAACGAACATGAAAATTCCTTTCACTGTCCTGCAAAGTATCACGAAGCCACAAAGATATTTTCCTTGTAGGAGGATCACTGGAAGGTGGATTTAATGGATCCATAGGTGCCATTGGATTATCATCAATATCTGACTCAGGTACTGAGGGTATATATAGGATATCCTTTTCAACATCATCTTCCTTTTGAGGTGGAGGAAGATCCCTTGCTTTACAAAGGACTACATCTTCATCAAAGGTTACATATCTGCTGATATCAACCTTCATTTTATCAGGAATGTAAATTTTGTATGCCTTTGAGTTTTCACAGTAATCCATGAAGGTACCTTTTCTTCCTATAGCTTCCAACTTATTCCTCTTATCTTTCGGTATATGGAAGAAAATTAGGTACCCAAATATGCATAAATGGTTGATGTTTGGATTGTTTCCTATGAATACTTCTTCTAGAGTCTTATTCTTCAATGCTTGATGAGGCACTCGATTCTAAACATAGACAGTAATATTGACTTCTTCAGCCCATAGAAACTTTGGTACGTTTTGATCATGTAGCATAGCACTAGCAACTTCTAATATTGATTAGTTCTTTCTTTCAGCTAGACCATTTTTCTCATGTGTATAAGGTATAATGATTTC
This sequence comes from Pinus albicaulis, assembly GCA_034641835.2. Taxonomy (NCBI): domain Eukaryota; kingdom Viridiplantae; phylum Streptophyta; class Pinopsida; order Pinales; family Pinaceae; genus Pinus; species Pinus albicaulis. Next base: position 626,900,195 of record CM076576.1, on the reverse strand, counting down.
CTTCTTGATCCATTCCTTCTTGCAAAATTATATGAATTCTGTATACATGTACTCTCCATTGTCGGATATGAATACTTTGATTTTTTTCCCGATTTGATTCTCGATAAATGCTTTGATTTCCTGGTATTTGTCAAAGGCTTCATCCTTGTGCTTGATGTAGTATAATCATGTATTTCTGGAGAAATCATCAATGAAGGTGATGTAATCATAAGATGACCACCTATAGAGTGTACAAGCGTCAGACCACATATGTCTAAATGGATGAGATGAAGCATGTCATATGTTCTATTATGGCTTGAGGGGAATGGTCCCCTTGTTTTCTTTCCACTAGCGCAACCAGGAAAAACTCCCTCATGCTCAACATGTACATCGAGAATACAAGAAACCAGTGTCTTCAATTTATGAAGAGCCTCATAATGTAAATGAGCGAGCTTGCAGTACTATAATTCACTAAGATGGTTGGTGTTATGGGCCAATGCAAATATTGGTCTTCCTATGACCTTGTAGAGTCCCTCAAATCTCAATCTTGATGTAAATGCATATTTATATGTGAATTAGTAGGCCAAGTTAAAATTTTCCCATTGATGAAGGAAACCCTCATCCCTTTATCTTCTAATGAAGATATATAAAATAAGTTTTTCATGAGTCTTGGTACATACATGACAACATTTAATAATAAATATTCCCCAGTGTTTAACTAAAATTTAACTGACCCAAATTCTTTTACAGGATGAGAGGATTTATCTCCAATAATTATCCTTAACTTAGTCTACCTCTCTACTAGGTTAGAGAGGACTTCTTTATAACCAGAAAAATGATGAGTGACCCCACTCTCAACTAAATAACTATCCCATGAATCTGGTGGAGAATAACTAGTAAGTGCATAAATAATAATATATTCATTTTTATCCACAATATTACTTTCATACCTGGAGGCTATATATCTCTTGTGAGATAAACAATCTTCTTCATGATTTCTTGAAGAATCTCTTGTTCTCCTCTCATAGTTTTCATTATAGTTTCTCCTTTGATTTTCCTTCCTTCTTTTATAATAGTTGTTGCTGCTGTTGTGGTAGCATGACCTCTTTTTCCTTTTGGGAAAATCACGAGAATAATGTCCTTTCTTGTGGCACATGAAGCATTATATATGAGCAAGTGATTTGTCATTTCTTCCATTTGAGCTTTGATGAGGAGGTATTCTATATGGGCCTCCCTTTGATCTATTGCTCCTTCTATTTTTATGGGCAACATATGGAGCATACTCTTCTTCTTCATGTTTTTGAATCCTTCCTCTTGTTATCATTCTGGACTTTTCCTGAGTCATTTTCCTAACCATTTCATCAAAATATAGAAGAATGTTGTTGTTGCTGATAGTGGTGATGAAGGTTTCCCAGACCGTAGGGAGACCTCTAAGAGTCACGATAACCAACTCTCTATCAGGCACATTTTCACCAACCCTCTGTAGCTGATCTCTAAGACGAGAGATCTTCATGATGTAAGATTGGATGGTCTCACCTTTGTTCATTTTAATTTCCTTGAGTTGGTATTTTAATGGGACAATCTTGTTTAGATTGTTGACCTCATACATGGAAGCAACATTATAATATATATATATATATATATATATATATTCAGATTACCAACATAAGCAAGTAAATGATTTTGTAACCCATTAGCGATTTGATTTTCTTTGGACTCACCTTTCTTGTACCTGTTCTTGATGATGGTGGATGCATATTCTAAAGGTTCATGCATATTCCCTTGAATATATTCCAACACATCATTATTTTCGGAAATGATCTCTAATATGACTTTCCATGCAACAAATTTTAAAGTGTCACCCAACTTATCATGTTCCTTGAAGGTAGAGGAAGACATCTCGACCTTGACTTGTAGATCTGCTCTCTAGCCTTGTAGATATGAACTCTATACTTGTATAATTGACTTCTAAAATTTTAAATCTGCTCTCAAGCTTCCTTTCTTATATTCTCTTGGGCTTGTCCTTCAACTTAGCTCTGACACCATGTTAATTTTTCAATATTTCTTTATGTTGTATTAGTTACTTAAGCCCAAATTAGATTTTCATTAACAATATATTCAACTCTATGCAATATAAATAACCATAAACTGTAGCATAATATAGAGAAGTGTACCCAAGGATAGAGAAGACAATATTAAAACCATGAGACACAAAAATTGCTCAAAGAGCAGGGAAAAACCCCTCTATGGGGGAAACCCTTTCAAATCTTCTTCTTTTATAGATTTTTTTCAAAATATTTCAGCAGAGAGTACAATGAGCCCAGTACAATAATATAATGGATAATAATTTGATCTGATCTATAGATCAACAAAACACAAAATCAATGGATACACCTAGTGATATTAGATGTCTCGATCTAGATATGAGTCTAGAAAATTGTCCATAGTTGATCTGATGCTCATGTCACTGCATTATGAATGAATGATGATACTGTGTTTGGAATTGAAAGAATATCAATTATGATATGCCCAATAACTCACAGAGTTGCAACCTTAACACACCCTGCCCACGACTATATCAGCTCAGAGCCATTACCACTGACTTCTGTGCCCGTGGTTGAGGGTCTGAATACGTAGAAACTTGGCTGGGCCATTAAGTCTGCCTGTAAGCCACTTTACTAGCTAATATGTGACCACAACAAGCTTAGCCCACGTCTCAAGCCCAACAGAGCTTCTACCTGAAGTTCTCCTGCCCGCGGCCCAGATACAAAATACCCAGATCTGAAATGTACCTCTGTCTGTGATCTCGATAAAATGCATGACCCTCTTGCGATGTACCTGTGCGAGCTGGAAAAAAAAAATACGGCCAATAACCAAAACAACATGAAGATGATCTCATGAGTTAATGTGTGCAAATCATCTTCAGATCCCTTCTATTAATAACTTTATGAGGGACCATTTTGGGTTTTGACCACATCAACATGCAATTTAAACAACTCATAAAATAATAAAATAATTCATAACTTAACTTCCGTTTAATCGATTGGGACAATATATATGACGATTTTGATCCTCTCAAAAAGAGGAATAAATTTAACTTATTATTTTAATCATCTGAGTTGTCCATTGTCGAATTTGACTCTCGTTTAAAAAAATTAACACAATATATAGGGGATCGTAGGCTCATCTTTTGTCAATTTCCTCACAATTTCCCTTTGGGAAAAATATATATGTTTCCTCTCCTTTATTTCTCTTTTCCTATTCATTTCTTTTGTTCGGATAGAAATTTTTCAAAGGCAAACCTGAGGTGAATCTTTCCAACTTTTTAGAGTTGACTGATGGAACTATAAATTAGACACAAATTAAGGGCCATCTAACATTTATTGGGAACATAAAGGCTATATTAAATCTCTCCTTTTACACTTAATAATGTTTTTTTACCATTAATATGTTCTTAGGAAGGTCTAAAGATAATTGCATATTTGTGCCTAATATGATTTATTTTTGAAGAATATTGTGAGCATATTGGGAAGATTATAAAGATTTGGAGGAGGAGATAATCTAGGCACTTGATCCCTACTACGGGAGGATCAATATTGGAGAATAAATGAACAAAGGATCATGAAATTATTGAGAAATTCTAGAGCTCCAATGATTGAGACAATCTAGGAATGTGTTCCTTATCATTTAATGTGGATACCTAGTGTTGGGAACCAAATCCACTATTTGAGGAATTTTGGAAGGGAAATATTCCTCCTTTCAAGGAGTATGCTTCCTCATCATTTTTTGTAGTTAAAAATTTGAATTGGCCTCTAGGGGAATTTATTTCTTAGTCTTATTGTGGAGAAAACATGTTGTTTTGCAACTCCACTTTCATTTATAGCAGGGATGTACTTGGATTGAAATAAAGAATTTTGGTGCCATATTTATCTTCTAAGGCTTGGATTATTCCATAGGAATCAGAGTCTCCTTGGGCTTGGAAATCCCAAGAGCATCGTAGCTTCTTGCACAATTTTTTTGTGTCCTTTGAATGTCTTTTTTACTTGCATCTCTTGTTTATGCATTTAATTGTTCATGCTTCGTTTGTTGTAGGTTATATTGGTTAAATGGTTGAAGTAAGTTGATTTTTAAGTTTATTTATAGATTCACAAGAATGATGCATCCTTATGAAACCTTTTCCAAGTCATCTTCATCATTGAGCTACTTGGATTGGGTTACTAGTTGGCGAATCTAGGATTTATGGAAGTCGCTTTTAGCAAAATAGTAGTAATTTTATGCTATTTTTAGAACGTATGAATAAGGTTCATTTGAGTTGATTCCACTTGTATTAAGTCATAAAAACATTCAAGTTAGTAAGAAAATCTACCCAATTTCATTTGCACTTGATTATGTTAGGCATTTGATAGGTTAACTAGCTCACTAGTTCTTGAATTTCCAGTTTTTAGACTAGTAATTTTCTGCTATTTCTTAGCACGTGTTAACAAAGGTATTTTAGAGTGATTCCACTTGGAATGGAGTCCTAAGACATCCTAATTAATAAAAAAAAAATTCCCATACCATTCTCATTCTATTTAATTGGTCTGGTGATTTATCTCCTCCTATAACAAAAACATACTTCTTGTAGCACTCCTATAGCACATGTAAACTTGACCAGAGTTCCTCCCAAAGATTTTTTTTTTGTCTCTTAGGCTTGAATCATGACTCCTAGGATCTAAATACATTATTTAGGAATAATAAAAACCACTTAGGACATGCATTTTTACAAATTATATTAGGCCTATTTATTTGAATTCATGTTCTTAGGATTTCAATTACAAATTGTTGATTAATTTCTTTTCAAAGTAACATTTCCCTTTCTACAATTAGTTTAAGATTTTATTTCATGAAATTGACTTTATTCAATCATATAAAATAAATAAGGTGTATGCTTCACATATAGTTCTAACACCTCTTAATTTTTTATGAACCTCGGGTTGATAATTAAAGTTGGTAGCGTTGGGAGTTGTAGCATTCTTGTTGCAATACTGAGGCTCATCAATTTTGGGTGTCATTTCCGGGGAGGTGTCAAAGAATTCATTGTTTTCTTACCTAGTTGATTCATTTATTTTCCTTTCTGAAAAAACAAAAAAAAGGCATTAGGCATCTTTCATTTCAAGAATAGAAAATTACATTCTATTAGCATTCTCATTCAAATTTTTTTATAAAAACAAAAAAAATACTTCTCCAACACCAATCCACCCCCCCCTCATTTTATCACTTGGTGCAGTAAGAGCCACATCACTATCCACTTTTGCAGGTAGAATAAGAAGAGGTAGCAGAGAAGGTAGAAGAGACGGATGGAGATGATGACAATGTAGAATATCCTCTTGGATTTCCTATTCAAGATAATGAAGTCAGTGTGCATATGAAGTACATCCCTCTATATTTCCTTCCAAATTCCATGGTAAGAGGTCAAAGGATCTGAAAACCTTTCTTTTTGAATTTTAAATTGTTTGTAGCTCTTATGGTTACTTATTAAACACTCAAAAATTGATATTTTTTCTAACAACATTGAAGGATAAAGCTATTAAATGGTTCATGAGTTTAGAGACTAATTAAATAAGATCATGGAATGATATGAAAAAAATATTTCTAGAAAAATATAAAGATCATGATATTAAAGAAGAAACTATTAGAATGAATAAAAAGGAATATTAGGTCCTTCAGGATCTAATAGAGAGGTTCATGTATAATGTTAAAAGGAAAAAATTACATCATTTAGAATTTTACACACCAAAACCCCTCTTACTTAGAACAAATATGGATGAGTGGATTGATCTCGTTGATCTCATGAGTAGAGGAGATGTATACCGATTATCATTTGAAGAAAGTTTTGAAACATGCAATCTCATATCAAGAGGAAGGGAAAGAGTAAGTATATTCGCGTCATCATTGGTAAGTCAAGCTGAAATTGGAAATTTTCTTGATAACTTCAAAACATAAATTCTTAGAAATCTAAGTGAACAAGTAGAAATGTTAAGAATGCAAAATGAGAAAAAAGAATATGTTGATATTTGTGTTATCCATGCAGAATCATATGCTACTAAATATTGTCCATCATTACGAACGTTGAAGGAATTGTACCAAGAATATGATGGAGAAATTCAGTCACCAAAGAAACTCTATTATGTAGCTCCAAGATGACCATGGAAACCTAGTCAAGCAGGTATGGTTCAAGAACCTAATTCACAATTTCAAGCCTATGCACATCCATCTCAAATTAATTGGAACACACTCCCTCATTGGCAACCTTGGCCATCTCAACCCAAAAACCAATCTTGGAAACAAGGTTCTGAAGGACCTTATGGAAAAAATCCACAATATCCTCAATATGTTCTCTCATATCCTTCATACGCAACTCCATGTTATCCCTACCATCCACCTCCACCCCAACCCCAACCACATCCATCTTAAATATCCACTGCCACTCAACTACATGTACCACCATTTCCAAACCCATACAATGAAGTAGCTCAAGCCACTTACAATGTTGAGGTACAATACTACCAAACATCTCCTCTTGATCTAAATGGTATCCATCTTAGCTCAGGAAGAGTATTGCAAAAAAGTGATTCTATTGATTTAATTGAAGGAAAACATTCATAAAAAAATATTCAATTAATAAGACCAAAGAATCATGGGATGCACTTGATGAAGAGCATACAACAGAATCAGATATTGAGAAAGTTCCCTCATGTTTACCATAATATCCTCCATGTGTTCAAGGAAAAAATCAATAAAAGTGTAATTTTTGAATGTCATGGTAGAAGAAGACACAAAAAGAGATTCACATGTGCAAGTGGGCCAGGGCCATCACAACTATATTGAAATATGGTTCCAGACAATCATTAAGTTGTAGAAACACACTCTTCTTCAATAGTACTTGACATCATCTCAGTCAAAGTAGTTGGTCTATCATATTCAGGTACATGTCAAAGCATATCCTTCAAGCCTACACATGATTCTATTTTATATCTTGATCTGCACAAGGCTCCATTGGAAGTATTCCTATACTTGAAAGATATTTTGTTTTTTCAAGTAAAGTAGGATAGAAAAAAATTAAAAAAAAAATGGAAAAAAAGAAAAAAGAAAATAATAAGGTCTCAGGTGAAATCCTCTTTTGAGGCACATGAGATTGGCTCACTTACTAAAAACCTCCATGAGTCGGTCAATGGAGTGGAAGAAAAGAGAAACAAAGAGAAAAATAAAAGATCATAGGTGAAAACCTCCTTTGAGGCGCCTAGGAAGACCTACTAGTTGGAAACCTCATTGAGGCAGCTAGTAGGCGTAAGAAAAAAGAAAACAAAATATTCTCTCCATGTATCTCTCTATAATGAATGTAGGTTCTCTCCAACCTTTGCAAGCAACAAAAACAAGTTGGCACCAAAATAAAAAGTTGTTAAAAAATCTAGTCAAAGGAAATCAAACTTGGAATTTCCCCTTCTTTTCTAAAATGCTTCAAAAGGATCAAGGTCATGCCAATCCATCACCCTCATCAATTTCCAACATCCACCCATTATTTCCAATCTTTTCTCATTCATTTTCCTCGTTGTCCTAAAATTCTACAGGAAATTGTTTTTTTGCTACATGAATTCCAAAATACACAGAGCATAAATTTGTTTTTTTTTTTAAATTTCATGAAAAACATGCATCCATTTGTCGATTTGTTTCATGGGGAGATTCATATAGATGATGGTAACATGATCAAGAAATTTCAGCAGATTCTAGTGCAAATTTTTTGAGAAATCGACCTCCATCACCTACAACCATTTTTAATCTTTCTCTATATTAGTGCATCCAATGGTCAAGTGTTTTTATGGGGAGGTTTATAAGGATGATGGAAACATGCTCAAAAAATTTCAGGTAAATCCAGCCTACTGTTTGAGATTTATGGATAAAACAATTTTGCTACAAGAAACTCTCTTGAAATGTTATAGGAACAACCAGAATTGCTACAAAATCTCACCTAAAAATATCTCCTCCATCCTTCCATCCATAACATCTCATCTACATACCCCTCACTCATATAACCATCTCTCTCCACCATCTTATGAGCTCAAAAATAAAAAAAATTCACCCTCCCTGTGCTGCCTCAGTGAGCTATAGGACTGTGGATCGAAGGAAAAGAGCAGTCACCAAGGGCCCTGTGGTGTCAAAAATTCCATGGGGAGATTCTTTCCACCATTTCCTACCACCCTCTAATCACTCCTCCATATTAACCATAAATATTTTTCACTCAAACCCTACACTTTGTCACCTTTGTAAAATGATTTTTCTGAAAAATACACAGAGTTCCTTCACTCCATTTTTCCAAGAAATCTTCACAGTCTCCCTCATCACCCATGAAAATTTAGAGTCCAAAGAAATAAAGAAAGAAAGGCTTCTAGAGGAAACCAGATTTCTTGTTTTTTTCATGAGAGAAGTATTACAAAGGATGGAAGGCAAAGACATTAGAGGAAAACTTCAGTGTGTGTTTTGTGAGGTATCAATGACACATAAACTCCTATAAATTGAAAATTGAGAGGTACAAGAAAGTCCCTATCATTGCACATAAAATTCATGGAATTCATAGTCTACAAATATGGGGGAAGGATTTAATAGAAAAAACCCATCAGCATAGAGAGAATCCATCAACATCCTGAAGTGCTTACCATTTTATAAAATTGCAATGAGATGGGATTCTTTGAAAGGGTAAGGGGGTATGATTATGAGACTTCATTTGAGGTTGTGGTCAATTTACATGATCCAAGTGGCTAAGAATATGAACAAAAAACAAGGTGTTACCCTTAAAAATAGAACCCATTACAGTTGAAGAATCACCTGAGAGAAAGAAGCAACCTAAACCTACATTAGGACCTCCTTAGGGAACTAAGATAGGTAATAAATTCAAATAGAAGAGTATAAATAAGAGGAGCAGTAGTAGCAACACATAGACCAAAAAAAACAGAATGAAATAGGGCAGCATACATGCAGAACCACATGTCAATGAGGATGAATAGGTTGCTTAGAGGATGAGCAAAAATCGTAGTAGGGGGTATGATGGGCCTCTAAATTAGACACAAATTAAGGCCCATATAAAATTTATTTGGCACATAAAGGCTATATTAAATCTCTACCTCTACACTTAATGATGGTTTTTTTAGCTTTAATATGTTCTTAGGAAGGTTTATAGATAATTGCATATTTTTGCCTAATATTATTTATTTTTGAAGAACATTGTGAGAATATTGGGAATATTGGGAAGATTTGGAGGAGGATATAATCTAGGGAATTTCTCCCTAATACAAGAGGATCAATATTAGATAATAAATGAAAAAATATCTTGAAATTATTGAGAAACTTTGGAGCTCCAATGATTGAGAAAATATATGAATGTGTTCCCTGTCATTTAATGCAGATTCCTAGTGTTGGGAACTAGATCCACTATTTGAGGGATTTTGGAGGGGAAAGTTTCCTCCTTTCAAGGAGAATGATTCCTCATAATTTTTTATAATTACCAATTGTAATTTTCCTCTAGGGGCATGTATTTATTAGTCTTGTTGTAGAGAAAACTTGTTTTTTTTCAGCTCCACTTTCATTTCTGGCAGGGATGTACTTGGATTGATTGAAATAATGAAGTTTGGTGCCATTTTTTCTTATAAGGATTTGTTTCTTCCATCGGACTCTGAGTCTCATTGGGCTTGGCCATCCTAGGAGCCTCAGATCCCTCTTGCACAATTTCTTTATGTCCTTTGAATGCCTTTTTCACTTACATCTCTTGTTTATGCATTTACTATTCATTCTTGTTTTGTTGTAGGTTATATTAGTTAAATGGTTGAAGTGAGTTTTTTTTCAGGTTATTTACAGAGTCACAAGCATGGTGCATCCTTAGGACAACTTTTACAAGTCATATTAATCATTGAGCTAGTTGGATTGGGTTACTAGTTCATGAATCTTGGATTTCTGGAAGTCCCTTTTAGCAAAATAGTAGTAATTTTATGCTACTTTTTAGAACATGTTAATAAGCTTCAATTGAGTTGATTCCACTTGTATTAGGTCATAAAAATTTTTAAGTTAATATAAAAATTCACCCCATTTCATTTTCACTTGATTAGGTTATGAATTTGATACATTAACTAGCTCACTAGTTCTTGAATTTCCAGTTTTTAGACTAGTAATTTTTTGCTATTTTTTAGCACGTGTTAACCGAGGTATTTTGGAGTGATTCCACTTGGAATGAAGTACTAAGAAATCATAATTAATAAAAAATAATTTCACATCCCATTATCATTTGATTTAATTTTTCATTCGATGAGTTATATCCTCTTGTAACAACTTCCTGTAGGACTCCTATAACACATGTAAACTTGACCAGATTTGCTCCTAAAGCTTGGTTTTTTTCTCTCATGCTTGAATCATGATAGCTAGGATCTAGTAACATGATTGAGGAAGAATAAAAACCACTTATGACATGCATTTGTAAAAATTATATTAAACCTATTTATTTGAATTTGTGCTCTTGGGATTTCAATTACAAATTGTTCAATAATTTATTTTCAAAGTAACATTTCCCTTTATGCAATTAGTTTAAGATTTGATTTCATGAAATTCACTCCATTAAATCAAATAAAATAAATAAGGACACATTGTATGCTTCACATATAGTGCCTAAACCTCTTAATTTTGTATGAACCTTGGGTTGATAATTAAAGTTGGTAGCCTTGGGAGTTGTATCATTCTTGTTGCAATATTGAGGCTCATCACTAACATTGAGTAAAATAAAGAGTGTTAGTGAGTTAACTCAGGTTTTAGCCTTCAAAATATCATGAAAGTCAAGTAACATAACCCTGTAGTAAAAACATAGTGTTCATCCCTAGGTTAACGCGGGCTTCTTGGTGATGGACCACGTTAGCATGTTGTATAATTGTTTGTGAGGTGCGTTGCCTTGGAAAATAGCCCTGTAACTTAGGTTCTCTTCCAGTCCAAGTTGGTATTCTCCTCTTAGTTGATGAAGAGACCATTTCTTGTATAAAATATGCCCCCTAAAGTGTGGTGTCAGATAAGAACACAATGGCCAAAATACTTTACAACTGAGTCACTGAAGAGAGAGAGGATTGGAGTTTCAGAACTGAGGGAGACCTAAAATCAAAAAAATATGTTAAAATATATAAAATTGTCCTGAGTCAGGCATTCCCATGCTCAGTATAAAAATTAGAGTGATTTCAAAGGAAAGTATGTTTGTTGTGTCCACTGATAGACACAATGTTGATTTCTATCATAATTTGATCAATTTGATAAGTTTTCTTTGAAAATAATAATCATAGCTTGGAAAAGGGAATAAGGTTGAATGATGTAAGCCTATACCAAAGGTATAGGTTGCTGCTTCCAAAATATCATATTTCTACACATGTGAATAAAGGAGTTGAAGTCGAAAATGTGAGAAATCATCTGATTACCAGTTAATGAAGAAAACCATTAACATACTCAACGATGGCCACCCATAGGGATGATGGTATCAAAGGTGCACAATATAGTATAGTGAGTGTGAATAAGATGTCTTGATGTCAAACAGTCATAGAATCGTTCAATAGGGAGCCAATGATGGAAAACCCTAATCAAATACAGGGATACCTACCACTAAGGACTGCAAGTTTTAGGGTACTGAAATGTTTCTCGATATTCTTCCTAGATAATATGATGAAGTCAATAGGAAGAGACCTGTCAAAGTTATGCAATAAGGTGTCCTACATCAATTGACACGAAATAGTACAAAAATCGTTGTTTTGGAGATATTTTAGAACAATGGGGAAGACTAACTTATGGAAAATATGGCATATGAGTGAATGGTTGATACAAGAATCATAAAGTAGGTTGATCCCTTGAATAATAGAAGGCACGACACCAAGAAGACCATGAAGCTTAGAATCAAGAATACCATGAGGAATGAGACATAAATACGTATGGACATCGTGGTGTTAGAACCCTGTAATTTACAGTATCGCAAGGTGACTGTGTACTTTTTATTTATAAATTTTTCATACTGTACATAGATGTCAATATTCAAAATATTTTCCAAAGAAAAAATCAAAGGAAACAAAGGTAGCAGGGATGCAAGGAGCAACATTAGACCGTTAGCAAAGACAAAGGCAGCAAAGAAAGCAGTAAAGGCAGAAAAAACAAGCAAAGGTAGAGAATTGAACGTGTTTGGGTCGAGTCATTCACCCTAAGTGGGTCAAGCCATGAACGAGTCTCCTATGAATAACAAAGAAATTTAACTAATCATGTCATTTCCCTCCAACTTTCCTCCATCTCCACTCACCCCCTCATCATTTGACGGTCCTTGTTTCATTTCGCACTCCCCGCAACATCTGAAATTTAACCGTGGGGGGGGGGGGGGGTGTTCGAAATGAGTGTTATTCCTTACCACCATCCCCGCTATGTGTCACCCTTCCGCAATTTCGAACCCTCTTCTCTATTACCGCTTATCACCTTAGGACCCCTCCAAAAACCAACCTTGGGTTTTAAGTTCATGATATAACATTCCAAAGGCGATATGCGATGGAGTGGGACCCATTCACCCACATTAAAATCCCTTTTCTTCTCATTTTCATTTAAAAACATTAGACCTTACCTTTTCTACCTTTTCATCTTTATATTGCTACTTTACCCTTTCTTTCATTGTTGTACCATTGTTTTAACTCCACTTCCCATCTCCCCAATTGTGATTAAAGTGGGCCAGTCCCCTTGACACGTCACCCTTTCGCCCTGCCATCCATCACATTTCATAAACATTACAACTTACCGTTTAAGTGCCTGCAAGGTATTTATTTTAACTTGCGATGCGGTCAGGCCCCACCATAGTAGCTCCGCCCCCCCACTCCGCAGCCATTTTAAATACGTTGAAATACATTGACATATCATATAGAACATCATAAATGTACCTTATCGCTAAAACATTCGCCTCTTTAAAACTTCACCGACGTAGTGGGCCCCATATTTCCACATCATCATCCAATCAGTGCACATCGCACTTCACATCCCTTATAGTTTACCTTTGCTGCTAAAAGTTAAGACTTGCGATCTGCGGATGGAAGACGGGCCCCACCTCTCCTCCATGTCAACTCCTTTCTCCCTTCACTTCGCACTTCACATAATTTAGTGTTTACCTACCCCGCTTACGGCAAAAATTTAAAATGTGTGATCTGCGGGCTGTGGTTTGGTCCAGATTTTTCCTCCGTGTCACCTCCCACTTCGCATTGCATCGCTGATTACATTATTCACAAGTTAAATTGTAGATACTGTGAAGTGCGCGAATGCGATGCAGCTTCAGAACTACAATTTAAAAATTTTCAGGCCTAGGAAAATGATTTTTTCACTGTTTTATTTGTAAAAGGGTTGAAACACGGAAAGAAGGTCTAGGCGAGAAGAAAAAGGCATTTTAACGAAACTTGCTATATTATGACTGCATAAAGTACTTATGTTGGAAATAAGCCCCGACAAGGTGTGCCAGCATGGGAGGTTGAGTTGGGCAAAGGACGTTCAGGAAAAATTGTTTATGCAGAAGCGAAAAAAGTAGTAGAACACACCAGCACTGACACCAATCAATGAGAAGTGGCCAACACTGCACTAGATTAATTACTAAACGCCATTTTTCTGCAAGACAAAGCCAGATTTCAGAGCCTCCATTGGTTGCCTCTTAGAAACCATCACAGCCACCTCCAAATATTAATGTTTGACCTTCCAAGGAGCCATTAAAGCATTTGGATCTATGAAGAGTTGCCCAAAATTAATTCTGGAGGCAGTGTTTGTCATAGATTTTCTTTGTTTGGGCCTTGCATGGTCGTACCTATTTAATTTCCAGTTGTTTGTAATAAATTAAGTTTTCCAAAGTATATTAGGGCAATTGACTCAATTTTTAGTTAAATACTGCTTGAATTTTCATAATCAAGGGTTGGAAAATTGGACCCTGCTGAAGCTTGCATTGTAAGAAGTATTGGAACTTCGTAACAATTTGAGCTGGGCATCAATAATAAGAGATTGTTCACAAGATTCTTAAGCTATGTTAATGGTTATGTTTTTCCTCTGTCTTTTCATGTTGTGCATCAATTTATCTAATTTCAAAACATAAAATTTATATTAAGATTTGATAAAAGAGCACTTTAATTATGTCTATGTTTGTTATCTTAATGTTTTCCTCTGAGACCTAAATGTAGAATTCAGATATGGTCTGCTCTAAATTTAAGTTGAACCTTAATCTCATTCTCCCATATCATATCCACACTTCTAGTAAGATCCAGTCTGCATAGTTATCTTGCCCTGTGAATGCCCTTGAAAAGTTGATGCACAATTCTACCTTTTATGACTCCATAGCCCAATGGATTAAGTTTTACAGCTTTGTCTGTCCAACCACCCAATCACTAAAACAAACAACCCCCATCACTGTAAGTAGCCTAATATCAACACTTATAATTATCAAGTTAAATCATAAAATAGAGAGAGCCCTCTCTGAGTCTAGGAAGGCTAGGTCCTGGACTCCAAAGCGGTTATATGCTGTCCTTTGTCATTTTTTCTTGCCAATATTTCAAATTACGAAGTGACAACATGGGGTATTAAGGTAAGACTCATAAATATGGTAGGGTTTGTAGAGAAGCTGACACAAAATAGGAATATGCAGAGAAATTTCCATGTTCAAGGGATTGACAATATACTACTGCCAAAAAATTCCTTCAAAATATAGATAGTGTAACCACCATTCTATCCAATTTTCCCAATATTTTTAGGTTTAAGGAGTCCAGAGAGGGTAAAATAAATGGTATTTTCATATTTAGAGAGTTTAAAAATATTGTAAAGATGAGTCCAAGGGGTTCCTCTTGTTATAGGTCAATTTGGGCACCTTTCCCAATGACCTGGTTAACTAGACATCATCTCCAAGACCAATGAATAGGGGCTATCATTCCCTATCATTTCTGTTGTTATATGCCCTAAGACAAAGAACATGACAAATCATTCAAGACTTTCATCTACAAAGGTGTCCAAGATTTTAAGTTTATAATATATCATATGAGAGCTCATCAACGTTGCCTCTAAAGGGACTAAGTGTGTTGCATATGAAGGTAGCCCCATGCAAGGCTGCTCTGCAAATCACTTCCCGATATCTAAAGGTGCATTGGTCATGTTGGGAGCGAAATTTTCATTGTTCCAGAATCTCCACTTGGCCAATGCCTTCTAGAAGAGTTCACATGTGTTAAACTTCGAATCCATGTGTCCATTTAACATATACAAGATTGGGAACATGTCTTGCCTATTATTGGAAAGTCATTGATTGTAAAACTACCTTTAGCTCCTCTATAAATTGAGCACAGATCTTAGTGTTTGATAATGAAGAATTTGTGTAGAGAAATGCTGGTGGAATTTCAATTGAGGAGTTGATTTGGGTGACATATTGCTGGAGATATCTGCATTGTGATGAGGCTGGGATGCTGCTGGAGATGGTGACACTGAATTAATCACTGGGTTGTAACCTCCCCTTCTATCATTAATAAATATTACTGTTGTTTTTTCCCTATATGCATCTGTATAAGCTTTTATTTTCCATATCATGATTTCTTATTTGATTTATATGGTTTATGCTTTATTGATTTAGCTAAATAGCTTGAATAGACATCTATATTATTGCTATCTCTTGTTGTTTAGTGTTCATTCTTGCAGGAAATATTTTGTACAGCCGGCTGGAATTTGAAGCTACATCAAAAGCAGCAGAAGGAGACTTTGGAACTGATTGGACTCCAAGTAAGCTTCTTGTTTCATTCTATGTGTCTGTTTATAGTTAGAAAAGATAGTCGTAAAGTATTTGACCTGTTGTTCTAGATTAGAACTTGTCTAGGGAAGAATGGTTTATCTGTAATTCATAATTCTGCATAACAAATTGGCGACTCCACTAGGGAGATTACTCTTTATCCTAGGTGTTTTAGCCTCTGATTTTCTCTGTTTATTCACCCAGTAGTTGTTACTCACAAAGATTAGGCTTTTTGAAATCCAAATTTGCATTATAAGTGTGTTACACAGCTGTGTTTTTCATTATACACTATACCCAACGCACTCTTGGACAAGACACAGTGCTTTGCATAGCATTGTCTCCCTTTTAGGCCTGCATTGCAAATAATTGTCGCTCTTTAGAGACTGCATTGCCTCCTGAAACCATCCAAATTCCTTTGAATTTTTCATTGCAATTTGTTTTAGTTTATTTTCTGTTGTGTTTTGAAAATCCTGAGCCTCATATTGACTAGTGAATTTATCTACCTCTTCCTCCTTTGAAAGAAAAAATTGTTCAATGTTTGTTTAAAGCATTTTTCTTTATCTTTGACAAATTGATTTCAAATTATTTTCATTGTCGCATTAGATCCATTTTCTTTTGAAAAAGGAAATTGTCGTAAATTCTTCATTTCGTGATAGGAGAAATTATTGTTTAATTCCTCATTTTTCCTTCAAAAGAGAAATTGTTGTTTATATTCCTCATTTCTCAAAATTAAAAGGCATTTTTATAATTGATTTAGTGCACTTAGTTTATTTTCTGCATTCATAACATTAAAGGAACTAAAAATAAAAACCTGTATTTGCATATAGTGGTTTGTGTGTTTTGCAAAAGGAACAATTAGGAAATCTGCATTTAGCTTGTGCTCATTGATTTGTTTTCTCTCAAATTGATTGCTCTTTCCCTCTAGTAGCTATGATTTTCATTGAAAAACTAAAAGTGGAAGATTGCTTCTCATTCTTAGTTTGCATTTTAGGAATTTCCAATACATCATCGCAGTGAACCTTTAAAAGGAGAATTGTTAAACAAGATCAACATAAAATTTATCTTAATTTACCTAACAAAGCATTGGAACCATAACGATAAAATTTAGAAGGTCTAGGCTAGAGACGTGTTCGACGTCGTAAAACATAGAAGTTGTCATTAACTTGTCTGCGATACATTTCGAGTGTGATACCTCACTCCACATACGTAAGTATATCATAGCTCATCCACGTACTTTCGTGTATATCGGGCGGTGTTACCATACGAAAAGTATAAGGGGGTGCTCTCACTGTGCGGTTTCGCATCAGACAGCGCTAATACAGACTTGGGCCTCCACGTACATTCAGGTATATTTGGGAGGAAAAATTTTAGGTGCTATTCATCCATAGTGAAGCTAGTCAGCCGCCTTGTAAATTGTGATACACCGAACACAACATTCAGGGATATTGCTTGCCCGTAATTCATGGTTCGCCAGGAGGTATTCTGCAGTTCACAGTTTCTTGGTAAACCCTTTTGCCTAGCATTACCCTTTTATTTTGTTTATTCATTTTTGGTTAAAATAAATCAGTAATCTTGGAAGGACAAAATCCTTTCCCCCTTCGTTCACATAGTCTAGCATTAAAACCACCTTTACCACCAGAAAGTACTTTTGGTAGGCGAAGGCGATCACGCTCTTTCGAATCAAGTACAATTCTTACCTCTGATGAACCATCATCTTCCCATAAACTAGAGTTAGCTCAAGTTATTTCTACACATTCCGGTTCATCTACTCTTGTTGAAACGGAGTCTTCATAGCTACCCGTGGTCACGATCCATCCAATCAGTGAGACCATACCTCCTGAACCCGACGTTGTTCAACCAGAAATTGATCCAGATCCTATCTCTTATTTTCCAGAACATCTGAATCTTGAAGTCGTTCAATAGGATTTTTTTCCTGCCTTGGTCATCCCACAAATATCTGTAGCCATTGAGTCTCCCATATCACACAGTCAACCACCTAAAATATACTTTGGGCCTGACGGTGAAATAATCCCACCTGGTTTAATTGCGATTGGAGAAATCCCACAAGACGAGACACCTTTAACTCCAACCCATTTTGGGGAGGACCTTTACCTGTATGAGTCTTTTCCTCAATCGTTACCATCTGCTTCTATTGATCCTGTTCCCATTCAAACTCCCGTCGATACAAAAGGGTATACATTTTTTCAAGTAACCATGCATGAACCAACATCTTCGGTTGGGCCATCTATTCCAATTATGTCAGTACCTGCCCTCGCTACCCTGTCGATGTTCACAACTTCACTAGAGTCATATTTTAAAGGTGGCCCTATGGTCCCATCAGGTTACAAATCATTACTGGAATTTTCTCTGGTGCATCTTCAAACCCATGGACTTTACTAATGTCATCATCCGATATTTTAACTGGTAATCCTATAGTGAGTACAAAACAACTTGATTCTTTATACACATCTTCAGGGCAATATCAAGCTGGTCCTTCTGGGTCTATGCCTTCAAGTACCATATCAACTGGACTCCCAACATTTGGAGAGAAATATTTTCTGTCTTATTATCCTCCTCATGTTGGGGGGCAACCTTTTGTCACCCAATATGACAGTACTCTGTCACTTTTTGGTCAACCTAATGTTGAAATGAACATTTTTCAATGGCAACCCACTCTTCCTATCCAACCAAAAATGGTTGTACACTCGTATCAACCAGTTCAACCTGTTACACCCACATCATTTCCACTTGTTAATACATATTTACCCCTGTTACAGAATTAAAATGTTGTACAACAACCTTATCAAGTGGGTCCTTCAACTCAATATCCTCAAATGTTGGGTCCAAAAACTACAAATCCTTCAGTTAATTTACAACAATCTGTATCCGGAATCATTTATTCACAAGCTGGTTTACCATTTTATGGGATGTCATAACTGAAACTTGGTTATAATTATCAATTGAATCCAAGTTATCCTAATTTGGGTTATAACATTGGTGGACAGACCCCTTGGTAGCCTCAGGCGCAAATACCTCAAACTTTATTTCGATAAGTATCATATCCTGGTTTTGGTCAACAGAATCCTCAAGTGTTTGCCTTTCAAAACAACCCCTATCTGGGTTATCAACAATAGATTCCTTATGCTGGTGCTCAAAGGCCTGTTGCTCAAGCAACTCCATCTTACCCTGGCTATGCTCAACCTGGCCTTAATAGATAGTTTCCCTTTGTGGCAACTTTAGAGTTACCAGATTTAAATCAGCTAACTAATGATCCAATTAACTATGCTCCTTGGTGGTTGGTGATACCTCACAAATTACCCTCGGATATTCCTAAGTTCAATGGAAACCCTGGAGAATATCTGTCAACTCATTTCATGACTTATTATTTATGGTGTTCATCAAACTCCCTAAATGATGATTCTGTTCGACTACATATTTTTCAACATATGCTCATAGGTCCGGCCGCAAAATGGTGTATTGAGTTACCTAGAGCTTCTTTTGATAATTTCACTGCCCTAGCTACTGTATTTTTGACTCATTTACAATTACCCATCAGATATGAAACTGGAACGAAACTCTTGATCAATTTCAAACAGACTAATGCTACTCACATTTCTGATCCTATTCATGAGTGGCGTCGTCATTATATAATGGTTAAGACATTTGTTCTGGATCAGCTCCTTGCTGAATGTTCATTAATTCCCTGTTACCATCTATAAATGAGGATGTGGCTAAGGGTGGTGTCATCACAAAAGAGAAATTTATTGCTCGTGCCTGATATTTAGACTTGATTTACACTTAGTATGGCATGCTCTATGAAAAATTCCCAATGCGCCGAGATCTAATTTTACCATTCCTCCTCAATTAAAGGACACTCATGCTGAAGATGGCTTGATTGGCACTGCAAGCACACATCACACTACTACGTCTAATCCTGCACCTTCTTCTAAAATTAATGCCATGTAATTTGACAAAAAAAAAGTGACAAGCAAACCAGAAGTAAGAAAAATGGGAAATCTGAGAAAAAGAAAACTTCTAACCCGCAGGAAAGATCATCTGACCAATTGTATGGACCTAGGAAACCTCGTTATCCATGCATAATCTGTAATGAGGAACACTTTTTATAGGGATTATCCTCACCGTGTTGAAGTCTCAAAAATCATCAAGACTTCACATGCATCAGCTGTGTTGACAAACCCATTTCCAAATCCGAACACAACTTTGGTTGCTACGGATCCAACTTCTAGTTCCCAAGTGTTAATGTTATCCACAAAACCTTCAATATATATTTTGGTTTCAACACATAATAAAGTTATGGTAGTCAGGTCACTGATCAACCTACTAACTTGATAATGAATCTGTATACGGAATCAGTATCGACCATTGCTATTCCTGAATTGACAATCAGGCCACCAAATGGAGTAATTCACAAATCGACATATAATCCTCGAGCAAGAGTTGCTCAAAATTATAATATAGTTGAATATTTGGCTCAATCCCCTTCAGCTATGTCTGCTCTTGAGGTATTACAAAATTTTCCTTCCCAAAAACAGGCTTTATTGTTGGCTATTGGTGGAATTGATCTGACTGATTCTAATCTTGTATTTTTTAATCATATGGGCTATGTGTCACAACTACCAGCAGAATTGGCATTATCCATACAAATAAATGTTCTCAATCACCTTGTTCATCGCACTATTAGTGATGATGGAGCATCTACATGCATTATGTCTCTAAATTGTTGGAAGTTACTTGTCTCACCGTGCTTATCACAATCATCAACGGCGTTGAAGGCTTTTGATGGACATACATATAAACCTTGTGGTATTATAAATAATCTGCATATTGAACTAGGGGGAAAAATAGTGAATGTTGATGTCAAGGTTGTTGATGGACCCCTTGACTATAATATTCTACTTGGAAGGCCATGGGTATGTGCAATGACTACAATTGTTTCTACATATTTTAGAATGATCGCCTTTCCATATAAAGGTGCTATCACAGTCATTAATCAACCATCCTTCTTTGCCTCCACTTCATAGGTAACTGGAAGCGTTCTGTTCGTTCACATACCCCAACTAGAACTTCATAACATTGGTGTAGGACTCTTAAAGTATTCCACTCTCATGGGAATATTTTCATTACCGCCGCCTGTGACGTCGGCAGAAGTTACAAGTATAGAAACTTGCTACATTATCTCTTCCACTCTATCTGGCTTAAGGGAGAGTATGGGTGATTCTAAAATAACTATGTTGGATGAGTTTCTGCCGCCCAACCCTATTGAGCTGGCATAGAAATGATTATATTTGGCTTGGGTGGCAAATCCAAAATCAGCGTCGCCGAGTGTTTAGGTTGATCATTCCTTAGATTTTGGTACTCCCTCTGATCCTTTTTCCCCAATGTTCTTGAAAGATGAGAATATTTTGGAAGCCATGATGTCAGAAGGAGAACCATGGGAAGATTATCATCATCATTCCCATCTTCCAGATTATGAAGAAAACTATATTAGTGAACTATATCACCCATCAATCAAAAATTTCTTTTCGAGTTCTTTACCTATTAATGTAATCGATTCCAAGCGAAATCTGTCAAATATTGAAGAAACCATTTCTATCGATATTTCAACCAAACCTGGCATTGTAGAAAATATTTATGTTGGTATATCTTCTCCATCAGAACTCAAATCATATCGCTCTCTATTTCGTGAATTCTGTGATGTATTTTCTTGGTCTTACGAGGAAATGCCAGGTATAGATACTAGTATTGTTGAACACACTATTAATATGTATCCTGATGTCAAACCGATGTGTCAACGGCTTCATTCTATTCATCTGAAGAAAGCCGCTGCCATCAAAGAAAAAGTTGAAAAAAATTTGCGTGATGGTTTCATATACCCTGTTCCGCTAATTGAGTGGGTTTCCAATATCATTCCTGTCATGAAAAAGCAAGGAAATATTAGAGTTTGCGTCAATTATAGGGATGTCAATCTTGCTTGTCCAAAAGACAACTATCCTACTCCCTTTATCAACCAGATTATTGATGATTGCGCTGGATGCGAAATCTTTTCTTTCATGGATGGATTTTCCAGCTACAATCAAATCAATATACGCCTAGAGGATCAACATAAGAAAAAATTCATCTGTCCCTGGGGCACATTCTCTTATAGGAAACTACCGTTTGGTTTAAAGAACGCTGGGGCAACTTTTTCAAAGAGAAATGGATTATTCTTTCAAAGACATCAAGCACATTGTTCAGCCTTATCTAGATGATTTACCAACGCATTCAAGAAATCATACTAATCACCCGTTGCATTTGTGAGCCATTTTCTTATGCTGTCGACACTGCAAAATACACCTCAATCCACATAAATGTGTGTTTTGTGTTGGTTCTGGTCGTTTTCTTGGATTCGTAGTCTCAAAATAAGGAATTTGAATCGACCCGTTGAAGGTTCAGGCCATTCTTGATTTTCCTGCACCATCAAATTTACTTCAGATACAGAAACTTCAAGGAAATCCTAACTTCCTAAGAAGTTTCATTCCAAACTACGCTGAAATGGCTAAAGGATTTACTCAAATATTGAAAAAGAGGGTCCCCATCCATTGGGACCAAGTTGCGCAAGCTTATTTTGACGCTGTCAAGGATACGCTTATCCGAGCGTCATTAATGTACCCCCCTAATTATCAGAATTATTATTTCCTATATATCGCCATGGTTGAAATGACCATTTCTATGGTATTGGTCCAAGTAGAAGATGGAATTGAACATCCGATCTATTATTTGAGTCATAATCTCAATGATACAGAAGTTAAGTATTCATACGTAGAGAATCTTGCCTTGGAAGCTGTTCAAGTTGTCCAAAGATTTCCCCATTATATCCAGCTTCGCAAAACCACTATTGTTTCAGATTGCAACCCCATGACTTATATCTTATCATGTCAATTTCTGGGGGGAAAATATTCAAAATGGATTGTCATTTTGCAGGAATTTGATTTGGAATTCATCAAATCCAAGTCAAAGAAGTATTTAGTTTTTTTTGGGATTCTATGTGACCTTCCCTCTAATAGTATTACAACTACGTTAGAACCATCAATTCCTGATGAGTCTCTATTTCTAATCGGATCATCAGATCCTTGGTATGGGGATTTCATCATTTATCTCCAAACTAAAAATTTTCGACCTGATACCTCTCGCTCTGAACAGCAACGTATTTGATACCAAGCCAAATATTATCTTATTGTCGGTGATACACTTTATCGTCGTGGTGTCGATACCATTTTAACGAGGTGCCTCACTCATGAGAAGTCCGAAAAAGTTTTAAATGATTGTCATGCTGGGTCTTGTGGTGGACACTTATCTCGATACGCTACTGTGCAGAAGATACTCTGCACTAGTTGTTTTTGGGCTACTATTTTTCAATATTGCATCTTCACGGTCAGAATTTGTCATGCGTGCCAGATTTTTTTATCGTAAAATCCACAAACCGCCAGAGCCAATGCATCCTGTTGTCTCTGTGGGACCATTTTCAAAATGGGGTATTGACTTCATGACCTGTAACCCTCGTTCGTCCAGGGGGCATGGTTATATTATTGTTGCAGTCGACTACTTTACCAAATGGGCCAAAGCAATGCCTACATTCAACAACACAGGATAGACAACTACATTGTTTTTCTTTAATCATGTTATTGCATAGTTTGGAGTCCCACAGGCTATAGTTACAGATCATGGGAAGCATTTTCGCAATCACATGATAGCTGAATTAATTTCCAAGATAAGTTTTTCGCATGATAATTCTACTCTTTATTATCCACAATCAAATGGAAAAGTTGAAGCTATCAAAAAGATTCTTAAATGTATGCTTTAACGAATGATAGGAGTTCGTAAAAGAAATTGGCATTTGATCATGTACTCTGCCTTATGGGCGTATCAAACCTCAGTGAGAAACACAACTAGATTTACTCCTTTTCAACTGGTGTATGGTTTGGAGGCTATCTTACCAATCCAATGTGAAATACCATCGTTGAAACTCGTAATCCACTTGTTACCTAACACCTTAGAAGAAGAAGCGTGTCTCCTTAACTTCATCCATCTTGATGAAACACGTCGTGAAGCCCAATTGGCCAACGAAGCGCATAAGAGACGTATAAAGGTGAAATACGACAAAAATGTCCAGCCTTGCATTTTCTCATAGGGTGACTTGGTCCTTCTTTACGATCAAGAAGCTGATGTAATAGGTATAGGAAAGTTTGAGCCATTATGGCATGGCCTCTATATTGTCAAAAGATTTCTTACTAAGGGTGCCTATGAATTGGTTGATTACGATGGAATTCCGTTGGTGCAACCTAGAAATGGGTTGTATTTGAAACGTAACTATGCTTAATCATGAGCGTAGTAATTTTTTGTATTATATTGTATATATATGTTTTTGATTTGCATTCACTATCTTAATTTGTTTTTAGATTTTTCTTGATGTTAGTAATCCGCTTTACATTTCATCGCAGATGTCTGAATCTTTGGAAAGCTTTGTTAGATATGCTGATGGTGCTAGTTGTAGTATGCAGAATCTATCCTCTGTAGCGTGGGCCATTTTCACTCTGAACAACGAGTTACTAATTTTTAAAGGGATTTTTATTGGTAGATCGACGAACAATATCGCTGAGTATAACGCTTGATAAAAATTCTCTTTGATGCCATTTAATTTGGTATTAACCGTATCATCATAACGTTAGACTCACAACTTGTGGTATTACAACTTACTAGTGTTTATACTGTTAGAAATCCAACATTGCATAGATTGTTCCTAAGAGTTCAACTTTTGGAAAGACACTTTGATTTTATTCAATATCAACATATTTCCAGAAATTTGAACGCATTGAATGATTCTTTAGCTAATCAATTTTTATACACACATTTGCAACATATGTAAAGAAAAAATTCACATCATTGAATAGGATTGCACAATAAACATAGGAAAATGATGAGATCATATAGATAGATAGTTATAGGTTTTTACAAAAATTTGTGCCCAAGACACATTGGTCATTTGACCGCAAAATGTATGCAAAATGTCACAAGTAAACTAGTGGTGCTCATGGTAACATGCTATAGATCTAGCTATCCTACGTAGTAACCACATCCAGTGGTTAGGAACCCCAATAGTGTGTCACTGCAATCGCATGGGTAACTCTTCGATACGGAAATCTGGAATCCTGAAGGTTAAACCCTCTATATGCTGCCAAATCTTAGCCAGAGTCTCAACCATATCAAGATCCTGAAGGACTGCTCTCCCCATAGCCCTCTCTGCTGGCACATCTACTTCATGCATCGGTTCCTCTACTGGTTGAACACAACTGAAATCTGCAATACATCAAACATTTAGTTTAGTCTTGGGAAAACATTAAAAATACAAAAAAATTGTATAAACATTAGGAAAAAAAAAATGGTAAAAACATTCTTACCCATTACAGCCCACTGAGCGCCTTTTGGTAATGCTAAATCTGGATCCCCTTAGAAATCAATGCCTGTGTATGCATACTCTTTGATGGCGACAATCTGTCGCTAGAACCAGCAAAGAATGCAGTTAAGAACACAATGGTAGTTTGTCCTGCATACCTACCCATGAGTTCTACCCATATCTGCATCCGTGGATCTCTAGGATTAGACATATCCAATTTCACATGTTGTGGCTACATCAGTGGAATCTGTTCTAAAGCAAAGGATATAAGGATCAAATCATAACTGAAATTATTCTTCCTTCCTCCCTTTGCTTTGTTCAGTTGTTCCTTTATCTGAGAAAGAATATCTTCAGACCAGTTGAAGACTGTTGGCTCCATGCACTCTAGTGCGTAGTGCATATACAATCTATTCGCTACATGTAGTGTGACGGTGGCGATAAGTTTTGTGATCGTGAAAAGGATAGTTCTCAAAGGAAAATATCTAACATCCCAGATGTTTATCCTTCCATCTTTTCTTGGCTCTGCCCCTAGATAACAATTTTGCAAAACATAATCTCTCACTGTCTCTCCTCCAACAATAGACCCTGAGAGCGAAATAGGCAAGCCTTCCTTGACAAACCTATAAGAAAGTATACATCCTCAACTATTATGGGAACCAATTGGTTCTTAATATGAAATGCCTCGATAGTTGGATCCCATGCTTGAACTAAGAACTCCAAGAGTTCTATTTGTTGCCTCATCCCTGACAATTTGAAGTACTTAAGAAGTCCACAATCTCTTAGGGATCTTACTGTACCCGAATCATTTAAGGAAATCATATCCTGTAATTCATGTTCTCTTTCCCTCCATGTAATCGTCATTATAATCTGATGAAAATCTAAAATACAACCATAAGAACCATTAGATTTCATTCATTGCAAAAAATTGGGCAAATTTTGGGCATAATGTAAAAACAAAAAATCTAGATTGTGCCTAATGTACTCCCTAACAAGAGACAATGTGTTGTGTATGCAAGTAGCCTTCAATTTACTTGCTATGCAATGCAGGTTTCGACATCCAAGGGTGCGTTGCCATCTTTTTGGGCAGAATTTACCCTAGGGACCTCAAAACCTTGAAAATTTGCAGAAATTGGAAATGAAATGATTACTAAAGGAAAGAGGAGGTTCATATCACTAACATGGATCAAATGGAAATGAAATCCATCCACAGAAACAATCGCAATCAACAGTTGAATTTCGGGGGAAAAATCAGGTTCAGAGCTCCAAAATGAAAATGGTAACTATGAAATGGTAAAAATGAATAGTAAAACTACTTTTAATAGTCATTTAATTATTTGCAAATTTAATTTATTGCTATGACTATGGTTTTATTATGTTTTTTGTCATGAAACATGTATTTTTAATCCATTTTATGTTGTTCTGAACAGGTCTTACAATTGATGAAAAGATTAGTCATGAAAATTTATTTTAAGAATGATTTGTCCACAAAGCATACTTTTTATCCTGATTTTTCGAGCTCTGTTAAAAACGAAAAAGGATTTGAAGCGTAATTTTATCTCTTTTTCGAGCTTTGATAACAACGGAAAAGGAACCCCTGGAGTCTTCTTTTAGCTCTTTTCAGACTCTGATAATGTGAAAATATCACTGAGCACTTGTCTTTTCGAGCTCGTAAAAGTAAATGAATTGATATCCACTCAGTATAAGTTTAACCCTTTTCCGGACTGAGATAGATTATTTACAAAAAATGAATGCCTTGCTCGAACATGACTAAAGAGGCTCTCTCAGATATTATTTTACACTTTTTCGGATCTGAGTGACAACTTTACGAAAAAGTACTTTTGGATTTTTCTTTTGTCCTCTTTTTCAAACTCTCTAAATATGAAAAAGCACTGGGCTATCACTATCGTTAATCTCGTTAAAACATACAATAGCGATGTGCTTGTCGATCATGGCAAGAATTGAGTTTCATTCATCACTAGACTCGTTAAATGATTAAATATAAATACTTTATTCGCCTGAAGGGTTGAATTATAGATCAATAAAATGTTATCCCCCTCAAGCTTGTTAAAAAATAAAGAGCTAATGGTCGAAAAATGACCGGGGAAAATTTGGGAAAAGTGAGCATAATTCTTTATGGTAGCAAGTGACTCTTGAACATGACACTTCACTCCATGTCTGTGACTGTTTGGGTTGGGTAATATTCTTGACGGTTCATTCATACCTATGGTTCATCATGCCTTCACTTCAGTTTTGGGTCAATGCTGCCAAATCATCTCAGTGTCATTGATATGTTCAAGAGAAGTCATCCAGCGAATACTCATCCTTCTGCAATAATCATAAACCTTCATTCTCATGACCGTCATCCCTGAAAATTTCTATATCAAGTCATACCTTTGTCTCTGAAACCAGTAACTCCCGTTCCACAATAGGGTGGCTTCCTGTCAACAACAAATCATTATCCAGGAAGTTCACTTAGAAACATTATATTCTAGTACTATGAGGCTTGTTACATCATCGACAAGATCCTCGCTTCCAAACTTTTGACTGAAAGATTTTGTTTTTCATTCGACATCAAATCATCTATTCACGCCTTACAAAATATTCTGCAGTACCTTGAGGTCCATTGACATCAATGGTGGTTCTCTTGCATTTGTTAACAACTTACATCATTGGCTTGTAATCAAACGATGTATTTCCATGTTCGACTACAAATCATATATTCACATGGCTATACTTGTGCCAAAATGATCGAGCGAATGAGATAAGAAGACCTTGGATCTAGTTTCAGCCATTCGGGCTGTGATTTAAGGATTGTCGTACACATCATCTATACAGTGACCTTACATACAGATTGTCATCTGAACATGGGCCTATATCTGTAGGCATGCATGTATTAGGAAACATTCCAATGTAGATGAATTTTTGAATTATGTACATGTTATTAGATTGTTTATGTGCTGAACATGGAAATGCCTACCCTAAAAAATTATGATCAAGAGGATATATCATGATGTAATGTATTGTAATATTGATGCAGGTCACCACTTTGCTTCATCTATAGCCCATCACAATGTAAAGCATCTCAATGAAAATATTGTTATTATTATTATGACTTCATGCTTTAGGGGGCAATTGTTATAGGTAAATTTGGGCACCATTCCCAATGACTTAGTTAACTGGACATCATCTCCAGGACCAATGAATAGGGTCTATCATTCCCTATAATTTCAGTTGTTATATGCCCTAAGACAAAGAAAAAGACAAATCATTCAAGACTTTCATCTGCAAAGGTTTCCAAGATTTGAATTTTATAATATATCATATGAGAGATCATCAATGCTGCCTCTAAAGAGACTAAGTGTGTTGCATATGCAGGTAGCCCCATGCAAGGTTGCTCTACAAAGCACTTCCCGATATCCAAAGGTACGTTGGTCACATTGGGAGTGAAATTCTCATTGTTTCAGAATCTCCACTTGGCCAATGCCTTCTAGAAGAGTTCACATGTGTCAAATTTCGAATCCATGTGTCCATTTGACATCTACAATATTGGGAACATTTATTGCCTATTATTGGAAAGTCATTGATTGTAAAAATACCTTCAACTCCTCTATAAATTGAGCATAGATCTTAGTGTTTGATAAGGAAGAATTTGTGTAGAGAAATGTGGGTGGAATTTCAATTGAGGAGTTGATTTGAGTGACATATTGCTGGAGATATCTGCATTGTGATGAGGCTGGGATGCTGTTGGAGATGGTGATACTAAATCAATCACTGGGTTGTAACCTCCCCTTCTATCATTAATAAATATTACTGCTTATTTTTCCCTATATGCATATGTATAAGCTTTGATTTTCCATATCATGATTTCTTATTTGATGTATATGGTTTATGCTTTATTGATTTAGCTAAATAACTTGAATAGAAATTTGTATTATTGCTACCTCTTGTTGTTTAGTGTTCATTCTTGTAGGAAATATTTTGCATAGTCGCCTAGAATTTGAAGCTACAACAAAAGCGACAGAAGGAGACTTTGGAAGCGCTTGGACTCCAAGTAAGCTTCTTGTTTCATTATGTGTGTCTGTTTATAGTTAGGAAAGATAGTCGTAAAGACTTTGACCTGTTGTTCTATATTAGCACATTTCTAGGGAAGAATGATTTATCTGTAATTCATAATTCCTCATAACACCTCTATCATGGTTAATGTCCGGGTGTGAAAAAGGGTTAATAGTATATTCGACATAGTTCCTTTTCCGTAATTTAGTCCATCGAGTTCAGATAAAGTGAGAAATATATGCTTAATAAATATCTTCCTCATTTTGTTATGAGTATGATGGGATGGAGTAAACTCGATAGTATTCATAAATTTTGTTAACTGAGTCAAATGAAGAAAACTCAAACTGTGTTTTTCGATTTTAATGAACAAGAAAAAGAGAGAAAAAGAATTTATCAAATCTATTTCGTAAATGTTTTACAAGCCAAAAATAGGTAACTCGGGGTTCTTTCGTTTAAAGAGCAAGAAAAAGTCCGTAAAAATAATATGAGCATTCTATGTCAATTGTTTTCAATTCTATATAAAATCACTTAAAACAACATTAGACATTAAAAAAAAATCATTTGCAAAAATAGTGGTTGGGTGTCTTAGAAACAAAAACGAGAAAGAATTGCTCTTAAGTGACAAAAGATGGGTTAAGTCATACCTCTAGAGTGTTATAAAAATGCAATGAGGTCCTCATTTGCACCAATTTGAGTTTGGTGAGAGCACCGTGGAGAGAAAAAGGTGTAGAGCTTCCATGAGTGATTGTGAGCACATCGGGCAACCATTTGACTTCTCGTCAGTTCCAAGTAAGAGCATTGATTTGGAGATAGAATTTGATTCCTTAATTTTTTATTTTCATTGTCAATTTTTCATTTTGTGGCTTGCAATAGATGGATTTTCTAGATAAATCAGTTGGTCAGGCCAATGGGGCACGTTAGTATGCCCCTCCCGAGAGGAAGTACCACATTAGCAGACCCTGTGGGGTGAAATGAGGTTGCATTAAAGAGGAAGGTGAAAACGGAAAATTAAAATTTTCAATTTATAGGGTTATGTAGTTGGAAAAAACTAACTAAGGGATCTTATAATGCAAGAATCAAGTGATAAAAATGAGCATTTGGAGGGAAAAATCCCATGAATGAAAGGAATTACAAATGTTAAATGATCCAACATATTTTTCCGCTCTCAGATGACGTAGGTTGCTTAAGTATGATACACTTAATCGTATGAAGAGTCAGGAAGATCTCTTGAGTTGGATAATCCAATAATGAGATGAATATTAGAGGGTGTTAAAAATTTAGGATCAAGAGATCTCAATTAAGTGAGGTGACATATATTTCCTCACTATCTTGTCATGTAGAGATGCATGAGTCAATTTGATAGGAGGGAGAGATAATCCTAGAACCAACATGGATATTTTTTGAAATTATTACACACTAGGAAATCGTTTGGTCAGTAATAAAATTCCAATTAAAAGGATGATGGAAAGACCCTTAAGGTATATACTATTGATGATATTTCTATTGGCAAGGGATAAGAGCAACCATGTGGCTACTAAAGCAAATATGTTACTGGCGTTGGAGCGCTTTCAACCATAGGGGTTCAACTAGTGAGAGAATTTCCTCTGTTAGGTGAAGGAAGTGTTGAAAACTTACATGAATTGAGCCCAAAGGGAATTTAGATATGGTACACTGATTGTCTACTTCATGCTAGAGAGAGTTCCCGTTCTGAGGCCAAGGGTGATTATGGCCATAAAAGGTCTAAGGGAGCCCAGGAAAGATAGGTGGGAAACCTCAATACCTCTAAAAATAAGTGGACCTATCAGGCACTACTTTGATGATGAATTCTTTGAATATGACCTCAATCATGTGAATATATAACCATCTAAAGCCAAAAGTAACCAAACACACAAAAAAATAGACAAAACTTATATACATAAAATTACAAAGCACATGCTCAGTGTAGCACTAGGAAAAATATTTTTTAAGGTAGATACCATTATGGGGCTCTACGAGCGGGATTCCATCACAATCATAAAGTTCATAGGCTCCTTTGGAAATATCCTTAGTGACAACATAAGGTCCAATCCACAATGCTTAAAGTGTTCTCCCCCCAAGAGGTTGTGTTTTTTATAATAAACTAAAACCAGATTTCCCTCTTTGTAAGAACGAGGCTTGACACATTTGTCATATTGAGCTTTGAATCGATGTTCGTGCACTTTAAGAGACACTGCATCATCTCGACGAGTCTCATCCAAATGATTGAGTGATAGAAAATGCTCCTCTTTCGCAGTAATACTAGGTAGGATTTCAACAACGAGTTTGAGTGATGAAATATGACAATCGATAGGTAGAACTACTTCCAGACCGTAAACAAGCTAAAATGGTGTGAAGTATGTGTAAGTTTTTACTAGTGTACTATATTCGCAAAGTGAAAAATATAACATTCTATGGCAGCATATTTTATGATTTCATACTAGCCAGTGGATTATGGTCTTGAGGATGCCATTAAGAGCTTCGACCTAGCCATTAGCCAATGGGTAATAGGAAGAATAATGATCTTGTCAAAAACTGAGCATAAAAGTTAAGTAAGACATCAAGTGATTATGGAAGTGTGATCCATGGTCAGTAACAATCATGTCGGGTACATTAAAGCAACAGATGACCTGATTAAACAAGAATAATGTGGCAGTTTTGCCATCAACCCTAAAAGTATGAATTACTTCAGCCAATTTCATAAAGTAGTTGATGACAACAACAATGTATCTATTACCATCAACTGAAGTGGGGTTGCAAGTGATGAAGTCAATTCCCCATTGTTACACAGTAATTTTTCACTGTCCCTGCAATCCCCATCTCACACATTGGAGGGTAATTTCTGTGACTAATTAGAAGTGTCATGCCTTGTAAATACCATCATTGCATCCCTTGCCATGAGGACAACATTCCCTCTGTTGACCATTTCCTGAGCATACCACTAAAAACACATGTTTTTGCCTTGGTGTTGGTAGCTCGTTATGCCCTCGCCCCAATGAATAAAATTAACACTGAGCCAGCGCCAGTTGGCACTCTGTCCCAGTTAAGCACCCGCGCCAATCTATTTATGGAATTTTTTTTAAAAAAGAGGTGAAGTCTCGATCACAACAACTTCGCGGATGAGTCATAGGGAGTGGTTCCACTGAATAACCACGGCCTTCCTCCTTTGGCCTCTTGTTTCCACCTTATGGGGAAACCTCCCAAGGGATAAGGCCTCCCTTCCACTATTGTAGGGATCCCAACCTCCTCCTCTCCTCTATAAATATAGCCATCTTTCATTGATGTGCTAGTTGAACAGATAGCTGGAAAAGTTAGCATAGAGAGGAAGCAATCATAGCTTCGGGAGAATAGTGCAGAGTGTGATTGTTTGTGTGTGTTGAGAACATAGTGAGATCTTGGAACTTTGTTCATGAAGGTGTGGCAAACGTGCTTGGATACAGACCTGCCGAAGGAGAGCCTCAACATCAAGGCTTGGTTGTAAACTCCCCTTGTATTTATCATAATAAAATGCATCTGATGTTTATCTTCTACTCTTGTTTACATTTATAATGAGATTTATAGCATTCCTTGATCAGTTAGATAGGTTGTAATTGTTTTTATGATTGTCATGGTTTTACGCTTGTCGTGGTGTCTTGATTGTCTTCACAGGTAATCGAACGTTGGTAGCATCATGTATCGAGCTGGAGAAGAGCGATGGATCAAGTAGCTTCGACGGAAGACGACAACATAGCATCAAAATGAGGTAGGTCATATTCCTTGCTCTAAATTTCATTTACAATCTAGGAAGGTGGATGTTAGTATGTTCCCGTAGTTGCTAGACTCGCGCTAGGGCTAGAGGGATCGCCTATGTCCGCAGAGGGGATTTACCTGGACAACAAATTGGCGACTATGCTGGGAAGTTTCCTTTGAGGCTGTCACTCCTTGAGGTCTTAGTCATTTGACGGATTTAGTCGAACAACCATTTCCCTGTTTTTTCCTATGTTTTTCATCAATTACGATCTTTTAGTTTTTGCTTGAAGTGGCGAGTTTGGTCTTGATTGGGAGAAATTCTTGTTTTTTCCTATTCTGGCATTGGCACTTTTATTTTTCCGACAGATGCACCGATTGGTGCTATTTTTCAGTTAGAAACCCACACCAATTGGCCATTGGCGCTAGTTGTCAGTGAGCAAGTCGCGCCAGTTGGCGCTAGTTTCACCCACCAAAGTCATGCCAATTTCAGTGTGTATGAAAATTGAGGTTTTTTCCATAAATCCTTCATCAGTGTATCTTTCCCTTCCAGTATTTTTCTCTGTATGATTTACTCATTCTCCCCTCTACTTTTTCACTTGTGAGCATAGATTACATTGCTCATTGTTCAACTGAAAATTCTTCTTTCTTTGATTTCTTGATGTAAAAGAGAATGAATGCCTTGTTTTAAGCTCATGATTTGGAACTCCTTTTTGTGCTTGACCTCATATGTCTTGTAGGATTTTGAGGAAATTAATTATAAAGTGTTTAAAACAACAATTTCATTCTTATTGTTTGTTTACATCTCTTTTGCATTCATCCTTCATTAAGGAGATTTGCGTTCATTTAGTTTTTGTCTCAATTTTTTTTTTTTTCGTTAAAGTGCATTAGATCACATTGCATTGAAAAGTATTTTTTTAGATTTATCATTGAACTTAGATTACATTGTTTAATGATTGAAAGCTAAAAAAAACGCATTGAGTGCATTCTCTTTCATTAAAAGCATGCATTAAGCAGATTCTCATTGCATCGAAAAATTCATTGAATGCATTCTTATTCTTTCAAAAGAAAAAGGAAATTGTGCATAGATTACAATTGCATAGTTTTCAAAGAAGAGGATTTTGCATAGATTACATTGCATAATTCACATCATTGAATGTTTTAGATTACTTTTGGATAGTGAAAGTCATCTAGTTTGGAAAAATTTCATTTGTAGTTTTTTTGTTTGTTGCATCATTGTTTGGAACTCTTCCCTTAACTAGATAACATTCATCCAATTGAAAGATTTCTTTCCTCATATAGCTGCATATAGGAGATTATCATATGACATGCGATAGGGCCTTGAAATTGAAACGTAAATTGAAGATCAACTTTAAAATTTATTGAATCAACCTAAGGAAGCATTGAAACATAACGAAACATTTTTAGTGATGTAGGCTAGAGACGTGTTCCGGTGTCTTTAAACCTAGCAGCTGTTGCTTGCCATCTAGCTTCAGACAGTGCTAGTACAGACTTGTGCTCCCCATACCATCGCAAATATAAAAGGAGATGCCATTAGGTTGCAAATCCTTTATCCATAGGAAGCTGAGTCTGCCGCCTCTTACCCGTGATACACCGAACACAACATTCAGGGAGATTACCTGCACGTACGTTAAGTCATTGGTTGATTTCTCTTTCATTTTTACCAAGGTGTATATGGCAGTTCACGGATATCTGGTACACCCATTTACCTAGATTACTAGAGCAGTCACTTTGGTCTTTACTGACTCTTTTAACTGAAAAGATCATTGATCTCTTGTCCTTTCAAGCTCGTGTCCAACCTGAAAGCGATAGAGTAACCTCTTTCTTGTTTCTCGACTCTTAAAATATGAAACAACAGAGTCTGGTTTCAGTGTCTTAAAAATTAATTGCCCACGAAATATTCCTGGTTATAATTTTTGTCCTTAGTGTTTTATTTCAAGGTCGTTTCCGATGGAAACTTTTCCGGTGTTTTCCAATCAAGGAGTCCCCTCTGAAGGGATTCCTAGTCCTTTTATTGCTTTAGGAAATATTGGTGCTCCTTATATGGCCACGTTATCCCTCCCTGGGTTAACTGTTGGGTTTCCTATTTGGTTGTTTTCAACCTTTGTAGTCTCAAGTGTTCCGGCTACCGTACTATCCACTCCTCCGCCTGAGCAACGCCATGTTGATTCGAAGGTGGAACTCTCCCCTTATTCACCTGTTTCTTTTTCCGCATCTTCTACTTCACCTACTGAAAGTTTGGATTCTAGTACCCAGGTGGCTAAGAATAAGAAGAAGAAGTCAGATAAGTGAGAGGCTAATTCTACAGCTGTTGCTTCTAAAACACCTGCTTTCGATGAACCTTCCAACCCTCCGTGGAAAGTTAAGTTCCCTTGCATGTTGTGCCAGGGAAACCATCTTCTTCGAGATTTCCTTGGCATTCCCAAGGTGCTCGAAGTATGGTCCAACGGTCGTCCGCCGTTACCTTTGGCTTCCAGGAGTCAGGTTGGGAGCACGTCTTCAGCTAGTGCTCATAAAGCTCCTGAGAAGCAGGGTAAGCTTGCCAATCCCTGTAAGTTGTGTGAATGGAACCATGCCATTCACCTTTTTCCGTATATGGATGAATCCAAGAGAGTTTTGGACAAATCGACTGTTTCTGCACTATGCCTTCTGGCTGGTTACAAACAGCTTTCTTTGAGTCCTTCACCAGTCGATTCAATGATCAGTCAAGAATCATCCTTGCTTGATCTCATTCCCCCGGAAATTCACCATCATGAATCCATACCTGACCAACCATTGGTTGTGGGATCGGTTGAATTGGCCCCGTCTATGGTGCACCAGGTATTTTCCGTTGAGAGTGGATCTCACATCCCTCAGGTTCTTCTTGTTTCTTTATATTCCTCGGACTTGGAGAAATATTCTCCTGTCCCTATATCTCAGGAAGCTATTCCTTTGCCTCCCATAATGAAGGTCCTGGAGGATACTCCTTCTGCCTCCATGATGGAGGTGGCGGAGGATGCTCCTTCTTCTCCCGTAACATTGGGGGACAACCATCTCAGTTCGATGGTATCCCCCCAAGTATTTTGGTTGCTTCCTTCGATTGGAGTCGATTTGTAGGATAACACCTTCCGTCTTATGTGCCTTTTGAGTTAATAGTACAGACGTTTGATCTGGTCATACCCAACACCATTATAGATGAAGGCACGTCTGTTAGTATTCTGTCTTCCACTACTTGGAAGGCTTTTGGTTCTCCATTGCTTATGCATGTTACGTAGAATCTGTTGGCTTTTAACAGAGGAACCAGTCAACCGTTAGGGATCCTTCCGAAGTTGCCTGTTACTTTGGGAGGGAAAACTGTCCATATGGACGTGATGGTTATTCTAGGGCCCTTGGATTTCAATTTACTCTTGGCGCGTGACTATACTTATGTCATGGGTGCTCTTGTCTCCTCCCTCTTTCATGTGATGTGTTTTCCGCACCAAGGTCGGATCATGACCATCGATCAGCTTGTGTTCTTTGGTCCTAATATGGCAGCTAGCCCACCATCATCCCTGTCAGATATTTATCCGTTGGTTGTGTCATCCCAGCCGCATGTCAATTATGTGGCTACATGTCCTGTGCTTGTATTCAGTGATAGTGTCGTTGTCCATCATGTGCTAGGGGAATTGGGTCCAGAGTTCCAAGATGTTTTTCTCCCATTGGATGAGAACCTCTTGGAAGACATGAATTCTTATTCATCATGATGAGTTTTCTTCAGAGCATAGTTATTTTTCTTGTGTCAAGCTCGTTAAAAAATGAAACAAGGTGTCTACAACAGAGTTTATTTTCTTGTGTCAAGCTCTTTAAAAAATGAAACAAGGTGTCCGGAGCAGAGTTCGTTTTCTTGTGTCAAGCTCGTTAAAAAATGAAATAAGGTGTCTGGAGCAGAGTCCATTTTCTTGTGTAAATATCATTAAAAAATGAAACAAGGTGTCCAGAGCAGAGTTCCTTTTCTTGTGTCAAGATCGTTAAAAAATGAAACAAGGTGTCTGGATCATAGTTCGTTTTCTTGTGTGAAGCTCGTTAAAAAATGAAACAAGGTGTTTTGAGGATAGTTTGTCTTCTGCATCAACCTCGTTAAAAAATGAAACAAGGTCATCTGAGGATAGTTATTTTAATGTGTCAACCTCGTTAAAACAATGAAACACTTTCCTGTTCAATTCGAGTCTTTGATAAGATCTCGTAAAATCCCAGTCGAGTCTTTCTCTTGATCTTGTAACTTGAACCTTCACTCGATATTCCTTTCATATGGATTGAAGCTTGGGGTTATGTACCTCGAATTGAGTCACCATGCTGGGGGCATGCAAAATTCTTCAAGCATAGTTTGTTTCTGTTTCAATCTTGTGTAAAAATGAAACCAGTTTCAAGCATAGTTTATCTTTGTTTCAAGCTTGTGTAAAAATGAAACCAACTTCAAGAAGAGTTTCCTGATTTCAAACTTGTGTAAAAATGAAACCATTCCCATTTTACCTCTTGTTATTGCCATTTTATCAGCCTGTTTTTCCAGGTGAGCCTTGGTTTTTTTTCATTCCACCGTCACTATCTTCTTGGTCGATCATATGCCTTCACTTGGTTGTTTTACCCATTCCTGAGGAACCGCTGTGATGCGTGGTCTTGTTAGCCAACCTCTTAACCTTTACTTTTTCTGAGCAGTTCCACCATCACCAGAACCAGTAGCTACCCTTTATACCACATGTTCCTCTAGGAGGAGTCAATTTTCAGCTCTTTTCTGACTCTCTAAAACTGAAAATATTTTCGAGTTTCTTGTCATTTTGAGCTCTTTAAATTGGCTGCGAAGTGATAGATTATTTATGAAAAAGGAATACCCTAGCCTATCGCGACTAGGAGGTTTTCTCAAACACAGTTTTCTACCTTTTCGGATCTGAGGGACTATTTACGAAAAGGGACTGTTGGAGTTTTCTTTTCTACTGTCTTTTAAAACTCTCTAAACATGAAAAGACACTGAGTTCTTCCTTTGTCAGACTCATTAAAAACTGATGACATCGGACTCTGTTGTAATGACGTTACTTGAGTTTCTCCTTCCTAGGGCTCGTAAAATGTACTAGGTTGGATTTGTCCGAAGGACAAACTTATATGACAAGCATATGCTATCCTCTTCAAGCTTGTGTATAAATAAAGAGGTACTCGCAAGAAATGGTGGGGGAAAATGGAAGTTATTCATCAGTTGTGTCGGTAGTATGTCACTCTTGAACATGACACTTGTATGCAATTCGTGTTGGGTTGGGATATCTTCACTCTGTCACTTTGCCTCCATGGGTTTGGGAAATTTGTTTGCCTCTCATTCGATTACCAATTTTGTCAACATGACCTCTGATCCTATTTGAGTCAAATGCTGCCAAATTCTAGAGTCATGTTGCTGATATGTTCAAGAGAAAATCATTCTGTAGTTTGTACATTCCCTGATCCTTTGTTTCAGTCTTGATTCACACTCATATTACCTTCTTTGTTTCGTGTCGATGATGTGGGATTCATTATGACCCTCCTTTGACGGATCACTTTCTGTCGACTTCAGCTCATTATCCGGGAAGTTGATCTAGAGAATCCTTTCTGGTACCTTAGAGCTTGCATGCCCTAATGGTAAGTTCTTCGTATTCGAAGACAGGTTCACATCATTTGCCTTCGATCGGGTGATTTCACGAGTGTTCGACTTCAGCTCACTATTCACATTCTGTGGATTATACTAGTAGTACCTTGAGATCCATTGACATTATGGGTGGTTTCTCTCGCACTTGTTAATGGTTCACATAATTGAACGGTAATCAAGTGATTTTTTAGCATGTTCAACTTCAACACGTCTATTCACATGTTTGAATTTGTACATTGATCGGGTGGTGTTGGAGCGCAAGACCTTGGGCTTCAATCAAAATAGTCTAGGTTGCGAGGAGTGATGATTCATTCATGATTATATACATGATTCTTTAGACGGATGGCTGCGACCATACCTCGGGTTCTCTCATTTTGATCCTCTCTATATGGATGGCTGTGCCCATACCATGGATCTATTTCACATGATCCCTTTATTCGGATGGCTATGTCCATGCCGACGATCCATTCACATGATCCTTTTCTTGATGGATAGCTATGCCTATACCATGGATTCATGTATTTTCAAAAGAGATTTCAGTTATGTATATGTATCTATGCTTGATTTTCAGGTCTCTCGATAGCAACGTCTGGTTCCTTGCACGTACTTGTAAATCATTTCACCCCTCACTCATGTTCGGACTTCATACTTTAGGGGGAATCTGTTACACAATAATTTGTCACTATCCCTGCAATCCCCATCTCACACATTGGAGGGTCATTTCTATGACTAATTAGAAGTTTCATGCCTTTCAAATACCATCATTTCATCCCTTGCCATGAGGACAACATTCCCTTTGTTGACCATTTCCTGAGCAGACCAATAAAAACACCTGTTTTTTCCTTGGTGCTGGTAGCCCGTTATGCCCTCACGCCAATGAGGAAAATTAACAATGAGCTCGCGCCAGTTGGCGCTCTGTCCCAGTTAAGAACCTGTGCCAATCTGTTTATGGAATTTTTTTTAAAAAAAGAGGCGAAGTTTCGATCACAACAACTTCGCGAATGAGTCATAGGGAGTGGTTCGACTGAATAACCACAGCCTTCCTCCTTTGGCCTCTTGTTTCCACATTATGGGGAAACCTCCCAAGGGATAAGGCCTCCCTTCCACTATTGTAGGGATCCCAACCTCCTCCTCTCCTCTATAAATATAGCCATCTTTCATTGATGTGCTAGTTGAACAAATAGCTGAAAAAGTTAGCAT
The DNA here is from genome assembly GCA_034641835.2 of Pinus albicaulis. Taxonomy (NCBI): domain Eukaryota; kingdom Viridiplantae; phylum Streptophyta; class Pinopsida; order Pinales; family Pinaceae; genus Pinus; species Pinus albicaulis. Next base: position 626,860,313 of record CM076576.1, on the reverse strand, counting down.
AGAGAGGAAGCAATCATAGCTTCGGGAGAATAGTGCAGAGTGTGATTTTTTGTGTGTGTTGAGAACATAGTGAGATCTTGGACCTTTATTCATGAAGGTGTGGCAAACGTGCTTGGATATAGAACTGACGAAGGAGAGCCTCAACATCAAGGCTTGGTTGTAAACTCCCCTTGTCTTTATCATAATAAAATGCATCTAATGTTTATCTTCCACTCTTGTTTACATTTATAATGAGATTTATAGCATTCCTTGATCAGTTAGATAAGTTGTAATTGTTTTTATGATTGTCATGGTTTTATGCTTGTCATGGTGTCTTGACTGTCTACACAGGTAATAAAACGTTGGTAGTAGTGTGTATCAAGCTGGAGAAGAGAAACAGATCAAGTAGCTTCAACAGAAGACGAAAAAATAGTATCAGAACGAGGTAGGTCATCTTCCTTACTCTGAATTTCATTTACAATCTAGGAAGGTAGATGTTAGTATGTTCTCGTAGTTGCTAGACCCACCCTAGCGCTAGAGGGATTGCCTCTGTCTACAGAGGGGATTTACCTGGACAACACCCATTTAGAAAAATGACCGATAACAACTACAGGATGTAGAGGGGTAGGGGGCACATGCATTCTCTTCATATATATTTGACAAGGGTGACCCTCTTGGACTATAGTAATGCAATATTTAAATAAGGTTGGTCATTGGTATCCTGGACACGAAATTTTATGGGCATTAGCCATGCCCAAAAGATGAATGACACATGCCCCAACTTGACAGTAGTTAAGAAAATGGTCTAGTTTTTCAAGGATAATATAATTTCTAAGAACCAAGGAAATGCCACATCAATATAAGGTATCATTGGGCACTAGGTAGTGCTTAACTTGATGGTGGATGCGACACCGGTCGTATTACGATAAATCTGGGTGGAAACACTGGGTCTAGTGATACACAAGGATATCATTGTACCACAAGTAAGTAGAGTTGATCATATAGATAGATTCATCTAGCATGGTATCATGGGCTACTTCATCCGTGTTGACTTTGGGAAGATCCGACAAAAGCTCTACGAAGACTAAGGATTTCTTCGACATAGCGATGGTGAATACCAAATTAAATTTTTGGAGGATGAAAATCCACTTAGAATATTTTCCTCCAACAACATTATGAGACAAGATATGTATCATGGGTTTCTCCAAGGAAATGAAAATAGTCTGACGTAGAAGAATGTAATGTTTGAAACGATTGACAACAAATACTACTTCCAACAAAAGTTTCTCCACATGGGAATGCCTTAATTCAATTTTGACAAGACCTTTTGAAAGGTAATAGACCACATTCTCACTATGATCATCATGTTTTTGGACCAATATCGTGCCTATAGAGGATGGCGAGGCTGCAATATATAATAAAAATTTGTGTGTATAGTCAGGAGGGTTCAAAAGTGCGGATGTAGTTAGCACCTTTTCAAGGTGTCGAATAATCATTATGATTGATCATCCCACAAGAAGGGCACTTCTTTATTTAGCTCGTGCATAAAAAATTTCACTAACTCGACATAGTTGATGATGAAACGATGTAAGAATTTTTCCTTCCCTTGAATTTTTTTGATTTTAAGTAAGGATTTTGGTGCGGGAAACTGAGTAATAGCCTTAACCTTATTAGGATCAACCTCTATCGCATGTTTTAAGACAATGAATCCAATAATACACCCATATTTAAAAGAAAAGAATCACTTATGAGGATTCATACGGATATTGTAGAATGTACACCTAAGAAAAATAGCTCAGAGATGAGTTAGGTGTTGAGTTCACTTCTTGGAATGAGCAGGGAGATCATCTAAGTATGCTTGAACAATGTGTCTGATATAATGAAAGGCATAGTCCATTTCCCTCTAAAAATTTGCACCCATTTTCTTGAGACCGAATGGGATGTTGTGATATGCAAAGGTGCCCCAAGGAAATATGAAGGCGGTTTTATGTTGATCAACTGGTTTGATAACGATCTGGTTATATCCCAAGAAGCCACACATAAAGGAAAACGATTCGTAAATTGCAAAATATTCGATGATTTGGTTAATAAATGTAGTAAGATAGTTGTATTTTGGAAAAGAGACATTCAAATCGCGGTATTTGACGCACACACAGACGATACCTTGTTTTCTATCAAAAGGAACCAAATTATATACCCATTTTGTCAAGGGAACATGATATATGAAACCAACACTCAATTTTTTTTTACTTCTGTGCTTATGGAAACTGTATTTTTAGGGTGGACCAATCAAAGTTTTTTCTAGATAGGATTGGCATTATCATAATTCATTATCTCATTCTTGATAATATATGAATCCATACCAGACATTTCCTCATATACCAAGCAAAAACATCGCAGAATTCCTTAAAGAGGTAGGTGAAGTTAGCAATATCCTTGGGAGTGAAATAAAATATAATATTGATGTTTTTTATGATACCCATTTTGACTGATATTTCAATTAATAAATTTTTGGAAAGGTTACCCAAGTTACCTTCTATGTCAAGATCTTGAATATTTATGTGGGTAAAAGGAACATTCTCAGGTTGGTCAAAAGGTAGGATTTCTAGAGAGTTGGCATTAAAGTTAGATGGGTACGAGACTGAAGCGTGGTGATGAAAATCATCCCATGACTTCTCATCTAGATACATTATTTTCTTAATATACTCATCCGAACGTAAGAATTTTTAAGGATATTAGTAGACGAAGGGGTAATGGGATAGGAACACGGTACCATCGGTCATGACCAAAGAAGTGAGAGAGTCAGATGCAGACTGAATAGCCTGATAACAAAGTTTCGGTGGTGACAACGACATCTCATCTCCATAGGAATCAATGGAAGAAGGGGTTGGGATGATCAAAGGATTGGTTGGGCCATTAAAAATGGTAGATACCATTGACATAGTATGTGGAACCTCGGGTGGCAGAAGTGGAAAACAACCTAAAAGCGAGGAACCTTCATAATAATAGTACCAACACTATTTTCGTAGTCAAGTATGCCACCCACTAAGGGGTCAACATTGATGCTAGGTAATGAGGAATAATCCGCAATGTAGAAGGGTAAAAAATCCATAGTGAAAATTTTCCCATCCAAAGGAAAAAGGACAAGTCAGAAGATTGATGAAATAATGGTAGTAATAGTGTTGGTGTCCCATAATTTGGCATATTGGTAAACCAAATGGCAGGGCAACATCAGACCAATCTTTGGAGTCCTAGGACCTAGCCTTCCTGGACTCAAAGAGGGCTCTTTCTATTATGCGAAGGATGTGAAATTGTTCGCTTTTATATGTTTGATTTTAGGGTAGCTGTTAAGTATGTTTTGGTTTGTTTTGGTTTTGAGGTAAAACTGATCAAGTAGGGAAACTTAGAAAGAGATTTGATCAAATCAACAGGGCTATGGGGTCAAATAAAGTCAAGGATGTCTGAATGATGGACAAGGTGTACTGCAGGGCCGATTTAGAAAGGTTAATGGATTCTTTGGGTGAGATATGAGGTGAAATGAACATTAAGTTTGTGAAAAATGAAGAAGTCTTAAACATATATAGTTTGAAAGAAAATACTCATGAGGTAGGGAAAAACATTAATCTCTATGAACAATACTCAAACTGATAAACATTAAAGATAAACATTCAGGTGAGACATAGGGGCATAAGATCTCCTAACTTTAGAAATTCACCTTCAGCTTTTGAGAAAACATATAAGATAAACAAATAACTTAATATATGAAGAGGGAAATCCTAAACAACATATATCAAACTATCGGGAACTATGAAACAAGTTGGTAAGCATGGACAAAGGGAAAGATTGAACGAGACTTCTTTGACTTAACCTAAGCAATCAGTATTTCATAGAAAGGTTTCAGAAATAGAGTTTTGAGAACTTCAAATAAGCAGGGCATACCTTGAATCAGATTTGATAGCTAACATAATTAACATTAATGAAACAAATAAAAATTTCTTGATGAACCTACGGAGCAGTTAAGAATTCCTTAAAAATGATCAAGAAGAAGAAAACATCAAAGCTGTAATATGCAGGAGGTTTGAGGTGCTTCCATGAGCATATCTCAACCTATACTTTTCTGATATACAACAAATAAGAAGCATGAAACATTAATGAAAACAATAAGACATAAACAAATTAGAGAAACATCACCATTCACCAAGCTATGGAATCCTGCACACAATGCTCCTCCACCATCAAGCCAAGCAAGACATTCATCCACTTCATAAAACCAGTATTTTCTTCAAGCTCATAAAACTATGTATTTCTCTTAACATGTCAAGTTATCCCTTCTTGTTACAATGAATCCTCATGGTTTGTATAAGCCAAAGAGGAGGAAACCTCCCTAGAGAAACTAGAAGGCCATTGGCCAAAACAAAATATCTAAAACTGTCCTTGAGGCCTTACAAGGTCCAAGGCACAAAATATCTTTTCAAACCAAAATAGAAAAAAAGAATCAATTTTAGGCTCTGACATACATGATAAACTTTCCTTACGCACATTTTTCCCAGTCAACACACAGGAATGCAGAAAACTGTCCCTGGTTTAGCAGAATTTTCAGGAGCGCAACACCAAAATAGGCCTTTTTGCAGTGAGGTTTTGGAGGCCTTCCCGGTGTCAAAAAAGGTCCCGTGATGGCCCGTTGGAAAGCTATGGATGTCTAATTTCAAAATATGCTTTAGTTATATCAATATAATCTCTAGAAGCCTATCAAAAATTTAAAAAGGTGAAAAAACCCAAGAGCGCAGCACCTACTCAAAAACAGTGGCAGAAAGGTGAAAAAATGATTTTTTTTGGACCTTTTGAGGGACCAAAACAGCTCCAAATGATCTGAAAATTTATGAGCATACTCCCATAGTGCCAATGAATCCAAAAATGTAAACGTTTCCTATTGAAGATGCTCTGATAAAAAGCACCTCGTCCAGGGTGTTGCGCTCCTATGCTTAAAAATTTGCAAAACACCAAAACTTGTTCAATTTTGCTCAAATTTGGTGAGTGGTCCCTCAAGGGTTATTAGAGACTTGTAGAAAATATTGGGCCAAAATATTAATCCTAGCTTGGTATTTTTCATCTTTTTGTGCCGGGCCCTCATTTTGGGCAGTTTTGAGTTTTTCCTTGCAAAGTGGTTTTAGCTTTCACTGTTTCTGATGGAGAATGCATGGCCCCTTGCCTTGGAGAGGCAGTAAACACGTGCTCCTTACTTTGCTGATGAGGAATTATAAGAGGTGTTAGCATTTGGTCTTGTTCAATTTGATCACCTACAGCCTTTGTGTTGTTCTTTCCTTCAAAAACACTCTTTGTTTTCATTTCTGTGTCACTTGACTATGGACAGCTTCCTTGATCATCAATTTGACATTTGCAATGATCTTATCATTAGGAGTAATATAAGAAATGTTATTCTCTTTTTCTGTTTGGTGAGAAGTGTCTAGGTCTGCTATCTTTTCCTCTTCAAAGCTATCTTTTTCTTCATTCATATCTCTATTGTTTTGATTGTTTTCATCACTTTCCTCTTTGATGTGACTGCTTCCTTCTTGACTTTGGTCTTCATTTGTGCCACTGTCTTTGTTGTTTAGGCTTTTATTGTTTTGACTGTTAACCCTACTGTTTTCCCCATCTTCCTTGTTGTTTGTCTCATCTTCATTAAACTCCTCTTCATCCTCAAACTCTCCCTCATCTTCATCAGTTTCTTCTTTACTGTTTTCTATATGGATGTCCTCATCACTCTCTTCTTTGTTGTTTTCTTTGTCACTATCCTCTGTTTGGCTGCCCTAATAATTCTTTCCGCCTTCACTGTCTTTTTTTTTTTGTCTTCTTCCTCACCGTTTTCCTTTTCTTCTTCATTAGTTTGTTCCTTTTCATCATCAATTTCATCCTTACTATGACTGATTTCTTCTTGCTCACTTTCATCCATGGAAGATGTCTTTTCTTGGGAGGGTGACTCATGAGAGGAAGGCAAGACATAGTGTGTGGAGGGTGAGGAAGGAGTATGAGGATGATTTTGAGATGAGGATGGCAGGATTTGCACTGGAATGGAAGATGAAGAAGTGAAATCATTGTGAGTGATAAAAGTTTCCCAAGGGATACCTTTTTTCTCTAGTTGTTGAGTGACAATGATTTTGACAAGGGAGTGATGGAATAAGCTTTCCTTTTTGGCCCTTGATGGTAATAATTTCCTTTTGGAGGCATAATTACTATGCTATTTCTTTGCAAATTCAAACAAACATCCCTTTGTAGATGAAATGAAGGTGAGGAATCAAAAAACACTTTTATAGTTCAAGAACTGGACGAGGAGGCATAATTTTACGAGAAATACCTTGAAAAAGCCTTTATGTGTGATGAAGACCGAAATCTGGGAAAAAATTTGCAATTTTTTCCTTTTCTGTAAAAAATCTGGCAGTGTTGTACTTTCTCGCTTAGGAGCATAGCGTCTAGTGCAAATTTGCATTGTGAGCTCCTACACGAGCGCAACACTAGAAATGTATTTTTGCAGCAAGGTTTTGGAAGCCTTCCCGGTGTCGAAATTGGGCCCGTGATGGCTCGTTGGAAATATATGGATGTCTAATTTCCAAATATACTTTATTTTTTTCATTTGGTGTCCATTTGACTATCCAAAAATGGATTCTCCCAACACTGGTAAAAAATGGTGAATGTTGGTGCAGAAATGCAGAGTGTTGTTGCATGCCACTTTTCGATGCCTTAATCAATTCAAAATTGACATCATGATAGCTCATTGGAAATATATTCAAGTCTAGTTTTCATTTGACTCATGAAGAAAGTCATTTGGATACTCCATCTGTGAGAAAACGAGATTTTCCTAAGGTTACTCCAGCCGTGCAGAAATTCTCCCGTGACACTTGTATTTTTGACATTTTTCCCAAACCATGATACCTGTGTAAACAATGAAGGATTTTTTTCTTGGGCCTATTATGGACAAAAAAATCTCTCAATTTTATCATTTTCATCTCTGTTTGGTCAGAAACACATTTTGAAGAAAAACTAGCCCTGGGAGTGACACATGGCTTGTCTTGTCTATTTGCTTATTTTCCAAATTTCTAAAACTGTTTCCACATATTTTCCACTGCTGTGAGGATAATAAAACAAATTTTATTTTCAAAGTAAAACATACCTGTTGTTTTCTTCCTTTTAGTGTGACTATCTTTTTGTGCAGTAGTTCATCTTTCAGATTTTGACCTTTTCCTCTTTAGTGAAAAGGCATCTTTTGTTTCCTGCTTTTCCTCTTTTTGGTGTGACTTCTCCTTTGTAGTAGCCTTAGTTTCACTTCTGATGATGGCTCCTTTGATATTTTTCTATTCTAGTTTGCAGGGGTATGAAAAAGGCAGCTGTTCCTTTTTCATGTTTTTCACTTTGATGCATAAAGACTGTTGGAAGGGCCCTTTTTGCTAGAAATATGCCATGTTTAGTCACATAGTGCTGATTTTTAGAGTTGTAGCCCAGATGCTTGGAAAGAGAAAAAAAAAACCTCCTGAAGTGACATGAAGTGCTTTGTGTAGTATCTTCCCAATTGTTTGTACTTATTTGCTATTATAGATGATCTTTGACATTTTAGGTATCCCTAATTTGCAGAGATAAAACCAATTTGTTCTCTTTTTTCTCAACTCTATATTTCATTTAGTTCAAATAGTCAACTGCTTTGACTGAAGCTTTTCCTTGATGTGTATCTTCTGCCTAATTTTGATTAAGGCCATTCATCATGGCATCCCTACAGAGATGTCTTGATAAGGTGGTTTGATCTTTGGAAAAATTTTCTACTATACCATGAGGATGGACCTTGAAGATTGCTTGATCAACTTCCCTTTAGAAATATGACCATCCTTACTTTGTTTTCATTGAGTTGGCCTTTGAGCTTTACTGAAGCAAAAACACATGACAAACCTGATGGTGCATGACCTAGGGAGAACCAATGGATTTTCTTTGTGATATAGAAGGAAAAGGATACTTGACTCATAGTAAAAAAATCAGAGTTCTTAACAAGACACAGGTCTTTTAAGATATTCATCCTAAGCACCATCGCCTAAAACCTAGACACTTTGTCATGACTTTAAAGGATTTCCTAGACACACTCAGGTCATCAACAATAACTTTAGGCAGTAAGAGGGTAAAAAGACAACTTGTCTTATATTGGGCAAAGAGTTTTGTGAAATAGGAAGATTTTGGATATCAGAGATAAAAGGTTTTACACAGATGTGACAATTATGGACAGAACAATCACTATCAGTATATGATGGGATTTTGACAAGTTTATCAGTTAAATCACAGTAGTCAAGAGAGGGAAAAAGTGAAAAAAATTATTTGAGGGGGTTTCTAGAGGACAAATTGATTGCTTGAATTTGGTTTCTAGAAAACTTAGACAAGGCATATAGTCATCAAAAACAGGTTAAAAATACTGATGACTAACACATAGCATAAGTCCAACTGCACCACAAAAAAATATTGTGGTTGAGATGGTAATCTATGACTTTGATATCCATCATTACAATTTTCTCACCAAGAGTGATGGGGTATATATCAAGGTATCCTTTGGGGATGAAAGTATGACCATATAAAGCTTTAAGATAATTTGATGGAGGTGAGAGAGTGGGTGAACCCAAGGCGAGCCAACCGGAAGTAGACATGACATAGGTTGACACACCTTCATCTATGATGGTTCGGTGAATATATTTTACTTTCATCATAACCTACACTTAGAACTTAAGTTGACGAGAGAGGTGAGGTTTAATTTTCTCCATGTCAAAAATCACTAGATTGGAATCTTGAGGATTGATTCCACCAATCAATGGCCAAAATCAGGGATTTCCACTGTGCTGGAAAGGTTTGTAATACTTCAAGTGTAGACATAGCATAGGGTTCTTACACTAGATATTCTATAATGTTGTAGCTTTTGGTAGCGCATTGTGATGTATTATGTGTCATATGTCAAAGTGTGCCTTTTTGGAGGGGGACGAATGATAGAGTCAGAAACATGCCTTTCATTATGTAGATCGTTCGGTGATGGTGGAATGAAACTCGAGGTAGTTTCCAAAGCATTTGGGACATTATTTCCATATATTTTGGCTCGTGTTTGAAAATCAAAGGCGTAAACAAAATATGATCCTTATCTAGATGGAAGGGGATGTGAACCACCTTTTCTCCCTTGCAGAGGTGGTGGTGGGTTTGATACAAGATGTTGTTGCTTCTCAGAAGGGAAAGGATTATTAGTAAATGTAGTTGTTTGGCCAGTGTCTTGTTGGGAAAGGAAGTCGGTGCAATTTTAGAGACGAGGACATTTATAGGTCAAATGGTCCTCAACACATATCTTTCAAGGGAAATTGACAACCTCCTCCTTCCCTTTCTCAGATTTAGAAGAGACTTTATGATTTGGGTTGTTCTGGGTTTTTTGATACTCTTAAGAAGGAGAAATATTTTTCTTATTCTTCTTGTTCTTACCGCTGTGGTTTTGTGTAGACTACACAGAGTTAATCACAGTGGTTGGAGGAGAATAAAATTGGGTAGTAGGAGCGGTATCAACAGTAAAAAATAATTGGGTAGCTTTCCTGCTCAATTTTTTTACAACATACCTAGAGGTAGTGTCTACAATACCATTAGTATGTGCATCGGGTTTCTAAGTAGCTGGAGCATTGTAAGTTCTCAGGGAATTACGGATTAAATCATATAACGTGCTAGATTGTGAATAAATTATATCTAAATGTTGGGCACGTCGAATAGTTTTATCTTCAATAAGCACACCATCCATGGCAACACACTTTTCTATCGGGGGTAGAAGAGACTTTCTGAACCACTCCGCTAAGAGGTGGTTTGGAATGGGGGCCTTGAAAATCCTTCGTGTATGTCTTCATTCATGAATGTGATCAGATACGTGGGTGGAATTATTTTTCCGTAAGATAGTGAGAATTGTCATTCCAGTTTTATAGTGGATAGGTAATTGGAAGTGCTTTACAAATTCCATAGCAAGGGAACCAAAAATATTGACTAAAGTGTGTGGTAACTCAATTTACAACTTAGAAAAATTTCCAATGAAGGTGTGGAGGAAGAGTCTGAGCCAGATACTATCGTCAATAATAGAGTTTGATACACACCATAGGTGGTAAGTGGTGATGTGTGTTGTTGGGTCATCTCCCTGTTTTCCTTCGAACTTCGATATATCTAAAGGAATATTATGCGGGATCAGAGGCCAAAGTAAGTTGTTGTTGATGGGGTCATTCATGAGTTTGTGGAGATCTGGGATTTCTAGAGTAGTCAAGAAAGGAAAAGGTGTACGTGACCCTAAATCATACTAGGGTAGTGTACGATGACTTGAAGGAGAAGGAGGTCCTCCCATCAACTAGTTTCCAAAAGGGTACGTAGGTTGTTGGATATAATAGTTTCTTGGTGGTGGATGTTAGTGTTAATTATAATAGCAAGCGTACAAAAAAATCTCACTTTAGTTGTGCATAAAAAACAACCATAACATCAAATATGACTGTCAATTTCCTTATACCTGCAGCTTATTATTAGAATAAATGATACATAAATCCAAGTATATGCAGTTAAAGACATTAAAAAACAAATAATAAGCAAGGTTTTCTCCATGCATCCAATGAACAAGATAAGAAATTTTAAAGAATTTTTTGTATTATGACACCTTGTAAGGGAACATAGAAAGATGATTCCAATCCCCCTCAATGGGATGGGTTCTTGTATGTCCTCAGCGCTTTAGATCTAAGATCTCTCTCTCTCTTGATGGTGCAGAAAACCTAGAAAAAAATGGAACTCAAAGGGAGCTCACAAGAAAAAAGTAGAAAAATATGACAATGATGGAGGATCAAAGTTAGACCAAAAGTATAGATCTAGAGTGATCTCTAGGAAAAAAAGATAGTGAATGAATGGAAAAGTCCTTCTATTTATAACAAAATATTGAGTTAGTCTAGAGATTGGTGCATAATTAAAATATTATTAACCAGATCTAGATCCAACTTTTATGGAATATTTTATTATTTTTGTTGGAGGGAAAAAGAATTTGAATTTGGTAAAATCTCTTTATTTAGAAATAATAAATAAATAAATGATTTATTTATTATTTTAAGAATATGGTTAAGTAATAATTAAATAAATAGTGATTTATTCAATTATTTATAAATGATTTAGTCAAATTTAACAAGGAATATTAGTTAAATAATGTTTTAAATAACTATTCCTAGGAAATAATAAGATAAATAATGATTTATCTAATTAATTTTCCCGTTTTGGGTTAAATATGACCAGGAATATTAATTAAACAGTGGTTTAACTAATTATCCCTTGAGGAAAATCAAACAAATAAGGATTTGTTCAATTATTCCTCACGGGGTTTCCTGTTTAGACTAGAAACAACTTAATAAATTATGGATTATTAAGTTATTTTCCATAGTGAAAGAAATTTTACTATGGTAAAACTAGTCCATTTGATAGTAATAGGTTAGATGACCAAAAATTGGTGTAACATATTGCCCCCCAATGTGCGAGCGTTAGGAGCTAATCGTATGACCGAAGTACGTTGTAAGAACACAATCACTAGACACCGAAGGGGGAGTCAAAGAGAGAGAGAGAAATATGAGGCGGACTGAAGCGCGAGAGGATAAGACCCTGAGGAGGTGAGACTTATAGGTGTGAAAATTATCTTTTATGAGTGAGTACCTATTCTACATGATGCAGGGGAGGCATACCTATGCCTGTCGGGATAACAAAGTACAAAGAATAATGATGCATCCAAAAAACATGGGACTAAACTATATAGTACATGCCGACATAAACATGGGCCAGATAAAAAACATGATAATGGAGCCCACATACATACTGTGCCTGGGACAACAGCTAGGACTTATACAATAATATATGAGTACATGAGATATAAGTACAACCAAAGATGCCTTGTAAAACAGGAAAGGGCTCTAAAAATCTGAATGATACATGCAAACTGAAAAGGCGTTACAAGCGGTTGAGGACGAAACCATAAAATATATGGAGCTACATCCAAGGCTATAGTAGAGAGGTCATCCGGGCATGTGGGGGGCTACCTAAAGGGCCACCCCCTCATGAGGTCTGAAACATATCACACACACCCGGGAATCCCTGGTACAACCTACTACATCACTAAACCATCAAGTATACAGATCTAGATCATGCCATGAGGAGCTGGAACCAATTCAAAAGGCAATAAAGGGTCCCTTTGCCTAATATGAGGCATCAAACAAGAGTGGAAGTTGGAACCAAGGTACACCGCCCTCTAGACCTGTCTTCTAGAATGAATAAGATGATATCGACAGAAGGAGGTCCGTCCTAGGTGAGGCAATAAGGAATCATCAACTAAGGCACAAGGAATAATAGTAGAGTGACTGATAGACTAACACCAGGGATAATGGTGAAATGGGGTGTACTGAGTAGCAGGTTGGTGCCTTCCCTTGTGAGAGCATAAAGGGCATGGATGACCTGGAAGCTACTGACTCGACTCCAAAGGGAATAGAGGATAGTATGACTGAAGGCCAAAGTGTGCAACAGAAAGAGGTACAAAGCAATGAAGGATAGAAAACTGTGGAGGGAGATAAAAATGACTCAACTCGGATGCTATAAACAAGGGCGACTTGATGATGATGCCACACAGAACAGGCCCAATGAGGACCATAAAAACATGAGTGCAAGATGGTTATTCATGAAAAAAATCAACATGAGCATCAAAAAGTATGAAAGAAAAGTGGTGCCCCAAGTACAAGTGTTGTAAGTGAAAAAATTCAATTTTGAGAAGCAGTGAAGTGACCCTTCTTGGAAAAAATGCATCCGGGTGAAGTATCAAATCACCAAAAATGAAAGGATACCCGTTTGAGAGCTCATTGAGAGATTTCCAACGATGGTGACGGTTTGTGAAACTGAGTACGGTTTGGTCACAGCTAGCGAAAGAAAAAATCTAGGGTTTCTCTTTTAATAAGGCATTTTCCCTCCAATTTTATTCATTTGCAAGTGTTGCGGTGGTGAATGTAGAGAGGAGAAAAGGCCCTAAATCTTCCATCCAGCGTAGCAGACAAATCGATCATTGGAATCGAGATCCATCAGTTGTGGGTAAGATTCCTAACCATACTCTTTCAATTAAATGTACTAAAGTTTCAGATTAGGCACCCAGAGCTTAAGAACATACCGAGTCGCACTTTTTGGGGTCTGTTGTGTGACTTGGGTAGTAGGTACTGGGAAAAAAAATGTGACCTATCCCAGGAAATGGCCTGAAAAGTGAAACCTATCAGAGAAAGGGGGTTTCAGTGTTGTTTTTGGCTGAGAGCTAGGATTTTATGGTTATGATGCATTTTTTCCTTTCTGTATGTTGACAAACATGATTGTTTTGTTCATGTATGGCATAATTGAGGATCAACTAGAGATAGAGAGACCTGGATGCATTACATTCTGAGATCTAAGGGGATCATGTAGTTTGCACCACATTGGCTAGGTTTGGGGTCCTCAAATTATTGAGAACCCACTAATGATGGTAGGATAGCCCTTTATTTTCTAAGGATGGCCTTAATGCTTCTTAGAAGGATGGTCCTAATGAAGAATCAAGGTAAGAAAAGAATACGAAAATGAACTACTAGAGAAGGTGTAAAATCATCCCCGCTCACCAAGTCAGATAGAGGGACCAAGTGGTAAACATGGTATCACACAAAGTAGAATATTTGAAGATAGGGTATCAAACATCTACGATATATGGCTCGCCGGAGAGGCCGATAGGTGCAAATATCCAAGGAATGGGATGAAAATCGACCATACCTAGATTTATGAGGTCTAGGCCGAGACTTATGATAATCATATGAGAAGATGGCTAGGGGTGCCATCATTCCCCCAAGCATAGAATAACTCCCCCAAGAACATGTGATGGAGGGGACTGATTTGGTATGCAGAGGTGGGAATGATGCCCCTAGCCAGAGGAGTTTATGGAGTGCCATTTATGGTGTCACTATACCAAAGAGTGTCTTTGGAGATAATGAACTGGTTCTTATTGAGAAAATATAGAGGTTGTTCAAAAAAAATGTCTAAGGGGCTAGGTTGTTGATGTAAGATGAGGGAATGATGAGGGGGATCATCCTTAGAGTGATTTGAAGTGATATGGGACTCTAGAGGTTCTTCTAAATGGGGAAGAATAATGGTACTAGTGTCAACATGACCAGATGCACTAGGAAGGTTGTGGATAATTTCTTCTTTTGGACTCTCAAATATGGGTGCCCCTTACTCAAACATTGGGTGTCAATGTAATGGCCACAAGGTGTATGTAGTTCAAATTCCCGGGTTCGATGTAAGGGGTGATAGATAAAGTCAGGGGTGGTGATTTCTTCCATAATGTCGTCATCACAATAGAATATGGTGCGAATGGTGCAAGAAAGACCACGTGGTGTGGCAAAGCTACCTGACTCATCATCATGAGAAGAGAGGTTCACATGCGTATTTTCATGGAGGTTGACAGAAAAACAAGTAGATGAAGGATACACGAGGTGATCACTGAAGGGAGGTTAGGAGAAATAGAAGGAGAAGCCTTAGAGGGGTCTGCCACCTTGGATCTCAATGATGATGACAGGTATAGGATAGTGGCCAAAGAATCCGTCATCTCGACATCGAGAGGGGGAATGTCAATGGGATTGGATGTGTCCTCTAGTTCACGCGAAGCATAACGTGCAAGTAAAGGAGAGGCAGACTCGTTGTGGTCAGTCTCGTACTAGAGAACTACGTCCAAAGAGGTGCGATCGCCTACAAGGCAGGGACAAAGGTGGGTATAGTGGCCATGGAGATCACACAAAGCATAGGGGTGGTTTGTGTGCACAACCTTGAGTTTCTTCGCTGAAGTCAGTAAAGTAACATGGACTTCTGGGACATCAAACTCATGAAATGTTATGTTGACCATGGGCTTGATACGAGGCAATTCAGGACCATTATGGGTGGCATGACCGACAAAATGACACAAAGCACATGCTGGTGTACGCTTTTGAGGCTAAGGAGGAGCAGGTGTTGTTTAGGTAGCCTTGTCTTTAGGTTCCTTTTTGTGGGCTTTTCCCCCTTCACCCGAGGCTTTTGAAACAGGGGTAGGTTCTTGTTGATGTGGCTGAGGCACAAAATCAAAGGGAGGGGTCATGGAGATCGATTGGACCAGGGTCAAAGCAGTGTAAGGTTTGGCCTGGCCAGGCGGGGTATTGGCTAGGGGATCAATGTAAGAGACTCGGATTCCCAGGTTCATGTTGGGAAGAGATAAGGTAGCCATAACAGGTACCAAAAATACTCTGGGAGGGGGAGCAAGAAATGGTATTTGATCGGAGGAGTAATGGCCAGGTAGGATAGCTCTGAGATGGTTAAGGCCAGGGGGAACCGTTCCAGGGGGATAGATAGGATCATGGGCACCAGCTGCAGATGAGGGGATTTGAGGAGGAGGTTATAAAGGCTGAGTCAAAGTACTAGGAGAAGGTTGTGGAGGGCGAGGCTGCTATCTATTCAAACTAGTCTGTTTGAGGTTGGACCGAGACGATTGCATCATGCAAACATTCGACGAGCTAGGGTCAGAGATGAGAGGGGGGAGACCAAGGAAAGAACCAAGAAAAGAGGAATATTTATAGACTCCAGGTGAGACATTGGTAGGATATTTGACTATTTTTTTATTGGCCACCGAAGAAATAATGGACTCTAGAGAGGTCTGAGACTTCGGTTCATAATATGTCAACTGATCAATGGTGACGATCTTTCTATTGTGAGGAAAACACATATTAAAATGAACCGAAAATGGGACAATAGACGTCACATAAGTGTAGCTACAACCCAATAAAATGTTGTATTCTAAGGGAGCATCAATGAATTCAACGTCAACACAAACAGTCTTGTCCACAAGAGTAATAGGACAGTTGTGGAACATGGCAGGGGGCTGAGAAAATTTTCCATCCCATGCATGGAGGGTGATAGTGGAAGGGGCTAACTAAGGAGATCTGAGTTGCTTCCAAATAGAAGCGGACATCACACAGGTGGATGCCATCTCGTCAATGATACAATGGGAGACGTTGGAATTCCGGATCTTGACAGGGATATGGAAGGTGAAGGATGCAGGAAGGGGGGGATGTTCTGACTTGTCAATGTCGAAGACAATAAAATTATCATATGAAGGATCCAAAACTCCCATAGCACTTAGTAGAGCTTTTCATTGTAGGGTATGGCTGGAGGACTTCCAACGATGACATGGCGACAAGGGATTGGGCCAAGTCATCTACTATACTGTAGGAGTGGGCAGCTTTACTGGAAGCAAATTTTCAGTGTAATGGTCCTTGGGGATCTTGGTATGAACCTCTGCTTTAGGTCGAGGGATCAGTAAAGGACCATTTGGTGTTAAAAGAGGCTCTGTGGGACCTAAATACGAGGGCTTGGTCAAAGATGTAGTGGAGGGATTTTTGTACTAACGGGGCCGAGTCTGAAGGTTTAGGTCAGTGATATTGGGTTGGTCAGAGTTCATCACGAGGATCTGGTAATTAGAGGTATCAAATAGGGGAGGTTGAGTGGCCGCCTAACTTTCAGGGGGTTGGGAAGCCACATATCCTTGTTGGGGGAAGGATTGGTAAACACAACCAGTTGGATGGGTGCAACATTAGGAGGAACTGAAGGGAGGCTTGCTTTCCTCAGGATGCTGCTTGAGCTTCCCACATCTGACACATCTGAGGTAAAAGGGGAAAATCTTAGGTATAGTGACCATATACACCACAACAAGAGCAAGGTTTATTCATGCGAATAGGCCTATCCTGCTTGGGTTGAGTGCCCTGTTGCTGGGTTGATGTGTTAGACGTATTCAATTGGGGATTGTTTCCTAGATTACCTAGAGCTTGAGAAGGCATGGGAGGTAGAGGCACTCGTGCTAGAGGAGCTGGAGCACCTAGCTACAGATATGGATAATAAGGAGTTTGAGAAACATTGGGGTAAACATGGTGGGAAAAATTAGGTCCTGGCATCGGAGGATTCGGTTTGGAAAAGGCGTGAGGCATGTTGTGTATTAGATACATGCTACCAGGAGGGGGAAAAGTGCTGGAGGAGCTAGCCCCTCCCTACGGGAAATCATAACCCATAGGAGGATGAGTGTATGGATGTGAAAGGAATCCTAATGGAAACTGAGGTTGAAGGCCTTGAAGTCTCTGGGATGAAATCCTTTGGGGCACAATGATGGTAAAGAGACATGAAACACAATATGGAAGAGAGGTAAACAAGGGCAGGGAGGTGTAGGATAAACTGATTACATTATTTATGTCTTGGTCTGGCAGTGTACACCACCCGCTCTTTGCTTAGGGTGTGTGTGTCTATGATAAGTGTGTTAATTTTAATTAAGCCTAGACGTGTGTAGAGAAAAAAGAAAAAATATGTTGTATAACTGTAAATAAAACTGAAAATGACAGTAAAGAAAATTGAACACGATAGTAAAATAAATAGTTAAAGATGCATCAATTTAAAACCAAGGATGAGGGCTTCCCAAAAACAAGTCTATGGGTGGGAGAAATCTAGTTAAAACACACAAAATGGCCAATGGATCTAAGGTTGGGAGGGACAGGGATCTAAAGGTCAGATCTGCTAGAAAGAGGGGAAGAAAACAACAAAAAACCAGAGGGAAAATTGTTGCAAAATAGGTGACGAAATGCTACAACCTAAAGGGAAATAGAGGGGACCCTGAAGGAGGACCAAACAAAATTTAAAAGAGTTGTTTTGGATGGATAAATAATTGATCTGAAATGGATCTGAAAGTAAATTTTTCGATCTAAAAAATGGCTGAAAAACATTGAAATCTTAGAGGACCTGCTTTAGCTAAACTCCTCCTAAAAAGGTGGAAGCATACTGAAGCCCTAAGGGGCTTGGTTCCTAATTCGAAGAGTAAAAATAAGCAAGTACAGGTCCAAGATGGGTGAAGAGGGAGGTCAATCAACCCTGAACAGTGCCCTAGACAAACCTAGAAAAATCACAGAAAAAATCCCACAAAAATTACAGGTCAACGTTTCTGACCTGTTTTCTGCTGAGGTTGCAGTTTTCAAGCTGTTTTCGCTACCTAAGAGCTGAGGTCGTATTTTTTGGCCCAGAAAGTGAGACCTACAATTCTGGTTGTCTCGAGAGTAGGTTTCAGAAAAAAAATGTCATTTCTACTGCGACCGATACCTGTTACCTGCGCAATAGGCCCAGAAACACACGGAAGTTAGAATTTTTACTGTTTTAGGGTTTTAAAGGCTAAAAACAACATCAAGAAATGAAAAATAAGAAGCTGAAGAAAAAACATAGGGGTTAAAGAACCTGGTAATGCAGGGATCTGAAAAACAACAACAATCGTAATTATAAACCCTTGTGGAGTCACTAGTTGCTAGTGTGAATTCTAATCGTAAGCATACGCAAAAATCTCACTTTAGTTGTGCATAAAAAAAAACCCTAACATCATAGATGGTTGTCAATTTCCTTAGATATGCAGTTATTGATTAGAATAAATGCTACATAAATCCAGATCTATGAAGTTAAAGATATTAAACAACAAATAATAAGCAAGAGTTGTTCCATGCATCCAATGAAAAAGACAAGAATTTTTAAAGATTTTTTTGTATTGTGACACCAGGGAAGGTAACATAGAAAGATGTTACCAGTCACCCTGAATGGGATGTGTTCTTTTATGTCCTCAGTGCTTCAGATCTAATATATCTCTCATCTGGATTTATGCAGGAACGCAACAGAATACAAAAATAACCATAAACATATAAATACAGCGGAAATAAGGCTTCATTTCATTAATATCAAATCACAGAAATATGCTTACAAACATGATGGAAATAAAATAACTAGGGTGCTGGTAGCGAATCTCTGAGAAGAGATGTGGTAATAAGGCATCAACTATGTTACAATGAGGCTCGAGGGCCTATTTATTATGGAGAAACAATGGAGAACTCTAAACGTCCAAAAACCTAACCCTAGGAGATGAAGCGCCAAAAATATGGGCCCCGTTTGGGTAAATTGGTGTTTCAAATTCCGAGGGACGTAACTTCGGAATACTATCTCTGTTTGAGGCTTCAAAACGGCTCCAAAAGTTCAGGACCCGAAAAAATGCTAAAAATTGTAAGTTTTGAAAAAACTGAAAGAGACAATGGTGGGGCCCCAAGTGGAATAGGCGGGTGGCCATCGATATCCACCTCGATCATTCCTCCCCCCTTAGGAAGCAATGGTCCCCATTGCGTTGAGTTCCTCCATGAGATGAGGAAACTTCTGTTGAACTTGGTCCCTAGTGAACCACTTGCCTTGGTGTAGGAGTTGGCCAGCTTTGACAACTTGATACAGTTGGATCTTCTGTCGGCGATTATTCTTGATTTGCATGTCCATGATACAGTCTGTGGTGGTCTGTTCCATGCAGTCTGGGTTTAACTCTTTTGGTGTGAGTTCTTCTGCAATTTCAGCAGTGTCCAATAGAGGTGGGAAGTAGGGATGAAGGTGGTCTACATTGAATACTGGGTGCAGACCAAGGAATGGTGGAATACTGAGATTGAAGGCATTGTTCCCTATAACCTTGTTGATGGTGTACGACCCATATTGGAGCGACCGAATCTTGCAGTGGGGTCCAATGAGGTGCTCCTTCTGCAAATGTAGCCACACTTTTTCGCCCACCTGGAAGTTGTGTGGCACCCAATGTTGATCGTGTCATTGCTTGTACTTAGCATTGGATCTGTCTAGTATGTCATGAACCTGTTGGTGGATGTGCTGAATGTCCTCGATGAAGTTGTTTGCTTTGTTAGCTTCAGACTAGACATGAGCCAAATCAGTTTGAGTAGCTGCAAATGGCATGGCTACATCAATGGGACATATTGGCTGGAATCCCAAGCCCACCTGAAAGGGGCTGTGGCCAGTTAAGCTGTGGAGAGCCCGATTATAACTGTGTTGTACATAGGGAAGGCTCTCATCCCATGTGCGTGGATTATTTGAATTGTACATGCGAAAAATGTGTACAATCATCCTGTTGACCACCTTTGCTTGGCCATCAGTTTGGGGATGGAAAGCTATGGACTTGGTGAGATTGGTGTCCAACATTGACCAGAGGCTGGACCAAAATGTGCTGAGGAACCTGCTGTCGCGATCTGATATGATAGACTGTGGGATCCCAAAGTGCACCCACACTCGTTCAAAGAAGAGTTTAGTAGTGGCTTCTGCTATGATATTATTCTTACAGGCCACCATAATGGCCATCTTTGAGAATCTGTCGATGACCACAAAAACACATTCATTTCCATGCTTAGTAGAAGGAAGGCCTGACATGTAATCCATGGAGATGGATTCCCAAGGTCGACTAGGGGTAGGTACCGGAGTATAGAGCCCTTGCTTCTTGATGGTCGGTTTGGAAATGGTGCAAGCAGTGCAGGATTTGATGTACTTCCTGACATCTTGTTGAAACTTTGGCCAATAGAAATACTTTTGCAGTATTGCCACTATTTTCTCGACGCCAAAATGCCCAACGACTTGACTGTAGTGCGCTTCCCATGTCATCTTGGTACGCTCGCTTGAAGGAACACAAAGGTGTCCCAGGTGACATAATAGTGCATCTTGGAGGTGAAAATTTGGAACTTGCATACCCCCCAAGAGTGCCTTGTATGTGTAGCTGAATTTTGGATCGCTCTTATAGAGAAGTGGCCAATCAGAAGTCTCATGCCCACAAGAGTTGAGAATGGTGGTTATGGCCACGATCGGTGGTCGGCTGAGGTAGTCTGAAACATTATTGGTGTTACCCTTGTACTTGATGTTCAAATGAAATTTTTATAGATATGTGGACCACTTCTGATGGCGATCATTTTGAACTGCCCTTATGTCTGTATGAACTACAGGGGCCGGTGATCTGTGTGGATGATTTTCTCCTTCCCCAAAATGTAAGCTTCCATTGTCGACAAGCCTGCAAAATGGAATACATTTTTTTCATAAGTGGGATACTTTCGAACTGTGTCAGACAATGTCTCACTGTGATATGCCACTAGATGCCCTTGTTGAGTAAGAACTAGCCCAATAGCATAGTCAGAGGCATCTGTCTCGATCTCAAATGGTTGTTGCAAATCTAGTAATGTGAGAAATGGGGCAGAACAAAGACGATGTTTCAATTCTACGAATGCCTTTTGTTGAGATTCCAACCAACAGAATTTTTCTTTCGCTCCTCCCTTGGTGACTTGACTCAAGGGCCAAGTGATATGAGAGAATCCCAACACGAACCTTCGGTAGAAATTAGCAAGACCCAAAAAGCTGCGAAGCTCTGTTAGGGTGGTTGGGGCTGGCCAATCCTGAATGACTTGGATCTTGGTTGGATACACATGCACCCCCCTTTCATAAAAAATGTATCCCAGATATTGAACCTGGGTCATGCCAAAAGTGCACTTCTCCAAATTGGCACACAACTTGTGTTTCCGCAATGTTTGGAGGAATTCTCGGATGTGGTGGAGGTGCTCTTCCCAAGTCTAGCTGAAGATCAGAATGTCATCCAAGTATACCACTACAAATGAGTTGGTGGATGGATGAAAGATGTCATCCATCAACCTCATGAAGTTTGCAGGAGAATTTGTCAATCTAAAAGGCATGACGATCCACTCAAAATGGCCCTCCTTGGTTTTGAAGGCAATCTTCCACACATCAAAGGGTTCAATTGGTACCTGCTGATACCTACACTTCAAGTTGATCTTGCTAAAATATTTTTCCCCTTTGAGTTGGTCCAGAAGGTCATCAATAAGTGGGATCGGGTACCTATTCCGAACAGTGATCTTGTTTAGTGCCCGATAATCAATACAGAGTCTCCAAGTCCCATCCTTCTTCAGTACCAACACGATCAGGCTCCCATAGGGCGATGAACTTGGCCAGATGTGACCTTTCTGCAGCAGCTCCTGAATCTGCCTCTTGATTTCAACATTCTCTAGAACAGAGCACCTATAAATTGGTCCATTGGGTAGTGGCGCACTTGGGGTCAGGTCAATGGGGTGCTTGAACTAACAGTGTAGAGGCACCCCTGTGGGTGAGGTGAAGATGTCCCTGTACTCCTCCACAACCTTGCCCGTTTGTTGTTGTCATGCAGAGGAGCCATGTCTAGAGGTTGTGGCCACAATCTTCTTCTTGCCCTGGGGGTAGATCATCAGGAAAAAAAATTTCCTGGTTTGGGAAATGAGCTTACTGCATTGTTTTGCAGTAACCAAAGAGATAGTGGGAGGTGGTGGTACCTCTGGTATCCTATACAATTTATTTCCCAAAGTAACAATAACAACGCGAGGTTGGGACTCATACACAGCATGTCGCTTCCACAAGTATGGTTGTCCTAATAATACATCAGAAACATCAATAGGAGCAATTTCACACAATACCTCATCCATGAAGGGCTTGATGCTATAGGGAAGGTGGCACTGCTAGCTGACGCGGAGATCCCTTCCTTGGTGAAGCCACCTGATGGTGTATGGTTGTGAGTGCGCTGTGGTCGGCAAGCCCAACCGCTTCATGAAATCTGCTAAAATGATGTTTTTTTGGCTCCTATTGTCGATAATGAACCGTAGCGGGGAACCCTTTACCCAAATCTAGGAGTGGAAGAGACGCTTTGCCTCCTCTAGATTTTCTTGGTTCCTCCTTCTGGATATTCGTAGTGGTAACAGTGGTGTTGGGTTCTACATTAATAATCTGCTTCCCTTTGTCATTAACCTTGTCAGGTTCTGATTCAGAATTAGAGCATGCATCTGATTCAGAAGCCCTCATCTCGGCCACCAGCGACTGCTTGGCCCGACACTCACTTGTGTTGTGAGTGGAGCTCTTATGGAACTCACACCACTTTCCCGTGTCCTTCTTTGGCTTCACGGTGTTTTTCTTTGCTTGTGTCTTTGGCAGGTTGTGTTGGGCCGCCATGCCTTGGATTTTTCCTTTGTTCTGCAGTTTGGGGGCACCTTTACCTTGTTTTCGATTCACAGATCCAAAGTCTCTCTTCGTCTGTTTGAATTTCTGCTCAATCTTGGCACCATATCGGTATGTCGTACCAAGAGAGGAGATGTAGAGGAACTCCATTTCCTCTTGAATGTATCTATCCAGACAACCGTGATACTTTAGAACCAAATGTTTCTCTGAATCTTTGATACCCAACTTTGTGTGCAGGGTATGGAACAGATTCATTAGCTCATGCACATCTTGATCCCTTTGTTGCCGCAGCATGGTCCATTGTATGTACTTGTACTCATAGCTCCCCACGGGATATTATTGTTCCTTGATGGCATCTCAGAAAGAATTCCAAGTGGGTATGGCTAATAACAGAGAGGGTTTTGTCTAGTCCTTTTTCTCACAGTAGGTTTCCCACCAGTCCTTTACATGGGTAGCTTTGAGGAGTGCAAAAATAATCTTCTCCTAGTCGTAAAAGTCATGAACCGAGAAATATCCTTCTAATAGCTTCAACCATCTATCTACAACATCTACATATATTTGACCCTCAAATATGGGAATGTCAAAGTTTACTTGTACCTTAAAGGGAGTCGCGCCTCTAGAGTGGCTGCTGGATGCAGATGCGCCGCTGGTGGGCAGTCGTTGAAGGATCTAGACAAAGTTATCCATCATCGTGTTCCCTTTTTTTTCAAGGGCCTCCTCGAGCAATATTTCGATAGGATCTCCTACTCCCTCATCTTTCTTTTAGTCCCCCATGGGTGTCCGTCGGGGTTTACGAGGTTGGTCTTGCAAAGGTTCCACCAGATCACGCCCTAACTCCTTATATCCCAACCTCGTTGGGGACATGCAAAGAAGAATCAAGAAAAAATAGACCGCTCTGATACCACCAATCCATATTTATGCAGGAATGCAATAGAATACAGAAATAACCATAAACATAGAAATACATCGGAAATAAGGCTTCATTCCATTAATATCAAATCACAGAGATATGCTTACAAACACGATGGAAATAAAATAGCTAGGGTGCTGGTATTGAATCTATGAGAAGAGATGTGGCGACTACAGACCTCTGAATTGTGTTACAATGAGGCTCAAGGGCCTATTTATTATGGAGAAATGATGGAGAACTCTAAACGTCCAAAAACCTAACCCTAGGAGATGAAGCACCAAAAATATGGGCCCATTTTGGGTAAATTGGTGTTTCAACTTCTCGGGGACGTAACTTCGGCATACTATCTCCGTTTGGGGCTTCAAAATGGCTTCGGAAGTTTAGGACCCAAAAACTGCTAAAAATAGTAAGTTGTTAAAAAAATGAAAGAGACAATGGTGGGGCCCCAAGTGGAATAGGCGGGTGGCCACCAATATCCACCTGGATCACTCTCTCTCTTGATGGTGCAAAAAACCTAGACAAAAATGGAACTCAAAGGGAGCTCACAAGCAAAAAGTAGAAAAATATGACAATGATGGAGGATCAAAGTCAGACCAAAAGTATAGATCAAGAGTGATCTCTAGCAAACAAAAGGTAGTGAATGAATGGAAAAACCCTTCTATTTAATACAAAATATTGAGTTAGTCTAGATATTGATGCATAATTAAAATATTATTAACCAAATCTAGATCCAACTTTTATGGAATATTTTACTATTTTTGTTGGAGGGAAAAAGAATTTGAATTTGGTCAAATCCTTTTATTTAGAAATAATAAATAAATTGTAATATCCCAAAAGGGAGAATGCAATAATACTTCACACAATATAAGAACTTACAACAAGATAAAAAATAAATCTAAGTACAAATTAGAATATGTAGAAAGAGCTGAGCCATTTTATTATATTAGAGATGAATTAGTTACATCAGTACAGAATATAGGTAGATCTAGCCAAAGAGATGAGCTAGGATCACCCTAAAAAGTTGTGTGCAATAGGTACAATGTAATTGGAGAGGCTCTGCAGTAAATACTGCGTTGTCTCTTCAGCAGAATATAAAAATGGAGTTGTAGGCTGAAAAGAGAAATGTAGATCCACTCAAAATTGGAGCTCTGATGATGCCAAGATTCAAGATCTGGCCAATGTGATGGATTCCCAAGATAACCGAGAAAGGATTTTCCAGATCTGCAACTTTGGAAAATCACCTTCCTAGGATTTGATCCTTGATCTGCTGGTAAATACATATATGAAGCTATATCTAAAGGATATATGGCTGAAATGTGTGCTCAGATAAGATCTATGCTTGAAGGGATGATCCCTTCCTCAGATCTATGAGTTGGGAGCTCTAGATCTACCTTCTCAATCCTCCAATGATGAATTTAGCTGCTGCAACACAGCTACCAATAGAAACTGTGCTGTGAGGGAAAGAGAGGGCTTCTTCCTGCTGAAAAATGATGCAATAAGCTCCAGGTTGATGGTGAGATTGATGGCAATATGAAGGAATGATCCTCCATTGGATTTCTAGCTGAAGTACTAGCAACTTCCTTTCTCCTTTCAGATCTGCAAAATGGACAGTGTTATGCTTGGAGAGAATACTGCTGCTAGGAGGTCAATAAAATTTGGCCTGATGCCAGATCTCTAATGTGGCTCTGGGAGTGCTGATATATAAGCCCAAGTGATGGGAATAATCCCTCACCTTGCTCTCCAGCTGAAGTACTGGAGACAACTTCCACCTTCCAAATTGATCTTCAGAAATATGCAGATTATTAATATGAATGTTCTACAGAAAGTAGAAAAATGAAATGGCACTTAAAGCCTGATGGATAATGAAGTACAAACCTCTTCCTTAGAGATCACTCAAAGGAAGAGGAGGGATTCCTACACGGGAACACCCTATGCTAAACATCACCTGCAATCTCTGCTAAACATCCCAAGAATGCAGTGGAATGTCACTCGACAATTCCATATCTAAAAGATCATACATCAAATAATCCAAGATGCCTTTCACCTTTTCCTTCATCTCATTTATAATTATTGAGCCACCCCAAGCCTCGACCCTAATCTCAACTGCGCAGTCTCATGTGGAAAATATCCTCCAAGTGGGACTCCGCTGTTTGACCAAACTTAATCAAACAGTCTATGTGCAATGTACACCTCCTCCATCATGTGTGCTTCATTTGCACATGATCCTACATGACTTGATCATTAATTCTCAATGACCCTTTTTTTTACATTTTCAAGATCTTAGTTGACTGAATCAACCCTCCATGATCTCTCTCATTAAATGAGACATGATCTCCAATCTCAGTCACATTAGTATTTGCTCAACTACCTCTTTTTGCAAATATAGTCTAAATTAATCCACATTCACACATAAGGTGGATATTTTATTCTTATTGAGGATTGTGGGTCCCTCCACCCTTTTATTTACTTAATTCATGAAGAAAATCAAGGACTCTATTATTCCAAATGTGATGTGCAAATTTGGGAATATTAGAGTCCCCCCCCAGAAAAATGTTGCTTTTCCTCAAGAAACTCCAAAAGTAGATGCAAAGCCATCTATTTCCCTCCAAATGGCATCCACATAAGGAATGATTCTTCCATTTGCTGCAATAGGTTATGCATGTTTGGTTCCAAAGTTGTCTTTTAAAAACATAAGGAATGACCTCCAACTGTTTGGTTAGATGTCCTCCTTCCATCATGAAGTACCAAGTGACAACCATGTGATGTCCAACATTATCAACAATACATGAGAGACAAAAAATAAATTAGCTCTTTCCACAAGGTAAAAGCTTCATCATACAATACATATCTTCATCCCAAGTTTCATGAATTAGATTGAGCATTGATATGCTCCCATACTTAGCTCTGTTGGCCTTGTTGGATTCAAACTCCATCATCTCAAAGTTATGCAAAACAAGAAGGGAATGAGTAATATGGGTAGACAAAGATGTCAAACCATATTCTCCTAACAATAACCACCGGAGTAAGGCCCTTTTCTGCCATCCTCCATCTCCTCCATGTAATATGGTCAAGCCAAACTCCCCCATAAGCAACTAGAGAAACAAGAGATCTTGCTACCTCATTTCCTCCACATGTGCATCATGAAGCAAAAGCATACTAATGGAAATAGGAGATGTCAGATCAGCCCAATACAAAGAAACATCATTAATGCACATCTTGAGATCATTATGCCAATTTTTTCTCAATACAAAACACATAGACATAGGGGATGCCATGTGGTGGAAAAACTCTCTCAAGTGAAACCAAAATGAACATGCCTTCCCTTGCTGCAATTTATCATTGAAAGACAAGGCATGTTACAGAAAATGATGAGCTATTGGGTGGTATCCATACTCACCCAAGAGCAGCCAGCGCAGCCATGCCTCCTTCTTCATTTCATACATGTTTTTGAAGGCATGGATCAGAAAAATAGGTGCCTTTGGAGAGTGACATGAATCTCCCAATGGAAACCAGCGTAACCAAGCATGCTGGTCCATACAAAACTGGAAGTGGTTTTGCAACCCTTTTCTTACCAACCTTACCCATTCACTCCCAGGTGGATGATGAATGAGGTACTACATAATCATGGCATCCTCCCTTTGTAGAATGCCATCCTCCCCAGACTATTGAAGAACTTTGCATCTCATGAAATGTTGAAATGCATCTCTAATGAGATCTCTTAATGAGATTCTCTCTCCATCAAAGGCCCTCCAAAACCAAAGAAGTTTTGGATTTAATGCAAGTAGAAGTTTCTCTTTGATCTGTGAGAGGCTCATTGAGAAAGGGTCATCTAGAAAGGAGAAAAGGTTTCTCATTTCAATATGTCTACCATTTGTCATATTTGCTTCCATTGCTTCATGAGTGAAGCTACCTCCAGAATTATCCAAGAATGATGAAGCCCTTTCTTTGCCACAACTACTAAGTGACAGCACTGTAGATATGCAGGGTGATATATGTACTGTCTCAAAGCAAGTTACAACACTGATCTCATAATCAGTTTTTGTACATAGGAAAATGCTAATCCCATTTTTTGAAACTCTACATCTCAACTCAAGGGGTTGAATGTAGCTCAACAATGATGAACATGGATATTTTTCAATCTCCTCCTTGATTAGATCAAGGGTCCTCTGCGCTGTGATATGTTTCTGCTTCAAATCAGCACCTTTTTCTAATCCTTGGTTATGCATTGATCTAGAAACCATATTTGCTAGAATTTAATGCATACCTTGGATCAACTGATATGTGGGAACCTCTTGACAGAACACAAGAGTTCCTCCAACTGGGACAACAATGTCTTCAACTGCTGGTAAGAGTGATGGTCTCTTTTCTTCAAGTGTACCAGCTCTGGTATCTTCCTCCTCCTTGTTACACCATTTTTTGGTCATCTAACCTATTATCATTAGATGGACCCAAGTACACCATGTAAGACCAATTTTACCCTAAGTAAAATTGCTTTCACTATGTAAAATAACTTAATAAAACACATTTATTAGGTTGTTTATGGTCTAAACAGAAAACCCCAAAAGGAAATATTAAACAAACCTATATTTGTTTGATTTTCCTCAAGGAATAATTAATTAAACAATAATTTAATTATTATTCCTGGTCATGTTTAACCCAAAACAAACAAATTAATTAGATAAATCTTTATTTATCTTATTATTTTCTAGGAATAATTATTTAAATCTTATTTAAATAATATTCCTTGTTAAATATGACTAAATCACCCATAAATAATTAAATAAATCATTATTTATTTGATTATCTTTCAACCACTTCCTTAAAATGATAAATAAATCATTTATTTATTTATTATTCACAAATAAAGGAATTTGACCCAAGTCAAATACTTTTTCCCTCCAACAAATATAATAAAATATTCCATAAAAGGTGGATCTAGATTTGGTTAACATTATTTTAATCATGCACCAAGATCTAGAATGACCCAATATTTTGTTATAAATAGGAGGGTTTTTCCTACCATTTTTCACCTTTTGTTGCCTATTAGATCACTCTGGATCTATACACTTGGTCACATTCTACATTATTTGCTGTGTGAGCTCCCTTTGAGTTCTATCTTTGTCTGGGTTTTCTACACCAACAAGAGAGAGATATTCTAGATCTGAAGTGCTGAGGACTTCCAAGAACCCATCCCATTGAGGAGAATTAGAAACATCTTCTTGTTTTCCTCCCAGGTGCCCTTAATACAAAAAATTCTTTAAAAAATTGTTCTTGTCTTGTCTATTGGATATATGGAGCAAACCCTTCTTTTTACTGCTTAATGTCTTTCTATGCATAGATCTGGTTTTTTGCAGCTCTTGTCTTGATCAACTAACTGCAGATCTGAAGATATTGGTAGCCACATTTGATGTTAGGGCTATTAGTTATGCGTAGATAAAGTGGTATTTTTTCGTACACTTCGACAAAGGATTCATACTAACAAATGGCGACTCCACACGGGTTTTAAATTACGACCGCTGTCGTTTTTCATATTCCTGCATATCCAGCTACTTCAAACCCTAGGGTTTCTTTTCAGCTTTTTGTTTTTCCTATTTTTATCTTTTTTTTTCTCACATAAAACCATAAAACATTAAAATTTATAACTTCTGCGTGTTTATGGCCCTATTGCGTAGGTGACAGACATCAGCCGCAACTGAGACAACAACTTTTCCGCAAATCTGCCGCCAGGACAACCGGAGTTGGAGGTCGCACTTTTTAGCCCAAAAACTACAACTTGGACTCCAGGTCGCACTTTTCAGCCCCTTTTCTGCGACCTGAACAGGAAAACAGGTCAGAACCTGCGACCTGTGCTTTTTTCTGCTGTTTTTCTGCAATTTTTCTGGGTTTTGCTGAAGCTTCTGTTAGGGTTTTCCAGCCTCTGTCTCCACCCGTTTGGACCTGTTTCTGATCTGTTTTGCTCATCTAAGTGGGAACCTAGCCCCCTAGGGCTTCAGTACCCTCCACTTTTGGTGGAAGAGTTTTAGCTATTTCAGGTGTCTGATTTTTCAGAGTTTCAGCCTTCCCTTCTTTAGATCTGATCCCTCATTCTCAGATCCCTTTAAATCATCTCTCCTTCCTTTCAAACCACCTCTTGTAGTTTTGTTTGGACCTTCCTTTAGGATCTCCTCCCTGTCCTTTCTGCTTTTTGTTGATTTCCTCCTTTTTTCTAGCCACCTTGCCTCTGCCTCTTGGCTGTGATTTGCACCTCTTTTCAGCAGCTTTCTCCTTGAGATCCCTGTCCCTTTCGACCCTAGATCTCTTGGCCTCTTTTTAGTGTGTTTTGACTAGATTTTTTCCCTCTTTTAGATTAGTTTTGAGAGACCCGCCTTGTTGGGTTGAATCGATGCACTAGTAGCTGTTAATTTTCTGTTATTTCAGCATTATATATTGTTCTCTGCAGATTTATTTTCAGTTACGCAGCACACGTTTTCTCTTGCTCTCAAAACGAAAAGGGTTTAAAAATTAAAATTAACGCACGCCACACACTCACC
Organism: Pinus albicaulis; assembly: GCA_034641835.2. Taxonomy (NCBI): domain Eukaryota; kingdom Viridiplantae; phylum Streptophyta; class Pinopsida; order Pinales; family Pinaceae; genus Pinus; species Pinus albicaulis. The sequence goes on along the minus strand of CM076576.1, from coordinate 626,829,953 downwards.
CTAAGCGAAGAAGAGCCTGGTTTACACCACCAGGCGAAGACTTTAAAATCAATTAACACTGCACCTTTCTTGGCCCTTGTTTTGACATTATAATCACTTGATTCTGCACCTCCCTGCCTTTGTCAGTCATTCTTCTTCCCCTCGTGCCATGTTTGTGTTGTCACCATTGCGCCCCCAAGGCGCACCTCCCGAAGACTTCTTGGCCTTCACCCTCAGTTTCCGGTCGGTCGACCTGCTCCGTCCCGCCGTCGTCGAGCCAATCCTCCTCCGAGTCCGCATTCCGACTCCTCTTCTGATTCATTGGGTTCTCCTTTTACTTCTGGTTCTCCCCCTATCACCTTCACTATGTCTGGTCCAGGGCGTAACGCTAGCGGTACTCCCGGCCCTAATGCCGGAACTACTACTAGCGGAACCGCCATAGGAACTACCTCGGCTGTGCCCTTGCTCCCCTTCATGGTAGGCCTCAGCCTCCCTGATTTGGACCGGTTGACAAATGACCCTATACACCATGACGCTAGTTGGCCTGCTATGCCGACAAAGCTCCCTTCTGACATCCCCAAGTTTGAAGGCCTTGTTGGAGAAGATCCTTCAAATCATGTTCGATCTTTCCACATGTCGTGTTCATCTACCTCCATTACCGATGACTCTGTCCGTCTTCGGTTGTTCCAACGAACACTTACAGGCGCGGCTTCTAAGTGGTATGTTGATCAGCCCACTTCCTCTCATACCACCTTTGCGACTCTTGCCCGGGCTTTTTTATCTTTCTTCCAGCTTCCCCTTCGTTATGACACTGGTATCAAACTTTTGACTTCTTTCTGTCAATCATCTGTGACCCGCCTATCCGATCATGTCCAGGAATGGCGGAGAAGAAAGAGCCTATGTCAATCCCCTACTTTCGAAGACCGTGTCTACATGGACTGGTTCCTTAGATCTCTCTTGCCTCCTATCGGGAAAGATGTCGCATCGCATTTTCCCCAAACCGAAGAAGCCGCCCTCCAACTGGCGTTAAAATATGACTTGATCTACGCTCAGACAGGTTATGTTTATACCGTTCTACCTGACCTCCCCAGACCCGGTGGTGTCAACGCACAGGGGGCACCTCATGCCGCCGACGGTATCATTGGAGCTCTCTCTCATCCATATGCCCAACCTCCCATGGGTTATGGTTTTCCTGGGGGAGGGGGCAGCACCTCCCGCACTTGTCCCCCTCCTGGTAGCACGTATCTAGGATACAACATACCTCCTCTTTTGGCCCAACCTCCTGCTCACCATACTGTTACCCAACCCCCTTATTATTCGTATCCGCAGTTTGGTGCTCCAGCTCCTCCAGCATCAGCACCTCCACCTCCCTTGCCTTCTCAACCCCTGCAACAGCAGTCACCGCCCCCTCAAGCGCAGGTGGATGCACAGCAGGGACTCGTGGCTACCCAACCACCTGACGGACAGGTGGCCACTCAACTTTCCCCTTCTGGTTCCTCCAATTACCAGATCCTCATGATGAACTCTGATCCACCTCTAACCGTCGACCTTAACCTTCAAACTCGGTCTCGCCAGTACCCCACACCTTCTGCTCAGTCTGCCCCCGAGTCCCCTTCTTCAGGTTCTACAGAGCCTCTTTCGACATCCAATGGTCCCTTGCATATCCCTCAGCCCAAAGTTGAGGTTCATACCAAGATTCCTAAGGGACCATTATGCCGAAATGCTGCTTCTGGTCGAGCTGCTCATTCGTATAGCATAGTAGATGATTTGGCGCAGTCTCCTGCTGCCATTTCCACATTGGAACTCCTCCAGTCGTGCCCTTCCCAAAAGAAGGCTCTGCTATCTGCCATGGGCGCTATAGATCCTGCTGATGACCAAATGATTTTTTTCGACGCCCATCAATCAGAACATCCTCCTCTTCCTGCTTCCGTCGCCTTCCAAATCCCAGTCAAAATCCAGAACGCTAACGTTTCCCGATGTATAATTGATGAGGGGGCATCCACCTGCGTGATGTCCGCTTCGGTTTGGAAGCAACTCGGATCTCCTGAGTTGGCCCCTTCCATGATCACCCTTCGAGCGTGGGATGGCCACGCCTCCCAGCCCATTGGCCTCTTCCGTAATTGTCCTATCACTCTTGTGGGCAAGACTGTTTGCGTTGACGTCGAAGTCATTGACGCCCCTCTAGATTACAACATTCTCTTGGGGCGGAGCTACACCTATGCTATGTCTGTTGTCCCATCTGCGGTTTTCCGCAAGATGTCTTTCCCTCATAATGGAAAGATAGTCACCATTGACCAGTTGACATATCATGAGCCAAAATCTCAGACCTCACCTGAGACGACCATATCTTCTGTAGCCAACAAGAAAACCGTCGATTCCTTGACCAGTGTCTCTCCTGGCGTCTACAAAGACTCCTCTTTGCTTGGAACCTTCCCTGGTCTTCCTCCTCCTCCTATCTCCGACCCCAGCTCATCGAATGTTTGCATGATGCAATCGTCTTGGGCTGCTCTCAAGCAACCTGCTTCGGCTAGTCAGCAACCGCGCTCTCCGCAACCTGCTCCTAGCCCTTCACCTGCAGCTGGTATTCATGAGCCTATTTACCCTCCTGGAATGGTTCCTCCAAGCCTTAGCCCTTTAGGAGCCGTCCCACCTGTCCATTACCCCTCTGTTCAGATACCGTTCCTAGCTCCCCCACCAGGAGTGTACACGGTACCTGTCATGGCCACCCTCTGTCTTCCTAACCTGACCCTTGGGATTCCCGTCTGGTACCTTGATCCTCCAGCCCAAACCTTGCCTGGTCAACCCAAACCTTATCTTGCTTTGACCCTGGTTCAACCGGTCCCCAGGACTTCTCCCACCACAACAGTGCCTCAGTCACCTCAACAGGAACCACCTCTTGTTGCGACCGCTTCGGGTAAGAAGGGCAAAGCTTGCTAGGGGGCATCAAAGGACAAGGCTGCCCTGACAAACCCTACCCCTCCTCAGCCTCCAAAGCATACCATCCAGTGTGCTTTGTGTGATATTGTTGATCAGGCCACCCATACTTGTCCTGAATTGCTTCATCTCAAGCCCATGGTTAATGTCGCGTTTCCTGAGTCCCCGGTCCCGGAAGCCTCTGTTCCTTTTGCGACCGCGGCCATGAACCGCCAGACTATTCACACCAACCACCCCTGTGCTTTGTGTGACCTCCATGGCCATTACACCCACCTTTGTCCCCGCCTCGCGGACTTCCGCACCTCTCTAGCCGTAGTCCGCCAATTTGAGGCCAAGTGCAATGAGTCCACCTCTCCCATATTTGCGCATTTTGCTTTGGCAAAACTACCAGACATGACTGCTCCCATTGACATCCCCCCTCCTGATGTCGAGATGACGGAGCCTTCGTCCAGCATTTTCTACCTATCATCATCCATGAGACCCTTGGGGAACATTCCCTCTGAACCCTCCCCTGTTGTTTCACTTGACCTTACTTCAACGATCACCTTGGGCTCAACATCGGTAGATCCTTTATCTACTTACTCTTCTGTCACCCCTTGTGACGATACGCATGTGAACCTCTCTTCTCATGATGATGATTCAGGTCGCTTCGCCACGTCAGGTGGTCTTTCTTCCACCAGTCACCCCATCTTCTATTACGATGACGACATTATGGAACAAATCCCCACCCCTGACTTTATCTATTCCCCCTTACATCGAACCCATGCGTTCACACCACATACACCTTGTGGCCATTACATTGAAACCCAATGTTTGGGTAAGGGGGCACCCACATTTGAGAGACCAAGAGAAGCAATTCTCCACAACTCTCCTAGTGTATCTGGTCATGCCGACTTTAGTACCATTATTCTTCCACCTTTCGAAGAACCTCTAAAGTCCCATATCACTTCAGATCACTCTAGGGATGATACCCCTTATCGTTCCCTCATCTTCCATCAGCAACCCAATCTCTTAGACATTGTTGTTGACCAACCTATGGGTTTTCTAGGAGAGCATCAGTTCATTATCTCCAAATCCTCTCTTTGGGATAGTGACACCAGGTATGCCAACCCAAAAACTTAAAGTCCATTTTCTTCATATATGCAGTACTAAAAGAGATTGGTAATCCTCCATTTCCTTTCTCAAACTGCATAACCATAACGAAAAAAAATGGCACACCACATCATTAAAATGTGTTTAGATTCCCCTTTTTCTAAATACATTTTGGCATGAACACACCATGCTTGGGGGCACCTATGCCCCTCAACCATAACCCTCCTCCAAATCGAATTTATTCACTTGCAATACTCATACTAGGGGCACCATTTGGCCTCCATACTTATCCATGCTCGTGTTGATGTTCGTCGTGAGTTTCCATCTTGTACTCATGTTTTCATGGTCCCCCATTGGGCCTTTACTGTGTGGTAGCACCATCGAGTCGCCCTTGTTTAGAGCATCCAAGTGGAGTCATCACCACATTCATGGAGTATATCCCGAGTCCCTTGGTACCCTGCTATAGTCCTTCATCCCTCATTGCTTGGTTTCTCTCTTGTGTCGCATCTCATGACCTTCAGCCCCACTGTCCCCTGTCCCTTTCGATATTGTGTCAGTCGCTGCCATGTCATTCATACCCTTTATGCTCTAACAAGGGAAGTCGTCCATTCGCCACTCCATCCTTCCCATTTCCACCATCATCATTAGTGTCAGTCTGTCCGTCGCTCTATTGTTCTTCTCTCGTGCCTTAGTTGAGGATCTCTCATTGCCTCACCTACGGCGGACCTCCTTTTGTCGACATCAGCACATTTATTCCAGAAGCAAGGTCTAGAGGGCGGTGTACCTTGGTTCCAGCTTCCACTCTTGTTCGGCGCCTCGGATCAGGCAGGGGGATCTCTCATTTCCCTTTGACTTGATTGTTTCTCCACTTCGGCTCCTTTAACAATTGATGGTGGTATGTGATGGTTTGGTGATGCGGCGGCCTCTTGGTGGTTCCGGGTGTGTGTGAAGATGTCGGCCCTCGCGGGGGGGTGGCCACAGGTAGCCCCACATGCCGGATGACCTCTTCATTGCGACCTTCGAGTGCGGCTCCATATGTTGATAAGTGTCGGCCTTGGCCGCTGCAGCGCCTGCGGTTTTCATGTATGGAGTCGGTTGCCGTGAGCCTTGGCTTATGGGGGGCATTTGGGTTGTATTTGTATCTCATGTACTCAGATATTATTGTATAAGTCCTGGCTGTTATCCCAGGCACAACATGTATGTGGGATTCCTCATTGTATTTTTATCTTGCTCATGTTTATGCCACTGTACTTTATAGTTTGGTCCCTTGTTTACTGGACACACTATTCTTTTGTACTTTGTCTCGGCGGGCATAGGTATGCCTCCCCCGCCGCCTTTAACACAAGTACCCTCTCATAAAAAGAGACTTGTTGCACCTGCAAGTCTCGTCTCCTTAGGGTCTAGTTCTTCAGCACATTAGTCTACCTCACATTTCTCTCTCTGACTTCCCTTTTGATGTCTGGTGATTGAGTTTTTACAACGTACTTCGGTCATACGATTTGCTCCTAACACTTGCACGCTGGGGGGAAATCTGTTACACCATTTTTTGGTCATCTAACCTATTATCATTAGATGGACCCAAGTACACCATGTAAGACCAATTTTACCCTAAGTAAAATTGCTTTCACTATGTAAATAACTTAATAAAACACATTTATTAGGTTGTTTATGGTCTAAACAGGAAACCCCAAAAGGAAATATTAAACAAACCTATATTTGTTTGATTTTCCTCATGGAATAATTAATTAAACCATAATTTAATTATTATTCCTATTCATGTTTAACCCAAAACAAAGAAATTAATTAGATAAACCTTTATTTATCTTATTATTTTCTAGGAATAATTATTTAAATCTTATTTAGATAATATTCCTTGTTAAATATGACCAAATCATCCACAAATAATTAAATAAATCATTATTTATTTGATTATCCTTCAACCACTTCATTAAAAAGATAAATAAATCATTTATTTATTTATTATTGACAAATAAAGGGATTTGACCCAAGTCAAATACTTTTTCCCTCCAACAAATATAATAAAATATTCCATAAAAGGTGGATGTAGATTTGGTTAACATTATTTTAATCATGCACCAAGATCTAGAATGACCCAATATTTTGTTATAAATAGGAGGGTTTTTCCTACCATTCTTCACCTTTTGTTGCCTATTAGATCACTCTGGATCTATACACTTGGTCATACTTTTCTCCATTTTTGCTTTTGTGAACTCCCTTTGAGTTCTATCTTTGTCTGGGTTTTCTACACCAACAGGAGAGAGAAATGCTAGATCTGAAGTGCTGGGGACTTCCAAGAACCCATCCCATTGAGGAGAATTGGAAACATCTTCTTGTTTTCCTCCCAGGTGCCCTTAATACAAAAAATTCTTTCAAAAATTGTTCTTGTCTTGTCTATTGGATATATGGAGCAAACCTTTCTTTTTACTGCTTAATGTCTTTCTATGCATAGATCTGGTTTTTTGCAGCTCTTGTCTTGATCAACTAACTGCAGATCTGAAGATATTGGCAGCCACATTTGATGTTAGGGCTATTAGTTATGCGTAGCTAAAGTGGTATTTTTTCGTACACTTCGACAAAGGATTCATACTAACACTCCTCATGAACCTCCCGATCCATGCATGGGAATCCATATGTCAAGAGCTCAAGAATACCTTGCAAATATGAAAGTGCCTTAGATACAAGTACTTCTACAACAGGTGGTGAAAGTTATGACTTCTTGACATGATTGACATTCCCTACTTCAAACTTCTTCCTTAACTTGTGAAAGAAATCTGAATACTTGGTCACCTTCACATGCTCTAAGTGCCCAAACCACCAATCTTCTGATTCATCTAAGAGATGAAGTGCTGCAATTTGAACAACCTCTTATTCAGCCACAGGATGTAGCTTGAGAAATGAATCTAACTCCCTCCTCCAAGCCTTGGCATTGCTTGACGAAGATCCCTCAAATGTAGGCAAATATAATCTATTATGCCTCTTCCTTCTATTGCTGCTATAGAATCCTCTCTCTTCTTGGATGTTGAAGAATTGTTGGAGAGTTAGCTTCTCCTTGAATGCTCTAGACTGTGATTTTTACTCTTCAAGATACAGACTGAGAGTCTCATGAGTCTCAGGTTCATTCCTTCCTTCACTTCTACACCTCTCACCTTCTTCAAAGAAAGTGGGCATAGTGGATCTATGAGGAGATCTAGGATCCTCCGGTCTTATTTGCTGCTGATATAAAGTACTTCCCTCATTGCATCTTCTTCTTGGATCTTCTCTATGTTCCTCCCCCTTCTTTTGATAGACCTCCTTGGAGAGATTTTGCATGGATCTAAAGAAAGGAGTGATATATTTTTCATTCTCCATGACAGATCTCATCTATTTGTTCTTCTTTCAATGTAAAAAGATGAAGTGACCACAAGCTGAGCCAAATATCATGCTTCGATACCACTATAATATCCCAAAAGGGAGAATGCAATAATACTTCACACAATATAAGAACTTACAACATGTTAAAAAATAAATATAAGTACAGATCATAATATGCAGAAAGAGCTGAGCCATTTTATTATATTGGAGATGAGTCAGTTACAACAGTATAGAATATAGGCAGATCTAGCCAAATAGATGAGCTAGGATCACCCTAAAAAATTGTGTGCAACAGGTACAACGTAACTGGAGAGGCTCTGGAGCAAATACTGCGATGTCCCTTCAGCATAATATAAACATGGAGTTGTAGGTTGAAAAGAGAAATGTAGATCTACTAAAAACTGGAGCTCCAATGATGCCAAGATTCAATATTTGGCCAATGTGATGGATTCCCAAGATAACCCAGAAAGGATTTTTCCAGATCTGCAAATTTGAAAAATCACCTCCCTAGGATTTGATCCTTGATCTGCTGGGAATACAGATTTGAAGCTAGATCTTAAGGATAGATGGCTGAAATGTGTGCTTAGATCAGATATATGCTTGAAGGGTTGATCCCTTCCTTAGATATATGAGTTGGGAGCTCTAGATCCACCTTCTCAATCCTCCAATGATGAATTCAGTTGCTGCAACAAAGCTACCAACAGAAACTACGCTGTGAGGGAAAGAGAGGCCTTCTGCCTGCTGAAAAATGATGCAATAAACTCCAGGCTGATGGTGAGATTGATGGCAATGTGAAGGAATGATCCTCCACTGGATTGCTAGCTGAAGTACTAGCAACTTCCTTCCTCCTTTCAGATCTGCAAAATGGATAGCGTTATTCTTGGAGAGAATACTACTGCTAGGAGGTCAATAAAATTTGGCCTAATTCCAGATCTGCAATGTGGCTCTGGGAGTGCTGATCTATAAGCCCAAGTGATGGGAATAATCCCTCACCTTGTTCTCCAGCAGAAGTACTGAAGACAAATTCCACCTTCCAAACTGATCTTCAGAAATCTACAAATTTCTGAATATGAATGTTCTACAGAAAGTAGAAAAAGGAAATGGCACTTAAAGCCTGATGGATAATGAACTACAAACCTCTTCCTTAGATATCACTCGAAGAGGAGGGATTACCACCCGGGAACACACTGTGCTAAACAGCACCTGCAATCTCTGCTAAACATCCCAAGAATGCAGTGGAATGTCACTTGACAATTCCAGATCTAAAAGATCATACATCAAATAATCCAAGATTAATTTCACCTTTGCCTTCATCTCCTTTATAATGATTGAGCCACCCTAAGCCTTGGCCCTAATCTCAAATGTGTAGTCTCATGTGGACAAGATCCTCCAAGTGGGACTGCGTTGTTTGACCAAATCAACCAAAGAGTCTAGGTGCAATGTACACCTCCTCCATCATGTGTGCTTCATTTGCACATGATCCTCCACCACTTGATCATTAATGCCCAATGACCCTTTATTTGACATCTTCAAGATCTTAGTTGATTGAATGAACCCTCCATGATCTCTCTCATTAAATGAGACATGATCTCCAATCTCAGTCACATTAGTAGTTGCTCAACTACCTCTTTTTGCAGATCTAGTCTAAATTAATCCACATTCACACACAAGGTGGATATTTTATTCTTATTGAGGATTTTGGGTCCCTCCACCCTTTTATTTACTTAATTCATGAAGAAAATCAAGGATTATAATATTCCAAATGTGATGTGCAAATTTGGGAATATTACATAAATAAATGATTTATTTATTATTTTAAGAATATGGTTAAGTAATAATTAATTAAATAGTGATTTATTCAATTATTTATAAATTATTTAGTCAAAGTTAACAAGGAATATTATTTAAATAATGTTTTAAATAATTATTCGTAGGAAATAATAAGATAAATAATGGTTTATCTAATTAATTTTCCTGTTTTGGATTAAACATGACCAAGAATATTAATTAAACAATGGTTTAATTAATTATTCCTTGAGGAAAATAAAAAAAATAAGGATTTGTTCAATTATTCCTCATGGGGTTTCCTATTTAAACTAGAAACAACTTAATAAATTATGGATTATTAAGTTATTTTTCATAGTGAAAGCAATTTTACTATGGTAAAATTGGCCTTGCATAGTGTACTTTAGTCCATCTAATAGTAATAGGTTATATGTCCAGAAATTGGTGTAACAGTGGAGTTTTGGTCACATAAAGTGGCAGGCCATAAGGAATACTAGGTTGTGTGACAAAAGGTTGATTTCCCCTAGGATAGAAATAACCTTCTTGAATTAATTGTGGTTGAGGAGGGGGAGCCCCGATATATACAACAAGACTATGTTGAGGTATGTTGTTGTCCACATAAGGTGCAGTGGGTGCAGGACCACCATCTGTAGAATGTCTACTGAGAGGGAATATATCGATCAAAGAAGAACTAGTTTGTACCATGCGGGGTATGGGGAATGTCATGCCCCCTATGTGAATGTGCATGTTGAAAATATTTCCCCCAGGCATAGATTCCTAGGGGTTATAACTTAATAGTGTATTCCAACCAAATGGGTTATTGAAGGTATCCGTAATAACAACACTACTGGGGGTGATAACTAGAGGTTCAGGAGCTGACACAAAAGGTGTAGAGACAGGAAGGTACTGAACTCCAGTCATAGCAGGTGTAGCTGGAATGCTTGGAATAGGCATGGTCTGAGTAGTAGGGTAACCAATCAATAATGTTGAACAGATTATAGGCAGGGGAAGTGGTGGAGGAGAAAAATTGTCCATAAAATACCACAAGTCACTAGTATCCATCTAGACATTAGAAGTAGTAATTGATGACTACATAATAGGAAAGGGTGCATATTGAACCAAAAAAATACCGAGAGAATCAATAAGTGGAAGATTAAAGTGAGGTCAGACAACTTCAATAAAGAATTCCTTGGGCAACAAAGTCTTTTGGGAAGTTTTGTTTAATTCATTATTTGATACTAAAGACTGATTCCCTTGTGAAGAGGGGGAATCTGATTCACTAATACTTGAAAACTCCTCCAAGCAGTGGAGGAAGACCTCACTATCACTTAAACATACAAGGAGGGTTAAATGTAGCCAGAGTGAAATATAAATTTTAGCAAAATTTTAAATCAAGTGTAATATATATAAGTCTCAGTAGAAAATTTCACACACCTAAAATAAAAAACTCTAAAGGAAATAAGATAGAATCTAGAGAAAAATACTTTGTTTGATATCCATAACTAGTTGGAGATGAAACCTAGTATTGAATGGCTATAATAGTTTAGCTACTAGGGCAACCCACCCCAAACACTTTGTGGTCATCCATAAAATTATGGCCAATAAGGTTACATCAAATCACAAACACAACCAGGGGGGTCACGATCGTAGATAATATACTTTTTGGGCGGGATGCCTGAGTCGCAAACTCAGCTCTGATATCCCCAAAGGGAATCCTGGTACATAGAATACCCATCAAAATGCAATAAAAATCATACTATCTTCTCTTACACTCTGATGTTGTCTCACGCTTAACTCCCTTGTTAGAGGAGAGGTCCCAAATGATGATAGTGCAAGAAGGTTTTCTCTCTTTAATTTCACTAATTCAAGTTTTGTAGTCTTGGACAGTTTACTGTCAATAGCCTATCCCAAGAGGCCAACCTAAACTAACATGTGTGTATTCTAAAAAATAATTGATGATTGATTTTATTACGAGGTTTATTTTAAGTGAACTTGATTAATCTCTTCAGAGGGGGCGTTGATGTATGGAATTTTATGAGACTCTGACTTAAAACATGCATGAAATATGCTTTTCTTTTTTATGTTCGATGAATAATAATTCCTACAAGGAGAGAGTAATTATATGCCATTTTCAAAAACCGAAAGTCCTAATGCAGTTTTAACACAGGAAAACCATTGCATACATTCAATGTTCATATAACATACCCAATATGAAAAAACGTAATCAACTAAAATGACAAAAGGTTACAAATTTTCGCTTTTATTTTTTCAAAATAAAATACAATTAAGCTATTCTTCCAAAATAAAAATGAACATGCATGCAATGAATAAGGACAAAGTCACAAAGTTCAATAACATAGATCCAAATATCAAATATAACTAAGATTTACAAACACTAGAATCCATAGTATTGGGTGGATGTCAGGGGTTTGGGATTATAATGCAATTCTCAAAGGAATACATGCCATTAGAATCAGGGTTAACACAATGTATGAGAGAGAGGGAAATGTTATAACGATATAAAAGGCACTATGGGGGCACGTTACATAAGAATAACTTGGAAAAATCCTATACTTGGGTCTAAACAGTGGATGTGAACACATTTTCTGGTTGCAAGCAAGTAGAGTGATCATAATTCATCTCGAGAAGCACACAAAAAAGGTGGAGAGAGGTATAGATCCAGGGACTAGGGGATGAAAGTCAGAAACCAAGAACAATCCCTAGTGGAGTTTCCAATTCTGTTGTAGGGATTAATGCATGGGAGGTGGACAAAAAACCCTCTTAGATTTCTCAAAACCTAAGGAAGAGTAAATTAAGGGACCTGCAATTGTTCAAGGAAGAAATGTGAAAACATATTAATGTTGACTAAGAACTGACAAAGCAACAGTGAAGATTTACCTATTAAAATCTGTAGGAGTTCTAAGTGTGATAGAGAAAATATCCTCAACTAGCTCTTAGATCAAGACCTACACATAAGAAGGACACCAAGTGATATTCACAGCTCTCATAAACTTCAACAATTCAATGCATCAACATATAACATATATAATAGCATGCATCAGTTAACAAAGAATAAGTCTCGTCATTAAATCAACATATACACTAATAAAGTATTGATATCATGACATAGACAAAACATTATTAGATCTATATTATCTATTCTGAGAAGAATTATTGCAACTATGATTGTTGCAACAACTATTCCCTTAGATCCTAGCTCCTCTCTTTCTATCTCAACAATGTCTCTACAACATAACATTGCACAAATTGTGATCCCCATTACTATGGCATAACCTCCAATAGACAGGCAATGAGAGGCTCAACTTTTTCCAATTTCTTCACAAGCTCCCTTTGGGAAAAAGCTAAATGTTTCCTTTTATTTATTGCTATTTTCATATTCGTTTTCTTCTATTAGTATAGGAAATTTCCAAAGGTAAGTTTGAGGTGAATAATTTCAGATTTTTAGTGTCAACATTGAGTAAAAGACGAAGTGTCAGTGAGTTAACTCAGGTTGTAGCCTTCGAAAGCTCAAGAAATTCTAGTAATGCATCCCTGTGGGAAAAAGAAAGTGTTCATCCCTAGGTTAGCATGTTATATTGGGTGATGTACCACATTAGCACATTGTATGATTGTTGCAAAGGTGCGTTACCTTGGAAAATAAGCATGTAACTTAGGTTTTCTTACAGTCCAAGTTGGTCTTCTCCTCTTAGCTGATGAGGAGGTCATTTCTTGTATAACATCACAATTCCGCCAAAGAAAGAGAGTTAAAAAATTCAATATTTGATGTTGGGGAAAGAAAAAATGTAGATTAGACTTAAGGTGAGTTATAAGATCAGTCAATCACCTGGGCTATAAGAGATCATGAAAAAAGAAAAAGCATGCATGCACAAAATGACCTACAATGACAGTGCTGGTAGGAAAAAAGAAATAAGGTGATGTGACACTTGTAAAAATTTAACGAAGGTCCGAAATGGTAAAAATAACACTCATAGAGACAAAAGCGTCAGAAAAAATAGCAAAACGAGAGACACGAAAAATTACCGATAAAAGTGTTGCAAACTAAGTCGAAAGCTCCTTGATCTCATTGGGAAAGCTAGAGATCTAATTTCAAGTGTGAAAATGAGCTTTATAAGTGTCTATTATATATATCTAGCCCCCATGGGGTCAGGTTAGTGTTTATGATGCACATGCCTAAAATCAAGGAAAAAGAGACACTTGTCCAAAATCGAAAATAGTAACTTTATGCCACTTGTCCAACAATGATTTTTGATGCCCTATTTTCTAGGGATAAAAATTATCTTTCTCTGGGAGACTACACAGCCACACTGGTAGAAGGAATTGTGCAATTCCCAACAACAAGGGATTGTACAGTTCAATGTCTTAGTGGATTGCATAGTCTTCACTCTAAGATAGAGATAGCATAGTTTGCATGCTCAGTGACTGTCTGTGCTCAAGGATTGCATAGTTATGATCCTCAAGGCATAGCGCAGTCTCCAGTGGTAGAGGTCTGAACATTTCCTAGAGGGGAGAGTGACAGTTGGTGCAATATCAAGGACAATTTTGGCTTGTGTTTAGAAGTTGTTTAGTTTTTGTCAACAAGACTCAGTCATGATCAAGAAAACCTAATCAAGTCATCACAAGCACTTCATGCAATTAGAAGTCATCAAAACACTAGAGAATCAAGAGCAATACTTGACAACAACAAAAGACATGTTCTTATCATCAGAAGGTGGGCTCCAAAATCAAGACACAGGGAAAAATTTTAGAGGGGGGTTGTAGAAGCTACAACAGTCACCTTTGGGGATTATAATTTTAAAAAATTTCTCACTCCATTTATTTTTCATTACATGCTAACCTTAGCCATGGAAACTTGTTTATTTATTAAGTTAATAAAGATTAGGCAATGACAATGTATGTAGACTATTCTAGTTAATTAATTTCCTAATGCATCATATGTCTTCTTTTACTTATCTCACGATCAACTTTCACATCAATTAGGTTAATAAAAAACCAATGACCTTCATCTATATCATCTTGTTATTCCCCCATTCAAGAAGCACAAATTTCTAATTATAATTCTTCATGAAGGATTTGTATAATTCCCCCACACCCCCACCCCGCACACACACACAAAGATATATATATCCCATGAAAAAATAATTTGTGTAATCAAATATACTTATACTAGTGTATCAGGCCCATTAAAATGAAAAATAATTATTTTCCACAAGATTTCAATATCCACACAAATGAACTAACCTATTCCTATATGAAGACATATATAGCCTATTTTTTACCCTATTTCAAAATAGGATTCCAAAAATTCTTTCCCAAACTTAACATACTTGTAATACATGTAAATAAGGTGCTAACTATTATCCAAAAAGGACAAGCTATGAAAACAAGAATATGAAAAGGAAAACCAAAAGATAGATAATTTGATAACATTCAAAGGGACGTGATCCTTGACTATGGATGTTTTATTCTAAGGTAAGTGCTTCCTTTTATAGCATATCAACATTATTATTGAACTATTTGAATATATGAGAAAAGGATACCTACTCAAAGTGCGTTATGATCTCCAAAATCCTTTCCAAAATAAGCCCCAAAACCACATTTTTGATTTGTGATTGTCTAAGTTTCCCAATCCATCACCAATTTAAAATCCCTATTGTAATGCCCCCCTCCCTACATTTACCCACTTTTACAATCCCTCCATGTAAATGTGAAGCAAAGTGATACTATGACATGACTTGACCTCCAAGCTCTCGTTAAGGAATTTGGGTCTTCAAATAAGACTTATAAACCACACACATACATCTTATAGGGACTACAGATCACCCAGGAACTGAAGAAACACCCAAGGTGGTCAATCCATAAGATGGAACTTTGTTTCAATGACCTAGAATCCAAACCACACCCTTAACAATGCCTACATGTGGTTGAAGGCATCCAATCATAGTCATAAGAATTTCTCCATGCGGTTGTGATCTAAATTTCTTAGTTCAATGTCCGCAGTCTCGAGATCTAAGTCACGATTCCAAGCCAACCTCCAGATCATTTCCTAGAACTGCCTGATACTTCTAAAATTATAAATGACATAATGATAATGCTAGACATACAAAACTTGAACAATAACTTGACCTAACCAATCATAGGCATGAAAAACATTTTGTCAAACATATAGTGAACATGTGAGTTATAGATCATGAATGGATATATGATCATAGGAGTCTAAAAATTATATGAGAATCACCAAGAAGGTATAATTCCCTCTCATAATAGCTACAACAACACTTGTTATCCCATGCATTCATCAATCATTCATCAAATTATCAAACATAACAAGATCTATAGCTTTAACATATCTTAGATCATTCTTATAATGAAAATTTAACCAGGATATTAACCTTCACATAAAAAACATCAAATCATCATATTATCAAGCTTAAGTGCTCATAAAATACCATAGTAAAATAACTCTTATTAACTGATGCAAAAACCAACCTAGTCAAGGACTTCCACGTACTACCTGACCATAGATTGGGTTGAACCAAATATGATATGGATTTATGCAAGAAAACAACAGAATACACATATAACCATAAATACAAATATGTAATGGAAATAACACTTCATTTCATTAATATCAAAGAATTGAAATTTTCTTACAGACAGAATGGAAATAAACTAGCTAGGGCGTTGGTAGCTTATCTCTAAGAAGAGATGTGGTGGCTAAAGGCCACTAAAATCTGTGTTAAAATGAGGCTCCAAGGCCTATTTATGATTGAGAAACAATGGAAAACCATAAAAATCTAACAACCTAACCCTAGGTGATGAAGCACCAAAACTATGGGCCTCGTTTGGGTAAATTGGTACATCAACTTCCCGAGGACATAACTTTGGCATACGATCTTCATTTGACGTGCACAATACTTTGTTAGAAAGATAAATCTGAGGAATAAAAATTTCAAGTGAATAACATCAATCAATCAAACACACATGTTGGTACTCGATTCCCCAAAAATATTCTTTTAAGGCCTCAAAATGGCTCCGGAAGTTCAGCACCTGAAAATTGCCAAAAATAGTAAATTGTGCTACAATTAAGGGAACTAAAAAAATGAAAGAAACAATGATGGGGGTCCAAGTGGAATATGCGGGTGGCCACCAATATACACCTGGATCATTCCTCCCACCTTAGGAATCAATGGCCCCCATTGCGTTGACTTCCTCCATGAGATGAGGAAACTTCTGCTGAATGTGGTCCCTAGTGAGCCACTTTCCTTGGTGCAGGAGTTGGCCAGGTTTGACAATCTGATACAATTGGATCTTTTGTTGTCGGGTGTTCTTTATCTATGTGTCCATGATCCGATTAGTTGTGGCTTATTCCATGTAGTCATGGTTTAAATCTGTTGGTGTGAGTTGTTCTGCCATGTCGACTGTGTCTAGTATAGGTGGAAAGTAGGGTCAAAGGTAGTCCACATTGAACATTGGGTGTAGACCAAGGAATGGTGCAATATTGAGCTTCAATTCATTGTCACCTAACACCTTGGTGATGGTGTATGAACCATATCATAGTGGGTGAATCTTGCGGTGGGGCCCATCAAGGTGCTCCTTTTTCAAATGTAGCCAAACTTTGTCACCCACCTAGAACTTTTGTCGCACCCGATGTTGATCATGCCGCTACTTGTAATTGGCATTGGATTTCTCCAATATTTTGTGGACCTGCTATATGTGTTCAATAAATCTGGTTTCTTTATCAACTTGAGATAGTACATGTGTGGATTTTGTCTGTGTGGTAACATGAGGTATGACAACATGAGGAAGTGGCGCGCCTAGGGTCAGATCAATGGAGTGCTTTTCCTGACAGTGTAGAGGAACCTCTGTAGGTGAGGAGAAAATTTCCTTGTATTCCTCCACGTCTTTTTCCATCTACTGTTGCGGTGAAGAGGAGCCATTTTTGGAGGTTGCAACCACAATCTTCTTATTTCCCTATGGGTTAATCGTAATGAAAACAACTTTCCTGGTTTGGGAAATAATCTTACTACGTTGCTTTACAATAATAAAAGAGATGGAAGAATGTGGTACTACTTTTGGTATCCTATAAAAATTACTTCCCAAAGTAATAATAACAGAACAAGGCTTAGACTCATACACAACATGTCACTTCCACAGTTACGATTGGCCTAATAATACATCATACGCGTCAAGACGAGAAACATCACATAGTACCTCATCCGTGAATGACTTGATGTTGTATGGAAGGTGACACTATTGGTGGATGCGGAGATATGTTCCTTTGTGAAGCCACCTAATGGTATATGGTTGTGGTTGTGTTGTGGTCGGTAGGCCAAGCCGCTTCACTACCTCTGTTGAAATGAGGTTATTTTGGTTTCTGCTATCGACAAGGAATTGTAGTGGAGAACCCTTCACCCACATCTGGGAATGGAAGGGGCACCCCCCCTCCTTTGGATCCTAGGGATCCTCCCTCTTGTGCTTGGTGGTGGAAATGATGGTACTGGGTTCCGCATCAATGATTTTATTCCCTTTTTCATTTCCCTTGTCTAGTTCTAACTCAAAATCAAAACATGCATCTGATTTAGATGCCTTAAGTTTGGGCACCAACGACTGTTTGGCATGACACTCACTTGTGTTGTGAGTGGAGCTATTATAAAGTTCACACCACTTCCCTGTGTCCTTCTTTGGATTTGTGGTTTTGTTTTGAGTTTCCCTACATTTTCTTTTCCCCTTGTTTTATGGTTCGGGGGCTCCTTTCCCTGGGTTCAGATTCACGAATCCAAAGTCTCATTATTTTGCTTAAATTTCTACTCGATGTTGGCTGCATATCGATGTGTCATGCCAAGTAAGGTAATGTTGAGGAATTCCATTTACTCTTGAATGTATATGTGAAAAACATTGTGGTACTTGAGCACCAAGTGTTTCTCTAAATCTTTAATACCCAAATTTGTGAGCAGGGTATGGAAAAAATTCACCAGCTCGTGCTCATCTTGATCCCTTTGTTGTCGCAACGTGGTCCATTGGATGTAGTTTTCCTCATATCTACCCACAGGGTAATATTGTTCCTTGATGTTGTCTCGGAACAAATTCCAAGTAGGTGTGGCTAAGAACAGAGAGACTTCCCTCTCGTCCTTTTTCTCACAGTAGGTTTCCCACTAGTCTTTGACATGGGGGGTAGCTTTGAGGAGTGCAAAAGTAATATTTTCTCAGTCGGATAAATCATGGACCGAGAAATACAATTCCAGAAAAATAAACCATATATCTATGATGTATGCATCCATCTGGCCTTCTAATACAGGAAATTTGAAATTTACCTGTACCTTGAAAGGAGTGGTGCCTCCAAAGTGGTTTCTAGATGCAAATGCACCACCGGTGGGAAGTTGTTGAAGGATCTAGGCAAAGTTATCCATCATCGTGTTCCTTTTCTTCTTGAGAGCCTCCTCGAATAATAATTTGATAAGGTCTCCTGATCCCTCGCCTTTCTTTTCTTCTACCATGGGAGGTCATCGGGGTTTGTGAGGCTGAACTTGCAAGGGTTCAACCAGATTGAACCCTAACTCCTTATACACTAACCTCATTGGGGAGATGCAAAGAAAAATGGAGAAAGAACAGATTGCTCTGATACCATTGATCCAGATTTATGTAGGAACACAACAAAATATTAATATAACCATAAATACAAATATGAAGTGGAGATAACATTTCATTTCATTAATATCAAATAATTGAAATATTCTTACTGACATAATGGGAATAAACTATCTCAAGCATTGGTAGTTTATCTCTAAGAAGATTTGTGGCAGCTACATGTCTCTGAACTCCGTTAAAATGAGGCTTCAAGGCCTATTTATGATTAAGAAACAATAGAAAACCATTAACATCCAAAAACCTAACCCTATGAGATGAAGTGGAAAATCTATGGGCCTCGTTTGGGTAAATTGGTACATCAACTTCCCCGGGACATAACTTTGGAATATGATCTATGTTCATTAGGGGAATTTTGAGGTCTAAAATGGGCCTCCTACGAAAAATGTACAACAAAAATACACTTTATAAGAACCAATAGGATTCAAAATGATGATGTCAACCATGGGGGATAATTCACCATTTTTTAAGTAAAAGGGTAAAAATTTTAAAAAATAATAAAATAATAAAACTATTTTTTCAACTCGCATTTTCAACTTATCTCCTAAAGTTTTTACTCAAATTTCGAGCGGGAGTACTCATTGGATGTAAAATTTAATTCCTCATCCAAGGAGTACCCATGTTGAATACTTTCGATGGAGTCTGCTACACAGAAAATGAGAAATACATAAAAAAAAACGTGATTACAATCACATTTTTCATGTATTTCTCATTTTTCGTGTAGTAGGACCCATCGAAAGTATGCAACATGGGTACTCTTTGGATGAGGAATTAAATTTTGCATCCAACGAGTACTCCCGCTCGAAATTTGAGTAAAACATTTGGGAGATAAGTTGAAAAAGTAGTTTTTTCATTTTTCCCTCTAAAATTTGATGATGTCATCAAATCTTATTTGATTTTTTCCACTATTATTTTATAATTTCCTTAGGAGGCCTATTTTAGACCTCAAAATTCCCCTAATGTGACATGCACAACATCTCATTAGAAATATCTATCTAAGGACTAGAAATTTCTAGTGACCGACATCATTTAAAAACCCATGTTGGTCCCCGTTTCCCCCAACTTTTTTTTAGGGCCTCAAAAAGGCTCCGAAAGTTTAGGACTCAAAAAACTGCCAAAAATAGTAAATTTTGCTACAATTAAGGAAACTAAAAAGATGAAAGAAATAATGGTGGGGGTCCAAGTGGAATAGGCAGGCGGACACCAATATCCACCTGAATCAAAATATTTCTTTCATCAATCACCCCGATGCAATATTCCAAGCATGAATATGGGATCTCAAGTCATAAACAACTAGGAATTCCTACAAATTGAACCATATCCACCCTCAGGCTATGGTGATCTCGCAAAAATCAGTCAAGAGATCAAAAAACCAAAACATGATTAGATGCCTTATAGTTTATTCACCATTACCTTGAGGATTTTTTCTATCTCCACCCACCTGTGGAGGGATTCCCGGAGATTAAACCACCTCCACCCCTAACCCTTGGGAATTTTCTTGAGATCACCTTGCCTGATTCCAAAACCTTCTGGTAATCCAAATCTCAACCAGAAAATAATCCCATCACACCATGGTTTTCTATGAAATGAAAAGAAAAGGCTGAAATCACTGTCAAACTAGGAAAACCCCATGCCAATGATAACAAATGGACCAAATAAACATTTTCATGTACCAAATATTCACAATTCAGTCAAGAAATCAAACATGCAACCTATTACCTATAAAATCCTCCTTCTAAAGTTGCTTGATCCAACCTTCCCTCACTCATCCTGTGATTTTCTTGTCCTTCCTTCACCTTCCTTTCTCCAATGATAGAGTGCTCCAATAATTCTCTAAGTGTGCAAGGGAGTATGAGAGAATATAAGAGAGCTCTAAAACTGAACTGAGAAAAGCTAAACAAGCAAAAGCTATGAATTGATCCTCATGAGCCTTTTTATCATCGAGGCCTCTATTTTCTTCATTTTCCTTATTTTTCCTTCAATTTCTCTCTCATGTAAATTTGTGACCTTTTATCTCCCTTTTCTCCTATTTTCCTTTATTTTCATAAATAAAATGTCAATTAATGCCTCTTTGCCTTTACCAATTTCCTTAGCTATAAATTAACCAAAAGTGACACCCACTAGGATTTTTTCCCCATGTTCAACTTGGAATATGTGTCCCATGACCATGGTCTTATTCTTTTTCCCTTATTAACCTTTATTACATGAAATTTTAACTAGGGGTTGTTACGCCTATGGCCCTGAATCTTTTTTACTTATTTGTCAACAACCTTCATTGGGATCTAGAGAGCACATATATCCACTCTATTAATGGTGCCCTTACCAGCTCAATAATTTAAAAACAAATGATGGTCATTATTTAGATATAGAATGGCCCCTACTCCATAAATTTTAGAATTTCCTTAGGAAGATCTGTTGAAAAACAACCAAGGCCTTGTGAATTCAATAAATCTTATATATATTTTGGGACAAAGTGTTTTGGATGCTTCCTTTATTTACCAAGGAGAATCTAATATGATAATAAAGTCTCCCTAAATGGGCCTCTTTATCTTCAAATATGATCATTTTATTGAATAGTCAAATTACTCAAATTACATAGCAATACAGAGCTTTTTATTAAGAGAAAAATATATCTATAATACAATATTAAGAGAAATCGAACATATATGGTTTATTCCACTAATTTTACATATTATATTTACTCATGCTCTCCTTCCAAATGGTCTTGGAGAAGTAATGAGATACAAGTAGGTGATCCAAACTATCACTTTCATTTTACATAGGTAGCACCAACTAGGTTTGATCCAATTTTTTTTTGTCCATTCCCCCATGTTAAGATTTTATTTTCCAAAGCTAACTAAAGGAAAACATATTATCTTTCGCACAAATTTCCACCATATTAGTCATCTACTTCCAATTTCTCATTTATTTTTGTGTCATAACCAAGCTTAGTTCTGAGAACCCCCAAAGACTTGTTTTTGGAACAAAAAATTCATCACTTGAATCCTTTACACACATGGAATTATTATTTAATACCATAAAGATTCCATTCTTCAGTGAGATTTCCCTATATTCCAAAACATTTTTCTAGTTTATAAACCTAAAACCCCTACCCATGATTCTCAATCCTTTATGCACCTTTTAAAATTTTAATTTATTGCTCATTTAAAGCTAAGCGTAAGTGTTTAGACATTTTATGATTACCATTTCATCTAACCTAGGGATTTTTCTAATTGTTAACATATCACCTCCCCCATTTTCAGGGAAATCTAATTACCTAGAAGATCATAAGAGTTTATCAACCTTTCCCACACATTAGATGCTCCTTTAAAAGGCTTTTAATTGTCACCAATCATCTAGTTGTTTATTCTCAAGATACTTAGACTTCATAAATCCCCCCCCCCCCAACAATACTTTGTTAAATAGAAGCCTTGACAAGGTTTTCACTTCGAATGTTTTACTAAATACAAACAATTATTTTAGTCTCCATCCTTCGAACTCCATAGGCCACATTAGCATCGTCCATTTGACAAGATGGATTCCTTCTTATACACTTTGACCATTCTAAGAACAACTACAAGAATTTTTTCTAATTTGATTTAAAATACACTTTGCAACATGTGAAATGGATAACTAGTAGACCATTACGATTTCTAACATAGATTTAATCAATACTAACCTTCCTCCGTGAGAAAGCCAACTATGAAACCAACGTTTAATTCTCAATTCAATTTTGTTTAATAACTAGATCTAGTTTGCATAGTTATAGTTGTTAAGCTTTAAATAAAACATAATTATTTAGCTCCTTTGTTTAAAGGATCTACCTTCATAAAAAATAACCATTGAATTCTTCCTTTAAGAGAACCAACTAATCTATTAACCATAATACCAAATTTATCCTTGTTTATTTCCATCCCTATCACCTTAAAAAATAGATACAATATACTTTTGACATAACTCAATTCTCAGATATTACCTTTGCGAAAAAGGAGGTTATCATCTACAAACAAAAACTAAGTAATCATAATATCATTTGTAACTTTTATATCTACGATAAAAACATATATTTTGGCCTTTACTAACAATATGCTAAGTCTCTCAGCTACTAATAATCCAACATGTTATCACAATAATGTGACGAAACTAAGGAAGTTTGGAAAAATGAGGTGAGTAATGTCCATATGTATTACATAGTTCATATGGATGCTTTGTATGCAAGGACTTGTTGAACTACTTGGAAAAATCCTGAAGAGAGATCATGATCATGGGGTGGATTTATTAGAACTCTTTTATTTTTAGGGTGAATAAAGCCTTACAATGTTGAGATCTCTAGTCTATGGTTAGTGGGATTCTCGATGATGTCACAAAGAGCACATGGAGGAGTAACTCAAAATTGATGCGTGGTGGTTAGAGTGGCCATAGGCTACCCAAGAGTATTGGTGCCCACAACTTTCTTATTTTTTCTGCTACCACCCATTTAATTTTGGCTACTTTAAGTTTTTTGTATGAACTCATTTAATGAATATGAGGTTGACATTGATAGGACACTCATAGGATCTACGAGAGTTAAGACTAAATGGGGACAATTGGGGTAGAAGAAATTGGCTGATTATCTTTTCTGTGACTGATTTGATTAGAATTTGATAACAAATTTAGGCTTGTTAAAAGTTACAATATGATTTAAGTTTTATGCATATTAGAACAATGACCTTATGGGTTTTACTCAATTATGGATTGATCAAGTTTTTCCAAAAATTGTTCAAATTTTTGACTCTATGAGAAATCTAACTTCCTATATCACCAATTCTTATAACTAGAGGGAAGTTTGCTAGAAGATTGGACAACTCCTAAGTTTAATGCACCATTTCATTAACATATGAAGCATTAATAGATCCTCCAACCTTTGCACAATGTGTCTAATTATCCATTATTTTGAACTTTACAAACTAAGCATTGAAGTATATGACATTCATAGTAGAACATAGATATACCAAAGTGGATAGTTTGGTCATACAAGCCACTTAAAAAAAAAAAAAAACTATATCAAAGTGGTAAGGGGTTTAGGCCTATTCATTCTCATCCAGAAAGATCAATATACATGTAGATATGTATATCTTATGCGTTATTTATATAATCTAACTCTCATTTGACTCTCTATGATTGCAAAATTCTAAATATTGAGACACATTTGGACTCCAAGCTAACACAACTCAATTGAAAACCAACATAGTTTTTAATTCACTTTAATGTTTGATTGTTTATCTTTTTCTAAGTCTTCATATTTGCTTTGCATCTCTTCATGTGCAGTACCTAGCTCTTCACCTTCCTTTGAAGTTATTCATATTCATTATATGTCTTCAACTACCATTGTGATCTTTCAGTGTCCCTTATAGATCTTCCTCTATCATGCACACTCATCATTGTCACAAATGCTTGCTATCATGCATCTATCATACACTCTTTTCTCTAATACCCTTGAACCATAATTAGTGTATGTAACTTATGTCATGTGCTCTTATCTCATGTACATTCACTCCATATGCACTCACCATGCATACATCTTGTCATGCTCTTCTTCATGTCACATCCCTTTACAGTTTTGCATTAACATCCTATAGGCTCTTTCTTTACTTGTCAAATTCATTTATATTATTGCATTGTTTTGTACTACTCTCACTCACACCATATCAGATTATGTCATAAACTTAATTTCTTTAAAAATACTCCTACGTCACACCCCACACTTCAATACAAAATGTATGTCACTTTCTTAGTACACTAACATCTTGCGTAACACAATGTAAATTACAAACTATAACCTCATGTAGGAGAATAGATGTTCAGAATAGAGATCAAAGCATTCTATGTTTTTTATTTCTTTCTTCTTTCTTAATCTAGTGTTTTTGATAGTGTGATATTAATGTTATGCCATCATCCATTTGCACTCATAAATAATATATGGTTTCTTCCTTTGATCACTTGTGCCAAATACCTTATTACACAATCAAATACAAAGACAAATTTTCAATCACGACATTTAAAATAATAATAATAATAATAAAATCATAATTTAGTTTAATATTTAACCCTATATTAACATATGAAAATAGTAAAAAAACTACGAGCTGATTATGTAATTGAAGTTGATTATATAATTTATAGAATTATATACACGATACTCTCCTAAATCAAATATAGAAGCAAAAAAAAACATATTCTTAATTCTCAAAACCACTTAAATGATATTAAATGACTATGAAAATTTGTCACCTAACTACTACGACCACCACCTATCAACCGACAATAGATTTGAAATTTAGAATTTTGTCAACTACGTTGTTGTTACGTTTCAATATTTTGTAAAAATAACTACGTTGTTGTTACGTTGTTGTTACGTTTCAATATTTTGTAAAAATAACTACAACCACTGAATCAATATTGAAGTACTCAATCTTAACGTCAATGTTGAACAAACATACATAACCGAGAAAGGATAGATTTGAATGTTGAAAAGGAGGTCTCCAGTTCCTAAATACGAAGATTGTCAACTACGAATATTTTTGTTAAAATGCTCAATTTGCACGTCAGTGTTAAATTCCACGTATCAAGAAAATAAATTACGTCAATGTCACAATTTAAACATCTATATCACTTAATCAATTGTAAATGTTACGTTCAAGTGCGTGATGTCGTCATTTCCAGACCTCAATAATTATAGCAATTTGTTTTTTCCATGGAATTATTAGCACACTAAATTGTACTATAATGGTAAGGTGTTCGTAGATTTTAAGGGTCAAGGGTTTTGAAATATAGAAATTTTAGAATTTTTGAATGGTGACTAGATTAATGATATATTGATTATGATATCTGATTTGATAGAGTTATATTGAGTGGGATTTACATATTCAAGGGTTTTTAAGTAGAGTAAAATTTTGGATTTTTCCAGAGATATATGATTCGATATAAATTATTGAATGAGATTGTTGTGTGACATTTAATTATTTAGATTATATAATTAAAATTTATTAAATGATATTTTTATTTATTATTTTAAATAAATGAAATTTTTAGAGTATTAGTTCATTGTTGATGGCGTTGGAAGTTGTTAATAGGGAAGGGGTCTTTTCGATGTGAAGTTTCAATTAGAACCCATACTATTTGGAGTAGGACCCCTAATAAGAAAATGATTGGTTGTGAAAGTGGGGGTTTTAAAGGTGTGCTTTGGTTGCGATAAACACATTTAATGATATATACATGAATTTAGTGGAAACAAGTGTATGAACTATGTGAGGTGTCAAATGTAATGCATGAGAGGTTCCATCATACCGAAGTGAAATAAGTGAGCCCCTTAGAAGCATGTAATAATACTTAAATTAAAAGAGATGCATGAGCAATAAAAGAGAATCGTTAGTTAACCTGCAAAATAGTTCACAACATAACAACACACATTCAACAAGATTCATACTAAAGAAAACTAATTAGTTCATAAGCATTGGTGTAAATGAAGGAACACATATCACACATATAACAAGAATAATCTTACTACATCCACAACATATGCATGAAGAGGTGTTGGCTCTGAGCTTTTATTAAAGAGTTGATGTTCCAGACATACATTCAAAATTGACAAGGCACTAGCCCCAATAGTGGAACATGAAGCTAACAAATGCTTCTCCAAAGAATGATAATCCTCTTATGTTAAACTAGAGAAGCCAAGGCTCCAAAACAAAACTTCCAAACCTTCGATTCCAAGCCATTTTCTTGAGTTATGAGGGTGTATTTATAACATTTGAGATTAATCTTCATCTTGCTTTGTGACTTTTGAGCTGCCCTCATGATTCTTTGACTTCCTTTATCTTTTCCTAACTACATGACTTTTCATATTCCACAATTGACACTTTGACTTCCACTTACATATTTATTCAAATACAATATTACAAAAATCTATATGAGACAAAAATGGGTAGACACAAATAAGACAAGCCTAATAAGGAAAAATAAACATATCAAGCTTGAGTTTGAGGAAACTCTAGAACATTAACTTCAACTTCTAGATCTTCAGTCACATAGCAATCACGTGTTTTGTATTGTCTGATGGTATCCTCAAACTTTGCAAGAATATTTAATAGGTTGAAAGCAGACTTTAGCTTCCATTGCATCTGGGTACACAAATTTGGAACCAGTTTGTGTCTCCTTATTTAATAATAACATCATGATATTGATCTTAGCAGGGCCACGAATATACTTCTACATGGTCTATCTATCAATCTCCAGATCTTATTTGGTAGCAATCCCCCTTAGTTGGTTCAAGTATTATAAAACTTCCTTCCCGACTGAATTTTTGCCTTTTACCTCCATGAATGTCTTGTAGGTTTTAACCCTGTACAAAAATTATCTACAAATGAATCTTAAATATAGAAAATAAATAGTAGCGAGAGCATAAAACATAAAACAGATAAACACAGAGATTTTCCCCTGGATCCCAAATTGGGACGATCAGCTTGATTTTTCATTATATTCCTTTTAGTGTTACAACACATATATATACATGCCGAAGCATGCATAAACCCCAATCCATTAACCCTGGATTAGAACATAATTGTAGTTCCCTTGACCGGATCTACAAAATACCAGGGGCTGAAAACCATCGTACCCCAAAACCATGTGCAAACCCATGCAAAAAACCATGGGCAGATCCGCCCACTAGAAAATAAGGACCAAAAAAAATTTCCAGGGCGTTGTCCCAGACCCCGGCAGGGGGGGCTACCATGCCCCCTCTGAACCCCAAACGTTCTGCCCAACGCAACGTACAGGGGGGCTATCGCCCCCCTTGTGACCCCCCCCGCACGTGATTAGTCGTGGAAAGAATATAACGCATACCCAACATTCTCCCACTTGTTGTTTTCTTTCTGCAGGGGGCCACAGGAGAGCTAAGTCATTAGCCTAGCTTTGCAACACCCATTGTTTCTCTACACCAAAAGAAATTCTAAGTGCTCACAGACTTTTTCAATGCATCTGCAACATTCTTCAAAGTGTCCACCTTTACCAGCAACACCCTTTTAGCTTCAACGATATCTCTCACAAAGTGATATTGAACATCAATGTGCTTTGTCTTTGAATGATAAGCAGGATTTTTAGCCAAGAAAATTGCATTTTGGATATCACAGTATATCCTTATAGCTTGCTGCACTAACCCCATACTTGAACACAATCTCTGCAACCAAATTGTTTCCTTGCTTGCATGAGTGGCTGCCATGTATTTTGCCTTTGTAGTTGAAAGAGCCACTACAAACTGTCTTTTACTCATCCAAATAACTACACCTCCAAATAGGCTAAACACATACCCACTTGTAGATCTTCTTTGGTCCAGATCTCTAGCCTAGTCTGCATCAACAAAACCACGAATTTCCAACACTCTTTCCAATCCTGGTCTTCCCTGGTAGCACAAGCCATAATCACTAGTGTCATGCAAATATCTGAAAACCCACTTCACTACTGTCCAATGCTCCTTCCTTGGGTTTGACATAAACCTTCTCAATACTCCCACTGCATGTGAAATGTCTAGTCTAGTACATACCATTGCATACATCAGGCTACCCACTGCACTTGCATATGGAACATGGGACATATCCTCCTCTTCTTCTTGTGTCTTGGGACACTGTTCAACAGATAGCTTTGTACGTACAGGAATTGAAACATTCAACGGTTTACTATCTTGCATATTGAACCTCTGCAATATAGTCTTGACATACTTCCTCTGGTTTAACCAGAGCTTCCTCTTTGCCCGATCTCTCTTAATTTCCATGCCCAAAATATAGTTTGTAGCACCAAGATCCTTCATGTCGAATTTGGAGAACAGTTGGGTCTTCAAATATTGGATAATTTATTTGTCATTTCCAATCAACAACATATCATCCACATACAAGACCAAATAAATAACACGATCATCAATTAATTTAAAATAAACACAATGATCCTCCTTACTTCTAGTGAAGCCAAGTCCCCGTATGTAGGTATCAAATTTATGATACCACATCCTTGGTGACTGTTTTAACCCATACAACGACTTCTTTAACCTGCATACTAGTTCTTTCTTCCCCTTCACCATAAAGCCTTCAGGTTGTTTCATGTAGATCTCCTCTTCCAGATCCCTGTGAAGAAATGTTGTCTTCACATCTATCTGTTCTACCTCAAAATCAAATGCAGCAGCAACAAATAAAAGTAATCTAATAGAAGTAACTTTGGCAATAGGAGAAAAAATATTACCAAAATCAATTCTCGGCACCTGGGAATAACCTTTTGCTACCAACCAAGCTTTGTATTTCTCCACCTTGCCTTCTACATTCATCTTCTTCTTAAAAACCCATTTGCTCCTGATAGGCTTCCTTCCAGCCGACAACTCCACCAGATCCCATGCCTCATTTTTATGCAAGTATGCCATTTCATCAACCATGGCCTCCTTCCAGAGTTTTCGATCCTCTAAATCTACTGCCTCCCTGACATTTCTGGGATCATCATCAGTTATAGTTAAGGAAAAACTTGAACCAAAAAGTAGATGGACTATACCTTTTTGGTTGTCTTCTTTCCCGAGCTGATCTTCTCATAACTGGAGTTTGTGGCTCTTCCTCTTCTGAGTCTTCTTATGTTGTAGAGTCTGATTCATCCTCCTTTAGCTCAAACTCTATCTTCTCAGGTTCCTTCGGTAGGACTTCATGTTTAACAACGTCTTTCACCTCTCTAAACACCACATCTTGACTGTACACAACCTTCCTTGTTTCTAGGTTCCAAAGCTTGTAACCCTTTAAACCATCCTTACACCCAATAAAGATGCACCTTTCAGATTTATTATCCAACTTGGTCCTTTTCTTCTTTGGAACATGTTCATATGCATCACATCCAAATACCCTCAGATGTGAAAGAGAGGGTTTCTTACCAGTCCATACCTCATGTGGAGTCTTATCCTCCAACGCTGATGAAGGTGATCTGTTAACCAAGTAACATGCAGTCTCCACTGCCTCTGCCCATAATTCTTGTCGTAACCTGGTACCACTAAGCATACTTCTTGCCTTTTCCATCAGCGTTCTATTCATTCTTTATGAAAACTCGTTTTGCTGAGGTGTGTATGGAGTAGTCTTCTGCCGTGCTATACCACACTTCTTACAGAACTCTTCAAATTCCTTCTTGCAGAACTCCCCACCATTATCTGTCCTCAGCACCTTTATCTTCTTCTTTGTCTGGTTTTCCACAAAAGCCTTAAATTCTTTAAATCTGTCAAAGACTTCAGATTTCTTCCTCAAGAAATGTTGAAGATTGCAACAAGAAACAGTGAAGGAGGCATCCTGAAACATCATTCCTGATCCTAGTTGGAAAGTGATCACCTAAACTAGGTGGGGGCCACACAGGTGATTTTTGTCGCAAAGTTTATTTTTAGACATATGGATCATGTTCTATAAGTTGCGGAATGCTATTTGTGGATGGTTGGTCAAGTTGGAAAAATATATGGACTTCTATTTTTAGACATATTGGGCGGAATCTATTTTTAGATTGCCAGTCTAAAAATAGATATGTCGAATATTATTAGCTCTTAATAATATTTGGACTCTAAAAATTATCTTATTCTCTTGAAGCACTTCAGTTAAGTGCACATATGTGGCACAGGAGCTGACAGAAGGAATTACGCTATTCCTTAGTGTTAAGTGGAGCTATTGCATGGATACTTCAGTTAGAACTCATGTGACAGAGTTTGATGGAGTTGATTGAGGAAGTTAATGGAGTTGTGTTCAGTTTAACTAATCTAAACATAGTTGAGCTATTTGTATCTAGTTTAACTGATTGATACAATGAGTGAGAGTGGTGTGAATTAATTATTAATTAATTCACTAATTATAAACTCATTAATCAACTAAAGAATACATCAGTTAACTTCAGTGCATGGACAGTTTCAGTGGAGACCAGTGCAGAGATAAGTGAAAGGGCAAGTGTGACTATCAGTTGTGACTATAAGTGATGCATGGTTTGCATCCAACACTTAGTAGAGATGCCTATAAAGACTGCGTGAGCAAGGCTAGGGTAATTCGAACTCATCAAGAGGCATTCTTCAGCAGGGATTGCGCAGTAGAGGCAGGCTATCAAGTGGAAAAGATTGGAGCATGTGTTTTGCTAGATCTAGCTTGATTAGTGTGTAGCGATTGGAGATTGTACTGAGAGCTTGTGAGGAGCTTTGTATGATGATTTTTACATGATCTCTATGACATATATAATATACAGATAGTTGGGGGTTTTCAGCTTTAAGCTTTCCCATGAAATATTGTGTTCATATGTGTGAATTTTTATGGTTTTAATGTGTGCATGCAATTGATTTTATTTCCGCATGTGATTATCAATGGTAGAAGAGATTATGTATTATGCATGAAGCTAAAATAGTGTGTGATCAGGAGAATATCGGTGGATAACATATTAGTTATTCAAATTTCTACAAGAAATATATCCATGTATTCCTTGAGAAGTCATCTATGAATGAAACATAGTACACAGACTTACCCAGTGATGGAACCAACACAGGTCCAAACACATCACTATGCACAAGCTCTAATATCTTGTTCGCCCTCTTAACACCAGAAGGAAAACTCACCCGATTCTACTTCCCATACACACAATGTTCACAGAAATCGAAATCCAGAGAGCTATTGGACATACCTTCTACCATACCATTTCCATGCAGTATCTGAAGTCCCTTCTCTCCAATATGTCCAAGCCTTTGATGCCATAGCATGGTATTTTCTCCAGAGACCGCTAGGCTTTCCGCTACACTTTCGGGAACCACAGAAATTTTGCACTCATCAATAATAGTACTGCCCTGAAGCTTGTACAGAGTTCCAATCTGAACTCCTCGCATTAATACCAGTGCTCCCCGAACCATCTTACATGCATCTTTCTCGAACACTGTTTTTACACCTGCATCATCCATATTGCTTACAGAATCATATTTTTGGCCAATGCAGGAATGTGCAGAACACTAGAAAGTGTTATAATCCTTCCACCTTGTAGCTTCAGCTTGAATTTTACACGTCCGACGATTCTGGCCTTCCTATCATCACCTAAGAAGACATCACTGCCATCATATTTCTCATACTCACAGAACCACTCCCTATGGGGAGTGAAGTGAAAGGATGCACTCGAGTCAATCAACCATGACTCATGATCTACATGTGTATTTGAGAAGAAGCCAAATACAAATCCCCACCTTCATCCAAGGTGGTTTTTGCCTCTGCAGAAGGAGCATCATCAGATCCCTTTCCTTTCTCAGGAGCTTTAGATCTGCAGTCCTTTTTGTAGTGCCCTTCCTTTCCACATTTCCATCACACCTTTACAAACTTTCCAGGAGATTTAGATCTCCCTCTAGATTTAGATCTCCCACTCGAAACCGTATTCTTGTTTCTATTCTGTGACCTTCCTCGTACAGATAAGGCATCTCCATTCCGACCCTCCATATTTCTCCGTCTCATTTCCTCTAACAGAAAGGCTGAGACAATGTCATCAAAATTCAAGGTAGTTGTATTGCTACCTATTTCAATAACCAGACCGTCCCACAAATTTGGTAGAGAACACAAAAAATTGATGCACTTATCTTCATCTGAGATTTCAATATCAACAGATGAAAACTGAATTACCACAATATTGAAGGCATTCAGATGCTCTGTCACCGAGTCTCCATCCTTCATCCTCAGGTTATACAGCTTTTTCTGCAGAAACAATTTATTCACCAGAGACTTAGATTGGTACAAATTCCCTAGCTTGTCCCATAAGGTCTTTGTTGTAGCTTCCCCAGATACATTCAACAATACTGAGTCTGAGACACACAACTGTATTGTGCTCTTTTCCTTTCGATCCAGTTTCTTCCAGTCTTCATCTAACATTGCCGTTGGTTTAGTACCTGGATCTACCGTGATCCACTAGTCCTTATCCACCAGCAGATCCTCCATCTTGAGCTTCCACAACTGAAAACTCTGACCATTAAATTTCTCGATATCTATCTTCCCGCCGCTCGCCATCTTCTTTCACTGCAAGAATCGATCCCATAGATCTCCCACTGAACAAGGTCTACCTCAGGCTTGAGCAAAAAACCCCTCAGTAGCAAAGGCACCCCCTTGAAGCCGAAACTTCTCTGATACCAAATGTAGGTTTTAACCCTGTACAAAAATTATTTGAAAACGCATCTTAAAGATAGAAAATAAACAGTAGTGAAAGCATAAAACATAAAACAGATAAACACAAAGATTTCCCCCTGGATCCCAAATTGGGACGACCAGCTTGATTTTTCATTATATTCCTTTTAGTGTTACAACACATATATATACATGTCAAAGCATACATAAACCCCAATCCATTAACCCTGGATTAGAACATAATCGTAGTTTCCTTGACCGGATCTACAAAATACCAGGGGCTGAAAAGCATCGTACCCCAAAACCATGTGCAAACCCATGCACAAAACCATGGGCGGATTCGCCCATCAGAAAATAAGGACCAAATTTTTTTTCCTCGTGATTAGTCGTGGAAATAATATAACACATACCCAACAAGATGAAGACTCCATTATGTGGAGGAAGAAATGAAGATAGGCTTACAAAGCTTCTTCCAAGATTTGTACAAAGCATTCATGAATATTTCAAGAAGGTAAGGAGGGAGATGTGTACAGAATCTCCAAGAGGGTTTGAAACTAAGTCAAACTATAGATTTTCTTATGG
Source organism: Pinus albicaulis (assembly GCA_034641835.2). NCBI lineage: Eukaryota > Viridiplantae > Streptophyta > Pinopsida > Pinales > Pinaceae > Pinus > Pinus albicaulis. The sequence goes on along the minus strand of CM076576.1, from coordinate 626,796,381 downwards.
GGAGTGTGAGCATGCAGCCACACCCTATGATGCGTAGCACAGTCACATGCCCAGTTTTTCCATGAGAGAAAGGGAGGAAGAAGGAATGCCTAAGAGGGGAACTCTTAGTGGTTTCTTACATGAATATGAATCTCAAAATCATAAGTTTAGAGATCATATCACTTTCATAGATTTTTTCAAGATCAAGGCGAGGAGGATCAAGCAGCATAATGTGGATAGATTTCTTCTCTCTACCTTTGATGATTCCCCTACATGTTCAGCCAGGGCTTGGGTGGAAGAGCTAGATTCCTTTTTTGCAGCAGCATCAAATTTCAGAAGATGAAGCCATCAGAGTAGCAGCGCTACATTTTGAAGGTAAGGCCTATGCATGGTGGATATTTGAGTCTTTTACTTTAAATAATGCAAATACTTCTTCTTATTCAAGGTTCATTAAAACATTGGTGAGAAGATTTGATAGAAAGAATCTTGAAACACATGTGGTGGATAAGAACCAACTCAAGCAAACAAAAACCTTGCATGTGATGAATGGAACTGTAAACACCATTCCACTTCAGAAAACCAATGAGGAGGCTAACATATTGCATCATACCTTGTTAGAGGCAAGACATTTATCTCATGTTCCTAAACAAAAAGACATGGAGATCCCTTTTTCAAAAGAGGATCCAATCATTGGAGGGTTGCCCAATTCATGTTGAGGAGACTAAGGGCAACAACGCTATTGTGTCTAGAGTTGATCTAGTACCTCATGCAGAGGAAGGAGGAGCTCTTGCTCCAACTAGAGGGATTCTTGTATCATTACAAGAAATTCCCCAGGATCTCACATGTGGATATCAAGTCACAACTCATGATTCACATGTGCCATTGATGATGAGGTGGAAATATGGAGATACAAGGAGGAGATAGGTAGGATGACCAGCATCATGTGATGATGAGCACACATCCCCGTCAATTTCATGAGGTTGATGCACCTAAGAGGGAGACTGGATTGCGTTGTGAGAGTAGGGACAAGCTTGTCCATTCATGTATGCAGTCTACTCTTGATGACGATGTCTCATTGCATGGAGACATTTCACCAAGGAGACCACCAAATCAGCAGATGATGAGATATGCTTCACATTTTGAGGCACCATTCATTGAATTTAGAGGAGTGGAGAACTTGGGAGGTCATTTTACAGCAGTGAGAGTCTTGGGTAGACTCAAGGAGGAGAGAGGAATTCTCTCAACATCATTTTTACCCACTCTCATTTCAAATTCTGCATTGTGGTAGAAGCAGTAGGGGAAGGATAACAACCTTCCAAATTTCATATTTTGCATGGGAGATGTCAAAGAAGAGGATAACCATATGAAAGATATTCTCCATGAGAGATCATCAACGCTGTCACTATGGAGGATAGATCCATGTTGGAGCTCCCGGCTGTTGGTGGAGTATTCCAAGGATCATTTTGCTTGCATGATATTGAATGATCAACATATGAGGAGATGCATGGATCATGTAAATATGGAGGAGAAACATAACTCTTTGGAAGAGTTAGCACAACCACCTATTTTCTCTTTAAGGATGAGAGGAGACTCATCTATGAGCCACTCCATTTGCATGAGAAATACATATGGTAAGGGTATTGGTTGTTTGCATAATGATTCTAATAATGTATATATGCATCACTTAACCATACATGTGTAGGATGATTCTCCAAGGAGGAGCATTATTTTTTCTAGACCTCATGGTCTACTTGAGGTCATGAGCAGTATTGATGACCACTCCCTAGGAGGACTTGGGGAGGAGATTTATTTTGGAGAACATGTTCACTTTGCACCACACATCATTCAATTTCTCCAAACAAATGAGGAGAGTGGGAAAACAAGCAAGTGGTTGAGAAAACACACTTTTTGTCACACTCTTTTGCAGTTGAGGGCCAAACTGTGTTGGTTACATTTGAGGGACCATTGTCCTCTCCCTTGCTACATATGGCAGCAAGCATGGTTCTCATTATGGTTCCTTATGTTGTTGTTGTTTTTATATTTGTTGAAAGCATGATTGGGGGAATGGCACATTGGTTGGATGTGTCCCTTGGGGGAGAGATATCCCACATTGTTTGCATTGCATGTTCTAATGGGAGCATGAGAGAGTATGTGGCCACTACAGAAAAAAAAAATGTTTCCATTTGAGGTGATCCATATGATTGATTGGATGCCATATGATGGTGACTTCCAACTCATCACATTGAGATGATTTGGGCCAGTATGTTTCATAACGTTGGAGAAGAGATCATTGGAGGTATAATCTTCATCCTGCCACTTGAGGGAAATATCATTGCATCCCAAGATCAACATATACTCTAAAATTATCCTAAGTGGAGAGGAGGGCATCATGGGGTAGGCTATCTTGTCTACCAATATCATATTTTCAACCCACCTACATTACAGGAGCCAAAGGTGGAAGAGGATTTTCAGGAGTTGCCATGTTGGGAGGTAACTCATTTTGTATGGATGATTGCTTGGGAGATGGAGGATCCACATGGGGAAGATGTTCCTCAACACATTTTATACTCCATACCTTGGGAGGAGACTTTCCAGTTCTATCCTTGCAGTTCACTGAGGACAAGAAACATTTGGGAGGGGAGGACTGTAATATTCCCATTTTAGCACATAGCTAAATGGAATATTAAAATTTTGTTTTTATCACCTAGCAGCTAAATAAATGGGTAAGGAAGACCATGCATATTATAAACATGAATATAATCCCTCAAATGTGGAAGGGGATAGTCATAAGAGCTAGATTTCACACCCTTATGTGTGAAAGAGGACTTTTGCATGGAGACAAGGTCAAGTTTGACCAAGTCAACAATGCTGGGATAGGAGGTGGAGAACACTTTGATAGACAACGCAGTATGAATGGGAAGATGGTTATTTGGTGGAGGAAACCCTAATGAGTGGGACCCATGGAGAGAGGGCTTTCACTTGCTTAAAAGGAGGGCAAGGTAGCCATTGTTATTCATGATTCAGATTATTTATTTCTTTGTCTGTTTAGACTTTGTGCATTCTCCTGCTATTTAGCAGAGTTGCAGTGCTACTTAGCACAAGGATTTCCTGTTCAGGAATCCTTCTCCTTTCTTGAGAGGCCTCTTGAAGGATTTGTACTGATTTTCCTCACATCCAGGCTTGAGGCCAAGCATCCTCCTTCAGCTACAACGTTATTTCTGAAGTAGAATAATGTTGTGTTGCAGGGTGTTGCAGTGAGGGTTCACAACACCACTTCCATCACTTGTTTTTCAGAGGAGGAGGCTTTATTTCCTTTGAGAGATCAATTTGGAAGCCCTTGGAGCATATTTTAGACCTTGGCAGTTGGCCAACACTTTCTCTTGCACCTACAGTGCAGTATCCCTTAGTGACTACGTTATTTTCAGTTGGTATTTGCAGTGAGGGATTGCAGTGATTTTTGGAGGGTGAGATATTCAGTGTTAGGATCAACCTTACACTTGGAAGATCCATTGGAGGAGGTATTTTCATTAGATGCAACATCTTCAACCTTCTCCATTAATTTCCAGTTCTTGAGTTGTAGCTGCTATCCTACAACTCCAGCATTTTGCAGTTTTTGCATATTTCAGCCAATCCTTCCAGGATTGACTTGAGGTAGTCTTTGGGAGCTTAGATCTTCTCTCCCAATGTTTTATGAGCCGTACACTTGTATATCTATGTATTTACATATGTTATCAACAATTTTTCTTTATAAAACTGCGCAGTCATAGCTTGTGCACTCTTGTGTAGTAGTGTTTTATCATGTTTTATGTACTTGTTTCTTAAGGCTGGTTATTGTCTATCTTGAGTAGCTTTTTCCTCAAGATCTTGTATACATTTTGCTGTTGTAACTTAATAATATGGTTATGAGCTCTTATCTCACTCTATGAGTTTATTTAACACGAATCTTTCAATATTGTGTTTACATATTGATGGATCTCCACATTTGGAATATCTTAAGATATTCCCAACAGTGTAGAAATTCCCTATTTTTGGATATTATAGTTCCCTTGAACTGTTGCCAACTCTGATCTGTGCTCGAGTATCTGAAATTTGTTACTATGATTTATGTCTTCCTGACATATGACCGCATCAATCTAACTGATCCTTCCTTCTACTATTGTACTGTGGAATCCTCTAAGCTAGGTTCGATCCATGAGACACACCATCTCAATGGACCCTCACCAAATTTCTTATCTTGGGATCATGTATACACATCACCCCACTTGTCACCTAGAGGTATGGCTTCATGTTCTCCCTCTTCCCATCTGGCTCGAAATTCCCCCCTCATGGAGGTCTCTGCTTGAGTCGACCATTCCAATTGGTCTCCTCTCTGCTTCTCCAATTGTGGCTGCCCCACAACCTTCTGAGACTACTTCTAAGGCTGCATGTTAAGAGGTAATTTGTACTCCCTCTCAACAGCCAAGTCTCTAACCTCTTATTTTCTCCTCAAATCTTTGCATGCATCTGGTACCTCAAGTGCATATAGGTTGTTGACTTGTGCGCATTGTAATTGTCCCACCGTCACAAAATTTTCTAAAAAAGAGTTGATTTTAAATCGACGATATCTCCCTCATCCGAGCTCCGAATTGATTTTCAATTTGGGTATTTTTTCACTAGGAATCCAAATATTCTATTTATTTTTTTAATTTTACAACAAAATCTTCAGATATTATCTGCACACTCGCCACCCAAAAAATTCCTACTCTGATACCATGTAGAAAATTTAACCAATGAGATTCATTCTGATATTGTAATGTACTAAAACAAGATTTTGAATCCTTCCTACAATATTTGGAAACAAAACACGATCGCAAAATCACATAGAAGTAAGAGAAATAAATTATCAATCGCACAACACAAGATGTATCTAGGGAAACCAACTTCTCAAAACCTCTCTATATCTATTTTGTATTAATTCAAGGAATCATGAAACAATACAATGCATAATCTCTCATGATATTCTCCAACACTTTGCACCCAATTGTCTCCCACTTATCTAGGCAAACTCGGTCTAGTAATTAGCCAGTTCTCAACCTTCCTTCAGCCTGCCTTTCTCATGCAATCCATAGGGAATTAGCTCCCTATTAATAAGAAAATCCGTCTTCCTTGATTGCACAATCCATCATGGCATCCAAATTACTTTATAATTTCACATGGGCAATTTTGTTTAAACACAACTGATATTTATGTTAACCTCTACCTCAACTGGGTCTTCCTCGGAATTGACATGCATGCAAATATTAATAATGAATTATCATTTATCTGATTGATCACTCATTGTGAATCAAATCTAATTTAATTCACTGGCCAACCTCTCACTAGCTCATCACTTAGTTAGAAATATTTAAACTGATTTAAGCTCATTTAATTAAGTTAACTAATTCACCCCTGCACCCCAATAATTCATTAACTGAAACTAGACCCAAAAAATAGTACATTAATCCCTCTACGTGTGTCATATTAGACCCTGAACTCAAATTATTGAGCTAACTCAGTCATCATGACATATTTAACTGACACAAGTTGTTATGAGATGAAATTACAATTTATTGTCTATAATATCCCCAAATTAGGACTGCTAGCAAGGCATGCCTAAAAAATGCATTTTTCAGGAACGTATACTACAGGATTGGAAACCAGCACTTGGATCCCTTAGATCTAACAATGTAATACCAAAATCCAAGAGGGATTCAAAAACAAATCCTTCTACGTGGGTTAAACAGGTCTCCCCATGTTAGCCTCCTATATCAATAGGTTTCATCTTTCATGATTGTCTTGATGGAAGTGTGGAATATGTTCAAACCTTCTTACTTGAGCAAAGGTGTTCCATATTCTTGAAAAACCAAAAAATCAAAAAATTTAAAAAAATGTAAAGAGGGTATACCCTAAAAGAAAATCAAAGGGTAAAAAGAATAAAAATGGTCAAAAAGAGAAAGAAATGAACCCCAAGCAAAAATAGACCAAGGAAAGTGTGCAAGTCTAAATGCCACTACTTTTTTCATCTATTGTAATAAAATAATTGTGTGCAGCTTGTGAAACTTTTGCCACAATTCATGAATAAGTCAAACTGTTTAAACTTGGCTTAGTCATATTTCAATTTCATGTTTTAGATTAGAGAATAAATATCTAGCCAAACAATTTAATCTTGGCAGATAAGTAGCTAGGTAGAGTGAATAAAAGGTGCTCAACAGTTTAATCTGAGCCCTTGGATGTAATAAGGGTAGAAATAGATAGATTCATCATGTAAAAAGAAAAGATTGATCAGGGTTTGCAAGTCTAAATGCACCCTAATAAAGAAGACAAAATGGTAGTGTTAGTAGATAGGGTAGGTAGATGGTGCTGCAAAGTGTTATCTGATGAATGGTGCTGCTACATGTTAATTAATCATTTACTTTCATCAAAAGTACTGAAGCAGGAAATACACTGGAAAATCACAGCAAGCAAAGTCAAATTCATTAACCTCCCCCATCATTTTTCCCCCTCAAGAGTTTTACTAATTTCCCCAAAAGTACTAAGGTAATTTGAGATCGAAGGGGCTCAAGGCATTTCCTTGACTTCTGGAGGGACCGGACCCTCGGCCTAATGATCAAAAGACCTAAGCACTTGAAATAATCCATCATTGATTATCTTCCATTTTAACTTTTCCTAAGTAAAATCCTATTTTACTTAGGAAACTGGTGCAACATTCCATAAAATTCCTCAAAACAACTTGTTATTCTAAGTTTAAGTGTTGAAGATAAAAATGTGCAATTTACTTCATAAGTTTTCACTTTCTTGGATATACAAAGATGTTTTGATTTTCCTTGTCCTTTTTCATGCTAACACCTAACTCTATTATATTAAATCCCTAGTGAAATCCCTTTTTCCTATGTAGATAACTCCCTTTTCTAATAAATATCCCCAAAACCCTCTTATTATAATGTTTTACCAAAGTATATATAGTCCCGCACATTTAAAATAAATACCCCGCTTTATAAAGCCCTTTGGTAAAACTCTAACCTTATATATACATTCCGCCCCTATGATGAATTAATTATATTAATTTATTCATCGTATAATAAAATATATGAAGAAAAGCGTTAAACACATAACATATGTGTTTAACACCAAAAACAAGAAAAGACTAAGACGGAATCCTGCGCCACCATACTCAGCATTCCACGTGGCATTCCACATGGCCAAACCCCGCCGCAATTCATTTTATAAATTCACGGGGTTAATTAGTCATTTGGACTAATTAACAACCATTCCCGCCTATTAGCTTCTCCCCGGGGTAATTAGATTACACGTCAAAACTTGTTTAAACCCCGACGGGCCCACTTTCGAAACCGCACAAGTTTCCCTTTCCTCCAGCCGTCAGATCATTCCTCCGTTGATCAATGGTCCCGATCAATCCCGCTGCCTATCGCATGTGAGTTTTTTAGCCAGCGGGGAATGAGCGGGTTTGACTATTCAGCATTCCACGTGGCAAGCAGCCTGTGGAATCGCTGCCATTGCGATTTTTACCGCCTTCCTCCATAAGCGGTGCGGGCTCACCGCTTACCGCTTATCGAATACCGCTGGTCCCACTCCCTTACGTCACCCCGTACGTCGAATGACGTCATCACCTCAAAAACGACAAAAACCCTTTTGACTTGTTTTTAAGCCATTTTTCGCGTTTTTTTAGTTATTTTGGTTTTCGAAAGAGACTAAGCTCCCGCTGCAAATTTCAAAATTCACTGCAAATACACCAAATTACTCAGAAATTCCGCTGCACCCGTGTTGAAGAACGTTCCTGCCATTATCCATTACCTGTTGAAGAACCAGTTTTCATTAAAAAACAGGTATTTATCATTCCGCACCCCGACTGCAAGTTAAGCTTAGTTTCTTGTGTTTTTCTCTGAAAAAGTGGTTAAAAATCCTCTCTGAGTCCTCATTGAAGAGTTAAAACCTGTGAATTTACTTCCCAACCCTGCAATTTGTCCCAATTTCTTCTTTTGTCCGATATCCCGTCCGGTCTGCAAGAAAAACTGAAACCTCCATTTTGAATCCACAAGAACCAAAATGGAGGCCCCTACTGCTCTAAATGTCACTCCTTTGAATGCTCCTCACCGAGATCTAGACTACTTGCCTCTCATAGATGAAGATTTCCAAATAAAAGACCCGCATTTCGATGAAAGTCCCCGTTTGAGTTTCTGTCGCTGCAGAGACGAATACTCAAAGGGGCAAGATCTTATAGGGTTGTGGGAATCCAATCTCCCAAGGTATTTCATTCCTACAGTCCACGTTTTCCCTGAAATCATTCATTACTGTCATGCAAATTATGATCCCACACAAAGAGCTGTATTAGCTCCTGATCAAAGTGTTTTGTTCCCTATAACACCTCAGGCTATCAATGCTATGTTACAATTTGAGCCAGAACAAGAATTAGCACCTCTATCCATGGAAGGGCTAATTGAGAAAACCAGACTGTTAACTCCAGAAAAATTGAAAGCAATGTGTCAATACTTCATGTTACCTGAGCATCAGCCAAAAGGGACTCCCCCCTATGGTTTTTGTTTTTTCAATCATTTGGGAAGGCTTATTGTGAATGTAATATCCTTTGTCTTAGGATTCAATACCAGTGATTATGTTGACGAGATAACTCTGGCTTTGCTATCTATCTTCACCCCTGGACAGCCTCCTGAGATTAAGTATGACTATGCTTCCTTCATTGCCAACAAAATCCATGATCAATTTTTAAGGCTAGATGATGAAAAAGTGTTCAAGTACTCCTCAATTATCTATCACCTCATAATTTTCTATCACTCAGACAAATTCCCTTTCCCTGTTCAAAAACTTGATGCTAAAGGTAATCCCAGGTCTGTTATTTTTTGGTCCCCCATCATTCATTTGTCCTCTGATTCTCCCTACTCTTATTCAGAATTCATTGATCAATTTGTACATCCTGCTACAACCTTGTTAACAGGAGTTTCTCCCCCCAGGCTTAGTACCGAGATAAGAAAGACCCTGCAATTGTCAAAAAGTTACAAAGTTGGGGATTGGTACTTGTACCAAAACCATACAGTTATCAGGATTTATGGATGTGAATTACATCCATTCAAGTTACCCAGATATGTACCAATGAGAATTTTTGCTTTGGAATACTTTAGACAGATGAATAACTCAGATGTAATCCATTTCTGCAATGTAAAGAAGAAAGCACAGTTAAGGATCAAAAGCCAGTTAGGTCCTTTCATTTGCAATTCTAGAGAAGCTTAGAGAGATGCAGAACTTATATTAGAGAGAAAATTCCAGACATCTTTCCGTTGGGTCCCTTATGACCCCTTTGGTTTCATTTGTGAAAGAAGGTTAAAAAATAAGTCATCTCCTTATATACATCACAGAATTCCTGACATAGAACAGTATGCAAATCAAGATGAATGGGTTAAAGGAACACTTATTGAAGAGGCAAGCCAGAGCTAGCCCAGCAGCTCATTCAGTTTTTGAATTCAAGAACAAAACAACAGCTAGCATTGCTAGGAATTGATGACAGAACAGGTGTAGTTTTGGAGGCAAAGAGAATTTTTACAAAAAGAACTTTCATGCAAAATCTAGAAAGAAAGTGTAATGATATTTTGGTCGACATCAACGTTTTCGGAGAAAAATTTCAAGCTCTGCTGGACAGTGATTTGCCAAGTCCCATGCTCACAGAGGATCAAATAGTAGACTTGGAAACTTATGAGAAAAGAATCAAAGCTCATGCTAAACATACAGCTGTAGGTTCTACTAGTATAGGTTCTACTAGCTCATCAGAACCTACAGTACCAACTTGGAAGAGTATTTATGAAAAAGTGAGAAATCTGTTTCATCTGGAACATGAGTTAAAGTATCTATTTCCGAACGAGCCCACTTTTTATAAACTTACTGAAGCCGATGAAACTTTAAGGAAGCTCAGAAGAACAATGATACTAGATGATCAGTGGTGGAAGGAAATGATGGAAATTTTGTAAAAAATGTTGTCAGGACAAAAGTTTATCTTTACTATGAAGTAAATGGTAAAAACAGAAATGCAGGTGAAAGAGTATCAGATGAAAGAGTAAAGAGTATCCGTGAGAAGTAAAAGTATTCAACAATTCAAAGGAATACGCAAAGGACCAGCACAGAGCCCTATTTAGAGCACTTATCCTTAGTACGTCCATGAAGAAAGGAACAGCACATCAACCGTTACTCATTATTCTATTTTCGAGACCATGTGTCTCTTGTTTGTTGTAAATACGCTTTAAGTCAGCCTGAATTATTGGCTAGGATAGAGTAAGATTGTTAAGATTATTTTTGTATAAATAAGCCTTCAAATAGAGTTTCGAAGGGTGGATTCTATTACTCTGCTGTAACATTGAGGTTTTCGGAATAAAAAGCTTTTGGACAAATTTACTTGTGGCTTACTGGATGACGTTTTGAAGCCCTGGACTTGTTGCAGGATTCATGTGTTGGACTTCAGTTCAATAAGTTTTCCAACCCTTGTGTTTAAATTTTTTATTAGTTTATGCTATCATCATATCCGTTTCTGAATAGTTTACATAAAGGATTGAAACAGAATTTGCTTAATTGTACTCTGTTTTCAAATGTGATTATTCTCGATGTTTTCTTCTGGATTAGTTATAAGCATGAATTCTTAATTGCTCATGTTTTGCCGATTCAATATTGTTGATTACTGTAACAAAGAATCCTTCATTGCTCTTTGCTTGTAATCATTTCTCTTCTTCCTCTTGAATATGGTGAAAGATTCTTAGTTGCCTTTCGTCCCTTCAAGACCATCCATCCACTTTAAATTTTAAGGATTGTTCTCTGTCTAGCTATCTTGCCTTGTAATACCATCTTGTGTTCAGAAAAGAAATCCAGTAAAGCCATCCTTAGACTCCATAGCCCAATGGACTGAAAGCCCTCAACCTTGCCCTTAGTTTGTGGATTCCACCATTTTCCCAAAACAAACTTTGCATCTATAACTAGCCTAAAATCATTCAAAAAACAAAGATAAATCATAAAGAGAGAGCCCTCTCTGGATGCAGATTGGCTAGATTCTGCATCTAAAAGGTTGGTTTGTGGTTACCTCGGGTATACTTTCCTCTTACACAACTTCTGGGAAAACCTGAGTGATAACACCCCACACCTAGTGCAGTTGGAAAATGCCCAAAGAAGGGGCTGCAACAATACAAAATAACTTTGCCCAGAAAAAAATGCAGATCAGCCCAATATATGCAAGATAAAAATATAATGGTTCATTAATCACATATACATCAGCAAATCAGGTTTATAATAGGATCCATACAATGTACAAGAGAAAAATGGAGAACTTAGATGAAGAAATCTCTAAGAATGAGGTGATGTAAGAAGGCTTGACAACATTATATTATGAGATGAAGTAGTTGTTCATTACATATCAGATATAGAACATATATATGTAAAAAATATTAGATCTATATCATATTTTTACATTATAAGAGTTCCTCTACACATTCCCCTTGGGGTTTTGAGAAAAACACGAGATAACAAGAGTAGATCTAATATCTAAAGTTGCAGATCTGCAGTAAGATTCAGAATTTCTGAAGTAAATAAAATAACACAGCAGATCAGATCTGAACAGAACATGGATCAGAAATCTAATCCATGGATCACCACAGTGAAGGGAAGAATCCCAAACACCATAGATCTCTCCTCCAAAAGCATGCAAAAACTCCCCGTAACTCTGCTCTTGAAAATAACACAGTTATGGGAGAGAAACGGTGCTTTTGAATCTAGCAATGGTTTGGCCTGATGCCAAGATCTGAATATGCAGCTCCAATGATCCAATACTCTCTTATCATGAGGATATAAGGCTCTCCCACTGAAAAAAAGCACTAGAATGGCCTAGATCTGAATAGATCTAGCTTCCACTTACTGCAGTTTACAAGGACAACCAAACCCTCAACAGGATCTGTGTTGTAGTTGGAAGATGTAGCTTGGCCAAATGATTGATAGCAAGATCAGAAAGACTCCTCCAAGAGCTACTCAATGGAAGAGGTGGGATTCCCGATCAGGAACACCCTAGTGCTAAACAATACTATTCTAAGCTAAACAAATAGAGAATAAGAAATGTCTAAACAGACAATATCTTCAGAAAATATCATATCATGAACAACCTCCTCTTGATGTCCTCCTCTTCCTTTTATAAGTTAGAAATCTTGCCAAACCATAAACCATCTCAATGCTTTAGCTATGTTCACATGTGTAGCCTCCAACTAGAATTGCGCTATGCATCTAGGAGGTTCATTGCATCTAGACAGTGCTGATGATTTGGTCTTGGTTGACTTGGTCAACTGATCCAACCTCTGTCACACTTAAGTGTGCTTATGCAGATAGCTCATATTTTTCCCTGTTCACATTGAGCATTGATTTTATTTAAGATTCACACCTCAACTACAAAAGTTGTTGACTTAGTCAAAGTTGACTTTGTCCACATGCAAAAAGTCTCTTTTCATACATGAGGGTGTGAAATATAGCTTCTAGAATGATTCGCTTTCATACGAAGAGGGTTTTTATGCCGATTTAAATGAAGCATGGGTCTCCTTGCCCATTTATTCATTTACTAAGTGCAAAAATAAAAATTTAATATTCCCATTAGCTGCATGCTAATGTAGGAATATTACAGTCCTCCCCTCCCAAATGTTGCTTGTCCTCAAGCAACTGCAAGGATAGAACTGAAGAGTTTCCTCCCAAGGCATGGAGACTGGAATGTATTGGGAAAACATCTTTCCCAAGTGGATCCTCCATCCCCAAGCAATCATCCATACAAAATGAGTCACCTCCCAACATGGTAACTCTAGAAAATTCTCCTCCACCTTGAGTTCATGCAATGTAGGTGGGATGAAAATATTAACATGGTAGACATAGGAACCTACCCCATGTTATCCTCCTTTCCAATTATGATAAGTGTAAAGTGACTGCTGATCTTGGGCTGCAATAATATTTCCCTCAAGTGGAAAAATGAAGACTAGATATCCAAAGATCTCCTCTCCAACGCTGTGAATCAAGCTGGCCCAAAGCATTCCATATGTGATGGATAGGAAATCATCACCATATGGCATCTCATCAAAATCATGGCCCACCTCATAAAGAAACAAGTGTTTGGCTGTGGTGACCATATCTCCTCTCATGCTCTTATTAGAACATGCAGTGCAGAAAGAGTGGGAATCCTCTTCCCAAAAGAACACATCCAACCAATGTGTTTCCTCTCCAATGATGCTCCCCATAGTATTAAGAAAAACATCAGCAATTGGAACCATGATTAGCATCAATATGAAGGAAATACTGAAGGTTTCATGTGGTTCAGGAAAGTATCAACAGCTTCCCATGAAGTTACAACACAATTTTTCTAACTGTTGCTTCAGAAAATTACATGGCAAGTGGTTTCTTGATACATGGTTGTCTATGTATGTTATTTCATCTACTAATGAATAGTAAATGGTTGTGTACATCAAATTAAAATACTTGAAGTAATACAACACTTGCCCATGGCCACATAAGAGATGGCTTTCTCCATCATACATTCTGGCCCATTGTTGATCATGGAGCTCAATGAAAATATTGCCCTCTTGTGGAGCAATGCACTTCATAGAAATGGCAAGGGTATGCAGATCATTAAATGTAACAAAAATATCCTTACCATGTATTAGAAATAAGATAATGATATGATCTATGGACAAACTCTCCATAATGGTATGACATACTCTCATGAAAAGAAATGAATCATGTGCTGCATGAAGATCCTTCCTAATATACTTGGAAATCCAAGCCAAGAAGAACATATCACAGTAATAGATGTCCCCGCCCATTACTCCATCTTTCTAACCTCCTCCTTGTCCATCAAGTGCATCAAGAGTGAAATGATCCCGGGGACACTGCATCCATAAGTCCATGCTCCAAAATGATAGCGTTGTTGGCCTATGCAAATAGGCTCTTGTCAATACATAGCTCCATTCTTTGACATGTTCATTGTCAAAGACATCTTCCATAATGCTGCTAAAAACAAGAAGCTCCTTCCAAAGTGGAAGTACTTCCAGATCATCCAAGGCTAAGGAGTAGCCCCTTTGCACCATGATATTGTCATCTCCTACTCCTGCAACATCATGCAAAGTGTGAGAGAAAATCTGCCCTTGCTCTCCGAAGAACATCCAAAGCAACAAAATATTTTGTTGCCTCCCCATACCTCCATCATAGAAATCATGTGGTGAAAACATGGTGATTGATATGAAGAATGTAATATCAACACAATGTGTCCATACTCCTTGCTGCTCAATGACGCAAGCATCCTGCCACACATATTTCCCCCACATGCCCTAGAAAGAGGATGATGGCCAAACTCTTTCAAGAGTAGCCAACGCAGCTAAGCCTCATGTTGCCTAGTATATTAGATTTGTAAGTATCTTTCCAGCTTCTTAATCATCATCCACATCCATTCATCCATCGGTGGATCATGGACCTCATTCTGCAAATACTTGGTATACTCCCATTGTAGGACACCAACCTTCTCAAATCTTTGAAGAACTTTTCACTTCATGCAATGTTGAAGTGCACCTTCCATGGGATCTCTTGATGAGACCTCCTCCTCATGCATGGCCTTCCAAAACCAGTGGGGTCTTGGATCTGCTGCAAGTAGAAGTCTCTCTTTGAGCTGTGGCATGCTCATTGAGAAAGTGTCATCTAGAGAGGATAAAATTTTCCTCATCTCAAGATGTCTACCCTTTGTTATTTATTCCTCCATGGCTTCCTTAATGAAGCTAACATTTGAATGCTCCCATGAGGAATGGGTCCTTATTTCTTCACTGTTGCTCTTGGACAGCACAGCGCAACTATGCTACTCTAGATTAGCAGTAAGTGATGATTATGGATTATGCAACAACAGATTTCCACAGTCTTCCAAAATATTTGTTGCAATATTAGAAAGTGGAAATTCAATCATACCTTGATGGGTTTTTGGAAAAACATATATGGCTACAAGAGTTCCTTCTTCTACTATGTTGGCTCCCTCAACTGTTGATGTAGAAGGCTGCTCTTCCAAGGTTGTGACAGTGTTGGTAAAAAACTTCTCAAGAGGTGGCGAGGGCTTCTCTTCCTCTGATTTCTCTTTATCAAATCTCTTGATCACCCTTTGAGTGAAACTTGCAAAAGAATATACTTTTGCATGTCTCACATGGTTGAACCACCAATTTCTTGCTTCACACTTCAGGTGCAGCGCTGAAATCTCCACTGCTTCTTTCTCTACCACTGGATGTAGTATGAAGAATGCACTGAGTCTTCTTGCCCAAGATTTTTCTGTAGATGTCCCATCAAAAGTGGACAATAGAAACCTATTTCCCTTGATTTCTCCCTTGCTGCAAGATCTCATCTCTTCCTCCAGTTGAATGAACTGTGGGAAGGCTAGAGTCTCCTTGAAGGCTCTAGGTTGTGACTTGTACTCAACAAGGTATTCACTTAGAATATGATGATCCAAGTGTCTTCCATGCTTCTTGTATTCTTCTTTATGATAATAGGAGGTGCATGGTCCTTCCTCTTCTCCTTCTTATATCTGCTTAATCTCCTTGGAGAGGTTCTTTCTAGATTTGAAAAGTGATGAGAGTAAAATCATCCTCTCCACCATTCTGATCCAATTCTTCTCTTGTCTTCTTATATCATAATGGTTGAAACTCACAGGCTGAGCCAAGGCTATGCTTTGATACCACTGTAATATCCCCAAATTGGGATTGCTAGTAAGGCATACCTGAAAAACACATTTTTTAGGAATGTATGCTACAGGATTGGAAAAAAGCACTTGGATCCCTTAGATCTGATAATCTAAGACCAAAATCCAAGAGGGATTCAAAAAAAAAATCCTTCTAGGTGGGTTAAATAGGTCTCCCCACACCTAGTGCAGTTGGAAAATTCCCAAAGAAGGGGCTGCAACAATACAAAATAACTCTACCCATAAAATAATGCAGATCAGCCCAATATATGCAAGAGAAAAATATAATGGTTCATTAATCACTTATACATCATAAAATTAGTTTTATAATAGGATCCATACAATGTAAAAGAGAAAAATGGAGAACTTAGATGAAGAAATACTCAAGAATGAGGTGTTTCAACAATGTATTTGCTGTAAGAAGGCTTGACAACGTTATATTATGAGCTCAAGAAGTTGTTCATTACATATCAGATCTAGAATAGATCTGTGTGCAAAATATTACATCTATATCATATCTGTACACTAGAAGAGTTCCTCTACACATTCCCATTGGGGTTTTGAGCAAAACATGAGATACAAAGAGTAGATCCGCGATCTAAAGTTGCAGATCTGTAGTAAGATTCAGAATTTCTGAAGAAAATACAATAAAACAACTTATTAGATCTGAATATAACATGGATCAGAAATCTAATCCATGGATCACCACAGTGAAGTGAAGAATCCCAAACACCACAGATATCTCCTCCAAAAGCATGCCAAAACACCCTGCAACTCTGCTCTTGCAAATACCGCAGTTATGGGAGAGAAACTACACTGTTGACTCTAGAAATGGCTTGGCATGATGCCAAGATCTAAATATACAGATCCAATGATCCAATACTCTCTTATCAGGAGGATAGAAGGCTCTCCCACTGAAAAGAGGCACCAAAATGGCCTAGATCTGAATATATCTAGCCTCCACTTGTTGCAGCTTACAAGGAAAACCAAACCCTCAATAGGATATTCGTTGTAGTTGGAAGATGTAGCTTGTCCAAATGCTTGATAGTGGACAAGATCAACAAGACTCCTCCAAGAGATACTCAATGGAAGGGGTGGGATTCCCGATCAGGAACACCCTAGTGCTAAACAACACTATTCTTAGCTAAATAGGAAGAGAATAAGAAATGTCTAAATAGACAATATCTTCAGAAAATATCATATCATGAACAACCTCCTCTTGATGTCCTCCTCTTCCTTTTATAAGTTAGAAATCCTGCCAAACCCTAAACCATCTCAATGATTTAGCTCTATTTACATGTGTAGCCTCCAACTAGAACTGCATTGTGCATCTAGAAGGTTAATTGCATCTAGACAACACTGATGATTTGGTCTTGGTTGACTTGGTCAAATGATCCAACCTCTTTCACACGTAAGTGTGCTTATGCAGATAACTCAGATTTAGCCCTATTCACATTGAGCATTTATTTTATTTAAGATTCACACCTCAAATACAAAATTTGTTGGCTTAGTCAAACTTGACTTTGTCCACATGAAAAAAGTCTCTTTTCACACATGAGGGTGTGAAATCTAGCTTCTAGAATGATCCCCTTTCATACCAAAAGGGTTTTTATGCTGATTTAAATGAAGTATGGGTCTCCTTCCCCATTTATTCATCTACTAAGTACAAAAATAAAAATTTAATATTCCCATTAGCTGCATGCAAATGTAGGAATATTACATTGTCCAATTTATTTAAGGTAAAAATAAATTAGACGCCCCACATTCCTCACTCTTGGTGCATCAAAATTCCTCACTAGTGTGGGTGCATTCTTTTTTTTTTCCTTTCTAGTTTCCAATTTCAATGTTTCTTGTTTCATATTTCAACATTTCAGAATTTGATGTGGCCTTCACACAAAGACACCATTGAAATCACATGCCTAGATTCTCATGAGCAACCTCTCTTAAGCTCGATCTGCCATAAGAGAACTGACAATATTCCATCCTACTTCCTAGCCCGAACCGACCATTAAGGTATGAAACATTCTTGTGAACCCTCACATGATGATCTTGCTCTTGGAGGATGATCGTCGCATCCCTTTAGCAACCCTCACTCAACCCTCTTACTCGACTAACTTTATGACTACATCTCCCTTCACCCCCTTGATCAAATGAGCTTCGTCTCACTTGATGTTCTTTCCTTCATCCTAAGGCCTCCTTAAATAGTTTTTCCTAAACCTCTTAGTAACCCTCTAAAACTTATGGGTTTTATCCACTTAGACCTTAGGAAATATTAATTCTCCTTTTTTTATTTTATTTTAGATTTTAAACCCCATCTTGGGTCCAAAATCCCTTTTCTTGACTTATTTTCCCATAAATCCTTTTGTGACCAAACTCACACAAACCCATCTCACTAGGCTTGTGGAGTACCTCCCAAGCTGCACAAATCAACCACATAATCTAGTTGTAGTAACTGTAACTTGGTCAAGCTCTTGTAGTCAAGCGAGGGGTTGGTTGGGTTCCCAAGTTAGAAATTAATTAAGGGTAGTTGTGAGGCCATGATAGATATGGAGGTTCAAGGCATGCACATTAGGAATGAAAAGGCATGCTAACACATGTCAGATAATGTCAATGCATGCAGAAGAGTGTTAGGGAGTGTCGAGGCATATCAAGGGATAACTAGGTCAAAATGCATGGAAAGGAATGAATAAGCGTGTGTGCTAGGGAGTGTCATCGAATTCAAGTGTGCTAAGGAAAAAGTGTGGTAGGAGAAGTTCAGAATAGTATTTATAAGAGGAAAGCCTACAACTATTATATGGGGCTTGACATAGCATTTTTAGACAAAGGGAGACACTTTGTATTAGGTACAACATTGTTTTTCCTTTATATATTCCTTTATATGAGATGTGGCACACTTTGGCTACATGCTCATGTTTTAAAATATTCTAGATAATTTCATATTGTACATTGTTGTGTATAAGTTTTGGGGCACTCGACTTGTGTCAACTTATATCTTGTGTGAATTGTGCATCTTGTGGTTCTTGCAAACTCTTATTTAATGTTCTACTGTTCATATGAACTGAACATACATGTGAAATATTTCCTATGTAAGATATGTTGCTTATTTTTTTTATGGCCATGGCTAGATAATGTGAGCCTTGTCTTGGTAACTAGTTAAGTGGGACAAGTTGAGCTTGGACATGAGTGGCATAAGATGAGTTATAGGTTGTTCTTAGGTGAAAAAGGCACAATCTACTTGTATTAGGTGCAATTGGTCAAGTTGTTGCAGTTGAATCAAGCCAATATTGTCACATGAACTGTAGTAGCCAAGGAATTGATTGGGTTCCCAATGCATGAAAAAATGTAAAGGCTATTTGTGAGGACATGAGTGTCAAGGTGCGCTAGGGAATGCTAAGATGTGTCAAATAGTGTGAAGGCATGTCAAACATGCTAAGAAGTGCCAAGTGATAAGGCATGCCAAGATGTGAAAGGGTATGTCAGTGCGTTCCAGGGACTATCAAGGAAAAAAAATGGAGAAACATGTTAAACTAAAAGGAAATGAACACATAAGAGGGTTGATAAGTCATCAATTTACCTTTTCCAAGAGGGGCATGCTAGGAACACCAACACTAGGTGCCAATAGGTGCCAAGTGAAAAGTCTTAGCGCATTCTAAGTGTCGAGTCTTCCTTTGTTTCTTCTCATATACTTTTCAATAGTTGATCTCAAATAATTTTAATATTAAACCATGCCAAATCATACCAAGGCAAGTCATTGTATTGCATACATGCTAAGAATTTCCAAGTGCCAACACGTGCCAAGTGCCAATATTTCTCATAGAGTGTTGTGCATGCTATGAAGTGGAAGGGCATGTTGAAGAGTGATAAGGTGTGCTAGAGAGGGCTAATTCATGTTGAGGAGTGTTAAGGATTACTAGGACAAAACATTAAGGGAGCACTAGGTCAAAATTAATGGAAGTTAATGAATATGAGGAACGTGTGTCAAGGACTAGTATTAATGGGTGCTAGTTGTCATGCCAACTAGGGAGTGACAAGGTATGCTAAGTATTGGTAAGCCATGCTACGGAATATCAAGGAATTTCAAGAAGTATCAAATTGTGCTTGCGAGCTCCATGGTGTGCTAATTATATGTGCCAAATAGTTCCAAGATATGCCAATACATGATAAGTGCTAAGGATGTGCAGGGTGCTAGGGTATGTCAATATGTGTCAAGAAGTTTCAAGGAAACAAAAGGAAGAACCAATAAGAGGGTTAATAAGTCAGGATTTTATCTTTTCAAAAGGGGCATGATAGCCACACTAACAATTGGTCCCAATACATGCCAAGTGGCATTGTGTGCCAAGTGCTAATGTATGTCAATGCATTCAACCAAGGTTTTCCAGGGCATGCTAGGGACTACATGCATGCCAACACATGCTAGGAGAGTTCTATGTTGTGCTAGCACATGCCACCATGTGTTTGGGCGTTAGTGTCATGAAAATATGGTCTAGGTACAAAGAGTTTCCAAGACATGCGAGGTTCTAGTAAATGTTAGTGCGTGCCAAAGTATTAATTTAGGGTGTGCCCAGATTGTTCAAGAGTGTTAGGTATTTCTCATTAATAGAATTAGCAGAGCTTGACTATGTATTAAACAATATAATTCCTACACACACTAGTGGGACTTTATCTAAAGGGAATTTTCTAGATAATAAAATTAATAGATATGAATCCTGTGTTGACTCATAGGAAAAATCTATTCACGCGCAACTATTCATTACTTGAGGGAATTAATGATACACACTAATTACTTCTTAAAATATTGACTGACTCTAACCACTATGGACTTGGACATATTATAAAAAATTCTCCACAATAATGGTATTAAAGCACTATATTTTGACAAAAAATATATTAACAAGCACATAACGTCATCAAAATCTCATTTGAATGATCAATGATGGCGAACATTTTTTGACCGTCACCAAAAGTAACAAAAAGAGTATCGGTGAGGGTCATTAAAAGTTTATCACTAGAAGTATCACCAAAGAGAGAATTAGTGATGGGCCTTTAATGACCCTCACCAAAAGTGTCATTGAAAATGGCTTTGGTGATGAATCTTAAAGGACCATAACTATATACACTTACAACGACGATTTTTAAAGGACCGTCACCATATGTGACATTGGTGACGGACCTTAAAGGTCCATCACAAGCATCAACCTCACCAATGTCCTTTTTTCTTGTAGTGTGCTAAGCCTCGCTACGACATCTACACATATATGCCTACTCCCATTGCACCTGCTGCTCATGATAGAAGATAACTTCCCTAGCTAACCTCCTCATAGGCACCAAAAATCTCTTCGGCACACCCACTGTGTGTTACTGCAGATGAATTGGGATCTCCCTCATGGGAAGAGGCGTCACATCCATGCTCAAACATTTGAGGTTCGTATAAACCTTGCGCAGACTCTGCATGTCATCTCCCTCTTCGGTGGCTACCATGGCCTCTACTGCTGCTCCAGCCCCATGTAGCTGCATTCCTCATTTTTCATAGCGAGGGAATTCAGCTAGTCGTATAGGTGCCACATCTGTTTCAAGCAAGCGCTTCATGTCAAAAAACATTTTCACCCATTAAACAAAAAAATTGCATAAAAATTCAAAATACACAAAAATACTTGTGCATTGATTTCTCATCTTACCTATTGGCCCCCACTAAGTGCCAGGTGGAAATCTCAGCTTTGGATCTCCTGAAAGGTTCATCTCAGCATATGGATAATCCTCAATAATAATAATATGGTCTCTAAGCCACTCAAACAATGCATCGTCAAATAAGTGTTGGAGTGGACCCTCTCCATTTCGAGGCATCAGGGCAGACCATCGATCCTGTCTAGGCTCCCTTTGTCCAACAATGTCCATGATCATTTGAGGCCTCATAACAGACACTCTCTCTTGAATAAATTATAAAATCAACATACCATACCCAAATTCTCTTTGGGACCAGGTCTTTCAAGCTGTCAACTATTCTCTAATACAGTGGACAACACCTTCACACCAATCGAATATCTGTGGCTGCAGAAAATCCAACACTAGTAGCAACTGGGCCTTGGTGGACACATGAGAACTCTTTCCTCCTACCAAGTGTACAATCATCCAAAGAAATGACCTCATCGGTCTAGAGGCTATCCACACTATAGGTATCCTGTTACTCACTGGCACAACTTGTTTATGCAGTGAGCTTGGATCAGTCCCACGGTGGTTAGTGGATTAGCTCTAGATCCTCTAAAGTTGGGTCTCTATCCTCTACATGATAGGCTGGTAATAAAATACACATCCTCTTTCTCTATCGAGGGCTCATTTCCCCCAGTGTGGAATACATGATGTTGTTCATCCCACTGCTGGATGATCTAGCTTAGAAGGTCATCCTTCCCTTTGATCATCTCAAGTCTAGCATACTTCAATAATTCACATCTTTGCATAACTAATAATCATGCAGTACCAGTAAACATTTCTTTTTCCTCTCTCTCGTTCTCTCCTTCACACCAGATACTCATGGTGGCAGCTTAGTACCTGCACAATACAAGTTTTTCATGGATCAAATACTAGCTCAATAATTGAAAACATAAGCAAATAAATGTTTAAATTTTGTTTGGATGACTAACACGACCCCTCTGTGTTGAACAGGGCATGCTAACGCACTTAACATGCAGTGCGTTTAACATGGCCCTTCCTCTGGGAGACCACGTTAGTCGCCTAAAATTTATAGGACTTGCCAAAAAATCAATTTTTGACTATAAAAATACTTGAAAACACTAATGTAAAGCAACATAAGGGCCTAATATCCTACCCCGAACAGATAGAATTGAAAATAGTTGCTTAGATCATCCACAATCAAGCATGGAAGTGTCGCCCTTTTTCACACTCCATATCTCTTTCACCGAACAAAAACAATGAAAATGAAGGTATCTTGTCCTTCTTATAAACATTCTGGAGGTATGACTCACTCGACTAGTTATTGAAATTGGTAAATTTTTGCTATGTTTTGATGCAAATGTTATTTTTTCGATGTTACCTATGCTCTGATGAATTGTTTGTGCTTCTCAGCAGAATTTACCACACTTGACCCGGATCGAGCCTTCTTTTTAGGGAATTTTTCTAGCTTGTAAAACTGAAAACACCCTGAGTTTCCTTCTTTGGGCTTGTTAAACTACCACGAATAATATTATGAGCCATTATTTTCCATCTTTTTCTAGCTCTTTAAAAACTGAAAAAATACACTGGGTTTTTCTTCGTTGGACTCATTAAAATTTCACGAAGAGGATCAAGTTTTTCTTCGTTTGTCTTGTTAAAACTTCACGAAGAATATTGATTTTACTTCGTCTCCTCATACTCATAAAAAAATGAGGTAGACATCCATTGAAAATATTTTTATCACTTTATCCGTACTCAATGGACTAACTTACGGAAAAGGAAGTATGTCGGGCATACTATTACCCCTTTGTCACACCCAGTCATCAACCATGACAAAGGTACCCCATTAGAGTTGTCTTTTATGATCTCTTTTAGACTCCATAAACATGAAAAGATCACTGAGTTTACCCTTATGGACTCATTAAACCTAATTAGATGGGGAAAATTTTGGACAAAGTAGAGACTCACTCTTTATACTTTGAAAGACGATTTTGTAGCAACAATTTGAACATGGCACTCGTTAGAGAAATCCCTCGCATCAACTTCTCACCGAGCCCTACCATTCTATGAGCTTAGCATTCATACCTTGATCTTTCTGCATAATTGAAGCCTAACACTCTTTGGTGTTCATGAGTATAAGATGACTGGTACCATCTATGTTTTGCCTTCTATTGTTCAAGACATCACGATATCTACCACTTCCTATATCAACCAAGCCATCATATGAAAAAAATTATTTTCCCTCGATATGTTTGCGCCGTTGCTGTTGACTATCTTCAAAACAAATCATCTTTGTCCCGTTTCATGTCAACTATTGTAGGACACCTTATTTCCTACCTTTTAACAGATCTCTTCCTATCGACTTCAGCATCTTATCTACGAAGGTGATCCAGAAACATATCACTATATAAGTACCCTAGAACTTGCAGACCTCAGTGGTAGGTTACCTTGTGTTTGATTGGGGGTTCTCATCATTGGCTCCCGGTCGAATTATTCTATGAGTGTTCGACATCAACACCATTTATTCACACTCGCTAGATTTTACTGTGCATCTTGGAGACCATCATCTTTATCAGTGGCCATCCTCACCTCAATTAACAATTTTCATCATTAGGTGATAATCATACGATTTCTCATATGTTTGACTACAACTCCTTTATTCACATGTGTAGAAATATGTAGTTTATATAAGCAGCGACCAAGACCTTGTGTAGAGGCTTACATCATTCATATTTGTTTCCTCTCCCAAGCTACCTATATTTTTTTCAGAGACATCTTATCAAATTGATCCTATCATGACACAAGATTCCACATTGTGATTATCGGTGGAAATACTGGTCATATATCTTCCTAGAGAAATAATTTTGATACATTTACTGAGCATGGGAATGCCCGACTCAGGACATATATTTATATTTTTGACATATGTTGTTTGTTTCATGTTTTTCTCAGTCCTCCAACTCCTCTCACTCTACTACACACATATAAAGTATTTCAGCCATCATATTCGTCTATGACCTCAAAATTTAGGGGGAAATTTTTATACTGCAAGTGACCCCCTCATTAGCTCATAGGAGAAGGACACATGGAAGGAAGAAATTGACCTAGAGAAAGACATATTTTTCCCTGGTAATGAACACCAGAAACTGCTAGGCCAAGTTATAGCACTTCCTTCCCTCCTGTAGGGACCATTAGTGCCTAGGCTAACACACTGTTTTTCTTAAAGGGAACTATTACCTATGTTTCATGAATAATGGGGAGAAAATTCCACAGTAACTAACTGACATTTCTAGATTTTTCTCAAGGAGTTAGACCAAAAAGCTGGAAACCTGCGGTGCAGGCCTCTGATTTCAAATTTTTAAACCTAACTAAGCATCCAAAGAGGGAAAAAGCTATAAAATCATGGAAACATCATGGAATTTTCCCTAATAAAACTAGTGGAGAAGAATGGCAAGGTTGATCCTCCCAAACTCTTACAAATTGGAGGCAAGAGCTCATTGTCAAAGGTCAAAAGGTTGATTGTGTGAGGAGCAAACTTTTGTTAGTGTGAAGTTTCATGGTTGGCTTGGTTCATTGAGAAATATTTTCCTAAGCATTGTCACACTAGGAAATTGAGGAGAGAGCGTTTGGAGTCAGAGGACTGAGGGAAGCTTGACCAAACTAATGGTTTTAATATTCCTTCATTTAATATAACAAAAATTCCACTATTTTGTCCACTTGGTGTCTTTTTATTGCATCTATTTAATTATTTGTTAGAGATACACATTATAGGTGGCTTAGACTTATATAAGTTTATTGTTTGATTATATGCTTGTCTTTGATTGTTTATTGTGATAATACTGTGAAGATTACACTAGTTCGTTTTTTGCTTGCAGGACTCAGACTTAGAGCCGGTGAGGAGGACTTCCACCACACTACATTGGTGTCTTCAACAAATAAACACTACACATCGAGGTAATCCTTCTCTACTTAAATTTTTCAATCAATTACTAGTATACGCATGCATATTGTCTTTGTGAGTCTTGTAGCTAATCTGACTATCTGCCTTGGATCATGGGAAGGCTGGAGAGAGATCTTACTCCAGCTACCACTTGTGCATTTTACCCCTGTGAATTTTACCACTAAGGATCCATATCTCTGACGATATATTCCTTTTGTGTGTGCACAGAGAGGTTCATCCTTGTAAGGCTTCAATTGACTTCCATTGACATACCTGAGAAGATTTTCTCCGCTCAACGTGGCTAGGCGCACTGCACCTCCGTTAGTGATTTCCTTAACAACATATGGTCCTATCCAATGCATCTTGAACTTCCTTGGGTGGCATGCAAACTTTCTTTCATACAATAATACCATGTCCTCTTCATTAAACACCTTTTTCTAATGTGCCTATCATGCCAAGCCTTTTTGTGTACCTTCTACACATGCTGATGAAAACCTGCAATAAAGCGATCCTCTTCAAGTGCGACCAAATGCAACAACTGTTCTTCCATAATATATTTCTCTTCCATATTTTTGAATGCTGCAATGTGCATACTTGGAACAATGTACTCCATTGACATAACAAATTCTTGCCCATACACCATTCTGAACGATGTCTTCCTTGTCAACTTCTTGCACGTGGTTCTATATGCACAAAGAACCACAGATATGCACAGATCCCAATCATTCTAGTTAGCATTTCAAACCTTAGTGAGCGCAGTCTCCAATATCTTATTGAAAGCTTTTACCGCACCGTTCGCTTGTGGGTGATATGGAGTACTCTTTTGATGATGAATCCAAAATTATTCTGTCAGAGCTTCAATAGTTTCATTCACAAATTGCATACCTCGATCACTCATCATAATATTTGGGCATCCAAACTAAGACAAAATGTTCTCAATAATGAAGTGTGTAGTTGTGTCTGCACTACAATCCCTCACAGGCTTAGCTTCAACCCACCTGGTTACATAATCTGTTGTTGTGATTATGTAATTCACACATGTCTTCTTTCCGAGAGGGTCAATAGGCCCAACAAAATCAATGGCCCATTTGTCAAAAGATTGCAACGCCATCTATGGGTGCAAGGGAATCTCATCTCTACGCGATGACTTTCTTGTCATTTGGCATACATCACATGTGCGGTAATGCACATATGCATCATTGTGCAGTTTGGGCCACTGTAAACTAGCTCGTAGGATATTCTACATGATTTCTTTCCTTGCATAGTGACCTTCGACAAACCCTCCATGAGCTTCAGCTAAAATATCCCGTCTTTAAAATTCTCGTACATATATTCGCAAGACCTCATCGACACCCACCTTGTATAGGTAACCAGCGATGAGAGTGAAGTCCATTTCACATGCCACCATCTCTTTCTTCTATTGCAATGTAAACTTCTCGGGCACACGTCTAGTAGTAAAGAAATGAATGCTATCAACAAAATTATTATCAACCAAAATTTATAGAAAATAGCTGTGCATCAAGTAAAACATCCTTTAAGCTAGTAGGATCTTCTCCATTTTCAATTTGTGATATATGATCTGGCCTAGCATTCAGTCTCCTGGGTTTCAAAATGTCTTCAAAATCATACTCCTGAAACGTCTGCAACCATCTGCAGATATTCCCCCCAAACATAGGCTTAATGAATAGGTACTTCAAAGAAGAGTGGTCAGTAAACATCTTAATGTGGCCTTCTAGCAAGTAGTGGTGGAATTTATGTAGTGCATATACCATAGCTAACCCTTCCATTTTCGTAGTTGAATAAATTATGCTCCACACTTGATAACTTCCTACTTGCAAATGCAATAGGGTAATCATCTCCCCAGCTCCTGGCTGCGGTAGAATAGCTCCAAGCGCGATGCATGAGGCATCAACATGGACATGGAATACCTTCGACTAGTCTGGAAAGACCAATATGGGCATAGTGACCATCTTCTCCTTCATCAATTCAAAACCCTTTTGAAATTCTTCGTCCCAATAGAATGACACATCCTTCTTGAGAAATTTCTCCATGGGTGCAGTGATCAGTGCATAACCTTGAATGAACTTCTGATAATATCATGTATTCCCCAAGATTGAGCACAATTGTTTGACATTAGTAGGAACTTCTATATTAATAATTACCGCGACCTTCGCGGGATCCAACATTAATCCTCGCTGGCAAGAAATATGACCCAACAATATCTCGAATGACACACAAAATATGCACTTCTTCAAATTAAGTGAGATCTGATACTTCCTACAAGTATCCAACATTAGGTGCAGACTTGATACATGCTTTTTCAACAATTCAAAGGCAATCTAATCGTTAAAGTAGAATTCTAAGATATTGTGGATGTATTCCTTGAATGCAATTACTATTACACGCGAGAAGATAGCAAGCACATTTTTCAACCTAAATGGCATAATTGTATACTGAAAAGATCCCCATTCCATTGTGAAGGTTGTCTTACTTCTATATTCTGCCACAATTCTGATTTGATGATATCCTGAGAACCCATCTATAAATGAATAAGTTTCCTGTCCTCCTACATTATCGAGGATCTCATCATAAAATAAGGTCGGGAACAGATCATGAATGTAGGCATCATTAAAATTGCGCAGATCCATGCAAATCCTTATTTCTTCTTTAGTATTCTTATCCTACACCACCATAGGACTCACCCAATCAGACTCCTCCACTAGTTCTATAATTCCTGCAACAACCATTTTATCAAATTATTCCTTAAATTTTTGCTTTTATTTGGGGTTCAATCTATACGAGCGCTGCTTCATAGGTTGCACATCCAGTTTCAAAGTGATTTGCATGATCCCCAAATCTATTATTTATTTCAGTTTATAAAAATTTGTAGGAAATAGGTCATGATATTGATTCAACAACTTAGTGACCTTTCCCACTGTATCATCATCCCAGTAATCTTCGATCTTCAACAATTTCAGTTATTATTCAGATCCAATTTTCACTTGTCAAATATTTAGAGGCTTGAAGACATCGAGTGAATCAATTGAAGGCCCAACGATTGTGCACTGTCCTTTAGATTCATGTATTGTGATATTCCTTGGGATTTCATCATTTTCTTCAACTATCAGATTTCTCCAATTGACAATATCCCTCATCTACGCATCCCATGCTGGAGAAGTGCGCTCTACCTTCGACTTTGTCGTATCAAAGATGACCTCTTGAATACCTTGCAACAATTTACCCAAGCAATCAAACCCACTCTCAAAGGTGAAGGTTAAAATGAAATTTTTAGTCAATGCAGACCATTCATAGGTTCCTCGGCACAACTCTGTTTCCAGGTACCAATCAGTAGGCACCTTCCCCAAAGTATGGATGAACATGTCCACCCATTATGGTCTCAGCTCTGTGCCCCATAATTCAGTCCATTTAGCCAGATGTCTGCGTGGATCACCTTTTCCGGAATACGGCTCTTCCATTCTAGTAGTTGGACACTCAAATCATTGTATCATTGAATATGAATGTCATGTCAGATTTGGATATTCACGCGCATAATTTCCAGCATATCCATAATTTTAGCAGATGATTTGTCCCCTTCCTCGACCAATTGATCCTCCCTTCCTCATCCTCTAGTTTGGAATCCACCACGAATAGGCGAGGATGCCGATGAGGTAGGTTAAACATGCATTCTATACATCTCAAATTTGTTCATCATCAAATCAAAACTTTGACAGTGTTGTTCATCATGTCCCAGTGATGAGGAAAATTTGAAAAAAGGCTGCTTTAGTTCAGGCACATATTTTCCAATTCTTGGATAGTAATTTGTTGCATGCAGACCGATAGCCTGAAAAATTGTGCACCATAATGTGGGTGTTCCACTTAGCCCAACCACACTCTTCAACGGGCTAGGTCCCCCAGCCTACAGATAATCATTGAATACGGGGCATTGATCCTTATGATGCCCAATATCTTTACATCGTATGCACCATACATCTGTGCACACCTCCTTTCCCTTATATTTGCACAGATTTTGAATTTCCAAATGCATCGCTTCTAACTGACTCGAAATCTACTAGGTCCCGATCTACGCAGCTGGTGTCGACAAAGTTTCTAACTTCTTTGCCATTTCTACGGCCTCATCCTACGTAGAAATATTCTATTGACTCAAGGGTTCGTGAAGATGTGGGAGAAGCATAGAAATAAACCATTCCTTTTGTTGGGTAGCATCGATAGTGAATCCACCGTCTCTGATAGTGTGCTTTAATCTTTGATCTACATCCCAGACAGATTCATTCAACTCTTGAAAAATCTCTTTTAACTCAGTGACACATTGTGAAAATGACTTCGGCCTCTTAAATTGGTCATTTAGTGCAACCTTAAAATCATCAATAGGGGCAATAGGATTCACTGATAGATACCTTATATACCAGTCCAGCGCGCGGTCTTGAAAAGAAGTGGCTAAATACGCTTTCTTAACATCATCATTGTTCACTTTCTATGTTCTCCATACAACATCAGTGACAAACTGAAATTTTTATGTATCTTCATTCCCAATACCACAAAACATAGGAAATTTCATGGAAGTAACCATATCTGTGCCTGGTGGTGTAGGTGGAGGTGGAGGTGGAGTGGATGACTAATGTGATGAGTTTGGAAATGGAGTGGATGGGATTTGAATTATGGCCAATGACCCAAGATTATTCTGATCCCGCGGTACTTCTTCTTCTTTAGAGTGTGCAGATTCACCAGAGCTACTAGTCTCTGATTCTTCGTCACTATCAGATATACCCTTGAGAGGACTGTAAATACAACCTTCTTTTAGATTTGGGTGGTAAATTATTCCACTGTGCATAGTCAGGCCTCTTCAGGACATTCACTCAACATGATTACACAGAGAACCTTTTTCACACAATAGCATCTTAGTCCACAACTTCAAAGAGCGTGGGAACTTACCTCTAGTACCCTTGAGAAATCTTCTTTCAACTTCATAATAAGATACAAACTGATCAATAGAAAATTCAGTTACAAATCCTCCCAGAATAGGATCGATCTAATGATCTATCACATGGGTGATCTTATTGTTGGTGTTTTCTAATTTTTGTACCAATTCTGGAGTCCACTAAGTGACTGCATCATCTTTTGCGTAGGAATTTATTTTAGTCAATTGAGACAACCACTGATGTAACTTGGTCACAAAGGAAGCAAAGAATACCTCGTGGACCTGTGTATAAATGTAATTTTGTACCTAAAATTCAACAGATAATTTAGAACTTCAATTCTCTTATGTTGCAAATTCAAGGAACTTTTTATTAAGCCAATCTTGTAATTCATTCTGCATAGGATGCCACAACATAAATTCTCCCTCAAAATGATCCCGATGTTATCACTCCAATAAATTCTTAAGTTTTGGGATTTTGGTTTTTAGTCAAAGAATACTAGAGGTAACCACAAAACTACTTCAAACTCTAGGATCTAGCCTTCCTAGGGTTCAAATAGGGCTCTCTCTTTCAAGTTTAACTTTGTTTTAAATTGTGAATATTATGCTAGTTATTGAAGTGTAGATTTGGTTTTGTTTTGTTGGATTTGGTGGGAAAATTTCACTTGGAGGGTAGATAGAGGTAAATCTACATGTCCATTGGGATATGGAGTCTAAATCAAGCTAAAATAACTGGGATAAAGGCCTAAAAGGTCAAATGTATGCAGGGTAAGGTAGATAACCCTTGGAGATCTTGGGAAAAATAGTTTTTGAGATGGTATGATCGCGATAAAGGGCACTTAAGAATCCTTAAATCTGGAAAAGGGAAGTAAAAGATAGAGGTAAAATGAGAGAGGGAGAAATTAAGAATTCCCTGCACCAGAAATTAGAATAAAACAAAGAAATGATAACTAGTTAAAAACAGGGTGCTATTAACATGTCCTGTAGTAATACTCCTAGTTATACATTCGGATTTAGAATTAAAACACATATGTTGCATGAAACAAAAGAAGATAACAATGAAAATTTTAAGAGAGTACTTCACTCCAGATATCTTATCACATAGATCCTGAAGTATGATGCAAAAAAGGTGAACCATTCTGCTACTCAAATTCAAATTCCAAAGCCTTCAAGTCAACAAATATCTATAATAGTCTCCAACAATTTTATTCCACACAAAAATACTTCCAAGGGTGAATTATTTATATAAAATGTCTTACAAAATACCCTAGATGACTTCTAGGAATAAACTTAGGAAAATTAAATCTTTTACAAAAATAATAGTGATAGCTTGCTCAACAAACTAGCAAGTTGTCCTATTTTATTCAAAATAAATAGAAACAGTTTTAAGATAACAAGCAACTGGCTGCTTATGTGTCCTCTCTACTGGCTTTTTAGATATTTTCATAATTTAGTTTCCTTTACTAATACTCTTTCTCGCTGATACTCTTTATCACTTATACTCTTTCACTTCTGATACTCTTTACCTTCAGTAAAACTGCCTTCTTGCTATAATTTTTTTTTTTTTTACTGTGAAATCAACAAACATAATTTTTCTTCTTCATGTGTTTGCCTTTATTTCTTCATAGCAAATCAGTTAATGCCTTCCACTCCTCATTTTTAGGAATTCTAATATTCTTGAGTTTCCTAAAATTCTCATCCTCCTTAGTGTACCTGGCAGATGTAGGTTTGATGACAAACAAATGTTTGATTTCATACTGCAAATAAAATAGATCTTCAAAACTTTTTAGCAATACTTTCCCTGTGGGAATACCTTGGTCTGTTGGCTTTTTCACCTGCTCTTTGGCATGTTCTTTGATCTTTTTGTCATAATCATTCTCAGACATTAGATTTTCATTAATCACCATAATATCTGGAAGTCCCTTTTGTCTTATATTGGTGAATTTAACCATGAATCTAGTGACAACAGTGTTCATTTCTTCACATTTCTCTTCAAGCTACCTCATTAGATTTATTTTGGTAGTTACTTTCCTAATTTATAGGATTGCGGTTGTCCTGTCATTTATTTTCAATTCTTCAAGTTGCTTCTTGTTCTTGCTATTTAGGAAATTGATCAATCTAATAGCCTGTTCTGGTTTATCTGCCAATTCTTCTTGTGTCTTTTGGATTTCTGCCTGAGCTGTCAATAGTAACTCTCTCTACTCAAAAATTACTTTAATTTATTTCCAAACATCATGAATGGCTTCAGTTACATTATTCCATAATTAATTTTTAATATATGATATTTGGTCCTTGAGAGTTAACTCTTTTCGGAGCTTTGTTACCTCTTCACTCAATCTGTGAGCATTCTGCTCATGTATTTTAGCATCTATCTGAACTGCTTTTCTTATTTTCTATAGATTTTCAATTGTCTTGGTCGATCTATTGATTTCATTGGTCTTCAAGGACATTTCCTCCATTGCTTTTATTAGTTGACTACTCTCATCTATAGGTAGCAACACTGTTGTAGAAGATTCAGTCACTGAAGTAGTTGAAGAAGTCACTGGCACTGCAGTGGAAAATGGATATTTTGGTGCCAATTTCTCCCCTAAAGTAGTTGGTACTATTGCTGTGATGACTGGGATAACAGTGGGAATGACTGGTTCCTTAACTGTCTCTTTTTCTTGGAAAACTTGGTCCATTTTCACTTCCATTTCTTTGATTTGAGCTGTTAGTTGAAGTATCAAGCTCATCATTTCATCTTTCTCCTTTTGATCCTATAAAACTTCCTTTGTTTGAGGATTTTCTCCTTGAGGAAGCTTGAGCTATTTCCTCAAGGCTGTTATGTCTTCATTTTTATTTTTAACCAATGCTTCAGCTACTTTGATGTTTTTAGGATCATATCCTACCTGCAATACTAACTCTTCAAAGGCCTTTATCCTTAGATCCTTTGCATATAGTGAATATTTATCCATATTCATTTGGTCCCTCATATTAGAAATGGTATTTTGAAGCCTATGAGCACTCATAGCATTTGTTGTCACTGTGGAATAGAGCATCTCTGATGTTTGCCTATGAAATTCAATCTAATCCAACTCATGAATTTTATTTGTGGCTACTTCCATATCAACCTTTTCATAATCAACCACTGTCTTTGGCACTGGTACAGTGGGCTGTAAAACTGACATAACCAATTTTTGAGTTGAATAATCAAAGGATGATAAGAATATATTTTGATTACCTAGCTTCTGCTTTAAAAACTGAAAATATATTTCAGTTTTAATTTCCTCATTCTTCAATTTGATTTGCTTGTATTTTTCCTTAATATCTAAGTCCTTCTCCTTAGCTGAATGTGAGGAGGAAGCCTCCATACTTTGTTTCCTCTCCATTATTTGTGCATATTCATTATTCAAAAATTCTTGATTCTGATTTGGCTCAATAATGATAATAGTGGCTACAATGGTATCTGTCTGTGCAGTGTTGGTATTCAAAGGCTGTGTATATTCAACATCTATCGTTACCTTGCCTTTAGCTAGTGTATCTAGTTTTGGCCTCTTGTTGTAGATGATTTTAAACTTTGTCTCTGTGATAGTCTCTGTAGTATAAGCTCCTTCTTCCCTGATTCTTTTAGTGGATGTCTCTGGCTATTTGTCAACTTCCAAAGGGTGACTACTATTCCTTTGGTTTACTGCCTCTGTTAAAGTATATCCACTCAATTTGATTATAAAATTTTTCTATATTTGGCTTTGACTCATGGATAAAGGGTGTCAATTTACATTTTACCCTTAGTTTACTTAAGATCCCATGTGGATCATAATTCCATGGGAATCTTTGTTCTAATTTGTATTCTTGTAATTGACTTGATGCTTCCTTTTTTGCTTCTCTTTGATTACATATGAAAGGCCCAATTTGATTTTTGAGTTTAAATTGGGTCTTTTTCTTGGCTACCATAAAATTAATTGAATCTGAATTTAGGATCTCCCTAATGTACTATAAGGAAAAGATCCTCATAGATGGATGCTTAGGTAACTTGTAGGGCAACAAGTTAGAACCAAAAACTCCAATTTCAGTGAATTCCTTATATAAATACCAATCTCCTAATTTTCTTTGCTCTGATAGCTGCAAGATTCTTTTCATTTCCTCACTAATTCTAGGTTGCTCTGCTTTTTCAAGATGGTGGTCAATTGATGTACAAACAACTCTGAAAACTCTGAATAATTGAATTTTGTCCCTTATTTTCTGAGTATATATGTCCAGAAGACAAATGATAGAGGTTTTCCTTATATATCCAATTTCTAGAGTGAAATTGGAAAACTCTCTGATTGGAAAAATAGAAACAAGTGGAAAAGATAGGAGGTATATCCGAATACCCCTTCCAGCTGTAAATTAGACAATTGATAGTGAATGCTATCAGCTATAAAACGAACATAGTCAAATATAACTGAGGGTGACTTTCCTAGAGAAAATGTAGACAAGAATCCCAATATTGACCCATCAGTATGTTCATCGGAAAAATACCCAAGTATGAAGGAAAGCATGGAGATAACATGCCTTGAACCTTCAGGTAACTTGGCAGTGGAATATGGAGGGTTTAATTTTTTAATTTCAACATGTAGAGGCATGAAACTTTGGAAAATCATAAACCTTTAAATAGGAAAGTCTAAGTTAATGTCTAACTTAGTGAGGGCTTCAATGGATAATGGTACTACTTGAGGGTCTGGTTGAAGTTGCAACATTTGGTTTATAGACTCTGCTGTAATGGTAAATAAGACCTCTTTGTTTGCATTGACAATAGCTATTTGTTCAGGAATGTAGTATTGGTGACATAGTTTGATAATTTCTTGACAGGGGTGAGTCAGGGGGACTATATATTTGGGAAAATTGGATTCCCAAATGTGAACATATTCTTGATCATCTAGGGATTTTTCAAAACACCAGTTGTGTATATCTAACAAATTGAAATCAACTATAGGATCAACTATTTTGTAGTCAATATCTGCTAAAGGAATATGCTCAATATCAACAACTGGGGGCTGCAATGGGTTGACTACAATGGTAGTATTTGGAGTCATGGAAAGAGTAGCTTTAGGAGTTTTGGAACCTTCAGATTTGTTTCCACTCTGTCTTTTATTAATTTTTGTAGGCTTCTGCAAATTTAAACTGTTTGCAGAGGAAATTTTACTATGACAAAGGCTGGATTAGGAGAATTCAACAAGATAGAATGCTTCTCTAGATTTTATGGTCAATTGGGTCTCTCAAATGAAGTTCTGAGGCTAAAAACTGGTCTAAAATAGAAAACATAGGTTTTCCGAGTCTTGTGAGTGAAAATTGGGCTAAAAAGGCTGATGAAAAAGGGTTTTTAGAAGATATAGGGCACCTGCATAGGATTTCTGGCTTTTAGAGTTTGAAATTGACCCTAAAACTATGTAAAAATGATTATTTTCTTTGAAAATGGTGCGCATTGGATTCTAGGATTCCTGGAAAAATTTTGCCAGGGTTTTTCCTGTTTCTGGGGTTTTAGGGCAATTGAATTTAATCAATTTATTAATCTTAGGACACATTATTTTCTTTTAAAAGGTTTTTTCAATTGACTGTAGGTTAAATTCTGAGAAAAAGACCTTTTTTGACGCAGGTATAGGTTTTAACAGGGTATACTTCAGTCTTCTGGTCGATTTGATTGCTTCTAAGGTTGAAGTGGAGCAAGTGCAGTGTTGAAAATGTCGCAAGATGATGGAGCTTAGTGAAATGAAGTCGCCTTCACTAAGTGGGCCCGCAGGCTATTTTTGGCGCAAAGTCTATTTTTAGACATATGGAGCATGGTCTGGGAGTTGCAGTATGCTATTCTTGGAGGATTGGTCATGTTGGTAAAAATATATGGACCTCTATTTTTAGACATTTAGGTTGAAGTCTATTTTTAGACTGCCTAGCTAAAAATAGAAAAGTCAAATATTATTTACCCTTAATAATATTTGGACTATAAACTTCATTTTATCCTCTTGTAGCACTTCAGTTTGACTCACGGATGTGGGGCATGCAGTTGAAAAAGGAAATATGCTATTCCTAGGGTTTGGTTGAGCTCGTGCATGATAGACTTCAGTTAGACTCATGTGGCAGAGTTTTGGTGGAGTTGATTGAGGAGTTGATGGAGGTTGTGTTCCGGTTAACTAGTTGAACTAGTTGTAATTAGTTTAACTGCTAATTACACTAGAGATGAGTGGTGTGAATTAAATATTATTTAATTCAATAATTATTAACTCATTATTTAACTAAAGAACACATCAGTTAACTCAGTGCATGTACAGTTCAGTGGAGACCAGTGGAAGAGGTAGATGAAAGGGTGAGTTTGATATTAGTTGCGACAACAGTTGTGCATGGGATTTGCACAAGCATTGGAGGAGATTGCCAATGAGGATTGCGCAGTTGGAGCCAGTGAGATTCAAACTTGGATCTCTCATTACACTAGCCTTGATTGCGCAATAGAGGCAGGGAATTAGTGGATGAGTTTTGAACCCTTGACTTGTTCAAAACTAAGCTAGTTTGTGTGTAACTTTTGGAGACAATACTGAGTACTTGTGAGGAGTATTGTACTGAGATTGTTACATGTTCTCTTCCATACTAATATAAAAAATAGTTGGGGGTTTTCAGCTATAAGATTTCCCCATTCATACTGTGTAATGTGTGTGATGTTTTGATGATCTTTTGATCGCATACCGCTTTGTTTTATTTCCGCATGTGTGATGATCTGAGTAGAAGAGATTATGTGTTGCATATGAATTCGAATTAGTATGTGATTGGGATAATCTCGGTGGATAATCTTCAGCAAATTTCTACATGGTATCGGAGCAAAGATTGATCATCACAGTGATTACAAACTTATTTCGGTAGACAGAGTCAGCATGCGAGCCAGGTAGCCTCTGGATCCATCCTTTCCTTTGAAAGTTGATACATCTAGTAAATTCCCCTACAGTCGATCTCTGTGCTAGAAATAATTTGTTCTCACAGATCAAGAGCGGTTGAGTTTTAAGCTTGGAATTCGAATTTTGCAGCAGATTGTTTTCTTGGTGTTGTATCTGAAAATGTCTTTCAACAGTTTGTGACTCGAGTATGCCTTGGAAGGTAGTTCGAATTATGTTGCATGGAAAGACTGCATGGAGGCTGTATTAGATGATAATGGGCTGTTGGAATTCATGGAGAAAGAGATTCCAAAGCCTACTTCTATTGATGCTGCTGTTGTCGAAGCATGGCAAAAGAGACAAGCAAAATGTCGAAGGATTCTGTTGGAGGGCGTAAAGGATCACATTGTATCCAGCCTGCATGGAAAAGCTTCTCCATATTTAATGTGGAAAGCTTTAACATATCTGTTCCAGAGCAAGAGCGACCAAAGGAAGTTGGCGCTCAAAGATAAACTCAGAAACATTAGGATGGAGAAAGGCGACAGTATCGCCAAATACCTCTCGAAGTTCACTCAATGCAGAGATGAGCTGGGAAGTGTGGGGGTGACTGTCGATGAAGAGGTGGTGGAGCGGCTCTCCTTGGTCTTCGAAGGAGTTGGAATTCCTATCGGGACTCTTGTCAATAGTCGGGAGAAGTTCTTTGGTATGGGAGCGACTGCCATTAGGATCTCATGCAGAGGAGATAGGAGGAGGACTACCGAGGACGGATCTTCATCAAAGGTATCTGACAAAGATATTGTGCTTTGGCTGCCAAAGAAAAGAAGGGGAAGAGCAAGAAGGCTTCTCAGTCTGGTGCGAAAGGCAAGAAGCAAGACATGTCCAAGGTGAAGTGTTTTCACTGTCACCAGCATGGACACTATGCCAAAAATTGTCCGCAGAAGAAGAAAAATAAGAAGGCTACCGGATCTGCAGTGGGAGAGGCATTGGCTTCTCAATTCGAATTGGATTTTTCACTGATCGCATGCTTGGTTTCAAGTGTGGCGGGATCAGTTTGGTTCTTGGATAGTGGTGCGTCATTTCACATGACCAGAGATCGAGATCTTTTTTCAGATCTGGAGGAAAAAGATCTTGGAGTGCACATCGAGATGGGCGATGATGGTAGATACAGTGTGACTGGTATCGGTACCATTTCCTTTGAGAGGGAGTCTGGTAAACCTTTCATATTGAAGGAAGTTTTGCATGTTCCAGGATTGATGAAGAACCTGATCTCTGTGACGATGTTGGAAGACAAGGGGTATGATGTGGTCTTCAGCGAAGGAAAGGCTTTCCTGCGCTGTAAGACTACTGGAGAGACCCGGAAGATAGGGGTTCGAGTCAAGAACCTTTATCAGTTGCAAGTAGATGGCTACGCAGCAATGGCATGCAAAGCGAGAGAAGTGGTGAGTCGGGATGATGAGGGCGAACTGTGGCACCGGAGATTAGGCCACCTTCACCATGGAGCTTTGAAGATCCTGCAGCAGATTTCTACTGGGCTTCCTATGGGCACCCTTGCGCAGTCAGATCAGTGCAAGGGGTGTACTTTAGGGAAGTTTGTGAAAGCCACCTTTCACGAGAAGGATAGTCGTGCCACAACGATCCTTGAGAGAGTTCACACGGACGCGTGTGGTCCTTTCTCAGTAGCTTCGACAGCAAAGCAAAAGTACTACGTGATCTTTGTTGATGATTTCTCTCGAAAGTGTTGGATCTTCTTCATGCAGAAGAAGAGCGAGACATACTCTAAGTTCTGTGAGTTCAAAGCACTGGTCGAGAAGGAATCGGGGAAGAAGGTGAAGGCTCTTAGGAGCGACAATGGTGGTGAATTCATCTCAGGATGAATTCAGGGACACTATGGGTGCGGGAAAGGTTCGGAGAGAACTCATGCAGCACCTGTACAGTGAGGGTGGTGAGCGGAAGAACGAGAACTATTGTGAGTGTTTGCCCACGGGCGATGTTGCATGATCAGGGCCTACCCCTTCACTTGTGGGCTGAGGCATGCAATACAGTAGTGTATGTGCAGAACCGTTGTCCTCACAAGGTTCTTGGCATGAGTACACCGGAGGAGGCTTATTATGGCAAGAGGCCTGATATTTCCCATTTGCGGATTTTTGGTTCTCTTGTCTACATGCATGTGACGAAGGATGCGAGAAGGAAGCTGGATCCAACTGCTGAGGTTGGAATATTTGTGGGGTACACTGATACACCTCACAACTATCGGGTGTATTTTTTAGACAGTCGAAAGACTGTTGTGCGACGGGATATAAAATTTCAGGAGGAGAAAGCCATGCAGTGTTCGCTTGAGAGGGAGCTACACTTGCATGCAGATGAGGAGCTGTTAGTTCCTAAGGAGGAGCTTCCGGATGTGGATCAGCCACAAGAGGAAGTTCAGGAGGTGGAAGAAACCACCCATGCAGTTCCAACCATCAGAGGGCGCATGCGCACTACAGAAGCTGAGCGACTGGCTCGAGATGCAGAGAAGGTTGTAGGACCACCTACAGCACAGCGCAGACAGAGACAGTCACCGGATCGGTACACTGGATACATGGCTCTTGTGAGTCAATGTGTTGTGACGGAGCCATCCTCTTTTGAGGAAGATGTGGAGGAACCCGCATGGGTTGATGCCATGATCGAAGAATATGATTCGATCGTCAGGAACAGTGCATGGGAGATTGTCCCAAGACCGGTGGGGAAATCAGTGGTGGGTTCGCGATGGATATACAAAGTGAAGCAGGCGGCTGACGGGAGTGTGGAGAAGTACAAGGCGAGATTTGTCGCCCGTGGCTTTTCACAGATCGAGGGGATTGACTATGAGGAGACCTTTGCACTTGTCGCAAGGTACTCTTCCATACGGACGATCCTTGCTCTCTCAGCGCAGATGGGGTGGCACATTCATCAGATGGATGTGAAGACTGCGTTCCTCAATGGAGTTATTGAGGAAGAGGTGTACATAGAGCAGCCTGAAGGTTTTGAGGTCTTCAGCAGTGAGTCGCATGTGTGCCGACTCAAGAGAGCACTGTATGGGCTGAAGCAAGCACCTCGTGCTTGGTACACTCGGATAGACAGCTACTTCACAGGGCTTGGATTCTCCAAGAGTGAGGCGGATCCAAACCTGTACCAGATTGTGGTGGAGGGGAAGCTGTTGATCATCGTACTGTATGTAGATGATCTGATTTTGACTGGCGATGAGCAGTTGATACTTTCATGCAAGGAGGATCTTGCACGAGAGTTTGAGATGAAGGACTTGGGCATCCTTCATTATTTCCTTGGATTGGAGATTTGGCAGCGCAGCGGAGGACTGTTTGTTTCTCAGGGAAAGTATGCCCGGGAGATTCTGGAGAGGTTCAACATGCAAGGCTGCAAGCCTGTTGACACTCCTCTTCCTGGTGGTTGGAGGAAGGAGGATACTACTTCAGCGGAGGTAGTGGATGCCACTGTCTATCGACAGTTGGTGGGGTCGCTTATGTATCTGGTGTGCTACGTATGGAAATGCATGCTATCTTGTTAACCCATTTCGCAAGCTTCTGGTTAAGCCTACCAAGCTCTCTTTTTGGAAGGCAGGCAAGCATGTTACGTTATCTCGATGGCACATCGGGATATGGTGTGGTACGAACGGGAGATCGATGAAAGCTGCTTCACGGATGCGGATTGGGCGAGGAGCCCAATGGACGGAAAAACACATGCGGAGGTATCTTCTTCATTGGACCGATGCAGAGACTGCGAGTACCGTGAGGAAACGAAGATTCGTGGCACTCAGTTCAGCAGAGGCTGAGTATATGGCAGCAAGCTTGGCTGCATGCGAGGCCATATGGATGAGGAAGATCCTGGTCGGGTTGTTCGGGTCGCATTTGGAGCCTACTGTGATTTATTGTGACAACCAGAGTTGCATTAAACTCTTGACTAATCCAGTATTTCATGATAGATCCAAACACATCGACATCGGGTACCATCATATCATAGATTGTGTGCAGTATAGAATCATGTTACTTTCATATATTCCCATGGAGGATCAGGATGCTGACATCTTGATGAAGGCGCTCACCAGGAGAAAATTCGAATTCCACAGAGGCAGGATAGGGGTTGCAGATAATCCATATCTTGTTGAGAGGGAGTGTTGAAAATGCGGCAAGATGATGGGGCTTAGTGAAATGAAGTCGCATTCACTAAATTGGGCCTTGAGGCTATTTTGGGCATAAAGAATCTATTTTTAGACATATGGAGCATAGTGGGGAGTTGCGATTATTGCTATTCTTGGGTATTGGTCATGTTGGTAAAAATATATGGACCTCTATTTTTAGACATTTAGGTCGAAGTCTATTTTTAGACTGCCTAGCTAAAAATAGAAAAGTCAAATATTATTTACCCTTAATAATATTTGGACTATAAACTTCAGTTTATCCTCTTACAACACTTCAGTTTGACTCACGGATGTGGGGCATGCAACTAAAAAAGGAATTACGCTATTCCTAGGGGTTTGGTTGAGCTCATGCATGATAGACTTCAGTTAGACTCATGTGGCATAGTTTTGGTGGAGTTGATTGAGGAGTTGATGGAGATGGTGTTCTAGTTAACTAGTTGAACTAGTTGTAATTAGTTTAACTGCTATTACACTAGAGATGAGTGGTGTGAATTAAATATTATTTAATTCACTAATTATTAACTCATTATTAAACTAAAAGAACACATCAGTTAACTCATTGCATGTACAGTTCAGTGGAAACCAGTGGAAGAGGTAGATGAAAGGGTGAGTTTGCTATTAGTTGCGATAGGAGTTGTGCATGGGATTTGCACAAGCATTGGAGGAGATTGCCCATGAGGATTGCGCAGTTGGAGCCAGTGATATTCGAACTTGGATCTCTCATTACACCAGCCTTGATTGCGCAATAGAGGCAGGGAATTAGTGGATGAGTTTTGAACCCTTGACCTGTTCAAAACCAAGCTAGTTTGTGTGTAACCTTTGGAGACAGTACTGAGTATTTGTGAGGAGTATTGTACTGAGATTGTTACATGTTCTCTTCCATCTTAATATACAAATAGCTGGGGGTTTTCAGCTATAAGCTTTCCCCATAAATACTGTGTAATGTGTGTGATGTTTTGATGATCTTTTGATCGCATACCGCTTGTTTTATTTCCGCATGTGTGATGATCTAAGTAGAAGAGATTATGTGTTGCATATGGATTCGAATTAGTATGTGATCGGGATAATATCGGTGGATAAATCTTCATTATTCAGCAAATTTCTACATGCGTCTCCTCAGCAATTTTTACAGGTTCTTGGGCAATTTCGGAGGTTCTGGGTGTAAAAATAGTAGGAAATGGTTATCAGGGGTCTCTTTTGCAGGTTTAAATAGTTGGGAGGGAAAACAATGGTTTAAACACAAAGATATTGAAATAATGCATTTACAAAGGTTTTATTAAATAGTATGCATCTGCATTGAATGCGAGGTGGGAAGCGGTTTTAGAATTTCAAACGAGAAGAAAACTGAAGGTTTATCACGTGACTTTTAAGTGGTAAATGGTTTTAGTTAAAACCCACGTGATTTAACCATAAGAAGCCACGTCGAGGGGAGGGTTCATCGCGAAACTGCCCATTTTGCATGGATTTTGTGTTGGAGCGGTCGTGCATATTGTTTACGCGATATCACTCTTCAACCGTCAGATTAAAAACTTTGAAGCGAACGGTGGAGATCGGTTTGAGAGCTGCGTCGGGATAGAAAGATGGGACTGGGTTGGTTATGCAAGCAGAATGGTTTAACTTTATGAAATAAATAGTTTAAACCACGTTTAAACCATAGTCTATATCACAGCGGGGACTTATAATATGTCCAAACCTTTATGATACGGTCAAGGGGTTAAAAGGTATAAAACATATATAATATGCTTAATTTATATACATCGGTGGGATTAATGTCTTTATTAGAACATTTGTTTTAAATGCTTTTAATAAAACATAAGCGGGCAGGGTTTATACATTGTATTTATACAGTTTTCAACCATTTTTGATAGTTTAAAAACAATAGGGCGGGATATTTGAATATAGATAATATTTTAGACCAAATGGATTTTTATTTTGGGATTTTCATTTAAGCACATGGGATAATATAATTTGGTCAAAAGTTTATAATAGTGGGTTTTTTTGGATTTATTAGATATAATGGAATTAATAATATAGGAAAGGGTATTTTTTAGGGATTTAATAAAATATGTTAAAAATTAATATGAGAGGGGAGTGAAAAACAAAATCAAGTACACATTATCTCCAAATATAAAATAATCAAGCATTTTCTCATATTTATTTCTTTGAATAATACTTAGGATAAATGTGACTTTGTGGGTTTTTATGAATGTTTATGAAGGGATGGATTTAATTATTCTAGGGTTACAATTTTACTAAGTAAGAGTGTGTTTTTACTTAGAAAAAATGGTTTTAGTACATGAATGAAGGTAAATGATGATAAATGAGGATTTAACATAAGAACTCAATATTTTCAAATAACTAGACATAGAGCCTTGGGTCC
This sequence comes from Pinus albicaulis, assembly GCA_034641835.2. Taxonomy (NCBI): domain Eukaryota; kingdom Viridiplantae; phylum Streptophyta; class Pinopsida; order Pinales; family Pinaceae; genus Pinus; species Pinus albicaulis. The sequence goes on along the minus strand of CM076576.1, from coordinate 626,752,688 downwards.
GGTCCCAACAAAAATCAGAGAAATGATCTGAGCCTGTTTGACTGATAGCTTAGAATACTGAACACTCATGGGGGAAGGGAAATTAGTGATTTTTCCCGATCATGTATTATTTACATGATTTCTCCACTGCTTTCTACCTACCCAACTTGTATTTCTAACATTTTTTCTTCATTTTGCAGGTGCATTTAGGCTTGCAACCTTAAAACATTTTCTTTCAAAGCATAAAACTAATCTAAATCTACCTTATTCATCCGAGGGTTTAGATTAAACTATTGAGCTCCTCATTATTCTCTACCTATCTACTGATTTGTCATGTTTAAACTATTTGACAAATCGTTATTCACTATCTAAAACATAAAATTGAAACATGAACAATTAAGATTAAACTATTTAACTGATCATGGATTATGGAATTTATTGACACTCTGCTCATAATCATTATTTTTGCAATAAAAAGCAAAAGTAGTGGAATTTGGACTTGCTCACTTTCAGGTTTTATTTCTTTTCTTTTGGGGTATATATTTTTCTAAGTCCTTTGATCTTTCTTTTAGGACTTTTTACCCTCTTTTTTATTTTTTATTATTTTTCATCTTTTCAAAATATGGGAAAAAAACTTGCAGAATGAAAGGTATGTACATATTTACAAGACTTATCAATGTCAATTCAAATTTTATGAACCCTATTATTATAGGATCCTAACACCCGGTCCCAGAAATAGAACCATTTGTTGGCTCGAGGGGTCTAGACCTAGGTTCAGATTTATCACGCAACCAGCAAACCCTCCAACTACTGGTATTATCAATTTAATACCAACTCCTACTATTTTAGAGTTAGTGGACAAGTCTAAAATCTGACCTGAAGGGATAGTAGAAGATATTATTATCTTATTTGATTCTTGGAAGTATCCAGTAGGCTTCATGATGCTTCAGCCCAAAACATGTTCAGGTTGACATCCTTTGATTTTAGGAATACCATGGTTTTCTACTGCTAATGCTTATATAGGATGTAGATCTAGCTGTATGACAATTTCATATGGATATACTACTAAGAAAATTTTCCTTTACCCTCCTACCAAGCCAAGTTTTGGACATGAAAACCCCATAGAATCAAAGTTTTAGATGGAAGAAACTCATGCTCATCCAATATTTACTATAATTACATCCTTATATCTTAAAAATGAGACTAAAGATGATGTTATCAATAAGTTTATTAGTTACCCTTTTGTTTTCACACCTTGTACATCCCAGTTGATTAACGTCACGATAGATATTAAATCTAGTGAGGAAGGAATTTTTGATGAGCCTATTACACATTACATACTTACCACTTCTGGTCTCAAAAGTACACCTATAGAAATTGATCCTCGAAAAATCCTTAATATTAATCCTAATTTTTCTACTGATTAGAGAGAAAACTAGTGCTATTACTAAAAAAGAATAAGGAATATTTTGCATGGGATTATAAAGACATGAAGGGTATCCATCCTACATTATGTACTCATCATATTTATTTAAAGGAAGGATCTTAGCCTATTAGTAAACCTCAACATAGAATGAATCTAGCCTTAAGAGGTATTATGAAGCAAGATACCTAGAAAATTTTGGATATAAATTTCATCCATCCTATTTCTGATAGTCAGTCGGTATCTCCACTGGTCATTGTTCCTAAGAAAAATGGGAAGTGGAGAATCTATATGGATTATAGGGAGGTAAATAAGGCCACAAAAAGGACCATTTTTCATTACCTTTCATTGTTCAAGTCCTAGAAAACATATCCAATAAAAAAATATTTTCTAGATGGATGGATTTAGTCATTAAAATCAGATTTAGATTTTCCCTCAAGATCGCGATACAAATACCTCTACTTTCCCCTAGGGTACTTATGCTTATAGGGTTTTTCCTTTTGGACTATGCAATGCACCTGCAAACTTTCAACGGGTTCTACTGGGTATTTTTGTTCATATTGTTAATTAATGTTTATAAATATTTATGGATGATTGTACACCTTACGGGAGTGGATTTGACAAAGCCTTGAACAACCTTGAAAAAGTACTTGAACATTTCAATAAAACCTACCTCGGTCTCAACACTGAAAAATTCCATATGATGATGGCTGAGGGTATTTTTCTTCAAGGTATTCAAGTGGGTCCAATGAAGGTAAAGGTAATTTTAAAAGTTCCTACTCCTAAAACAGAAAAGTAGGTACGTAGTTTTTTAGGAAAAACATGTTATTATAGGAGATGAATAGATAATTTTTCTAAATTTTCATTACCTTTATTTTCCCTCTTTACAATGGAAAAGGAGTTTGAATGGATTTATAAGTGTAACAGTGATTTTGTAGAGCTGAAAAGACATGTAAAAAAATCTCATGTTTTGAGAGGACCATATTGGAATTTGTCATTCCACATCTCTATGGATGTTTTTGATACAACCATTAGAGATTTTCTTGGTCAGCAAGAAGGAAATAAACCATACACCATCTATTACATCAGCAAGAATTTAGCTCCTATGGAGGTAAAATATACTATTACAAAGAAGGAATTTCTTGCGATTGTACATGCTATTAATAGATTTAGGCACTATATCACTAATTGACGCAGAGACACCTCTGTGATACCCCAGAATCACACTATTACTGTTGCATATAAACATGCATTTCATCTGCTGCCCAAATAAAACTCAATATCTACAATCTCAACCTGTACCAACCTTTTCTACATGAGGAAGCTTGAATTTCTCAAACCAAATTCATATACATGGTTATAAAATCATAGTCGAATACCATACTTAGTCCTTTTTCAATAATCCCTTCTTATGACTCTTCGATAAATAATTGAACTTTGCATACAAGTTAATAATGGACCATAGCTTTTGAAATCTCACCTTTACCCTCCAAATACATTCTTGCAAATCTGGATATTAACAAGCATCTATAGACACATTCCCATACCAATAATTAGGCCTTTCGACCCAACTTCTCTCTGCGCTTCTCCACGATGTCGGCATGCCCCAGCTTCTCTTCCTAAAATGCTCAATATTCGCAATAGGCAAACAATTCAGTGTCTTGGTAATAAATTCGATATCATCCCTCTCCGTGTCCTTGACAACCACAATCTTCGCCTTCTTCAAATAATGCAACAAAAGATCGATCACAGCATCGCACAATATACTCTTCTAAATCAACAGCACATTGCAGCAATCCCAGATTTTATTGATTCGATGCCGAATCGGTTTGCCAATTGTTGTATTATGATATGCTACAAGAAATTGGGCATTTAACCACGATTTGATACGGTATCACTACCCTCCTCAACTGCAAAATGCACCGATTTAAACTCTGACATACGCCAATTCCACAAATGCCGATATAATATCAAGCACTGTTCTACGCGCTCCAAGCTGGCGATCCGATCCAAATCTCTATACTCTGATGCGATTGCAATCGGCACTCGCAAGCCACAACGTTTTGAAAGCCAAAACTGTTAATAACAACCACAGTTCCGATCCGATGTAATCGGTAATCGGAAGTCACATTTATTTGAATATCAAAGCTGTCAAGAGTTGTAGTTCCGATCCGATTGATCGGAGTCGGAAATCGGCACATGCAAGTGTGCTTCCACCTTTTAACTATCCTCTTATCCGATCCGATTGGATAATTAACCACGTTCACCTGTAAAATAACGAAACCGATATCCTTTGGAACCAATTAATATCATTTCGCGTTAGATTCATTGCTAAATTGATTGATATGGAAACCTCCCATTTTTATTTCAATGCCATAAGTTATGGGGATACGATGCATTTCAAACTGAATGATATGTTAATTCGCCTCCACTACAAAAGATCCACACCGTCTTTTTAATCTATTTTCCGGGGTAAAGACGGTTCCCAACTCACAAAATTTGATAACGCCGAATTGCAATAGAGACATAATTCTTCAAAATACAAAAAACGCAGATCAAACTCAATTCAATCAATTATACAGACATACCATACTCGCGTTTCCACAAATTTCGAATGCAGTTCTTCAACGTTGTATACACTCTATACAATCTGCAATTACAACCGATCTAATGCAAATAACACTGCGCGTTCTATTTCCTATCAATTTTAACATCACAAAGCATAATCGATGTATTCAAACCACAATTATATTCAAAGAATGAAACAGTCTCAGCTCTTGGACAATTACACAAAACTGATCACTGTTTTTTTTTTTACACATCTCACTACTAAATCTGAGCGTAGCGCTCCACACCAAACCTCACACTCACACCATCGCTCCTCTCGCTCTCCTCAAAGCCACACACAAACTCTAATCAATCTAAAAGAATCCTCCCAGCTCATTACAATTTTCCTCTATTTATTATCCACTCGAATAATTCTCCTAAATTATCTAACAGAGTTTCCTATTTTTTTTTCAAGAAAGAACAAAATTCTTCTATTCCGTTGCTTTTAAAGCACACCTAGACTAACAGCTCTATCTCAAAATCCAAAATAAGCTAATCTCCTATTTATTACAATAACAAATTATTTGAGGAATCCAACCTCCTCAGTAAATTGATTTTTGACCAACAGTAAATAAATTTCACTAGATTTAACCACAACATGTGGACAAATCTCCACATTGCTGGCTGGGTCTAGATGCTTCTGCATCAGACTCCCAAAGTTTAAATTAGCCATGATCTCCCGATCATGCACTTCATGCCTGTGTCCTCCTGGATCCCATACTTGGTTTGATAGTCTGTCCTTGGTTACTGTTGTTGTTGTTTGTCCCTCAAGTCTCTGTTCACTATGTTGTAATGCATCACTATCTGCTGCTGTCCTTTTCACATACCTCGCTGCTGTTTTGCTCACTCTAATTTGCAATTCTTCATTCCCTTCACCTGTACCATTTCTTCCAGCCAATCTTCCTTTCTTCTTCTGTCCTGCATTTGTTTTACTGGAATGCTGTAGTATGAGTTTCCATAACTCATCCAATTCTTTGTCCATTTCACTTCCCATGTGCTGAATACTATTCTGCTGCAACTGATTGTGTTCTTGAATTAGAACATCATAATCTTTGTGCCAATAATCTTCCATATACATTTCTGAAATGCACCAATGCCTTTTTCCAGGTTCTTCTTCTAGTTTCTCATTCATGACTTCATCATTCCTTGCTTCAAATTCCAGCATACCTTCCATTAATCCGATCTGTTCTTCTTGGTTCAGATCGACTTCACATTGCCCCTTTCCTGCATGTAAATCTTCATCAAAATTAATCAACTTGATAAACACAAATGCTTTACCTGGCTTCTTCATCAAAATATTCGACTTATTCCAAAAATCTGCCATTTCATCTGGAAGTTCTCTCAAAAGTTCTACACAATCTGCAATATCTGTCTTTAATCCTTCTTTACTCTGGCTTTCTTCAAGATCAATGATCTTCAATGACTCAGTGTATCCTTTGAATTCAAAAATTCTTTTGCCATCCTCCTTATTCTGCATATGACTATGAGTAGCCATTTCGTCAACAGTCTTCAATAACTGTTTGTCTTTCCTCAAGTGAATGTGACCTGCAAACACACAACAATCTTCAGTTTTCAAAATACAATACCTTCCATTTTCTTTTGATGCTTCAAGCACCAATCCTCCATCATAATTCTTTTGGATTTCAGCGGATCCTTCTTGCGGTGACTCGATTTCTCTGAGTCTTCCCTTCTTTAATAAATCAATATGAATTTGTTCAAGTTCCCTAAACTCGTTCATCAGCTTGCCATTCAACCTCCGTTGCAATAACTTCCATTTCACCCTTTTCTTCAGTCTCCATCTGTATCTTTGGTCTTTACTTGTCTTTCTTTGTACTACCAGACTAATTTCTGGTTCTTCATTCTGCTGCCAACTTCTATACTTCTGCAATTTAATGCCTTCCTCAAATTCATTCTCATGCAGCTGATCATTCCTTCCAAATTTATGGTTACTTCCATATTCATCTTGCTGAGTTAATATTTCTGTCTCTTTTATGCCTTTGAGGACATAACCTCCTTGCTACTTCTGATCTTTCATCTCACCTTCATATAATCGCTGCTCAATTTCTCTGATTTCAGCATCATATTTATTAATGCTGTCTTCCACACCTTTTCCTCCATCAGGTTCTGTAAGCTTTGTTTCTCCTTTGGGTTCCTCGAGTAATCTTTCCAAGAATTCTATCTCCTTGTGAAATCTCTCCAGCAGATCATCACAATTTTCCTTCTCAGCTTCATTCTTTTCTTGGCAATCCTCCTGAGTTGACCTGTTTTCCACATTATCATATTGCAAGCATCTTTCATCAATTCCATTAAATAAATTCATTGGTTTACCTTTTTGTAGTCCCACCATGGAATTGTCTACGTCAACCTCATTTGACTGTTTCACCCCAAACAGGATTTCATCTATGAACTCCTTCTGTTGCAATAGATCAACGCCTTCTTCCTCTAAAAGGGATTCACCATCATACTTCACCTCAAGAGCTTCATTCCTGGTTGTGACAATTTCATCAGGCTGTTCATCATCCTCTGCATATCCTGCAAACATACACAAACTATAAGAATCAAAATCACAAGGCTTCATTGCCTCATCTGCTTCCTTTGTCAACATATCTTCGAATTGTTCTGAACTCTGCCAATAGTCCATGAGATCTTCAGCTGACCTCTCATTATCCTCTTTCCCCAACATTTCACCTTGCTCTGGTCTGCAAATGGAAACTTCCAATTCTACCTCTGCTTCTCTGAGTTTCTCTGATTCCTCTTGAGCACTCAATATCTGCTCAATCTTTCTCAATTCTTCTACTATCTCTGACTTCACTTGCTGATTTCTCCTTTCCCGTAGCCTTGGCCACTTTACTCTTTTCCTCATGGTCCAAACACTTTTCTGCAGCATCTTCATCAATATTCCAATCTGGAAATCTATCTCAGCTTTCTCTCGATCAAACTCTTCTTGACTCATCCTCATGCCATTTGCTTTGGCATCTTCCCTTCTGCTGTGGCTTCCTTGTGAACTTCTGCTATGACTATCTGTAGTCATTTTCTGCTCCTCTCTTTCCATGAGCTCCTCGCACCTCTGCAACAAGCCTCTGCAACAGTAAGTCCTCCTTACTGCAATCTTACCTCACTAAGCTCTCCTCACTCAGTCTTTTGGTAAGCACAATCCCCTATCTGGAATCTTCTCTTGAGCAACACCTTTGCTCCCTCTAGGCTTCTGCAATCTCTCACTCTCTCTTTCGAAGACACTTCAATTGTCCTCTCTGTCCAATCTCTTGTTGGAATCTTCAGGTTCACTGCCACTTCTACTTTTAAGAACGCATCTGGTTCTTCTCTCACAGCTTCTCTTGATTTATATTGATGCAGTCTTCACTCTTTCTGATGCTGTCACCTGTGTTTTGAATGGATTTCCTCACTGCTGTAATCTGGTACTAAAATTTATTCAGAAAAACAAACTTATTCACTTTCAACAGAGCCAAGCTCTGATACCAAAAATGACGCAGAGACACCTCTGCGATACCCCAGAATCACACTATTACTGTTGCATATAAACATGCATTTCATCTGCTGCCCAAATAAAACTCAATATCTGGAAATCTCAACCTGTACCAACCTTTTCTACATGCGGAAGCTTGAATTTCTCAAACCAAATTCATATACATGGTTATAAAATCATAGTCGAATACCATACTCAGTCCTTTTTCAATAATCCCTTCTTATGACTCTTCGATAAATAATCGAACTTTGCATACAAGTTAATAATGGACCATAGCTTTTGAAATCTCACCTTTACCCTCCAAATACATTCTTGCAAATCTGGATATTAACAAGCATCTATAGACACATTCCCATACCAATAATTAGGCCTTTCAACCCAACTTCTCTCTGCGCTTCTCCACGATGTCGGCATGCCCCAGCTTCTCTTCCTAAAATGCTCAATATTTGCAATAGGCAAACAATTCAGTGTCTTGGTAATAAATTCGATATCATCCCTCTCCGTGTCCTTGACAACCACGATCTTCGCCTTCATCAAATAATGCAACGAAAGATCGGTCACAGCATCGCGCAATATACTCTTCTGAATCAACAGCACATTGCAGCAATCCCAGATTTTATTGATTCGATGCCGAATCGACTTGCCAATTGTTGTATTACGATATGCTACAAGAATTTGGGCATTTAACCACGATTTGATACGGTATCACTACCCTCCTCAACTGCAAAACGCACCGATTTAAACTCTGACATATGCCAATTCCACAAATGCCGATATAATATCAACCACTGTTCTATGCGCTCCAAGCTGGCGATCCGATCCAAATCCCTATACTCTGATGCGATTGCAATCGCACTCGCAAGCCACAACGTTTTGAAAGCCAAAATTATTAATAACAACCACAGTTCCGATCTGACGTAATCGGTAATCAGAAGTCACATTTATTTGAATATCAAAGCTGTCAAGAGTTGTAGTTCCGATCCGATTGATCGGAGTCGGAAATCGGCACATGCAACTGTGCTTCCACCTTTTAACTATCCTCTTATCCGATCCGATTGGATAATTAACCACGTTCACCTGTAAAATCACGAAACCGATATCCTTTGGAACCAATTAATATCATTTCGCGTTAGATTCATTGCTAAATTGATTGATATGGAAACCTCCCCTTTTTATTTCAATTCCATAAGTTCTGGGGATCCGATGCATTTCAAACTGAATGATATGTTAATTCGCCTCCACTACAAAAGATCCACACTGTCTTTTTAATCTATTTTCCGGGGTAAAGACGGTTCCCAACTCACAAAATTTGATAACGCCGAATTGCAATAGAGACAAAATTCTTCAAAATACAAAAAACGCAGATCAAACTCAATTCAATCAATTATACAGACATACCATACTCGCGTTTCCACAAATTTCGAATGCAGTTCTTCAACGTTGTATACACTCTATACAATCTGCAATTACAACCGATCTAATGCAAATAACACTGCGCGTTCTATTTCCTATAAATTTTAACATCACAAAGCATAATCGATGTATTCAAACCACAATTATATTCAAAGAATGAAACAGTCTCGGCTCTTGGACAATTACACAAAACTGATCACTGTTTTTTTTTTTTTACACATCTCACTACTAAATCTGAGCGTAGCGCTCCACACCAAACCTTACACTCACACCATCGCTCCTCTCACTCTCCTCAAAGCCACACACAAACTCTAATCAATCTGAAAGAATCCTCCCAGCTCATTACAATTTTCCTCTATTTATTATCCACTCGAATAATTCTCCTAAATTATCTAACAGAGTTTCCTATTTTTTTTTCAAGAAAGAACAGAATTCTTCTATTCCGTTGCTTTTCAAGCACACCTAGACTAACAGCTCTATCTCAAAATCCAAAATAAGCTAATCTCCTATTTATTACAATAACAAATTATTTGAGGAATCCAACCTCCTCAGTAAATTGATTTTTGACCAACAGTAAATAAATTTCACTGGATTTAACCACAACATGTGGACAAATCTCCACATTGCTGGCTGGGTCTAGATGCTCCTGCATCACTAATTGCCAAAACTTTGTGCATACATATCATTCACTTATCAGATTTTTTATGAAAAAACCTATTAAAAATGCTAGGGTTACTAGGTGGTTGTTGTTATGCCAAGAGTTTGATATTACTATCATAGATAAATCTAGAAAATATAATGTTAATTTTTGCAGACTCTCTTTCTAGGCTAACTAATGATACTCATGATCTTCCTATTGAGGATTATTTTCCAAATGAATATCTATTTGCAGCGTTCACTTATTCACCATGGTTTGCAAATATTTCGAATTATCTCATTGCAGGAAAGTTTCCTCATCACTTGTCTCCTAGAAAAAGAAATAATATTGCATAATAGAGTGCCAGATATTTCTGGGTGGATGGAAACTTCTTTCACACTAGTTTTGGTCAACAAATTAGAAGTGTGTGAGGGAGGATTAAATCCATGAGATCCTCAAGGCCTACCATGATGGAAATCGTGGAGGGAATTTTGTAGATAGGAGTATAGTTCATAAGGTGTTGCAAATGGGCTAATTTTGGCCCACTATATTCCGAGATGAATATAGGTATGTTGAGGGTTGTGAAAAATCCCAGAGAATGGTCATCCTACACAATCAAATGAGATGTCATTATAGCCCCAGCTGGTGGTGGAACCTTTTTAGAGATGGGTATTATACTTTGTGTGGCCATTAAATTCCCCATCAGTAGAAGTTTCACATTCTTGTTTGCACAATTGATGTTACCAAGTGGTTAGAGGTCATAACACTTACTAGGGAAACTGATCGTGTTGTTTCAGACTTCTTGTTTGAAGAATTTTTTTCTTAATATGGAGTTCCAAGGGAAATAGTAACAAATAGAGGAGCAATGTTCACCTCTTGACTAATATGGGATCTTGTCAAAAAATATGGAGCTCATCATAGGATTACCTCACCCTATCATCCTTGGGCAAATGGGCAGGTATAAATTACTAATAAAGTATTTGAAGCTATTCTTACAAATACTATTGTAGGACATAGAAAATATTTGATGGAGAGAATTCTTGAAGTATTGTGGGCTTACACGACAACCACTACAACAAAACTGACAATCGACGCAATTTAGCACCAGATTTTAGTGCATTTTTTTTACAATTAGGATGAGAAACCTGGTGCTAAACATGACTCTACTGTGCAATTTTTAAAGTGTCCTTTTTTGCACCTAATTTTTCATCCTTATTTACACCAGATTATGCATCTTCTTTTACGTCAAAATTTGCACCAATATTTGCATCTGATTTTATGATAGGTTTTGCTTCTAGTTTTTTGCCATTTTGCATCTATATTTCATCATTTTTTCTTCCTATTTTGTGTCATTCTTTGCTTCCAATTTTGCGCCATTACTTCCATCAAATTTACACTATTTTTTTCATCCAATTTAGTGCCCTTTTTTGCATTAATTTTGTGTCATTTTTTGCATCTAGTTTTGCACCAGCTTTGGTGCCTATCATTGCACCATATGTTGAATTTGATTTAGCGCCAAATTTTTCATCCAAAGTTGGTGCCCATTTTTGCATTTTTTTGGACCATTTTTTACATCCATTTTTACATTTTATTTGTCTCCCTTTATCGCATCTCATTTTGCACCATATTTTGCATCATTTTCTACATCCAATTTTGAATCATTTAACACTTCTTCTTGCATCCAATTTCACATCCTTTTGAGCATCCAAATTTTCCTTTATATTTTCATCCTATGTTAATCCATGTGTTGTGTCCACCTTTGCAGCTCATTTTGTTTCTAATGTTACATTTTACTTTGAGCCATTTTTTACGTCCTGCATTTGTTTTTGCACCAAGTTTTGCATCAAACATTGCATCTCAATTTTGAGCTATTTTTAAGCCTATTTTTTTCACTATTTTTGATGTTTCTACTTATGTGTCCAATGTTGCAACATTATGAATGTCCACTATTTCATCCAATTTTGTATCCTTTTTGGTGTGTAATTTTACATTCTTTTTTCCATCCAAATTTGCATCCTTTTTCAGCGTAATTTTGTGTCCACATTTGCATTTCGTTTTGTGTCTAATTTTGAGTTTGAATTCACATCTAATTATGCACCATTTTGGCATCCAATATGGCGTCCTTGGTTTCACCCTTTCTTTAACCCAATTGTGCATCATTTTTATGTCTTTTCTTACAATTTTTTTTTCCTTTTTTTCACCCAAATTTGCATCGGAAATTTACACCATTCTTTGCATCATCATTTGGAATCTTAATTTGCATCCTTTTTTCTTCTTTTTTGCACCCAACTTGGCATCCCCCTTTTCATCCTATTTTACATATAGTTGTTTTTCCTTTTTTGCATCCTTGTGATTGTCACCATTCCTTATGAATATTAAGGTGCGATGGAATCGAACCACCAACCATATGCTTGTAAAGTAGGTACAAGCATGTGCTCTTCCATTGGGCTAGCACCCTTCAAAGAATTAGACCTTGGAACTTTATAATTTTTTAATTCTAAAACTGTAATTAAATTATAAAACATTGTAAAATCGTGTATGTTTCATTGGCTCAATTAGCACAAACAACTATCCAATAAATGTAGAACATAATTATTTTAGAACAAGGAAGCATATTTCACATGGTTAATACACTAAAACACCTAAAATATAAAATCAAAGTCATTTTTTTAAACTTGAGACCGTAATTTCATTCCCAGTCAGTCTACCTTGAGACCATCCAGGACTAGGAAAAGGAAAAACATGCATAAAATTATGCCATGCAAATGGAAGAACCCAAGAAGCACCTTTTCAAGGAAAACACAAAGAAGAAAATAAATATTTAGTGCAAACAATAGTACCTTGTTAGTCTCGTACTAGAAAACTAGACCACGACAGTGATGAGTGTGACACAATATTAGCTCTTTTAACTTGTTCAACTCCTATCAATAATGCTAGTTTAATTCACTATTTAAAAAAATATTTATTAGTTGATCCATCTGCTATTCCAGCCTCATAATTGTTTAGAGGAATTACTGCCCACTTTAGATGTATTTTCCTTTGCCATAAAATCCATTTGCATGGTTTAAAGGCCTCAACAATTTCGGCCTAAAAGATTCAAGGCTTACCTACACAAATTGGTTTGCTCCATCAGGCCAAAAAGCACTTTTGAATGCCTTGAGACACATGACAATGTAATTTTTTTTTATAACGAAAATTTATGGATTTTTGTCCTTGAATAGAAAATATATTTACAAATAAATTTACAAATCAAATGGTTTCTTTAATATTGACCATTCTAGATTATCTAACAACTCTTCTCTCTCTTGTATGCCACTCTATCCAAATTTTAATCGTACCTATAATATAAGGAAATAAGGTAGTTTACAATCATTCAAAACATAATTTGATAAAATAAGATAGTTTACAATCATGTATAGAATCACATTATATAATTGTGCCAAACCTCGGTAGTTGAACTGTCATCGATCCATGTCCTTGTAATTGTTGTAACCTGGAGCCTCATTTGGACATCAAAATGTTGGTAACTACATACAAAGGTATTTGAAACATCATGATGAGTTTTTTTCCATAATTGTGTTAGAAAAACAACGTATTGTGATTAGAAAATTTTAAAAAAAATTAAATGAACAAAAAACAAAAGATGCAGAACTAAAAAAAAAAATTAAATGAACAAAAAAACAACGTATTGTGTTAGAAAATGAATAAATAGTTGTTGATTGGCTGCCTACAATGGTGACCTAGAACATTCACTTTGTGCAACATTGAATAAAGTGTTGGTTATTGGAATCCTCTAATGATGAGCTTAAAAATTTCACTTGGTGCAACATCAAAAAATGCCATCAGGAAATTATTTTATCAGGTCCACTCATCTTCTATGAAGTTGCATTTCCCTAAACAATCACAATGTCTGTGCAAGATGTCCCTTTTTGCAAAATTATCCATGTGAATGCCATTATTAACTTATAGATTATTTCAAAATAGAACTATGTAAGTTAGGCTACTTTGTCAATGCTCTGTTAATTAAAATTACTTGTTATAATAAAAGCAATATAATTAAAATATAGTAAAGATGAAATCAAGGTTCCAATTCCAAAGACCTTCAAAGGTTTGTTACAAGATAGGAAAAGAGTATTTATTGGGACCTAGATTTAATGTATCTAAGAATTAACTGAGTGTATCATATTTTTGAACATAGCTACGTATCATACTAAACAAAAAAAACTTCTAAAACAACAAAAATAATATATCAATGATAGAAAACAAAAAGTGAAAAAGGATAAACATTTTCCAAGTATGAAAAAGGTCATATAATCCCTTGAACCTTTACATCCTTTTAAAAAATTACATCAAAGGTGCCACTACAATAAACATATTATGTCAACTTTAATCTAGAACAAATTTTCTTACGTGCAAAATCTTGTTAAGTCATAAATTTGAGTTGAGACACATTTTGAAAGGGACGTAGCTTCTGATTTTATTTTTATTTTTATTTATTTTTAAAATAAAACTACAATATGATTCATGTATTTTAATAAGAAAACTACGCAACTTCCACTAACTGGATGGTAGATATCATCAAGTTCTCAATTTCTCATTCAAACACAACCTTTCAACATAATCAATGAACAATTACAAACACATATGTATGAGAGATTGAAAGTAAGATGTGATTTTGTTAAAAGGAAGAAAAAAATCAAATTAGCAGAAATTAGCATACATAGAGAGAGATTATGTTAACAGAACATAGTTGACACCTAGTATTGATCACAAACTGAATAAAATATATCATAAAGTTCTCATTCTGAATCATTATAAAAGGTCTCCAACTCTTCAAACACATTCTTTCAACACAATCAATGATGAATTATAACAAACACAAAGGTGTACCGGATTAAAAGGAATTAAAAAGATGAAAAAAATAGTATTATCATACATAAAGACGTCAAAAGAAGAAAAAACATACTATGAACAAAATAGAAATGACACCCTATGTTGATCACTGGACAATTTTTGGTGAAAATTGTGTTAATTTCTTGATGTACTGTGAATGGCTGACATCTATAGATCTGGCTCAGATATGTACATCATATATTACTAATTAAGGTGATTCAACCTGACAATTATCAAGTGTGTGCTCTACCATAAAGCCAATAACACATTTGCATGAATTTTCTACTATACCAAAATCATGAGATGCCATGTCCCTCTCTTTCTCTTCTAACCTAAAAAGGATATTAAAGCTCATTAATTATCTCCTAATTCATTTTCCTCTCCTAGCTTAGGCTTTAAATTGGCACACTCTCTTTTGGGTGTCAAGAAACACCAAACCAAAGAGTAAAGTAGCATGGTCTCTCCTTAAAAGGGATGTTTATTACCACAACTACCAATATGGAAACCCAATACCCTATCACAACTCCATCCTTGTAACTATATTTGACTCTATCATCAAATCCCTTTTGATTAAGGTAGAAATTTCAGGAATTACCAACGACCATACTGCAGTGTGCTACATGAGAAAGTTCTGGGTATGAATATGCTACAGTACTGCTTCATGAAATTAAGTTGTGGCCTGCAATAATGTTAAGTCCATATATTAATAGTGTAGTCCCTTATTATGTTCATATAGCCCCCCTTATTGTTATTGTTATACCCCTGTAACCCCCATATTGTTATTATTGTGCCCTTACATTATTATTGTTAGGTCGACTAGGGTTACATTGTGGCCCCACTAGGATTACATTGTGGCCCCATGGACTCCTATATATAGAAAGGAGTTTTTGTCATTTGTATCATCCAAGAATTGTTCATTCATGTGATATATTGGAGGTTTCCCCCTCGAAGTGGCTTATTTCTAAGGCATTGATATCTCTTTTCTTCTATTCTTGGAGCTGGTTTCACAACATTTGGTATCATAGCTTTGGATTCTAGGGTTTCATTGCTCCAAACAGGTTATCGTGGAATTTTCGCTATAACGTTTTTTGTAAAAAGGTTCAGAAGCTGAAATTTTTAGAGTGCAAAGAAGCAATCCTAAGGAAAATCGTCACAAAATTTCAGAGCTTGGTTCGCAATATTTTCGGAGATATGATCTGTGGAAGTTAGGGATTTTTGCAGGCTCTTGAATTTCGCTTAAAAAGGTCATCATGGAATTTTCACCATAACGTTTTTTCTACGAAGGTTCAGAACCTGAAATTTTTAGAGCACGAAGCTGAAATCCTGAGGAACATTATCGCAAAATATTAGAGCTTTGTTCACAACATTTTTCAGAGATATGATCTGTGGAATTTAGGCCTTTTTCAGGCTCCCGAATTTCATCTCAAAGAGGTGATCGTGGGAAAATATTCATAACTCTCTTTCTGAGCATCAGATTGGAATTCTGTAAAAAGTGACTGGAGGTACATGGAATGTAATTTTCCATCTATTAATTTTAGATCCAAAGTAGAAAATAGTGACACGTGGCAAGTCGTACAAGTTCGCTCTATTGAACAAGTCCATAATTAGGTCATTGTAGGATATTGGACATAAATTTGCCTTGAAGAATCCAAATCAAGTCAGACATGTGCCATTTGAAAGAAGCTTTAGAGGACTACTAAAGGGCCGAATTTCAGATATTGAGGATTTGCAAGTATAGAGATAAGTCAATTTAAATATCGAGCTCCTCAAAAGCAAGTAAAAGGTGTGTATTTTGTTTTTCCTGAATTTCATAAGTCTTGTTTGAAGAATCAAGTTGAATTGATTCCAAGGGCATATTGTAGAATAGATATCAGTATTGGATTCTAAAATGGCCCCTAAAAATAATTCAACACCCATTAAGCCTTTAGAAGGCTCTACGATGACTCATGAATACGAAGAGTGGCAACATGACATATCAAAATTACAAGAGCAAGTGCAACAAATTTCACTCTCGCAAAGAGCAACAAAAAATGACATGGAAGTTTTGAAGAAAGGCATGGAAACTAAGATGGATGGTTTGAAGAAAGGCGTGAAATCTAAGATGAATGGTTTGAATAATGGCATGGAAGCTAAGATGGATGGCATGGAAGTTGGCATGGAATCTAATATGGATGACATGGAAGCTAAGATGGAAAACATGAAGAATGATCTAAAAGCAGACATGGAACGTTTGACAAAGTTGATACAAGAAATGTTTCCTAATGGTGAAAATATAGTAGAGGAAACTCATGATGAGAACAAAATAAATGTTAATCACGATTTCATAAACTCTAATGTTGGAGGGAAGAACCACCATATTCCAAAAATGGATATGTGGAAGTTTGATGGAAAGGATCCTGTAACATGGATGCTATAGATGGAGCAATATTTTGATCTCAATAATGTGCAAAACACACAGGTACGCATTGCAATTTTACATTTAGAACAAAATACTTTTTTATGGTATCGATGTCTTTGCCCCTGTAAAAAAATTGTCAGTTGGTCAATTTTTATGGAGAAAATGATAGCACATTATGAGGATACAAAGAGCAACACTTTCTTTAGCCAATTGATAAATCTCAAGCAAAAGTGTTCAGTGGGGGAGCACATTGAGGACTTCCAAAAATTGAATATAAGGGTAACTGATATTTCATAGGAACGTAGGATTAGTCTCTTCATAGGTACTTTAAAGGATAACATCCAACATGAAGTTCGCGTTTTGGAACCTGATTCATTGGAGAAGGCATTCAGGTTGGCAAGAAAAATTTAATGTAAAATTATGGCGACAAGGAAGCCTACCGCTCACTTCTATAAAGATGGAAGTGTTGCTACTCCTAAATTTCCACAAACTACAAGGTTGACACCACAAAAATTGGAAGAAAAAAGAGAAAAAGGGCTTTGCTACAGTTGTGATAGAAAATACACTAAAGGTCATAAGTGTGATGAGAAGAAATTATTTTACATAGATTGTGAAGAGGAAGAAAAAAATGAACAAGAAGAGGATATACACCAGGAACTAGCCCTAGAAGAGGAAGAAATGAGTCCGACCATATCGTGTAATGCATTGGCAGGAATTACCACTCCTCAAACTCTCAAGATAGAAGGACATATTAGGAAGAAAAAGGTAATAGTGTTGATTGATTCAAGTAGTACCCATAATTTTATTCATTGTAAGGTAGCTAAGGAATTTAATTGTTTCCTATACCCAGCACCAGAATTTCAAGTGATGGTTGCAAATGGAGGAACTATAAATTTCTCTGGAAAATGCCATAATATCAAGCTAACCATGGGAGAATATGTACTGAATATTCCAATGCTTTCCATCCCTGTGGGAGGTGTTGATGTTGTACTAGGAGTATAATGGTTACAATCTTTGGGGACGGTAGCTTTTAATTTTCAAGAAATTTTCTTGAAATTTTTTTCAAAAGGAAAGGAAGTCGAATTACAGGGTATTGCAGGGAAGCCAAGAAATATAATAAGCTCTAATGTCATGACAAATATTCTAAAGAAATAAAAATGAGGCGTAATTGCACAATTATGCTCACTAAAAGTTCCAACATCAAAATTATCTAATTCTGTAGACCTCCAAAAAGTCTTGGACAATCATTCCAGGGTGTTTGAAACTCCCAAAGGACTCCCACCTATTCGTGATCATGATCATGCTATTCATTTGATTCCAGGAAGTGTTCCTCCAAACATCAAGCCTTATATATATCCTTATGTCCAAAAGAGCGAAATTGAACGTATGATTGTAGAAATGTTAGAGGCTAGTATAATTCAACCTAGCCAAAGTTCTTTCTCTGCTCCTGTAGTATTGGTACACAAGAAGGATGGATCATGACGCATGTGTCCAGATTATAGGGAGCTCAATAACCTCACCATTAAAGACAAATTTCCTATTCCTTTGATTGATGAATTATTGGATGAATTACATGGAGCAATTTATTTTACCAAGTTGGATCTTTGTTCAGGATATCATCAAATTAGAATGAAGACTGAAGATATTCCAAAAATAGCATTTCGAACTCATGAGGGTCATTATGAATTTTTGGTCGTGCCTTTTGGCCTTACCAATGCACCTTCTACATTTCAAGGGTTGATGAATTCCATTTTCAAACCCTTCCTTAGAAAATTTGTGCTAGTATTTTTTGATGATATACTAATCTACAGCAGGTCTTGGAAGGATCATGTTGAACATGTTGACAGGGTGCTCAAACTATTGCAGGAGAAACAATTATATGCAAAAGAATCCAAATGTTTCTTTGGAGTACAAGAGGTGGAATATCTGGGTCATATTGTATCTCACGAGGGTGTTAAAGTAGACCCTAACAAAATTAAAGCCATTAAGGAATGGAAAGTCCCCACAACCATAAAGCAGTTGCGAGGGTTTCTCGGGTTAACAGGGTATTATCGCAAGTTTGTTAAGAATTATGGGAGAATAGCAGCACCTCTAACAACATTATTGAAGAAAGATGCATTTTCATGGACTCCTGAAGCAACTAAGGCCTTTGAACATCTTAAAGAGGCAATGTGCCTAGCACCAGTCTTAGCTACGTCAGACTTCTCAAAAACCTTTATTGTGGAATGTGATGCCTCAGGAAATGGAATTGGTGCTATTTTAATGCAAGAAGGAAGACCCATTTCTTTTGAAAGTCATCCAATCAAAGGAAAGTATTTACAGAAAGCTATTTATGAGACGGAAATTTTAGCAATACTGCATGCACTAAAGAAATGGCGACCTTACCTAATGGGAAGACACTTCAAGGTAAAAATTGATCATGACAGTCTTAAACACTTTTTGAAACAAAGACTATCTTCAGAAGAGAAGAAAAAATGGGTCACAAAGATGTTGGGTTATGACTTTGAAATAATCTACAAAAAAGGGAAGCTAAATGTTGTTGCAGATGCACTCTCAAGGAAGAATGAAGAGGTGGAAGCATTGCTTTGTGCCGTTTCTATTATCCAACTAGATTGGATAAACGAATAAAGGGATGAATGGAAGAAGTACGAAGAATTGTGGACACTCATTCAAAAGTTGCAGCAAGATCCTAGTACATCTGATACATTTAGTTGGAAAAATGATTCCTTATGGTACAAAGATTGCTTATATATTTGTAAGAATTCCCAACTAAAACAAAAGATTATTTTAGAATTGCACACTTCTCCTTTAGGAGGACACTCGGGATTTTTAAAAACTTACCATAGGGTGAAGAAAGAATTATTTTGGGATGGCCTTAAATCTGATATTCAAAAGTTTGTGGCTGAATGTTTGGTTTGCCAACAGAATAAAGTGGAGAAAATTAAGACCCTGGGTCTTCTACAACCTTTATCCATTCCAAGTCAACGTTGGGAGGAGATTTTAATGGATTTTGTTGTGGTTCCTATGTTTTGGCCAGATTGGAAAGACCAAAAGATAAGACAACATCAAACCACTTTGGGATCCTAGGATCTAGCCCTCCTGGATCCAGAGAGGGATCTCTCTATAAATGTAAATAATGATATATCTTTGAAGCTCAAATTGAGGTATTAGGCTAGGTATGAAGCACAAGGGTTTAGATTTTTTTGTTTGGTTGGAGATCATTAACTGAGAAGGTTAAGGAAGTAAGGAAGGAACTGAATAGAAAGATGTTTTAGCATGGGAGGATAGGTTAAGAGAAAGGTTAATCCATTGGGCTATGGAGTCATGAAAGGGGATTACTTGCATAAAAACTCTCTAAGGGTTTCCATAGGGAAAGTCATCTATACCAAAGGATATTTTTAGATAGATGGTGAGATGGAACATTAAGAGTGGGTGAAAGAAAGAAACCAAAGTGCAACCTAAGATCAGGTCAGATGTCATTTAAATACAGACTTGTTTTTGACATACTTCAGAGGAAACTCTCATTAAAGACACAAAGGGTAGCTTAAGATCAGGTCAGATGTCATTTAAATCCAGACCTGATTTCAGCATACTCTCAAGGAAGACAATCCAACAGTCCTCATAACCACTTTCAGACAGTAGAAAAAATTTAAGATTTAACACAGAGTAAGGCCTAAGATCAGAGAAAGACTTTAAACCTTCAATGCTTTTTACACTAACTCAAAGGGATCTTAGAAAGGCAAACTGTTGGAAAGGGAACCTAGTGAGACAGGGCTAGCTCTAATATCCCAATTTCCCAATTTTTTCAGCTGAAACCAAACAAGAACATCTAAGGAAGCAAGCCCCAAATTCATACATCAGTAAGCATGGATCAACCAACTTCTATACTGGTTAAATTATGATGAATTTGCTCTTAGATACACAAATAGTAGAAAACATATAGATAAATATTTGACAGTGAGACTTAGGGTACTTCCAACAGTATGTCCTAATCTATGCTTGCTTTTCTTTATCAGAGAAATATGGATAGTATGTAAAAACATGAAAGGAGAAAATTACAGTAAGAGTAACATCACCAATAATATAGACCAGGATCCTGTGAATCTGCTTGATTAATTGATGTGAAAAACCAGTCACATACTTTGAGCTCAGTGGCCTTTTACAATCAAAATTCTCTTCCCATCCTACTATATTACAGACTACTTAGCTACTTTCCCTCAATAATGATTATAACAGTCGATAAAATCCCAACAACCAAAAAAATTTACAATGAAATTTACAGGGGTTCTTATAGGAGTGTGAGCAATAGTAGTAGTAGATGTGAGCTTTAAATGATTCATTAAGACATAGTGGAAGAAGTATTCATGCCCACTCTGCTTAATGGCTTTGCGTTGACTATGTGTCACCTTTAGGTTGTTTTAGAAGTCCTTGTCATGTTGACAATAACTTCAGGAATGTGCTTTGAAATAATTTTTGACTATAGGTACTATGTTCTGTCTTCTGAGATAAGTAAGGTGACTAAAGGTCTTTCAGGTCTTCCATACTTCCATAACTACTGTCCTGACAACTTTAGAAGCTTCTGTCAGTGTAATAACTTTTAAGGGCTCAAGAAGGCATGGAGAATGCTGTAGGAATGTTTCCTTCTTAGGGAGAGGACATTCTACGGATATGAGAGCACTGATATAACTTTTTTATGTGCTCCAGGATTCATTAAGCCTTCTCAATCATTATTATGGTCTTTGAACTATGTCTCTGTCCTTTAAACACTGGATTATGAGTTTTAAATCTTCAATAATAGGCTCTGAAACATGGCGTTCTGCGCTCTGTATTTCCTTATCTGTGATTGTGAGGCAGAGTTAATTCACACCACTAAAACCTGCAAAATGACAACAAACTCATGATGAAAAACCTGTGGGAGTGGGTGAGGCTTACTGCGGAGGTTCGTGGAAGATGAAAGAGCAATGGCGGAAAGGTGTATGCAGCGATGAAAAATGGTGGTTGTAGTGAAAAGATGAGCGAAAATCCATGTTGGAAGGTGAACAATAGGGCTGACGAAGGTTTGGGGCGTCATGGATTCTGGACCGTCAGATTAGATCAGACATCAATGATCTATAGCTTAGATTGCGCGAGAAGTCACCTAGGAGCATAGGATGAATGGGAGAGAAGGTTATATGAGAGTCGTTGGATTAGGTTAGTTAACGGTTATCAACGGTGGAGGTTCGTCAAGGAAGTTGTTTGGGGGACTGATGAAAAACAAATAGATGGGGAACGCGATGCAATGTAGTCCATTAGATCAGATCAACCAACAGTTATGATTAAAAAAGGAGAATGTGCTGTGGAGGGCGGTAAGCGGAAAATTGGCAGCGGTTTTCGCGCAGGGCTAAGGGTGGTAAATGGTTTTCACAAAAATCACGCGATTCCACTCATCGCGTGCCATGTGGATTCTCAAAACCGCTTATATCACGTGATTTTAAAATGTTAAATCTTGGACACTAAAATAACGCGATATGCACCTCAGCCATTGGATGGAGGGCGGGGAGATCTAACGGTGGGAATGGAAGCGCAATGTGGAAAGATGCACGGGGCGAAGGTGAGCCATCGGGTTCATTGTGGACCGTCAGATCTTCAGAATGGACGGTCAGGATCAAACGTAGGAGCGCCAGTGTTTCAAAAGGGGAAGAAGGTAGATGGATGGGCAGAATAGATCCTGGCCGTTGGGTCTATAGAATGGACGACTGAGATTGTGTTGGAAAAATGATTTGGGACCTGGTGGAAAGATAGAAAATGGGTGATGCGATTAGATTCTGACCGTCGGATCGGAAGGGGAATTAACAGCCAGGATTGAATTGGTGGGCGCGAGTGATGGGCTTATGAGCGGAGTGTGATTGTATCTCAGTTGTTGGATCTGTAAGAATGAACGATCGATATTGGATCGGGGATCGCAAATCAGAGGAGAAAAGAGGATGCTAATTAAGACTTTGCGCGATGCGATTAAGTGCTGGCCGTCGGATCTGGGAGTAAGATCGACGGTCAATACTCAATCGGAGGGGTAATGGAGAGGGGTTATGGGCGGAGAATTGGTTTAATCCTGATCGTTGGATTCTACGATCGGACGGTCGAGATTAGACGAGGGAGCGGAGGAGATGGGTTCATCGCATCGGGGATTTTTGGAAGAACAAAGGAAAAGTCGTTAATAGAAAGCTTCGATTGCGATTTGCAATTAGGCCTTAGCGTTTGGTCCCGGCTCCGGGTTATATGGAGAAGAAAGGGTTAAGGGCTAAGCCGAAAGGGGCTTAAGCCCTAAAGTGTTAAAAGGGTGATTTTAGGCCTAAAAACAGGGTTTTTTAAGCCAAATGAGGGGTTCCGGTAAATGAAAAGAGGCATCTTCAAACCAAATAAATGGTAGTATATGGTTTAAAAAGGGGATTTTGATGAGATGGAGTGTTTTTGAAGGGATTTTGGAGGAATTTTGGGAGGGGAAAAGGGATGAAAAATGGGGATTTTGAGGGGATGAAATGGAGCAAATGGAGGGATTTTTGACAACATCTTCTTTCACCAATCAACAAGATTCTTTAATGGAAATAGTAGTGAAGATTCTTCAAGGGACAGAAGACACATAGAGGCTTCAGGAATGAAATATTTTCAAGGGAAATGTTTCTCTTGAAGGCTCAGAAACATTTTTAGCCACCTGTTTGCTATGCCAAAAATTTATAGGTGGCTAACAGTGGCTCCACATGGGGATGGAATCTTCTTGAAGGTGTCAAGAATCTCAGAAAATAATCTTTGGAAGTAGGCCAAATGCTTGGTACTTGACACATATTTTTCCTTTCTTTGATCAGCTGCCACAACTTGGTGGATATTAAATCAGCAGAAATCATTCTTCCAAACAACTACCTACCCATCCTACTATCCTAACATTTTTTCTTCAAGGTGCACTTAGACTTGCAGACCTTTCACATCATTATTTTTTGCAAACAAGAAAATAAACCTATCTGCTGCTACCCTTATTTCTCCATGAGACCAGATTAAACAGTTGGAATCATAGCTTCTCTACCTAAACTAATATCTGCCAGGATTAAACTGTCTGGTAGATTTCTTTATTTACATTCTAAAACAGAAATTTAAACACATACAAACCAGGATTAGACTGTCTCGTCTGCTGTGGGTCCATGGCATAAAGACAAGTTGCACATGAACTGAACTTTGCAGGAATTAAAAACAACTAACTATATGCTCACAAGCTGAGCTTTATTGAGATTCCCTACCTATCCTACTCTAACTTGAGATATTTACATGTCTAGCTGAAAAACACTCTTTTCCAATACATCCAGTCAATCAAATGATCCCATGACTGGTATTTTCTGCTCATCTCTTTGAGCATGCTGGATAGGCAGGGCCACTCCCATTCTCTTTGTTTTTTAACAGCAACTTTTAAAATGTTTCTTGTTGCCTGCAACAAGCTGCTCTTGATGACCTTTGATCCTTCTTTAAATGTCTGCAATAAATGAGCATAAGGATCCTGAAATAATACCTGGTTGTGAGTATTTGACAAGTGATTTTCAACAAGGATTGCTTCCTCTTCCACTGGATCAAGAAAAAGATTCTCTTGAGAAAGAAAATCTTCCTCATCTTCATCACTTTCTAAACTAGAGGACTCATCATATACTGTAGTGCAGTCCTCTTGTAGCTCTGAGATCTTCTGATATTGTGGGCTGAGCTCTATGAAAATACTGACATACTCTTGAGCAGGGGTTTCTTTGATTAATTCAACCCTTTCAGGAGAAGTTTCAGGATATTCAACTTGCTCAAGAGTTTCTTCATTGCTTTCTTCCTCATCCTCTGAGCCGGAAGGCTGCTGACTTCCATCTTCATGGAAATTATTACTGATGATGTGATATAAAGTAGAGTGAAGATTCAATGAATCTTCACCTGCTACTAGACTTTCATAACCTTCTTCATCAGTATCATAAATAGCCTGACTTGGATCATTACTTTCCTAAAGTTGCTGAAACTGATTTTCCTCCCACAAATCTACTGATGATGGCCCTGCAGAATCATCTTCTGTTTGGAGAACATCGTCATCAGATAGATCAAAAATAGGAAAATAATGATTGTAAGTAATGCTACTAATCAAACATATTGGATTATCAGCAGATCTTTCTTCATTCTGATTTAAATGGGGGCTTTCCAACTCTGTACAACGAGGCTCATCAGATGAATGGGCAAGAGTGTCTGTTCTGCAAAAAAATTCAGAGGCTGGCTGTCTATTGATGATCTGATCTATTTCCTCTTCTGTCAAATGGGAAGATGTTCTTGTGTTTCTTTGACCAGAAGTGCAACAACTCTCTATTTCTTGTGAAGGCTGAATCTGAGGCTGGAGGTATTCTTGGGCCTCAACTATAAGGGATGATAGATCAACATCTAAGGTTTCAAAAATATCTTGAGGAATGTCTATTGTCTCTTGATCGCTTTCTTCCTCAGCTGATTCATCCAGGTTCTTGTGATAATTAGGATGCAAATGAAACTCTTGAATGGCTTCTAACATATCTTTAGGATGCATGTTAACCGGATCCTCATCAATGTCTAACAGGTGTTGTATGAAGTTCTGAGATTGATCACAACAATCCCATGATAAGGATGGAGAATTTTCTTTATATCTCTCATAAAATACTTGGTGCATGTCTTTCAAAGAAAACAAACTCCTAGGCTCTAACCATTCATACCAATCCCTTGCCTTATCTTCTAATGTTGCCATGAACATTTTCATAAGACAATCCTCATGCCATTCAACTTTAAACCTCCACACATGTATATGAAACTTGATGAGATGTAACAAGGGATCATCAACCTTTTCACCCTGAAAGGTAGGCAGGTTTTTCAAACAATTTATTTCAGGCATTTTGTGTGGGAATCTAGGGATATGATCCCTACTCATTGGGGCATATCTTCATTGTATATGTGGAAGCATGTTTGTAAATCAGAAAAGAGGTCACTGTATCTTCTCAACCAGTTCAGAGTCTTCTACCAGTGGAGTCATTTGGTCTGTTGGGAGTTATGGAGTGTGGAGTCGCCAGGTGGATGAATTTGAATGTTTGAAGCAAGCTGCTGTCCACCATCAGCAATTAAATACCAATCTAACCAGAGATTTTGGGTCTTCTGAGGTCCTGTTGGGGACTAAGATGAAATTTACTCGCAACTCCCGAAGGAGTCGCCATTATGTTGGTGAGGAAAATGGGACAACTTACCGTATAATATCAATTAAGGTCACTCGCATTTTCTCAAATGGGTCGCCATTGGTTGGTGATGAAAATAGGACAACTTACCAGATAATATCAATTAAGGTCACTCAGATTTTCCCTAGTTGAGTCGCCATTATGTTGGTGACGACAATGGGACAACTTACCAGATAATATCAATTAAGGTCACTCAGATTTTCCCCAGTGGAGTCGCCATTATGTTTTGGTTCTTATGTTTTGGCCAGATTGGCAACATCAAAAGATAAGACAACATCAAACCACTTTGGGATCCTAGGATCTAGCCCTCCTAGATCCAGAGAGGGATCTCTCTATAGATGTAAAGAATGATATATCTTTAAAGCTCAAATTGAGGTATTAGGCTAGGTATGAAGCACAAGGGTTTTTTATTTTGTTTGTTTGGTTGGAGATCATTAACTAAGAAGGTTATGGAAGTAAATAAGGAACTGAATAGAAGGATGTTTTAGCATGGGAAGATAGGTCAAGAAAGTGTCAATCTATTGGGCTATGGAGTCATAAAAGGGAATTACTTGCATAAAAACTATCCAAGGGTTTCCATAGGGCAAGTCATCTATAAGAAGGGATATTTTTAGATAGATGGTGGAATGGAACATTAAGAGTGGGTGAAAGAAAGAAACCAAAGTGCAGTCTAAGATCAGGTCAGATTTCATTTAAATCCAAACCTGCTTTGACATAATTCAAAGGAAACTCTCAATAAAGACAAAAAGGGTAGCTTAAGATCAGGTCAGATTTCATTTAAATCCAGACCTGCTTTCAGCATACTCTCAAGGAAAACAATCCAACAGTCCTCATAACCACTTTCAGAAGGTAGAACACATTTAAGATTAAACAGAGAGTAAGGCCTAAGATCAGAGAAGGACTTTTAACCTTCAATGATTTTGACACTAACTCGAAGGGATATTAGAAATGCTAACTGTTGGAAAAGGACCTAGTGAGACAGGGCTAGCTCTAATCTCCTAGTTTCCCAATTCTTTCAGCTGAAACCAAACAAGAACATCTAAGGAAACAAACCCCAAATTCATACATCAGTAAGCATGGACTAGCCAACTTCTATACTGGTTAAATTATGATGAATTTTCTCTTAGATACAAAAATAGTAGAAAACATATAGATAAAGATTACAGTGAGACTTAGGTTAATTCCAGCAGTATGTCCTAATCTATTATTTTTGTTCTTTATCTGAGAATAATGGATAGTATGATAAACATGAAAGGAAATAGTTACAGTAAGGAAAACATCACCAATAATATAGACCAGGATCCTTTGAATCTGCTTGATTAATTGATGTGAAAAACCAGTCACATACTTTGAGCTCAGTGGCCTTTTTATAGTCTAGACTTTCCTTCCTAGCCTACTATAATACAAGCTACTCAACTACTTCCCCCAATAACAGTTCAAATAGTCGATAAAATCCCAACAACCAACAACCTTTACAATGAAATTTTTAGGGGTTATTAAAGGAGAGTGAGTGATAGTCGTAGTAGATGTGAGCTTTAAATGATTCATTAAGACATAGTGGAAGAAGTATTCGTGCCCACTCTGCTTAATATCTCTGCGTTGACTGTGTGTACCCTTTAGGCTGTTTTAGAAGTCCTTGTCATGTTGACAATAACTTCAAGTATGTGCTTTGAATTACTTTCTGACTGTAGGTACTCTGTTCTGTCTTCTGAGATAAGTAAGGTGACTGAAGGTCTTTCAGGTCATCCATGCTTCCATAACTACTATCCTGAAACCTTTAGAAACTTCTGTCAGCGTAATAACGGTTAAGGGCTCGATGAGGCATGGAGAATGTTGTAGGAATGTGTCCTTCTTAGGGAAAGGACATTCTGCTGATATGAGAGCACTGATATAACTTGTTTATGTGCTCCAGGCTTCATTAAGCCTTCTCAATCATTATTATGGTCTTTGAATTGTGTCTCTGTCCTTTAAACACTGGATTATAAGTTTTAAATATTCAATAATAGGCTCTGAAACATGGCATTTTGTGCTCTGTATTTCCTTGTATGTGACTGTGAGACAGAGTGAATTCACGCCACTGAAACCTGCAAAAAGACAACAAACTCATTATGAAAAACCTTTGGGAGTGGGTGAGGCTTGC
The DNA here is from genome assembly GCA_034641835.2 of Pinus albicaulis. NCBI lineage: Eukaryota > Viridiplantae > Streptophyta > Pinopsida > Pinales > Pinaceae > Pinus > Pinus albicaulis. The sequence goes on along the minus strand of CM076576.1, from coordinate 626,724,481 downwards.
TACGGAGGCTCGTGGAGGACTAAAGAGCAATGGAGGAAAGGTGCATGGAAGCGATAAAAGGCAGGAAAAACCAGGGTGGAAGGAAAAATGAGTCTGTTGAAGGTTTGGGGCGTCATGAATTCTGGACCATCGGATTAGATCAGACAACGATGATCTACGGCTTAGATTGCGTGATGAAGTTTCTTGGGAGCATTGGATGAATGGGGGATGAGGTTATATGAGAGCCATTGGATTAGGTTAGTTAACGGTGATCAATGGTGGAGGTTTGTCAAAGAAGTTGTTTGGGGGACAGATGAAAAATAAATAGATGGGGAGCACGATGCAATGTAGGCCGTTATATTAGATCAACCAACGGCTACGATTAAAAAAGGAGAATGTGCTGTGGAGGGCGGTAAGCAGAAAACCGACAGCGGTTTTCGCACAGGGCTGAGGGTGGTAAATGGTTTTCACAAAAATCACGTGATTCCGCTCATCGCGCGCCACGTGGATTCTCAAAACCGCTTATATCGCGCGATTTTAAAACGTTAAAGCCCAGACACTAAAATAACGCGATATGCACCTCAGCCGTTGGATGGAGGGCAGGGAGATCTGACAGTGGGAATGGAAGCGTGATGTGGAAAGATGCACGGGGCGAAAGTGTGCCATCGGGTTCATTGTGGACCGTATGATCTGCAGATCGGACGGTGGAGATTTAAAAAAGAAAGCGGAGGGCAAAAGGGTAAATGAATGAGTGGGAAGAAGGAGAGTTGTCGGATCTGCAGGAATGGACGGTGGAGATTAAGTTGGAAATCGCACATCAGGGGGACAAAAAGAAGGGGAAGACTATGTTGGAGTGATTTGATTCAAGACGTACTACCGCATTCTTCCTGTCCTGACGTTAGATTTAACGTAAAGATTTAAACCAAAGGAGACAAAGGAAAGGGATTAAGATTTTTGATTGTGCGGACACAGCCGCCGATTAATAGGGGTAGACCAACAATCACAATAAATTGGAGGGGTGAAGTAGAGAGAGTGCTTATGTGCGAATTGGTTTAATCTTGATCGTTGGATTCTACGATCAGACGATCGAGATTAGACAAGGGAGCGGAGGAGATGGGTTCATCGCATCGGGGATTTTGGAAGAACAAAGGAAAAGTGGTTAATAGAAAGCTCCGATTGCGATTTGCGATTAGGCCTTAGCGATTGGTCGCGGATCCGGGTTATATGGAGAAGAAAGGGTTAAGGGCTAAGCCGAAAGGGGCTTAAGCCCTAAAGTGTTAAAAGGGTGATTTTAGGCCTAAAAACAGGGTTTTTTAAGCCAGATGAGGGGTTCCGGTAAATGAAAAGAGGCATATTTAAACCAAATAAAGGGAAGTATATGGTTTAAAAAGGGGATTTTGATGAGATGGAGGGTTTTTGAAGGGATTTTGGAGGAATTTTGCGAGGGGAAAAGGCCCGATGAAAAATGGGGATTTTTAAGGGATTAAACGAAGCAAATGGAGGGCTTTTTGACAACAGCTTCTTTCACCAATCAGCAGGGTTCTTTAATGGAAACAATAGTGAAGATTCTTCAAGGAACAGAAAACACATAGAGGCTTCAAGAATGAAAGATTTTCAAGGGAAATGTTTCTCTTGAAGGCTCATAAACATATTTAGCCCCCTGTTTGCTATGTCAAAAATTTATAGGTGGCTAACAAATTTTATCATAGTTTTACCTAAGTTCGAAGGAAAGAGTTTCATCATGGTGGTAGTTGATAGACTTACTAAGTATGCACACTTTTGCGCATTATCTCATCCATTTAAAGAAAGTGCAATTGCTACTACATTTATGGACACAATTCAAAAGCTACATGGAAACCCAAGGATTATTGTGAGCGATAGATATCCCATTTTTACTGGAAATTTTTGGACGGAGTTATTTTCTTGTTTGGGTACTCAATTAGCTCATGGCTCATCTTATCATCCTCAATCTGATGGTCAAACCGAGATAGTAAATAAATGTTTGGAACGATATCTTCGTTTTTTTTTATCTGATAAACAAACACAATTGGTCAAGTCGTTACCTCTGGCTAAAAGGTGGTATAACACTTCCTTCCATACCGCAGCAAAAATGACCCCATTTATGGCACTTTATGGATATCATCCACCGTCCATCACATAATATTTAAGAGAAAAATTGAACGTTCAAGTAGTGGAAGATCACATCGACCATCAACAAGAAGTTCTCCAACTCTTAAAGGATAACCCGAATTTGGCACAAAATCGAATGAAACAACAGGCAGGTCAACATCGCAGCAAGAGAAGTTTTGATGTGGGAGACTGGGTATTTTTACGGCTACAACCATACAAACAAATGTCCCTCAAGCAAGCTAAGAAGGATAATAAATTATCGCCAAAGTAATATGGTCCTTACAAGGTGTTGCAAAAGATTGGTACTATGGCATACAAATTGGAGCTTCCTGCTTCTTCACAAGTGCATCCAGTTTTCCATGTTTCATTCTTAAAGAAGGTTATAGGTGAAAACCCTACAATTCAAACAATATTGCCAGAACTTGATGAGGAAGGAAAAATCATATTGTTACCTAAAGTAGTCACGGAAACAAGAACTCGACAGCTACGAAATCGATCAATTTCAGAGTATCTCATAAAGTGGAAGAACTTACCCATAAAATATTCTACATGGGAGGATGAGAATTTTATATAGAAGCACCTAGAGCTTCTCAAGCGTTGAGGACAACACTTTTTTGAAGGAGAGGGGCATGTTAAGTCCCTATATTAATAGTGTATTCCCTTATTATGTTAGTATAGCCCCCCTTATTGTTATTGTTGTACCCCTGTAACCCCCATATTGTTATTATTGTGCCCTTACATTATTATTGTTAGGTCGGCTAGGGTTATGTTGTGGCCCCAATAGGATTACATTATGGCCCCATGGACTCCTATATATATAAAAAAGGTTTTTTCATTTGTATCATCCAAGAATTGTTCATTCATGTGATGTATTGGAGGTTGCCCCCTCGAAGTGGCTTATTTCTAAGGCATTGATATCTCTTTTCTTCTATTTTTGGAGTTGGTTTCACAACAAATAAAAAACAAGGGTAGGTTTCTGGTTTAAGTGCATCCTTGTAAAGGTGGAATAATCCTTTATCCTAGTCATAATAACACGTGACACCTAGATAAATGGAACATGACGACTTGACATCCTTATATTAATCCAACTTATCACAGGTGATATCAATCAAAGTTTCCAACATCAATATCTTCCATTACTTTACCAAACACATTATGGCACAATGATTTTCTTCAATCATATACCATTAGTGTTTACTCCTCATGTCCTACTATAATCCTAGGCAGATAGCTCCTTATCCCTTAATAAACAAGCCTTTTATGGCCCACACACCTTCAATCGTGGAAGTAAACTCTACAAATTTTTAGGAGGATTATGATTCCAATAGAGCCAACAAGTTTATACCAAATTTATATGACAAGAGAATGACTCAAAAAGAAATCCAAATTTTTATTGACACTGATGAATATTAAACTCGAGTTGGTGTTCCCCTCTAAGAACATAATCAAAACCTAGGCGCAAGGTGAATGGAATCCCATGGATCCAACACACAGTAACCAAGTGATTATCCTAGGTATGTGGAGTGTAGGATTGCATTTTTTGTATTCTCTCAGGGGATTCAAGACCTCTCAACTGATAAAAATTTTGAGTTGCATTTTGTCAGCAACATGGAGTTTCTCAGCTTGATTTTGCAGTTTGGGCCCTTTTCAAAGAAATTTCCCTAACACACTGGTAAATTCCTTTCTGAAGAACCATTTTGAACATTTAAAATAACAACCAAATAGGCACCATCTGCATTGAGGTCAACCTGTAAAATAAATTACACCTCAAAATACTTGATTCCATTGTCATAGGATGAATAAATAGGTCAACCTGAACAATAAGATTAAGGACTTCCCACTTTTTGGTAAACATGTTGAGGTTAGGTTCACCCACCTTTAGCTCAAGAATCCCCTAAAGAAAAAGAAGTATGATGGAAAACACTAGTAATTATTCAAAACAAACAAGTAAAATCCAAAACATCTACATACCTGAGGGCAAAAAAGCTCTGCCAACCAAGGGAGTAATATGACTAAAATGAAATAGTAATTGCACTCCTCTACAAAGTCACAAGGAAGCCACCTTGAGCTCTTAAGTCACATGCTATTGCAACCTTATCCTAGGCATACCTAATGAATTAATCATTATAACAGTCAAGGGAAATCCTCTAAATAGGAAATGAAAAGCAATGACTCCACAATTTTATGATCAAGCCCACAAACATGATCTCCAAAACCAATTCAAGGATCTGCAGGAGATACACAAGGAGGGGATGAGCATATAGAAATTCACTCATACTTTTCAATGTAATTAGTATACTACAACATTTAGAAACCATAAAGGAAAATCATAATTATATGGGTTCTGAACTATTGGTTTTCTAGATATTATTTACTTATGGTAAGTTATTAGTTTTGAGGCTACAAAATGTCTTGATACATAACTAGAAAAATAATAATATTGCATGTTATTATTATGTTAGAAAAAATGGTGAATAACACAATCATCTTGACCGTGACAACCAAACACTAGCGTTATGATAGCCCTCTATTACTCAAATGACAAAATACAACCTTATAAAAAAACCAATATGGCATGTGAAAGATATATTTAAAGTTACAACTGAAAAATAGTTTGCATCCCCATTGTCTTTCCCATTGCCCATTAAAGTATTTATACATGCTCCTAATTTCTATATTTTCCAAAAGATATTAATAAAGCCTTTATTAGAAATTTATAGATAATACCTACAAACCAAAAAAACTTCCCCTCTAAAGGTCTCAACCTACATTCCATCGAGCAATTTTTACTATTTGAAATGATTTTATAATTTCACTAGAGCATATTCATCTCCATTTAATCCATGATTTGATATATTCCCTTATCATGATTGGCTAAGAAACAAAGTTTGAGTCCATATGATCTCAAGACTTCCCCATATGACTATTATGGTCATTGAAGGTTGAGAATTGTAGAACATGTCTCTTCCTTTGAGATCACACATTCAAAACCAGAGATGGGTAGAGCCTGTACATGTTGAATTGTTAATATTGGCCCATTGAAATGAGGTTCTAAGGGTTGGAATTCCCCTGGAATAGGACCCCCATATGAGACTATCTCCACACATCTTGATCTTTTACAAGTCAAAAGTTCCTGCTAATATTGGTTTGTGAGTTGTCAGTATTAGCTACACAATTTATTGTAAATAAAAAAGACAAGAAACAGGTGCACATATAGCTAATGTAATAAGTTATTTAACCACTTACATAACTAACTGATATATGATGTGGATCAATAACACTAATTGATATCCTTAACCTTAGGGAAACTAATAACAATATTTAACATTAGGAGACTCCTAACAAACTTCATTGAGTGTTTCTATTAACACTATAAAAAACTTGATATATAGAGAGGTATGTTTTATTAAATAGGAGTCAATACATAAACATGTATTTCTATAATACACCTTGTAATACATTATTTAACCATCCAACCACCTTCTTTTTCAAGGACATGATCACCAGAAACCTTACTATTTTATGACTATAATCAACTATATTGAATTTTTCCTTCACAAGCTCTTTCTTCTTAGGAAAATAAGGAAAAAAGGGTAATAAAAACACAATATAGGATAGACAGAGGGAAGTGGAAGACATCTTGCCTTGCCTCTTTACATGAAAATCAACAGGCTCCAACCACTCCTGCAGAATTATCATACACTATATTGATATGTGAATTTCAATAAATAACCCTCCAATTCAGGGAAGAAAAACATCAAATGGTTGCAACTATGACAATAAAGTATATATAATTACAATTATAGCTACATGCCCATTTCAAGAAGATGTAAAACTACATATAAATTGTCAACCATCAAAACATGGAAAATATTTAAATATGGGGTTGTGTAAAATAACATTTTAGAGAGAAAGAAAAGTACAATTAGATCTGCAGATCATCTGAAGGGTACCCATCCTATCAGCTAGACCAAGAAGGTTTGGCTTAATCCAATTTTATATTGAGGTCGATTGAGAAAAACATATAACTTCCAATTAGTTTAGAATTTGACATGTTTAAGATGTGAGTGATCATCCGTCTACTACTCATAATGAATTAGGCACAACTTATGGTAATAAGGTTCAAAGTTTGTGAGGCTAAAATAAAAATAAGTTTTGAAATGGCTTTGGAATAACCATCTATCTTCCCTTTTTAAAAATGACATTAAAAGAAAAATAAAAATTTGTCTCCATCAGATACAAATGTCCCTATAAAAAGAATGATTTGTGCCTGTGTGGGATAAGAATAAATGTACATTAGATGATATCATTTCCATCAAAAAATTCCACTAGTACTTACTTGAATGAAAGAGAAAGGGATTGATTTCCAACCTCAAAAATACATTGGAAAGAGTCCTTGAACACATAATGACCAAAGATTTCTTCTCACACAACAAGGCCACTTGTTATTTCAGATGGTACTTTCATTTCAGAAACCCCAACCTAAAATGTATAAGTTTAATAAAAACAACCATTAAACAAGTATTGATAGCTTCCTACAAAAATATCCGTCTCATCCATAAAGAAAACATTTCAGAATTATACACATGTATTATGCTCATTTCTACTTGCACTAACCAGTACAACATAATCTTGGAAAAAAATTGAGTAGACATTTTCAAAACCAGAATCTGAGCACTTTAACATATACATACCAAATTAAGTCACCTAAAATTGGGACATGTGAATTAGAGTGTCCACCACTGACACGCAGACTGCCAAAAATAGGACAAAGATAAAATAACAAGGTATAGTAATAATAAAAGAGAATATAATATTGTATATTAATAATTTAAGTCCACAACCTGACACCAAATTGACATATAAGATACCCTTGTTTATGGGACAAGGCACCTTCTTTGTGAAGTAATTTGACTGTTTAGTCTATGGAGGTGTACACACCACACCTTACCCTTGTCCATATTCGAACTTGTGACCTCGAAAGAGAGCATGTTCTTAACCGCTAAGCCCATTAATATTGTGTGCAAGTATGTGCGCTAAAATTAGAGAAATAAAATATTAAGATGTAAATATTTTGAACATTTAGATACAATATCGCCAATAAAGTATAGATCATACACAAAAAATAACAAGAAAAAAAACTCAGGAGTCAGAACAACTTTTTTCATTCAATGCCGAAAAATGTATTAAATAAATACAATGATACCATAAACAATATTTCCAAAAGACAACACAAAGTAGGGTAGATTCAATGAAGGATCTTATGAGTGATGAGTCATATGCTATATTCTTTCTTGTTGGATCTCATCATCAAAACCATCAATATCACCACCATTGTCATTGTTGTTTTGATCTCCTCCCCTCTCTATATGGAGTGAAGATCCTGCATTTATTGACGAGGGGAGGGTTTAGAATATAGTATATGCAGTGCTGAATGAGGGAAGTCATGGATGTGAAAGATGGTATCTAGACAATGTTGAGTGTTTGTTTTATAAGAGGTGACATACCGTGAAGGAATACAAAAAAGGATTCTTGAGTGGATTTTATATGCCGAAGCTTGGTAGTGTAATAACCATGGTTATCTTAAAAAATATGTAGATATTGTGTAGTGACCTTGTTCATCTTGCAAGCATGTGGATATTGTCTTAGTTAGGGTGCATTCATGTATATAATGTAAATATCACCTTAAAGTTGTATGGTTAATGTAAATATTTACCTTATTAATATTTATGTACATTTGATATATGTACTTAAGTGCCACAAGTCAATTCCTTTATGAGTTATTAGGATTTGTTATAAATGAGTACCTGCTAGATACCACATTACTTGAATACAATGATATACTAAATTCCTATATTCATAAGCATTTACATCCTTATAGTTTTGGATATTGTGTTGCTAAAGAAATGAATGTAAAAAATGATGTCTTCTAAGTGTTTTATTTATAATTGTTTTTCTTATAAGGTTTGTAAGGCCCAATGGGTAAAACTATGAAATATGGTTCCACTCAAATTTTGATGGGGGTAATAGTGAAGAGATCATATGAACATATACCATGGACCTAGTCAAAACCTTTTAAATTCATTGAAACCTAGATCATAATAAAATAAATAGCATCAACCATATACAAAATTATAGATAAGTTATGAGGACTGGACAATCTTTGACTGCACTTAAACACTTCAAGAGAGGATGGAGGATGGAGAGAAAAAGGAGATATCTATAGGTTTTTGAACACATGGATGAGGGAATAATTTGGCACACCATGCCGATTATAGAATGGGGAATGAGAAGGTGGGAAATGGCATACCAAGAGTGAATAATGGCCAAATGGTAGAAAAATAGAGGAGACATTAGACAGACCCTAACTAACCATAGGTGCGGGTGATAGTAGAAAAGGAAGGAATTTGGGACTAGGAGGGACACATTAAAAGAGAAAGGGAAATAGAAAGAGTGCATTAAGGAATAAAAAAACTTTTGGGATATAGAGAGGAGGTTAGCATATGAGGAGAAAAATTTAGGGAGTTGGTTTTAGAGGAAGGAGAGTTGGGAGTCTGGAACTGCGGGTCATCACGAGGGTCGTAGAAGGACTTGTAGCACCATAATTAAGTAATGGTAACCTATGGAAGCTCATAGACTAAGCTCTCATTGTCTTCATCTGTACTTGATGCCTAGACATTAGTATTATAATATGTTGTGAATGACTTTGTGCATACATTCTAGGGTGTTACTAGAATATTGTTGGATTGACATTGAATGAGCTAAGAGGTACTCATAAAACATGACCAACCTCACAGCCGAGCCCATATTTGACTAATTCAACTATATGAGTGATCTCATATTCCAAGGGAAATACCCTATAGTATGTATCATACTGGGGTAGTTTCAACTACACTATTACTTGCCACTACCTAGAAATAAGGTAATCGTACCATAATCTGATTTCACAATTTTGTAAATAATAATATTGGCCAAAATTGAGGGTGGAGATCCTCCATATTTGGAATCCCTCCTTTTATAGACCTCTATATTTTTTCATATCAACATAGGTTCATGTAATGCTCACTTAGTTGTTAGTGTAAATATTTCAGGAAGATGTACGAAAAATTCTTCACTTAAGTCACTGGTGACAAGTGACCCAAAAACCAATATGTGGTTTTTTATGCTTCACATCTACAATAATAAAATGAGAAAACCCTGTAGAAAAAATATTTTATGCGATCCAAAAGAGTAAACAAAAGTATATATCCAATGTAATAACCCAATATGGAAATACTTTTAAAATGAAAATTAATTTATTAATAACACCTCGTGAAGGATATCTACAACAAGGGTCTGCAAATCCCCCTTCGTGGGATGGGTCCTTTGATGTCCTTGTGCTTCAGCAATTGATTCTCTCTCTCAATATGTGAAAAACCCAAAACAAATACTGGAACTCAAGTGGGAGCTCGAAAGCTAGAAGATGATAATGGTGACGATGATAGTGATCATGGTGAAAAATGAATGGAAAACCCTCTTATTTATAACAAAGTATTGGATTAATCACACAAATGGGACATAATAAAATATTATTAACGAAACCAAGATCTAACCATTAAGAATATTTTATTATATTTTTTGGAGACAGAAAAAATATTAAAAATGATCAAATATATTTATTTATAAATAATTAACAAATAAAATGATTTATTAGTTATTTCGCAGGAATTAAGAAATATATGAAACTGAAATAATTATTCAATAGTGATTTAATAATTGTTCCAATAATAGAATTAAGGAATAATAAATAAATAGTGATTTTTTGTGTTAATCATGGATAAGGATTATTATAAAAGGAATATGCTTGACCATTTGTATAATAGTGGAAGTTACAGGAAGTTGTCAAAAAACCCCATTAATAAAGTTTCCAAGATTATGATGGCTGCTATTAAATCCAGTAGTACTATGGGTCCTAGTAGCCATAAGATTATGAGAGAAACCCTATCAATCCTAGGATTTATGGGCTTCCCAAGATTCATAAATAAGGGGTCCCTCTTGGACCCATTGTTAATACAATTGGTAGGTCCACTTATCTACTAGCGAAATATTTAGCTCGTAAGCTTAGGCCTCTTGTTGGTAATTATGATTATTCTATGAAGGATTACTCATATTTTGTCAATGAGTTAAAGAGCTTAAAATCTTAGTAGAATGAATATCTTGTTAGCTTTGATTTTGTCTCTCTTTATACCAATAACCCTATCAATGAGGCAGTTGAAGTGATCAGTCGCATCACTGATCTGGACACAACCAAATTGGTAGAGATATGTCTTACCTCAACCACTTTTAGCTTTGAAGAGAGTTCTATGAGCAGACTTGTGGTGTTGCCATGGGTTCTTTGCTCTCCCCTATGGTTTCCAACCTTTTTATGGAAAATTTAGAATCAAAAGCCTTGGCTTCTGCGCCTTTCAAGCCTAAGCTATGGAATCGGTTTGTGGATGACACCTTCATCAACTGGTCTCATGGTTTTCAAAAGTTAGATTCTTTTCTCCAATACCTAAATGATCAGTCTAGCTCCATTAAGTTCACCATGGAAACATAATTGATGGTAGCCTTCCTTTTCTAGAGTTCTTATCTATAGGAAGGAGGATGGATCTTTCTCTCACCAAGTATTTTGGAAGAAAACCCACGCAGTGCAGTATATTAACGCTAGCTCTCATCATTTTCCAGCTCAAAAGGTTATTGTTCTCAACACATTGGCCAATAAAGCTCTTAGAATTTCGGATGATGAGAAAATTTGAAGATGATAAATCCCATATTTTTTGAGTCTTTTAGAAGAATGGCTATAGAAAACTTCAAGATCTTAGAGATTTATTAAATTCTAACAGAGGTCCAAAACTTAAGAAATATCCTAATGATTTAGTTGGTAGTGTTAGGCTTCCATTTATCCACGGTACTACTGACAAAATTGCTCAGATATTAAGGAAACATAAGATCTCTTCCTCATTTAGAACTTTCAACACCATTCGTGGTTCCCTTAGATCTATTAAAGACCCATTGGACCCCAAGAGCATGAAGGGTTTCTATTTGATCCCATGTTCTTGTGGGATTCCATAGATTGGGGAAACAGGTCACTCTATAAATCAGAGAATTCAAAAGCATTATGTTGATATCAGACATTGTCAGATTCGGTCCTCAGCTCTAGCCGAGCATGCAAGGAATAATAAGCACCCCATTTGTTTGGAGGATTACAAAGTTATTGTTAAGGTTGAGCATTTCCATCACCACAAATTTAGGGAAGCCATTAAAATCAAGAAAAGTTCTCATTCGCAGAATATGGGCGATGGATGGAAAATTAGCAGATGTTGGATCATGTCTCTCTGCTCTTAGTCTTATTCCTTTTCCTTCTCCCCTAATTTATTATCTCTCTTTATTTTTTCCTTTTTCTTATGTGTAGTTTTTCTTTGATATATATATATATATATATATATATATATATATATATATATATATATATATATATATATATATATATATATATATATATATTATGTTTTCTTCTGTTGGTTTCATTTGGTGGATTATTATTGTTTTCATCTGTTTGTTTATTTTAATTTTAATTTTAACTGTTGATTTACTTTTCATTTTATTTGTTTATATTTTTTGTTTTTTGGCAGTTTTATTAATGTTCAATTTTTATTATTTTATTATTTTTTGGTAACATTTTTTCCCTGACTATTGCATATCTCTGTATTATACATTATTTTGTTTGGACCAACACATTCATCAACCTCCCGATGATGAACTACACATAGTAGTTAGAAACATGTCCTCTCCATAAATTCCAATGTGATTTTCTGGAACAGTTTTGTTGAATAAGTGATTTATTTAATCATTCTTAGGTGATGTAGTCAAATGTGACAAGTAATAATTATCAAATAATCATTTAATAATTATTCCTAGAGAAAATTAAATTAATAATGATTTATTCAATTATTTCCATGTTTTTTTTAATGTTAATCAAAAATAATTTAATAAAAATGGTTTACTAAATTATTTCCCATGGCGAAAATGATTTTACTATGGTAAAATTAATCTAGTATGGTGTATTTTGATCCACCTAGTTAGAAATGTCTAGGTGACCATTTTATGGAGATAACATATTCCCCCCCAAAGTGTGATTTTTAGGAGAAAATCGTACAACTGGAATATATTTTAGGTTACACTTCCACAAGACACTAAAGGGGAGTCAGAGAGAGAGAAAGAGAAAAATCTGAAGCAATGCAAGGAAGGATGTAGGAATGGATTGGGCAAGACCTACTAATGTGATATAAGTCTCCTTTTTATTTTGGAGTAAATGATCTCAAATGAGGCAGGGGAAGCATACCCGTACGTTCCGAGATAATTGAGTACAAATAATAATGGTGAGCCCAACAATGTGGGACTAAGCTACAAAGCACATGATACATGATACATGATATGATGGCATCAATGGGCCAGAATGTGATCCAATAATACAATGAGTCCCATATGCATAATGTGCCTGGAAAAAACATAGGCCAGGGTTGATTACAATAACATTTGAGTACATGACATATAATTCCCCTCAAGGGGATGTCGTGAGGGGGAATCACAACCAAAGAAGCCCTTCTGAACAAGAAAGGGCTATGAATATTTGAATGGATCATCTGAAGGAGACATGCATGTTGTGGGTGTTGTAAGCAGCTGAAACTAAACCCGTTAAATATTTTGAACTACATCTGAGGTTGGATCATAATCTGTTGACATCTGGGCATGCGGGGGGATACCTGAAGGGATACCCCCTCATCAGGTCTAGAACATATCACACACACCCAGGAAATGGTGGTACAATATGCTGATCACCAAACCATCAAGTGTATGATTATCGATCGTGCGATAATGAGCTGAGGTCGAGAACGCGAGAAACAACCAAGTCAAAGGGAAATGATGATTCCATTCCCTTGATCTAAGGAACCAAACATGATGAAATTTGTAACCATGGTACATCACCCTCTAGACCAAATTTCTAGAATAAATGTGTTTAAGTTGATAGAAGAGGGCCCGCCAGAGTTAAGACAGTAAGGAATCCTCAACAAAGCACAAGGGATCATAGTAAAGTGATTGATGGATTGACACCAGGGAGGATGATGTAAGGAAACAATATGAGTGGTTGGTTTATGAGCTCCTTTGTTAGAGCATAATATGCATGGTTGACTTGACAGTGATTGACTCTATTCCAGAAGGGATGGTTGATTACATATACAAAGGATTTTCAAAGATAGAGAAGTATAACTAGAGGCTTAAATGATAAAAATGGGATGAATGAGATATTATGGATGGAACATTGCAACCAGACACAATGAGACTCGAAAAAAACTCCATGAATGCAAGGGTGACTAATCTCAGTTGCTCTGAACAAGGGTGACTTGATGATGTTTCCACATGGGGGAGGCCCAGAGGGGACCCAAAAAAAACAGTAAATAATGGTTAATCATGACCAAAATCAACACATGAGTTGAAAAATGCAAAGGTAAAGTGATACCATAGTACTTAAATTTTAATCGGCGACAAAGTGAAACGTCATGGAAAAAATGGCTTCCAAGTGAAGTTTCAAATTACCAAAAGAAAATGGAGACCCATTATAGAAATTGGTGAGATATTTCTAACGATGCTAATGGTTCTTCAAATAGAGCTATGGTTTGGTCGCAATGGACAAAAAAAAAACTAGATTTTCCCTATAAAAGGGCTTCTTACCCCCAAATCGAATTCATTTTCACAGTGGGATGTTGGAGAATTTGGAGAGGAGAAGGCCATAAATCTTATGGATATCGTAGCAAACAAACCTGTTTGGAATCATGATTTCCATTATTCCAAAACCTGCACATGTTAGTCAACGATCACATTTCCAGAGATAAGGATCCATGAGAGGCGATTAGTCCATGTCATGAAACACACAAGGAGCATTGGTTTATCCAATGTACAACAATATCTCCCCCAACGTGAGCCACATGTGTATCGAACTCGTGACCTATGCTCTGATACCACTTATTTGGATTCATGATTTCCATTAGACCAAAATCCACAGGTTTTATTCAATGATTGCATCGCCAAAGATAAGGATCCGCGAGAGGCAGTTAGTCCATGTCATGAAATACATAAGGAGTGTTAGTTTATCCAATGTCCAAGAAAACCAACCATCGGAATTTATATCTACAATTTTCAGGTAGGTGGCCTAACTTATCTAAAATGGTCTTAGTTCTTCTTGGATGAATCATTCCCGATGAAGAATTAGGATGTGAGAATGAACTACTAGAGAAGGACTAGGATCATTCTTTCCCACGAAGTCAAAAATGGGGACTAAATGGTAAATGGTGTATCCATTAGGGGAATTTTGAGGTCTAAAATGGGCCTCCTCAGGAAATTATAAAATAATAGTGGAAAAAATCAAATAAGATTTGATGACATCATAAAATTTTAGAGGGAAAAATGAAAAAACTACTTTTTCAACTCATATTTTCAACTTATCTCCCAAATTTTTTACTCAAATTTCGAGCGGGAGTACTCATTGGATGCAAAATTTAATTACTCATCCAAGGAGTACCCATGTTGCATACTTTTGATGGGTCCTACTACATGAAAAATGAGAAATACATAAAAAAACGTGATTACAATCACGTTTTTTATGTATTTCTCATTTTTCGTGTAGTAGAGTTCATCAAAAGTATGCAACATGGGTACTCCTTGGATGAGGAATTAAATTTTGCATCCAACAAGTGCTCCCACTCGAAATTTGAGTAAAAATTTTGGGAGATAAGTTGAAAATACGAGTTGAAAAAGTAGTTTTATTATTTTATTATTTTTTAATATGTTTACCCTTTTATTTAAAAAATGGTAAATCATCCCCCATGGTTGACATCATCATCTTGAATCCTATTGGTTGTTATAAAGTTTAATTTTGTTGTACATTTTTCTTAGGAGGCCCATTTTAGACCTCAAAATTCCCCTAATGCACATAGTGTAGACAATTTGAATATATGGTATCAAACATATCTGATATGTGATGTGTATATGGCTCACTGAAGAGGTTGGTAGGACAAAATATCCAAGGAATGAAAGAATAATTGACCATACCTAGATCCTGGAGGTTTAGGCCGAGACTCATGTTAATCAAATGATAATATTGTTAAGGGCACAATCGTACCCCCACTAGCATGAGTTACTTCCCACCATTATATGTGTTGGAAGGGATTTATTGGGCATGCAAAGGTGGGAATGATGCCCATAGCTAGATGAGATTTGGGAGCACCGTTTTGTTCCAAGTACTCAAAAAATGTATTCAAGCATCTGGCTCTACCTGAAAAAGTCTCTCTAGAGGGTGATAATGATATGGAGGGAAATGTGTGCCCCCTATTTTTTTATGTAGCGTGCTATGTTCATGTCAGATGTATTTAGATTAGTGGACTTAAAACAAATTTTTATGATATGGTTCACCATTTTTTTATGTTATGTATGTCTTTTTATGGGAAGAAAAAATAAATGATGCAATAAGAGAAAGGAAATGGTGTCTTACCAATCTCATTTGGAACTGCATATATGAATCAAATGGACTAAATTTTTGGGTTCTCATACATGGTGTCACTACACCAAGGAGTGACTTCGGATATAATGACTTGATACTCACCTACACAACAATGGGGTTTACCAACAAGAATTTCGAAGGGACTGAGTTGCTGATGTAAGATAGAGTGATGATTAAGTGGATCATCCCTAGAGTGATTTGGAGTGATATGGGACTATAGAAGTTCTTCTAAATGGGGCATAATATTTTCACTAGAGTTAACACTACCAGATGCACTAGGAGGGACAGGGAGAATTTATTTTCCTAGACTCTAAAAAATGGATGTCTCCTTACCCAATCATTGAGTGGAAATGTAATGGCCACAAGGTTTATGTGGTTCGAATTCATGGGTTCAAAGTAAGAGGTATTTAAATCAATCAACTTCACCATGGATGACGTGTTTGGACTCCACAATATATTGATCACAGGTTTTTTGTGGAAGGAAGTATGCACGATGGTGCATATTGTCTGAATGATAATTAGGGGTGGTCATGGCTTCCATGATTTCTTAATCTGAATAAAATATGGGAGGACAGGAGGAAGAGGGACCACATGATGAAGAGGAAATATCTAAGGCATATTAATGAGAGATAAGGTTCACATACGCATCTTCAAAAAGGGGAAATGAATGATGAGTAGATGAGACATATATCGATGTTGAGATCGAAGTGTTTGCCGAAGAAGGTTCAACAGAATCACAATAGGAAACTCCAAGAGAGTGCCAATACATAAATCCCATGGATGAATACAGGTATAGAATATGGGTAGAACTATCTGTCATCTTGACATCAGGAGGAGGGATCACGAAGGATTGTTGAGATACATCTTGTTCTGGCATAGCAGTGGGACCAGAAATTGCAGGTAGAAGGAAAGTGGAATCACTACGAGCAACATATAACTCACGAAGTACTTTAAGTGCATCATGAAATTTTTCAAGACAGTGAAAGTGATGGGAATAATGGACATATTTATCACACAAATAAAAAGAGCGATTCATTCATAAGGCTATATTATTCTTATCTGACCTGGGTAAGGTGACATGGACCTCAGAAATATTGTAGTCAGGAAAGGAATAAAAGAACACATTTTGTATATGAGCGAGCCTGGGAAAATTATTGGTGGAATTTCCAACAACATCACATAAAGTTCATGGAGGATTAGGATTTGGAGGCTTAGCAATACCTGGAGTTGTTTGGGGTGCCTTGTATTTGAGTCCCTTTTTCTGGGCTTTTCCCACATCACTAGATGCTTTCCCCCATCAGCAAATTCTTTTCCAACAAGAGTGGCTTCCTATTGAGTTTGTTGTGGAACTAAAGCAAAGGAAGGGGTAGGAAAAACAGGTTGAACTAGGGTCAAACTAGTGTAAGGTTTGAGTTGATTAGGAGGAGTGTTTTCTAGAGGATCAATGTACTAAACTGTGATCCCTAGGGAGATGTTAAGTGGAATTAACATAGCCATAACAAGGGTAGAAAATTTTATAAGTGGTGGGTATAAGAAGGGTATAAAACTAGAAGGGAAATGACCTTGGGGAACTGCTCCTATATGGTTAAGACCTAGGGGAACAGTGCCGAGCTAAAAAGGAACAAGAGAGATATCAAAAAAAAAAAATGGGGCTGGAGGAATTGAACTTAAAGACTGAGTTAAGTTGGGAGTAGTAGGTTGCAGATGGGTGGGATGTTATGAAGGCATACCAAACTACTTGTTGGTAGCCTGTGACTCCTAAAGCATGAAAAGGATGGAAGAGATAGGCCCTGAATGGTTAGGTCATGGAACATAATAGGCACCAAGTAGTGTGGAATCTTTGTAGACTCCCAAAGAGACATTGGTGAGGGACAAGACAATATTATTTACAGTCATCAATGAGATAGTGAACTGGGGGAAAGTATGAGACTTAGGATCGTATTAATTCAACTGATCGATAGTGATGATATTTCTGTTATGAGGAAAGCACATATTGAAATATATTGTTGTCGGAGTGGGGTCCCTTGGGGTGCATTTTTGAGTTAAGTTTTTCTATATACGCTGCGCGCAAATAGTCAAAAGAGCTTTGGGGTGGCCAAAGTCCCTTAATCATTGTAATGGGATTAAAGGGAAAACCATAAGTCTCAAACCATGGTTTGAGACCATGGTGTGTGCATGTCTAGATAGTTTAAATATGTAAGGATCGAGTCAAGTAAGAATAAATGTGATGTCAATGATGTATGGTTGTTGTTAATGTTTTGATCTAAGTCTGGGTTTTTGGGTAGAAAGGCTCCTATTGGCTCTATGTGCAAAGACCTAAGTCCTAGATGTGTGTAGAATCTGTTGGTTGTGTGCGCAGAAGGATATAATGTACTGAATTAATAGATCTCTTAATTAAGAAGAAAATTTTGGTGAATTTGGACTCTTATGTGGTTTGTTGTATTGATTATCTATTATTTTCTTTAAGATATGAATCTATTATGTGTTTCATATTTACTTTTGTTATTTTTTAATTGCTTCATGTGTGAATATCAGTTGATGTTAGATGAATAGATCTGGATAAAGTATACTTAATTATTGTGAAAAAATATATTGTAAGGTATTTTGTGATAATCTGCGAAGGGCTAGATCTATTGACTGTGCATGCATGCATCTATTATATTATCTACACTAGATCTGATTAGGGCCACTACATCAAAAATCTTCCTCTGGGTGCAGAAACCTGGATCCAACACCCCCCCATACTGCTTCGGGTGAGACTTTGATCTGCGCAATCATATCACTGCCGAAAGGGCCAGTAGTTGGAGGGTTTTGTTGGTTGCGCAATAAGTTTGAACCTAGGTCAGGACCCCTCAAACCAACAAATGGTTCTGTTTCTAGGACCAGGATTATTTTGAGGGATATTTGATGTTTTGGAATCCTACATAGAATGAATTATAAGGTTGGATTGATAAGAAGATACTTGAATTTGAGATCCAGGAGAATAGAAGCTCTAAATTTCCTGTTGAATATTAGACATAAAAGTATATCTATACAAAATTCCATGAAATTTTATTTCCTTCCTTTGCGACTGAATTGCACGAGTGGTTGTCTCGACTCAATGACATACCTACACAAAGGATGACGCGGTCACTCAGTGGAACCCAAAGTTGGTACAATAATTAGAGAAGACTAGCAATAATATCACCCACGTGGTAGATCATTGTATCGATCATGTTCTGGGAGGATTTGTGAATAAATTTGCTATTGATCAATTTGTATCTTATACTAAATCTGAACGAAGGTTTTTCAAGGGTCCTAGAGGTAATTTCCCGCGCTCTCTGAAGCTGTGGATTAAAATTATATTGTGTGAACAACGTACTATGTGTAATCATATTGAGTGAATGTACCGAACAAGCCTAACTACGCACAGTGGAAGAACTTACCAATTAGATCTAGAAGAAGGTTTTATTTACAATCCCCTCAAAGGAAAATATGATAGTGACGAAGAATAAAAAACTAGTAGCTCTGGTGAATTTGCGCACTCTAAAGAATAATTATTGAAAGATCAGAATAGTCTTGGGTCATTGGCCATAGTTCAAATCCCATGCACTCCACTTCTGAACTCATCTCACTCTAACAAGTCATCCACTCCACCTCCACCTCCACCTCCACCACCAGGCACTAAGATGGCCGCTTCCATGAAGTTGCCTACTTTTCTTGGTATTGGAAACGGAGATACATACTAATTCTAGTTTGTCACTGACGTTGTATGGACATCACAACAGGTCAATAATGATGATGTTAAGAAATTGCGGCTAGCCACTAATTTTCAAGATCACACACTGGATTGGTACATAAGGTATGTAGCGATGAATCCTAATGAAAAAATTGATAACCCGAAGGCCACATTAAAAGACCAATTCAAGAGGTCAAAATCGTTTGCACAATGTGTAACTGAGTTGAAGGAGATTTGCGAAGAATTGAACGAATCTGTATGGGATGTAGATCAAAGGTTCAAGTGCACTATCAGAGATGGCGGATTTCATATTGATGATAACCAACACAAATAATGGTTTATTTCCATGATGTTACCGCATCTGTGCCAACCCTTAAGTCAACAGAATATTTCCATGCAGGCCGAAGATGTAGAGATTTCCATGAAGCTAGAAGCCTCGCCAGTACCAGCTGCGTAGATCAAGACCAATAATATCCAAATCCATTTGGAAGAAATGCACTTAGAAATACAGAGTCTACGCAAAGATAAGGAAAAGGAGGCATGCACAGATGTATGATGTATACGCTGCAAAGTTGTTGGTTATCACAAGGATCAATGCCCTGTATTCAATGATTATCTACAAGCTGGAGGAGCATGTTAGGTCCCTATATTACTAGTATAGTCCCTTATTATTGTTAGTGTAACCCCCTTATTGTTATTATTGTACCGTTGTAACCCCCATATTTTTATTATTGTGCCCTTAAATTATTATTGTTAGGTCGGCTAGGATTACATTGTGGCCCCATGGACTCCTATATATAGAAAGGAGGTTTTGTAATTTGAATCATCCAAGAATTTTTCATTCATGTAATGTATTGGAGGTTTCCCCCTTGAAGTGGCTTATTTCTAAGGACTTGATATCTCTTTTCTTCTCTTTTTGGAGCTGGTTTCACAACATTTGGTATCAGAGCTTTGAGATTCTAGGGTTTTGCTGCTCCAAACAGGTCATCGTGGCATTTTCGCTATAACGTGTTTTCTACGAAGGTTCATAATATAAAAATTTTAGAGTGCGAAGACAAAATCCTGAGGAACATTGTCGCAAAATTTCAAAGCTTCGTTCTCAATATTTTCGGAGATATGATCTGTGAAAGTTAGGTCATTTTGCAGGCTCCTGAATTTAACCTAAACATGTCATCATGGTATTTTCGTAATAATTTTTATTCTATGAAGGTTCAGAAGCTGAAATTTTTAGAGTGCGAATTTTCAATCCTGAGGAAAACATTTGCAAAATTTCAGATATTGGTTCGCCATATTTTCGGAGATATGGTCTGTGGAAATTAGGGCTTTTTGAGGCTTCTGAATTTCATCTCAAAGAGGTGATCGTGGGAAAATCTTCATAGCTCTCTCTTTGATCATCAGATTGGAATGATGTAAAAAGTGGCCACAATTAAACGAACTGTAGTTTTCGATCTATCAATTTTAGAGCCAAAGGAAGAAATATTGACATGTGGCAATTCATACAAGTTCGCTCTACTAAACCAGTCCAAAATTGGGTCATTGTGGGAGATTGAACATAACTTTCCCTTGAAGAGTCCAAATTAGATCAAACCTGTGGCATTTGAAAGAAGCTTCAGAGCGCTACTACATGGCTGAATTTCAGATATTGAGGATCTGCAATTATAGAGATAATTCAATTTCAATATCGAGCTCCTCAAAAGCAAGTAAAAGGTGTGTATTTTTTTCTCGAATTTCATAAGTCTTGTTTGAAGAATCAAGTTGAATTGATTCCAAGGTCATATTTTAGAATAGATATCAGTATTGGAATCTAAAATGGCCCCTAAAAATAATTCAACATGTTAGTGTCCTGTGATTTGGCTGATTGGCAAGCCAAATGACAGTGTAACATCAAACCAATCTTTGGAGCCCAAGGACCTAGCCTTCCTGGACTCAGAGAGGGCTCTCTCTATTTGTGTAAGGGATATATGTGTGTTTGCTTATTGTGTTCTGATTTTAGGCTAGTTATGAAGTAGGTTTTTGGTTTTGGTTCTTACGTTGTGAGGGATTAACTGATCAAAGACATAAGATAGGTAAAAATATGTCAGATCAACTGGGCTATGGGGTCGAAGAGGTCAAAAAATCTTTCAGATGGTGATACAAGGTTGTTGAAGGCCCGATTTGATTCGAGGTAAAATGGATCTTTGGGAAAAATGGAGTAAGATTGACATCAAGTTTGTGAATAACAAAGGATTTCAAGCACAAATAGTTTAATAGCTGACATAAACATGGTAGAGAAAACCATTAATCATGAGAGATGTAACTTTAAGCTAATCAATGCATAGAAATAAACATTCAAGCCATGCATAGAGATATATAACTCTCTAACTTTAGGAAATGGCTATCAGACTTTGGGGAAATACACTTAATATAGATAAACAACTCAAATCACTATGCCGGAATGCCTAAACACAGTACTTCAAGCTATTGGGCACTTTGAAAACAAGATTGCATAGTCTTAGGCAAAGGGCAAGATCAGAACAAGACCTCCTTGTTTCAACAAATGACAATCTAATCAATCAAAGAGAAGTTTCCCAGATGGAGCTATGGCTAGCCATGAGTAAGTAGGGCATACCGTAAATCATACTTAGCATGCATAAAACCATGAATGAAACAAGCAAACAATATTCTTAAGTAATTAAAGAGCAATCAAGAATTATTTAATGTGACTAAGAATGAAGAAAACATGGAAGCTATGAAGAAACAGGAAATTTGAGGTGCCTCCAAGGGCATGTCTCAAATTTGTTCTCTACTGTCCTATAGCAAGCAAGAACATGGATTTATGAATGAAAAATAAGAAACAAAACAAAGAGAGAGACACTATACGATTCTACCAAGTCATGGAATCCAACAACAATCCTCTTTCATCATCCAAGAACATCCAAGAGACTATCCAAAATCATGAGACAAGTATTTCTTCCAAAGCTTATATGACCATATATTTCTTCTATTCGTCAAGTTCAGCCTTGTTTACAAGGAAAACCTTTGGAATAAATAGTCCAAAGTGAGGAAAACCTCTTGGTTCAACTTGCAATCTCATTGGCCTATCCAAAATATCTAGACTTGTCCTTGAGGCTTTGCAAAGCCCGAGTCACAAAATATCTAACAAATATCTCAAAAATTGCTAAAAAAGGGAAATAAATTGACTTTTCATAACTTATCATGCACAAAAATAGCTAAACGCACATGAGGAAAAGTCAATTTTGAAAGGTTCAAATTTTAAAAAAATACTCAAAAAATACATCAGCAAAAGGTCTCTTGACTTGTCGGCAACCTTTGGAGGCCTTCCCGGTGTCGAAACGAGGCGCATGATAGCTCGTTGGAAAGATATGAGTGCATAATTTCTAAAAATATTTATCTTTCTCCAAACTGACCACTGGAAGTCCTCAAAAAATAGGTCTGTGTGTAAAAACCCAAAAAATAAGCCTTGCTGATAAACGGGGCAGAGTGTAGAAAAAGCGAGTGTTTTTCGCCATTTTTTGGGAGCAAAAGATCTTCAATTGTTCTGAAAATTGCTGATTGTGTGACCCTGAAATTATGGCATCCAATGATACAATTTTCATCCTTTGATGATGTCCCAAACTGAAATGGTGATTCCCATGAGTTTTGGCCAAAAACCCAAAACTGACAAAAAACCAAAATATGTCGAATTTCGCCAAACTTGGTGAGCATGACCCTCAAGGGTTTTCAGCAACATGTTGTGAAGCAGAGGCCAAAATTTGGAGCCTTGAGGTGTCTTTCCTCAATTTTTGCGTCAAGCGCTTCCCTTTAACCTCCTCGAGTTTTTCTTGAGCAGTCTTCAACTTTCGTCGGGCAAACTGATTTAGCTTTTTATAATGCCTAGTCATCCTCCGTTGAAGGGCCAAGTCCCTGTTTGCCTTCTCTAATTTCTTCTCCAAGTGATCATTAAATCTCTCAAGCCATGCTTCTTGATTGTTCTCTATCTCTTGTTCGAACAATGCAGTGAGAGGGGTAGATTGGAGAAGGGCATCATCTTCCTCTTTTTGTTTCTCAAGGGCCTTTTTTAGCCCCATGGTTCTTGGCCTCTTTCGCATAGGCTGATCTTCACCTTCAATTTTCTCGAACTCACCCATGAGTTCTTCCAATCTCGCCTATGATTTGGAGGCCTCTTTTTTGTATCGGATGGCCCATGTCTCATATACAGCCATATGGACACTCATTTGCTTGTTTTGGACTTGCAAAAAGTGATTGAAGTTCCTAGCTCTATGAAGATTATCCCTCAAGGCATCAATTTGGCTTTCTATATGGATCAAGAGATTTTCTAGGATCTGGGCTTCATTATCACTATCATCACTTTGGATTTGGATGATGTCGAATTCCCTTTCCTGTTCATGACTGCTTTCTTCCTTGCCATTCCCTTTGCTTTGGGTGGCTCTTCTAGTACTCTTCCTCTTGGGAAATTCGACCATGGGTTTCTTGGGCAATTTTCCCTTTCTTCGGAGGGCCCTAGTCACATTTGGAGTTACCACTCTAGGCATCCTTTTCTTTGCTTTCCAGGGTTTGGCGACTTTCGGAGAAGAGAGCATGGCCCCTTTCCTAGGAGAGGCAGCTAGCACATGCTCCATGGGATCTTTACCCTTGTCACTTTGCCCCTCATTTTTTCCACTGTCTTGGAGTTCTTTATGGATGCATTGGCTGTCCTTTTGCACTTCCCTTTGAGGGGTGTCCTCCTCACTATGCTGCAACTTTTTATCCTACTGCCCCTCTTCTTCTTGAGGTTGCTATTCCTCTTGAGGAGGCTGCTCTTCTTCACCCTAAGGCTGCCTCTTCTCATACTGTTGTAGCTGCTGTGTATAATATTTTGGCTGCCCCTGTTCATCACCCTTTGGCTTCCCTTGTTCATCACTTTCATGCCCTTGTTCATCACCTTCATGCTGATCCTATTCAACACTTTCATGCTCTTGTTGTTCTATCGCACTGTGATGCTGTTGTTCAGCACTTTCTTCTTTATCCCCTTGCTGCTGCTCATCACCACTTTCCTCTTCCTACTCATGTCCTTCTTCCTCATCATGGTCATGCTCTTCTCCTTCTTCAGGCTCCTTTGTTTGTTCTGTGGTAAAATTGAGCTTTCTGGGAATAGGTCTGCTAGAAGAAGGCGAAGGATGGTGAGTAGGAGGTGTAGGGGATGTGTGAACTAGAGGGACAGTGGAGAAATTTGGATGGGTGATTAAAGTATCCCAAGAGACCTCCCTCTTTTCAAGTTGATGAAGAATGATGACTTTGACGAGAGAATGATGGAAGAGGCGGGCTATTTGCTGTGAAGGAGGCTTCTTCTGAACAGTGGAGGCCATTTTCTCAATGCTCTTGTGTAAGAAGAAAGGAAGATTTAGCAACTTGGCCCTTGTGAAATGCATGAGCAGTGGAATGTGATAGGCATAGACTCAGGAGAATCTTCCCTCACAAGTGAAGTATTTCATGATGATCTTCATGAGGAGGGCGTAGCTGGCCAAAATATATGAGAAGGGGAAAATATAAGGAAATGAATCTCTGTGCTCAGGCTTTAGAAAGGGCTTGTAATCTTCTGAGTCCAAATGGCTTTGTTTAAACCACTTCTCCCCAATATAGGGGATTTTAGTGGCCTTGGAGATGGGCCTTGGAGAGAATTTGAAATCAAGGCCTGCCAGCTTGAAATGCTTGTCTTGAAACCTCAAAGCGCCAAGGTGTGTCAAAGGAGAAAAGCTCTTCACCTCTTGCACTCTTTGAAAAAAATCTAAACACCCAATCTCATGGAAATTGAACAAGACTGATGGGTGGGAATTCACTTCTTCAGTGGAAGTAGGCTCAAATCTCTTATGCAAGCCACTCCTACTGTCCTGCCTGGGAGACATCTTGTTTTGAATGCTCTCTGCAACACCAAGCTGCCTCAAAATGGTTTTTTAAATGCTTTCTCAAACACAACTCTATCTTCTTTGTTAGTCACTATTTGACCAAGGCAGATCTCTTCAAATGCTATGTGAAATGTTTCTTTAACACAAAACTCTTTGCTCCTTCCAAATCACTGCTTATCTTCCTTTGTATGCCAATCAACACATAGTTATAATAACAAGCACACAGAAAAACAAAAGGTACATATAGTCAAATGATCACTATGTTGGGTAAGGTCACAAAGCTTTTCTGTGTTTTTGGTATAAGCAAGACAACCTTGTAGAAGACAAACACCCCTCCCAATCAAAACACTTCTCGTGTACTTCACTATTTCTCACACACAGTTTGACAAAACACCTTTAAATTGCAATAACAGCTTCAATCACTACTATTTGTTTCATGGATATAGAGGCAGCACTGATTTTGATTTTCACCACATAGAGAATACTTTTGAAAGTGACAAAGTCATTCATGTATGATCACTTTTGTTAAATTAGGCTCACTGTTTCAACTTAGGAATACTGTGTTTTCCTTTCAAAAACTGCTTCACCTTCTAACATTGTTTTTAGGACAGTTTATTAGGCCTTTTGACATCAATAAAAACCCACCACTTTCACTATGTCAATGTCGGGAAATCACAGCCACAGCAATCTCGGACCTTAAACAAAAGTTTCAACCCTTATTACCACTGTTTTCACCACTACATTTGCTGACAGAGGTTAGCTTTGTCCTAATGCAGTTAGGATACCCTTAATAATTGACAAAACCTCTAAAAAAATGTTTATTGTGTCTTGCAGGGAGTGTGATGTTTTAGCACTATTTTTAGGGTAGTTTAGGCTCTTTGAAGCTAAAATGAACCCTCCACCAGTCTCCCACTGTAACAATTTTCTTCAAAATATTCACTCAACACACCTTGATTTACACCAAGACCTTCATTGATTCAAACACCATCGAGCAGCTCGAACATAGCAAGTAGGTAAATGAAAATACCTTGAAAATGGATGGTATCCCTTGTTTGAAAATTTTGAGCAGCTTTCAGGGCTTTTTGAAGTCATTTGGACTATTGAAGCATGCGCGGCACGTTGAAATGAGAAGGCGCCGCGCAACAGAAAATTTGTTGGGTCGATGACAGGCAGTCGTGACCGGCGCCTACAGGGGTGCCGCACGCCGCTATAGGTGCGCTGCGCAATAATATAGCCTCTATGTAAAAACACTCTTGAACGCGCCGTGCAGTCTCCAAGCTTTAAAATCTGCAAATCTTTGCTCAACAATTCCTTCTTCGGTCCAGTGAACATCTAAGAGGAGTGTTGCTCGTGTTTGAAATGCGAAATAGATATGAGCAATGGTATTTAACTCCTTTTGAATGTGAACAAGTTAATTACCCTTTGAAGTTCTTTATGAAGGTTTGAAAGTGTTTGAAAATACCTTTGGGTTGAAACGAAAACATGAAGCTCATGGGCCTTTTTTTTAAAACATAACCGACACTCCTTTTCTGTTTCAAATAAAAGACATAGTGGCAAGAACCACTTCCTTCATAAGCTTGACCCTTTTTGAAGTAAAACAACCTTTTCAAGAATTAAAAAATTTCACATTTTCTTACTAAGGAATGAAAAATTGTTTTCCTTTTGGTATCTGTACAGTAGAAAGAAATTCTGCTTGTTAGAGGGAAACATGGCTCAAATCCATATAGTGATTGTAGATGCATTATCCAAATGACTTTTCTCTTTGATTGTGGGTGAAGCTTAGTTGCATTCACCCAGGCTTTACCATCATCTGTTCATCAAAAGGGAAATTATTTTAAAAACCTCTCCTTTTCTCAAAATGCAACAGCAAGGTACCTTTGACCTATTTTCATAAGGAAAATGCCTTCATTTGTAACAGTGGCATGCATTATTGGATTTGAATGTTGTTCTAGAACTTGAAACTCATGCCATAATCCTTCTTGCACATTTATGAACCTATGTGTCTAGTTGCAATGCCTGTTTGGGAAAACTAGGCTCAAGTTACCTTCTTGTCCACTATGATGAGTTATTGAAAGAAATTTCCTTATGAACAGGAAGAAAAAAATCTTTTGAAAAGTAATAATCACTTTTTGGCTTGTGCTTAGCCTAGCTGATTTCAACTACTTTCAACTCTATTTTGTTAAAGGAACAGAGACTAAATTTCAAGCCTATTTATCAAGGAGATGTATCTTTATAACTTTTAAGGAAATTACATCCCTCAACAAGGTTTGTTAATTTTTGGCTCCAGACTTCCTTTGAAAGAAATCTCTGATAGGAGATAAGTCAACTTCTTTGACAATTATAGTACTCATGCTTTCCCTTTGTTTTCAACATCATTGCTCTGTTCAGAAGCCTTCAACTGTCTCCTACTGTTCTTACAATTTGTCTCTCAGTCAGTGAAAACCCTAAAATCAATCACTGCTCTAGCCCTCTGCTTATAGATGAAGGAGGCCTACTTTTACAAATGCCTGGTTTCCTTTCAACCTCTGTCTCAACCAAATGAAGAATGTTTGATGAACATACTGATAGTGGTTTCCTTTATACATGATGGCAAAAGTTAGTTTGAGACCAAGACTGTTTGACTCTTTTGGCCATCTGCTTAATAATATTTCTTCATTGATGATCAGCCCATTAGATTCACCTTGTAATTCAAATAATAGTGAAACTCATGCAAACCAATTTTAAAAGCCCACTGCTTTGCCTCTGCCTTTAACATCATTTTTATTCAGAAACCTTCAATTTTATTCCACTGTACCCAAAAATTGCCTTACAGTCAGTGCAATTCTTAAAATCAAACTTTATCCTTGGCCCTCTGCTTATAGATGAAGGAGGCGCTCTCAGTCCTCAACCCTCTACTTATAAAATGAAGGAGTTTTTTTAGTCCTCAAACCCTCTGCTTATAGATGAAGGAGGTTTTTCTCAGTGATGCCATTTCATCAGCTTTTAGCAGTGTTATTTTTCCTTTCACTGCATTTTCATGCTTGAGCAAATGAAAAATGACAAATTGATAATATTTAAGATGGGAATTTCTCTGAGACATGTAATTCTGCTTTTCAAATATCTATGTGCCTCTTTAGAAATCACAAGCAGTTTAGCTAGTATTTGCAAATCACTTCTTGTCATTCATAATTTACTAACCTTTGACTGTGATTGCAGGAGCTTAATGAGACAACTCTCTGTCCTATAGTTGCATCCCAGGCTCAAAATCACATGAGAAGCAATTGTCTTCTCATGTTGAATCAAATATTGTCTTCTGGGATGCTGGTACACTTCTGCTCTTGAAAGATCCATTGAAACACTGTAAAACCACCTAATATCAATTTGACCTAGGGCATGTGCATTGCTGAGACTTTAGGGCTTGTTAGTGTCGCAACTTAAGGGTGTAACCAAATTTATTTGCAGAATGGGAAGGTATTTTATGACTGGTTCATAGCAGATAGAGGTTCTCTGGCTTTAGGATAGTTTTCCAAGGGAGAAACTCCTAAAGCGCCACTACCTAACTTAGGGGAGACTTCTTTGGACAGATTTGGATTGTTTTCTTTGGAGCTGATGGACAAGCTAGTATGGCTGAGGCTAGATAGGGCTTGCTAATGAGGTTTCATCTCATCATGAGTAGATTGAAAAGGTAGGAGGGCAAAAAATGTTTATGGGTGTTTTCCAGCTGGAAAATTTGACAATTTTTTAGATCAGCTGCTAGAAAACTTGGCTGTTACAACTAGTCATCACCAACAAGTGAAAAATACTGATGATTAACAGTGGCTCCATTTGGGGAGGGAAGCTCCTTTTCAAAAGGTGTCCAGAATTTCAGATCTTTGGCTTATGAAGACCAGTGCCTTATCATTTGGCACAAATTTCATTCTTCCTTGATGCTATTTCTGAAAATTGACCGCATGATTAACATCAATGATATTTCTACCTACCCCACTATCTTTCCTAACATTTTTCTTTGTTTGGGTGCATTTGGACTAGTAACCCTTTGACAATATATAGTTTTTTGAAAAATGAACCTATCTAGTTCTACACTTATATCTTCCAGGAGTTCAGATTAAGCTGATGAACTCCTTCATTACTCTACCTATGCTAGATCAACTGTCAAGGTTAAGCTATTTGACAGGATTTTGTTCTCTAATCTAAAACATGAAATTGAAAAATGATCAAATCAGGGTTAGACAGTCTGATTTTTCATGTACTTGCGGCATGAAAGACAAGCTGCACACAAATATTATTTTGCAAAAAATGAAATCTAGAAAAACGAAGCTAGGATGCACAATTTGTTTTTCATCCCCGCTTCCCTCTTTGGTTCTGTTTTGAGCATGTGGAACCAGTATCTTTTCCTAAGCTACTCTCTTTGATAAGTCAAGCTTACACAATGTTGACCATATTTTCCACTCACTAACTTATCAACAAATAAATTTAAAACATGTTCAGCTATGATTAGGCTAGATAACTGAACAAGACATTTGAGCACTAGTAGCGGCATTTAGACTTGCACGCTTTCTGAATGACTACTTTTTGAACATGGGACCTTCTTTCTATTTTTCAAACCGCCCTCTTTTCTATTTTTCTATTGTTTTTTGAATTTTCTGTTTTTATCTATTTTTCAAGCAATGGTATATACAATGATTGAAAATGTTTTAAACTCAGAAATCTTGGAAATGGCGAAACTTAAGCATCTTATCCTCATAAGGATCTCCTACCACTCTTGGTCCACTCAGCTCTTGAAAAGAGAAATTTGGAAAATTCTCTCTTTCAAGCATGATATAAGGATTCATGCATGAATCTTTGAACAAACCTGTATCTTCCCGCTGTACCTCTTGATACCTCTGATCTCCACTCCTTCCTTTACTGTACATATTTTTCAAGTAATGCATATATTCTTTGTCATTCTTCAAATATATAATGACATCATCAAGGTATGTCAACATGCAGAAATTTAGGACTAGAAACATGGTTTTAGGAGCATATTTTTGATATCCGGTGGTTTTGCAGTTCTGAAATTGAAACTGGGACTACTTCCAGCATACTGGAAAAAATATTTGAGCTATCTACTTTGCAATGGAATCAATTGGCTATACCCTGAAACATCATCTTGCAAAGACATATGATTAAAAGCACATATCATCGGTATATCATGGTCTTGGGAAGGAAGGATAAAATTTCTGTCACTAGGATGTGTACTAGTGTTTCTAAAATCAAAATAGATCCTATGACCAGCTATTTTATCTTTGATTATTATTGAATGGTTCAGATTCTTGTATTTTCTTTTGTCGAAGTTGTTTCTTGGAGTGATGGTAATGGCATAGTGTTTCTCATTGTTTTCTATATATGAAGTAGTATTCTGAATGATATTTCCAATTCTAGCAGTTTTAAGTCTTTGGTGGAGTGACAGAATATTAGCCAGTTCAAGGAACTCAGGTATACTTGAACTACAATCATCATATTTTCTCATAAGAAGTTGATCAGGCATTTTTTCTGGATTTTGAGCTGTTATGGCTACAGTCAAGGTTTCATTTGAAGTGGAAGAGTTATGTGATGGTAAGTCCTCGAGGTAAGGCAAAAACATTAAGCTTCCCTGCTCTTGAGTTCCAAAGAGGTTTGTGATATGTAAGTCTTCTAATGCCTCTATTCTGAAAATTTTTCCTAATGTTACTGCTAATGTTTGCCTAAGTTTTAAGTGATTTTCTTGATAGTACATAATGTTTTGTGCTTCTTGCTCTATCTCTGTTTCAAAAGGAACACACTTAATTTCTTCAAGACATAGTTGTTCATGATCATGGTAGTTTTGAGTGTCTACTTCATGATAGAGAACTAGGGGTAGCTGATGTGGTGGGTCTAAGTTTGTTTCAAATTCTTCTGACTGTTCTTCAATGTCCTCATCAGTGTGTAGAATAAAAGAGTTCAGGTTGGAATGCAAGGAATACATCAGGATGTTATCTGGTCTCTCTTGGCTACTGATCTGTATTTCATGTGTGACTCTCGATAGAGTATTCTTGTTTGGTCAAACACAAGAATAGTGGCGTAGGACATATCAAGATGAATATTTCCTTGTAGCTTGGCTCCCCAAGATCTGGATAGAAGCATTCTGTACTTGGGAGGGATGTCTGCTACCACTATGTCCATGATCAGATGTTTTGCAGGTAACTAGGCCAAACCGAAACAAAGATCTTTTATCAAACCTAGACATTTGACTCTACTTGAATCAAATGAATATAAGTCTTTGTATGGTCTTATGATTTCTAGGCCTAATCTTTCCATTACAACCTTCGGAATGAGATTATGCAAGGCTCCGGAGTCTAGCATGGCATTGTGAAGGATTTGGTCATGGATATTCAAACTGATGTAAAAGGGAAGAGTGGTTCCTTCTTGGAATTTTCCTTCTATTTTAGGACCAAACAACACTTCAGGAGTGTCATCAGCTAGATTAAGGGTGTTCGCATCATTTTCTATATTCAGGACCCTTAACACTTGGGATTTATAAGAGCCTTGGGTGATAAGTTCAGTGAGAGGCATGGTAATCTTTATTTTGGCGATTTCTCCCTCAAAACTGAAGGGTACTTTTAGTTTAGACAAGTTCTCTTCAGCTTTTTCAGCCGTGAATTTCTCTAAGTTCTGAGTTTGTTGGCTCTGTTTTGGGATCTTGTTTGACACAGCCACCTTGGGAATCTTTGTGGAAGTACTAGGAGCATCTGAGCCAAGACTTGTTTGGGTAAATTTATCTTTGTTTTCGTCATTTTTCCTGACCATGATTTTTTTGCTGTCCACTTATTTTTTAAGGATGGTATCAGAGGTTTTAGCAGTGTCTGAGCTGTCTTTCTTGGAGTTTTCTTGGTTTTTTCCGCTTCTAAGGTCATACCGCCTGTGAGCTTCTACTATGGCATTCTGAAAATATATGGTAGGATCCTCGGGATCTTCATAGTTGGTTTCATCCTGATTCAGAGAGAAGAATGCTTGTTCTTCTTCTGTGAGGTACACCTCACTCTCATTATCAGACCCTATGAGGTTCAAATTATTTTCATCAATGGGTTCTGTATCCCTATCATCTTCTTCCACATAATTTTCATTAAATGGTGGCCTAATTTGTTGGTCATTTTCCCTTGGTTTGTTTTGAGGTTGTTCCCTCCTAAAATTTTGGTTCCTGTTTCTGTTTGGAGGGTTTGGCTGGTTGTCCCTAAGAGGGGTCGTTTCACTTATCTTTTCCCACATTTTGGCCATGGACCTAACCAATTCATCTATTCTAGGATCTAAGGAAGGGGCTGAAGTGGAGACCTCATCCCGATATGTGACTTTCCTTTCTGATCTAGTCCTAGCTCTTTTTTCTGCTAAGTTGGCTTCTGCCCTTATGGCTACTTTTTGCATTTCCTCTAAGGTAAGGGGGTCCTTGTCTCTTAGTTGATAAGTCATGTTTAGGTCAAAGCCCTCGGGGAACTTTTCCAAGGATGAGCCAAGTGGGGGTTTGAAGTGAGGTGGGAGGGCGTTATACACACTGTTGAACCTAGTGCAGTATCCCTGGACACTTTCCCCATTTTCCCTTTTTAGATTGTTATACTCTAACAGGATTTGAATGGGGTTCTTTTGGATTTCCCACTTGTTAATGAAGGTTTGGTAGAGTTATGGGAGATTGTGGATGCTATTTGGAGTTAAGATCTTAAACCATTTTTTGGGTTCTCCACCCAGGCTTTGGGCGAACATCCTCATTCTGATGGTCTCGTCTTCTATTTCCATGTATTCAAGGGCATCTCTAATCCTGTCTACATGTTGTTGAGCTGTGGTAGCCTCAACTCTGGTAAAGTGTTGGATTTTGGATTGATAGTCATTTTTTAAGGGAGCCAAAGGCTGTGGCAACACCAAAGGTGCGTACCAGGCTGCCATGACGGGAGCTAAAGGATGATGTACAAAATGAGGGTTTGTGGGATGAGCTGAGATGGTTTGAAAAGTAGTGGTTTGGATAGGTGTGGCGGATGTACTTGGACTAGTGATCTGATTTTGAGAAGATCTGGGATGGTAGGAACCAAATTGATGGAGAAGTTGAAACTTGGGAGGTGTAGTAGGCGAGGCTTCCCTACCACGTCTCTGTGGCAGATCTAGGGGCTCAAGATCGTCAAAGTCTATCTTACTTTGTGAATTTCTTCTAAAATGGGTCTTTTCTGATTTTAAGTCAAAGGGGGAATCCTGCAAGGTTGTGAGATGTTCAGGTACTGATCTTGCTTTACGGATGGATCTATCGGTAGCTAAATTTCCAGTTTCGGAAGCTTGCCACAAAATCTTCTCTGGGTCATCTACTATGATAGGGGGATTTGGGTCTTGATGAGATCTGGTGTTGATTCTTCGTGAAGCCAAATTTTGAATCTAGAGTTTAGAGAGGATGGTATTTGTGAATGTTTCATATGAATGGCCTCTCTAGGGTTTTACTAATGTGAAGGATGGTAAAAAAAAAAAGGATGGATTAGTGGAGTTGCTAGGTGGATATCTATGAGAACTATGGTCCACCACCAACACTATCAAAGATGCTTATGGGAAAAAGTTTTATAGCAAAAGTTGAGATGGAAAATTTGCAAAGAAGAGTGATTCACTTGGTTTTAACAGTCTTCTAGGCTGTATGGACAAGCTAATGGTTCTCTTGGCAAGAAGACTTCTTCTTATCTCCTATGTTTAGGTGAGGTCTTCTGAATCACTAAGTTATACTTAGTTTGTCACTGATTATAGAGTTTCTACCCTAAGCTTAAGTTTTTGGAAGGATGAGTTAGCATAAAGGTATGGTTTATGAATTTTTTGGTCTTTTATGGATTTTTTAGGCCTACTGGAGGCTAGCGGAGTCGCTAGGTGGAACTTGGTTGTTTTTGTAAATATGTAGCTATGGTCCACCACCAGTAACTAGGGAAAAGCCAATCTGGGAATGTTTTGGGGTTTTTTGAGTTTTATGTGCAACCTATGGTTTATTAAAGTATTCTAAACCTGTTTCATCACTTTGCTAGGGTGGTGATGACAAAAAGGGTTTACTCTAAATGATTCTATGGACTTCTTGCCTGTTTAAGTTTTAAAGACTAATGAATCTACAAGAGTTTTCTAGACTGTTATGTACTCAGTTAGTCCCACCGGGATCACCATTATGTTAGTGAGC
Source organism: Pinus albicaulis (assembly GCA_034641835.2). NCBI lineage: Eukaryota > Viridiplantae > Streptophyta > Pinopsida > Pinales > Pinaceae > Pinus > Pinus albicaulis. The sequence goes on along the minus strand of CM076576.1, from coordinate 626,690,039 downwards.
AGTGGGATAAGTCAATCAGATAGTATTTTTAAGGCTGCTGGAATGTTTAGGGAAACTAAGTTTGTTTAGCACTCAGAGTCCTACCGTGATCGCCATTATGTTAGAGTGGCGATGAGGTGGATCAATCGGATAGTAGCCTAGAGTTTAGTAAAGTAGTAAGGCATACTGGAGGCTAGTGGGGTCGCCAGGTGGATTTTTAGTTGTTTTGAGGTATATGTGTATGGTCCACCACCAGTACTGACAAAAACCAATCTAAGGGATTTTTTGGGGTTTTTCTGAGTTCTTTATGTAGTCCTAAAGTTTTTAAGAGTGTCTTACAGCTAAGTCATCATTTTTCTAGGATGGTGAGACAACTAGATTCTACTCTTCTAAGTTTGACTGAGATTTTGAGAGTTCCTAAGGGATACCTAGGATGTTTTGACTCAAAGTCCCACCGTGATCGCCATTATGTTAGTGTCCCGTGATTTGGCTGATTGGCAAGCCAAATGATAGTGTAACATCAAAACAATCTTTGGAGCCCAAGGACCTAGCCTTCCTAGACTCGGAGAGGGCTCTCTCTATTTGTGTAAGGGATATCTATGTGTTTGCTTATTGTGTTCGGTTTTAGGCTAGTTATGAAGTAGGTTTTTGGTTTTGGTTTTTAGGTTGTGAAGGATGAATTAATCAAAGACATAAGATAGGTAAAAATATGTTAGATCAACTGGGCTATGGGGTCGAAGAGGTCAAAAAAGCTTTCAGATGGTGATACAAGGTTGTTGAAGAGCCGATTTGATTCGAGGTAAAATGGATCTTTCGGAAAAATGGAGTAAGATGGACATCGAGTTTGTGAATAACAAAGGATTTCAAGCACAAATAGTTTAATAGCTGACATAAACATGGTAGGGAAAACCATTAATCATGAGAAATGTAACTTTAAGCTAATCAATGCATAGAAATAAACATTCAAGCCATGCGTAGAGATATATAACTCTCTAACTTGAGGAAATGGCTATCATACTTTGGGGAAATACACTTAAGACAGAAAAACAACTGAAATCATTATGTCGGAACGCCTAAACACAGTACTTCAAGCTATTGGGCACTTTGAAATCAAGATTGCATAGTCTTAGGCAAAGGGCAAGATCAAAACAAGACCTCCTTGGTTCAACAAATAACAATCTATTCAATCAAAGAGAAGTTTCACAGATGGAGCTATGGCTAGCCATGAGTAATCAGGGCATACCGTAAATCATACCTAGCATGCATAAAACCATGAATGAAACAAGCAAACAATATTTTTAAGTAATTAAAGAGAAATCAAGAATTATTTAATGTGACTAAGAATGAAGAAAACATGGAAGCTGTGGAGTACTGAAAAGGTATGATTTTGCTGATTACTTTAATGACTTTTTAATACAATTTGTGAACCTTTTGTATCATGGATTTGGAAAGTCATAAGAAACTATCACAAAACGTGTGAGAATCGATGTGTATAACTTAGCCACTGATAATGGTTATTTTCTATACAGGGAAAGAAGAAAACGAAGAGTTGCCGCTCTAAAGATAAGAACGAAGTGGAGATAACTGATGTTCCTCTGGATGAGAACCGAACGCAAACATAGGGAAACAAGATCAAGGAGAATCGGCTCGGGCAAGAAGGAGAGGACACCAGCTTAGCGCAATAGCAAAGACAGGATGAAGAAGTTAACTGTTTGGCGAATCCCTCAGGATCAAAGATCCTGAGGGATCGCTGCTTTATTTATCTAGCTGCTTGGACATCTCCGCCATCGTCCTTATAAAGAGAGACAGCACTGTTAGTTTAGTAATGGCGAGATAAGATACGTTTTATGTAATCTTCTGTAAAACATCAGACTTGGTTATTAAGCTCTGTTGAGAACTAGTTCGATGTATTTTTGATCAATGTCTTAATGAAAGCCTGGTGATTATTCCATCTTCGCGTCTGCGTTAACCTAAAGCGGTGCATCCTTGGAGGCTAAGGGCCCGGCCCCGAAGGACACTTGCTTCTGTACCATTACAGCTTCGTTTCTGTGTGGTTTGTTTATTATTGCTATTCGATTGTTTGATATGCTTTACAAGTTTATATTACATGCTCTGTTCCAGTTTGAATCATTGAAGTTTCTACAACTAGACTTATGTGTTAACTCCGCATTGCGTTATTCTTCCTTTCAAGAGTTAATCGCATATCCTTACTGTTATGTTGCAGAGCTGTTATATTAACATTTGTGTTGCGTGCGTTTCCACTGAATCAGTATTGTCCCATAATTCATTAATCGTTATTGCTGTTCCATTAATATGATTTGTGTAATTCGCCTTTAGAATGATAGAATGTTCCTTGATTGCAAAGAGTGTATAGATTGAGTTTGATTATAACCCGCGGGACTTAGTATTCATTTGCTGTTCCATTTTAGAGTTGTTGTTCCATTTTAGAATTATGGTTTAATCCTTTATGTCCTTTGCTGATCTATTTATCTGCATTTGATGGTTTGCTGTGAGAGATGATCTAAGACTGTAGTGAGCAGTATCAGTCACTGTTTAGCTCCTAGGCTTGTGATCTATGCTTTAGTTCTTTTTCCATCAGTTTCTGAAGGGATGGTTTATTATTACCGAACCCTTGACTGATGAGTTATTGAGTTTCTTGAGTGTGTGATTTATTTCTTTAAAGTAATTTGATTTCAGTTAAGCATCCGTTTACTCTTGTATTTCTTAAGCACTGTACTACTAGCATTACTCTGAAAAATGAGCCTCGGATTGAGTCACTCTTTGTAATGACAAAACGCTCTCGGGTTGACATATTAATGTGAGGTGATTAGAGGTGAAAGAGACCCTTTTTATAGCTCTACATTTTGGTGCCGTTGCCGGGGAAAGAGTGTAGCCATTTGTCTTTTTTTTCAGAGTAGTGTACAAGCCTGCTAGGGAGGAGTTGGATCCTAAAAACGGAAGGTAAGAACCTACGTGCAGAGCATGTAAAAGACCTGCTCATTATCCGCTTTCCTAACAGATTTGTTGTTGCTTGTTTGAATAAAAGTTCGTAGTTTATTTTTGAGTGCATGACTAAGCAGAAAAGACCAGAAAAGAATATCAAACCCCCATCCAAACCTGAAAAAGCTAAGGGGCCGGTGACCCTTGGCCGAACGACCTTCATAGACGAAATCTATAAGAAAACATAGTCTCAGCCATCGGTAGGCTTCAAGAAAAACACTTCCAAACCGCCTACTAGTTCCCTTCAGGCCACAGGATCACCATCTGTAGCCTGTGCTGAGGTGCATAGTCACACTGAGGAGCAGGACTTTCAAGAAGTTGAAAATTCCACTCCAGAATTATTGCAGGAAGGGAACTCTAGCAACTTTTGCGAAGGAGAAGGAGAAACAGGGGAAACCAAGGAACCAAAATCTCCTCTTGAAACAAATCAGCCATTAGATAGCCCAGATAAGGGGAGTGCTGCGAAAGTCATTGTTGAAGAGATTCAATCTCCTCAAGCACCTGGTATTCCCATTATTCCAGATAAAGGAAGCGCTATTAAAAAGATCCCTGTCAAAACCGTTCCCACCCAACCTAGGAATACCCTCCTAGATATCCCGGAAGGTTACTGGCATATATTCGATCCCATGGCTCAAAACCAACCAAACGCTCAAAACCAGCCAAACACTCAAACCTCTACATTACAATATCCTATAGTGGATTCTGCAGCAAATGCACCCATGAAAGCTATCCCTCTTCAGCATATCCCTACATTTCACGGACTCACATCGGAAGATCCGGATGCATTCCTATTTGAATTCGATGTGTTATGTCGGGGATACGATTACACCACCGATCCCCAAAAATTGAAATTATTCCCCTCTACATTGAAAGGGGCTGCTTTAAGATGGTTTATGGGGCTAGGTGGCGGGGTTATCAACAATTGGGATCAAATGAAAGAATCCTTCTTAAAGAAATACCAGGATTATTGTAGGTCTAGAGAATTAAAAGACGAAATGACAGCCAGACCAAATGAAACATTAGAGGAGTATGTGGAACGTTTTCAGTATAATCTACAAAGATCTCCTTATGCATCGCTACCTTTACCTGATAATGTGTTAAAAACTGCATTAATGAGGGGCATGAAGGAACAATGGATTGAAGCATTAAACATTATGGGCAAAGGGGATATTTATCAAGAGAATTTTACTGACATCCTTGACTTATGTATCAGGAGTTCGAGAGGCAGCACAAGAATAAAACTGGCAGAATATGATCGGTTTGCAAGAGATAACAAAGTATCAGTAGAAGGAGTAACACGTGCAGAAATTGGAAATTTATTAGAGAATTTTAAAACTGATATTATGGGAACACTAACTACACAACTTGATATTGTGCAGGCTAAACAGAAGCAGCTGGAGGCAGAACAGAATATGGCAATCTTTTGCCCCCGATGCAGAAAGAAACACAGCCACAAGGAGTGTCCATTAGATAAAGTCCAAACATGCGCCATCTGTACAAAAGACCACCTTACGGAAAGTTGCCCCTCACTTCCTGGATTGAAGGCAGTATATAAGGAAGCAGAAGAAGAACCAGAATCGGTGAATTCAATCAACCAGCGCCGCCGGTGGCAGCCAAGACAACCTGGTATGTTTCCGGACCCAACCTCTTTCTTTCAAAACCCACAGTATAATGCTCAACAATATGGTATGTGGCAAAATCAATCTCAAACCCCATTTACAAACTGGTCACCACAATCATTTCCTTCTCCAAATCCATGGCTAAATCAAACAAGCCAAACTGGTTGGCCAAATTTCCTTTACACTCCACCATATTGGCAAAATGGCCCATATCCTTCACAATGGACTCCCTCTACTTCACAAAGTTCACCCTGGCAGACAAGCTGGCAAAGACCAATGTACCACCCAGCTGGAACTATTCCGCTCCCTCAACCTACTTTGCCAGCTTTACAACAAAATCCCAGTCTAACCTGAGACCGCAACTCCCAGCCCAACCCGATCCCAATCCAAACAACAGGCAGGTCCAATCTATTCAAATCATAGAATCACCAGAACTAGGACCCGACCTGAGGGAGTGCAATGATCTTCAGTTAAGATCTGGACGTATAATTGAAACTGAGGGAGATAAAACAGTTCATATTGAAGATCAGTTACCCAGAGAACATCAGTTACAACAAGAGGATGTAAATAAGCAACAAACTCATAATCAAGCAACCACATCCTCTCCTCCGTTCCCAGAACGATTAGCCATACCTCGATCCATACAATACCCTGAATTTGACATTCTGGGAGAATTACAAAACTTGTACATAAAATTTCCATTCCTCCAAGCTATTCAAGACATTCCCATATACGCCAAAACCATAAAAGAGTTGTGCATAAAGAAACCAAGGAGGAATATAACAAACAATCCAAGAGTCCAAGTAGTCGGCACCTTATCTGACCTATTGTCGGGAAGAGAAACACCCCGTAAATATGAAGACCCCGGGAACCCAATTATAACTGTTCAAATTTATGGCCAGACCCTGCCTAATGCCTTAGTTGATTTAGGGGCTGCAATTAATATTTTAACAACTACAACTTGCCAAAAGCTCGGCATTACATCTGTAGAACCCACCTCTACTATGTTAGAATTGGCTGACCGATCTGTGGTTAGACCAGAGGGTACTCTACATGATGTCATGGTCTCTGTAGAATCCTGGGAGTATCCAACCGATTTCCTGATAATTAATCCGAAAACCCGACTTGATGGACATCCGCTAATTTTAGGTAGACCTTGGCTTGCCACTGCCGATGCCTACATTGGCTGCCGGCAGGGAAATATGACCATAACCAGAGGACCAAATAGCAAAAATTTAGTTCTATATCCTCCAGCGCAGCCAAGTGTCACAATGATTAAAACGAATAAGCACCCTGTATCATATCTTACTGATAACATTAGATCTCCATTAACTATACAAGAGGCACTCGATTTCAAAGATCAAACAGAAGACGATGCCATTAATAATTTCATTTCTCAAACTGAACCTCGCACACAATGTCACATGATAAAAGCAGCATTTGATAATGAATTAGAAGAAGATCCCCTGAAAGATATTCATGATCAAATAATACATGTCACTTCTGTTGCAAATAGTAAAACTGTGGAAATTGCACCGGGGAAAACTTTAAACATCAATGCTAATCTCACACCGGAACAAGAAACAAAGCTCATCCATCTGTTAACAAAATATCAAGAAGCATTTGCATGGGACTACCCTGATATGAAAGGAATTGATCCCCAGTTATGTACCCACCACATTTACATAGAAAAAGATGCCAGACCTGTGCGTCAGCCGCAAAGGAGACTTAATCCCCATCTAAAAGATGTTGTAAAAGCTGAACTTCAAAAACTTTTAGATGTGAATTTTATCTACCCTATCTCTGATAGTAAATGGGTCTCTCCACTTGTGGTGGTACCAAAAAAGAATGGGAAATGGAGAATTTGTGTGGATTATAGAGAACTTAACAAGGCAACACAAAAAGATCATTTTCCTCTTCCTTTCATAGATCAAGTATTGGACACTTTAGCAGGGACGAAGTTCTTTTCTTTCCTGGATGGCTTCAGTGGATACAATCAGATTCAGATTGCCCCTGAAGACCAGGATAAAACTACCTTTACTTGCCCCTAGGGAACATTTGCCTATCGAGTTTTACCTTTTGGCTTATGTAATGCTCCTGCCACATTTCAGAGGGCTATCCTTAGTATTTTTGCAGATTTAATCAATGATGGACTTGAGGTTTACATGGATGAATTTACACCATACGGAGATGACTTCGATCCAGCTCTAGACACCCTAGAGAAAGTCCTACAACGCTGCATTGTTACTAGGCTTTGCCTAAGCAATGAAAAATGTTTTTTGATGATGACTGAAGGACTTATCCTAGGACATTATGTCTCAGCAGCCGGCATTCAGGTAGACCCGGCCAAAATCCAAATACTTTTGCTTATTCCTACTCCTACTACTCAAACAGAGGTACGCAGTTTTCTTGGATTTTCAGGTTATTATAGACGATTCATAGAGCATTATTCACACATTGCTACTCCTTTATATGCACTGACTGGTAACGTTGATTTCCTTTGGACAGACAAATGTGACCATGCTTTCGAGGATCTAAAGAAGCTTGTATCCACAGCCCCAGTCCTTCGAGGACCAAACTGGGACCTACCACTCCAGATATCATCTGATGCCTTAGATACAGCCATTGGTGCAGTCCTTGGGCAGGAAGAGGATAAAAAACCATATGCTATATATTACATCAGCAAAAATTTATCCCCTGCTGAATTGAATTACACTGTTACTGAAAAAGAATTTCTAGCTATAATACATGCTGTCAATAAATTTAGACATTATATCACAGGCTACCCTGTTATCTTGTATACAGATCATTCTGCCATAAAATATTTAGCAAATAAGCCTGTCACAAATGCTAGAGTAACTCGATGGTTAATCTTATTGCAGGAATTCGATATCACAATCAAGGACCGTCCTGGCAAAGAAAACCCTGTAGCCGATTTTCTTTCAAGGATACCAAAATCAAGCGATGCAGCAGCAGTGGAAGATCAATTTCCGGATGAACACCTGTTTTCTGTTGCTGTTCAAACGCCCTGGTATGCTGATGTTTCCAATTACCTTGCAGTAGGTAAATTACCAAAACATTTAACTCCTAATGAGCGTAAGCAGATTATTCAGAAAAGTTCTCGATTTTCGTGGATTGGAGGTTATTTGTTTCACATAGGAGCAGACATGCATATCAGGCGATGTGTTAGAGAGGATGAAATCTTTGACATCCTCAAAGCCTGTCACGATGGACCATGTGGGGGGCACTTCGCTGAGCGTAGGACTGGACATAAAGTATTGCAGACAGGATATTACTGGCCTACGATCTTTAAGGATGCAAAGAAGTTCGTCCAAGCCTGTGACAGTTGCCAACGAACAGGATGACCTGGTCAAGCTGATGAAATGCCTCTGAAACCACAGTTAGTCATCGAACCATTCGAACGGTGGGCTCTGGATTTCGTCGGACCCATCAACCCTTCATCAAATCAGAAAACATATATTTTGGTGGCAACAGAATATGTCACCATGTGGGTTGAGGCAGAAGCATTACCAAGAGCCACAAAGGACTTTGTCATACAGTTCCTGTTCCTTTTGTTTGTTCGTTATGGCCTTCCTAGGGAAATAATTACAGATGGAGGACCACAATTTGTTGGGAATAAATTAGCTGCAACACTTAACAATTATCGTGTCCAGCATAAGATCACTACTCCATATCACCCACAGGCGAATGGGCAGGTAGAAAGTAGCAATAAGATAATAGAATCAATCCTAACGAAAACTATTGCATCACATAGGCGTGACTGGGCTACCCGACTACCTGAAGCACTCTGGGCCTATCAAACCACATGGAGGAGCACCACTGGTTACTCACCTTATCAACTAGTGTTTGGAAAACAACCTATTTTTCCCATAGAATTCGAAATCCAAACACTGCGTACAGCACAGGAAGTTGGCCTAGACTTAACGGAGGCACAACTCAATCGACTACAACAGATCAATGAATTAGAAGAAATTCGGCTCTCTGCACTACAAAATACAGCATTAATTCAACAGCAGCGAGCCAAATGGCATGATGCGCTCATTAAGAACAAAGTCTTCCACGAGGGAGACTGGGCTCTGTTATACGATTCTCAGTTTCAGGACTTCCCTGGAAAACTTCAGACTCGATGGTTGGGACCATACGAAATCCAGAAGGTACATGATAATGGAACTCTTACTCTAATCACTATTGACGGTTCTGGATATGCATTCAAGGTAAATGGCCACCGAGTCCGTCTCTACTGTAAACCACTTACTCGGGAATCCTTCTGCCAGCAGATACGCCGAGATACTGATCTGGAGATCTTAGGAAAGGAAGAGAAATCTTCCTCACCTGTAATTCATTAAGGGTCTATTTCTTTTTGCAAATTGTACATAAAGTTTTTGTTTTTGAGTGATTCTTGTACATAAGTTTGATTTGAATAAATTCTTGTCATTTTGCTGTTCTTTTGTCTTCCACAAAGTTTGATTTTTGCTCTTCTAATAGCATATGTATGTTTTTTTATTTTGGTTTTGCTTGTTCTGCTGTTCCTTTTCTAAAGGAACAGCATTCGGATCTCTGCTGTTCCTTTTTCAGAAGAACGATATTGTTACGTCTATCGCTGTTCCTTTTTGGTTACAATTGTTCCTCTTCCTTCAAAGAAACAGCGTTCTTTTATTTCTGTGTTGACTTTTTTCAACGGAATGGCATATTGAGTGTTTAGTATGATTGCCGTTCCTTTTCCCAAAAGGAACGGCATTTGCAGTTTTGTTCCTTTTTCTATTATCCATTGTTGTTGCTTTTTCAACGGAACACCATCTGCATACTTTTGATCTCTTTGCTGATTTAAATTCAGGATGCTTTTTCCCGTCTTCTTTCTAGTCTTCAAGCTTCAGCTATGTATTTGTGCGATGAAATATAAAAACACAGCATACCGAAAATCTGCAAATCATAAATCGCTATATCTATAAGGCTCTGCATTAATAAGAGGACAGATGGAAGGACATACTTATTTCTTACCTTTTGTGACATGGTTTTACTAAATTTTGCCCTGATTGGTTATCTTTATCATGCTGATTCCCTTAAAAATCTTTTTATTAGTACTTGGGAATAAGAGCAAAGAGTTTATATCTTCCTATTGAGATAATAAGACTTCTTCCACCATTCCTACTCTTAAGGAGTGCTGAACCACCCTTTGTGTATAAATAAGGAAAAAGAAAAAAGCATGTCAAATGTCAAATGCAGGATAGGGGGTCTCATCGAGAGCCAGCCTACCATGATCATGAGGATGGAAGTGAAGTGGCATTCCCATTCTGGCCACCACACCAGGGATATGGTCCAAAAGGTATATCAAATAAACAAACCTTGGAACAGGAGGTCTCATCACGAGCCGGCCTGCCCACGTTTCGCTCTTTCCTTGTGAATGGCATTATGGTTAACTGGTCACCAAGCCAGCATAATGGTCTACATTTTGACATAACAACATTCCTAAGTATACACAAAGGATCATGGTTCCAAGGGTGAAAAACAACTCTGCCAAGGTTATGGACACCTGTTGGCAGCAGAGTAATGTTAATGGTATCGAAGTCACCTTGCTTACACCAATAGGTAAGATATTAACACTCTTTTGTTTTCATATCCTAGGCACTAATTATATGTTATTTCCTGATTTATACACCGCATGAATATTTATAATTACCAATCATGGCAACGGAGGTGACCATGACCGCTTAAGATTGGCGAGTACGATACATGCCTATCCATCAGCCTCAAATCATAACACAGCAGCCTCAAATCATAACACGCGATCCATCCTCCGCCTCGATTTCGGTAATCTGTTGTCCTCTCTCAACATGGCATAAATTCACATGCTGTTCCTTTCTGACTTGATTACAGACTGGGTGCCGCTCCATTATTTGCCGGCTGGGATAGCCTATCACACTGAGGGGGGGGGGAGGTTAACCTCATCATTCCCTGTATTACGTGTCAATTCATCATTCGAAAAATCTGGTTCACGACGATTTGGCATGGTTTCACGGCATGGCATATTTTTATTTTTTCGCACAAGTTGTTTTTTGCTGCACTATTGCATACTCTGTGTTTTCTTTTGCGAAACCTTGCTCTCTGTGTTTCAAACCGAAAACGTTTTTTTGCTGTTCCATTTAGAAATCACAGCGAAATCATGGGGGGAAAGGCAATTCGTAGTGAGCCTCAACAGCTAACGATCTCTGCTGCCGCCCGAGAAATCCTGGAAAGAGCAGGATGGTTAAACTATTTCAATCGCTTACAAGAGGGTAATGAGACAGTAGCAATGGATTTCTTGCAGAATTTACAAGATAACTACTCCATGGTAAGAGGAAAACGAATAGCGGTCACTGATGCCATAATTGCAGAAGTCTCAGGACTACCAGCTACTGGACCAGTATGGACATTCAAGAAAGAATGATTACAGAAGGTCATCGACATCTTCCAGGATGAAGGCCAGCATTTGACAATCAAAGGGAAGGGAATTCTGCCAGCGACCCTAGGCGAACCCTGGACAGAGCTAGCAAGAATAGTACAGAGGTACATTACTTGCAAAGGAAGAAAAGACGTGGTAAGACCACGACACCTTAAACTTTTAGCTGTTCTAAAACAGAAATGCTCTGTGAATTTACCGGCACTCTTAAACTCGTTATTGCATGATGCTGCACAAAGTATGAAAAGGGCACAGCACGTAGAGGCAATTGTTAGTCACCACGGGTTAATCCGATTTGTTGTTAGTTATAGTCTTACCCAGCAGCAGAGCAGCTGGGAAAGACTCATTACACTGATTGAAGGGGGATCGACAGAACCATCCCCGAAACGTAGACATTCTATAAACCCACCAGAACAACCGGAAAAACGCAGAGAAAATGTTGCTAGTACATCACAACAACGAGAGACACACCAAGAACCCGCAAAGCGAAAGCATGTAGTTGATTCACCCGAGCAACCAGAGGAACCCAGGAAATCAGCTCGGTTAGCTCAGATGAGAGGAAGCATAAATAAACCCAGAAAGTCAGCCCGGTTGGCTCGAATAAGGGGAAGGCTGGAACAGCTTGAGGGAAGCACCAGCCAACCAGTAATAATTGAAGATGAGCAACCCGAAGAAGAAGTACCCGAACCTTCGAGAACAGAAAAAGAAGCAGAAACTGAACAGGAGGAAGAAAGGGGACAGCAGGAGAATAGTCCATTACAAGACCTACTAAGAGAAGATGACTTGGCCGCCATCCTAGCCAATATGAGTAAATACGGTCAACCTTCTAGCTCAAAGAATCCCCATGACCAATTTCAAGAAGAGAACATGCCTATGCATGATGAAGAGGAAGAAAATACCGAACGGGAACAATCTGTTCCCATGTCACAAGAGGAAAGTCTAGAGGAAGAACCCCAGGAGGAAGAATCAGAACCAGTGGAGGTGCATACACCAGAACAGCCGGAGCAGAGCAGTGAGGAAGAACCCCAGGAGGAAGAGTTAGCAACTGGTCATGATCCAGTCCACCATCGACAGACTGCCGTTCCTTCAAATGAAACAATGGAAATCAAGAAGTTGCGGAAGGAGCGAACTAAATTGTTAAACACGATAACCTAGCTCAGACAACAAATTAGGATTTTGAAAAAGAACCAGAAGGTAAAAAGGAAGAAGAGGGCCAACAAACGGCCTGCTGACCAAAACCCTGAGGATCCAACTGTCGTTCCGATTAAGACAGAAAAGGATGATAAGCAAATTCAGACGGAGGCACCACCCTCAGGGGTAATCAGGGTCCTGAACTCCAAACAGCATAACAAGAAGGTTCAGGTAAAACTCCCGGCCTCCACTGATGCATGGAAGAAAGATCCAAAGACAAAATCCTTGCACAAGATGGTGAAACAAGCACAGCAAGAAGTGGAGCAACTTAAAGAGCAAACGGTTCCACTAGAAAAATATGAAGAGTTGCAGCAGCAACTAAGGGATGTCAGTCAATCTAAAAGACAGGTTTTTGAAGGATGGATGAAGGAACAAGAGGAAGTCACACATGTAACTTGTAAACTAGATACTACTATCAAACAGATGAATGACTTGTGTTCTTTATATAATAATGTTTTAGCATGTAGGGCCCCTGCTAAAAACTATGCTCTGTTTCTATTAGAACGATATTTACAATTACAAATAAAAGTTGTTAAGGCAGGCACCCCTATACAGATCAACAATGTCAATGATTTTATAGACTGTTGTAAACATTATGGAGTGAAAGTCCAGAGATTGTTGTGTGAACTTTATTTACACGACCTTATGCTAAGTCAGGAGACTGAATTGAACCCTGGTCCCTCCATTGGTGATATTCAATTCCAAGCATTCATTTCATTCGGGGCTAATCAGATTAAGTGGCTGAAAGCCTATGATACCTTCCAGAGTCAAGAAAATGGTCTAGATTTAAGAGTAGGGCTGAGCCTAGGAACCCAGTATGGTTATGGACAGCTCATATAAACCACATAAGGACTCCAGGTGTCATTGTAACATTAGGGCCTATGCATGAGGCACTCATTCAAGAAGGTTTAGAGTATTTCTTTTCCATCAAAGACTTGGCCATTAATGCAGCCAAATTTCGATATCGAATCTCTGATCCACACATCCAGCTCAGAGAACCATTTAAATATGAGAACTTTGAGTTAGCCGCTGACTGTTTGAATTTCTATGGCCAGAGCCTTCTGAAAGCAGGGTCATCTTGGTTAGGGTGTAGATTTCGCGCTCCAATTATTTGGCATCCTGCACATGGATACCAGGCCCTGTATGATATGCCTGAGGGGCAAGCAGGTCAGTTCTTTGATTATTTAATCACTCAACATGGCTGTAGGCCTCCGCATGAGACTCCTTCTCCAGCATACTCTCTCACTGCATTACATGTCAACTACAATGTTTTCATGAGGACATGAAACAAGGTAAGCAGGGGGGTGTGTGGAGTACTAAAAAGGTATGATTTTGATGATTACTTTAATGACTTTTTAATAGAATTTGTGAACCTTTTGTATCATGAATCTGGAAAGTAATAAGGAACTATAACAAAACATGTGAGAATCGATGTGTATAACTTAGCCACTAATAATGGTTATTTTCTATACAGGAAAAGGAGAAAACGAAGAGTTGCCGCTCTAAAGGAAAGAACAAAGTGGAGATAACTGCTGTCTCTCTAGACGAGAACCGAACGCAAACATAGGGAAACAGATCAAAGTGAATCGGCTCGGGAAATAAGGAGAGGACACCAGCTCAGCGCAATAGCAAAGACAGGATGAAGAGTTAACAATTTGGCGAATCCCTCAGGATCGAAGATCCTGAGGGATCACTGCTTTACTTATCTAGTTGCTTGGACATCTCCGCCATCGTTTTTATAAAAAGAGACAAGTACTGTTAGTTTAGGGGATGGCGAGATAAGATACGTTTTATGTAATCTTCTGTAAAACATCAGATTTGGTTATTAAGCTTTGTTGAGAACTGGTTCGATGTATTTTTGATCAATGCATTAATGAAAGCTTGGTGATTATTCCATCTTCGTGTCTGCGTTAACCTAAAGCGGTGTATCCTTGGAGGCTAAGGGCCCGGCCCCGAAGGACACTTGCTTCTGTACCATTACAGCTTCGTTTCTGTGTGGTTTTTTTACTATTGCTATTTGATTGTTTGATATGCTTTACAAGTTCATATTACATGCTCTGTTCAAGTTTGAATCATTGAAGTTTCTACAGCCAGACTTGTGTGTTAACTCCGCATTACGTTATTAATCCTTTCAAGAGTTAATCGCATATCCTTACTGTTATGTTACAAAGCTGTTATATTAACGTTTGTGTTGTGTGCGTTTCTAATGAATCAGTATTGTTCCATAATTCATTAATCGTTATTGTTGTTCCATTAATATGATTTGTGTGATTCGCCTTTAGAGTGATAGAATGTTCTTTGATTGCAGGTATGCTTTTGATGACTATTTCAGTGGCTTTTTAATAGAATTTGTGAACCTTTTTGTATCATGAATTTGGAAAGTAATAAGGAACCATAACAAAACATGTGAGAATTGATATGCAAGACTTAGCCACTGATAATGGTTATTTTCTGTACAGGAAAAGGAGAAAACGAGGAATTTCCGTTCCAAAGGAAAGGACAAAGTCGAGATAACTGCTGTCCCTCTGAACGAGAACCGAATGCAAACAAGGCTAAATAGATTACAGCAAATCGGCTCGGAAAAGAAGGAGAAGACACCAGCTCGGCGCCAAAGAAAGGAAAGGATGAAGAATTAACAGTTTGGCGAATCCCTCAGGATCTTCGATCCTGAGGGATCGCTGCTTTATTTATCATGTTACTTGGACATCTCCGCCATCACCTTTATATAAAGGGACAACACTGTTAGCTTGATAGATAGGATACGCTTTTATGTAATTTTCTGTAAAACATCAACTTTGATTATTGAGTCTCGTTGAGAACTGGTTCAATGTATTTTTGACCGATGCATTAATAAAAGCTTGGTGATTATTTCATCTCTGCGTCTGGATTAACTTAAAGCGGTGTATCCTTGGAGGCTAAGGGCCCGGCCCCGAAGGACACTTGCTTCTGTACCATTACGACTTGACTTTTGTGTGGTTTGTTTATCATTGTTATTTGGTAATTTGATATGCTTTATAAGTTCATATTACATGCTTTGTTAAAGATTGAATCATTGAGGTTTTTTACAGATAGAATCGTGTGTTGACTCCGCATCAAGTTATTAATCCTTTCAAGAGTTAATTGCATGTTCTTACTGTTTTGTTACAGAGCTGTTATACTAAACGTTCGTGTTGTGCGCGTTTCTGATTTATCAGTACTGTTCCATAATTCATTAATAGTTATTGCTGTTCCATTAGTGTGATTTGTGTGAATTGCTTTTAGAGTGAAAGAATGTTATTTGATTGCAAAGAATGCATTTGAGTTAATAGATTAAGTTTGGTTACAACCTGCGGGACTTAGTTATTCAATTGCTGTTCCATTTTAGACTTGCTGTTCTATTTCAGAATTGTTGTTCAATCCTTTATTTGCTTTGCTATTCCAT